>OW679199.1:28916121-29192101 GCA_940337035.1 Agriotes lineatus
ATGTGCAACGATGCATACAACAAATTCTCGCGCAACTTCTCTTAAATTCTCTCAGAAAACAGTGCTGGTAAAGCCAAAAAGATGCGTAGTCTGCTAAATACAGTTGAGTCCAGCAACCCATCCAAGCAGCTCTAACTGAAAGAGACAGCAGGCCCTCTGGGTCCTGTCGAATCCGCTTGCAGCGAGAGAAGGGTTTCCTGTCAGAGTCCAACGCCGCCGCTTAATTCTGGCAAGTGAAATAAACCCTTCGCAACCGATCCGCATTCATCTTGCACTAAAAGACGAATTTCCGTTAGTCCCAGACCTAGACTTGCCCGAAGAAACCGTCCAGAACCGTAAGATGCAATTGAGTGTGTGGATTCACCTAGGAAACCTTTCAAGATATTCCGAACCTGAACTCAAAACCTAAGCGTATTTAGTATGGCTTGTTGGAACCAACACCTATACTTATCTTCTCGCAACCGCTTCCCGCGTTATTCGTCGCTTGTTAGGACCAATATCTGAATAAGACGCTTCTAATAGCTTCCTCAACCTGTTCTTTGTCGTATGCGTGGCTTATTGGACTCAGAACCTCGATACGACCTTCAAAACTGCCTTTAAACTGAATCTAGTGGCTTGTTGAAATCAGCACCTGAGGTTTAACTTCCTTTTCATGCGTCGCTAAGAGCCAGGGATATACTACTGCACCGCAAAGAGGGCGATAATACTCCTGCAAAGTAGCAACGAAGAAGCCGGAAACATGCAGCTAGTTCAATTTCTCGCTAGAATTAGTTACGGGCACTACCAGTGTTGGGTAGTAACTAAGTAAAAGTAACTCGTTACTGGTAACTAGTTACTTTTCAGTAACTTAATAGTAACTTAATTATTTTTGTGTTTTCAGTAATCCTTTATCTAATAGACATGTCTGTCTGGGACGCTGTTTTGTCCGGGACGCTGGTCCGTCCGGGACGCTGTTTCAGCAGCCAAACCGTAAGAGATAGAGAAAAAAGTTATTAAAGTTATATGTTTGGAATGGTCATGTCAGGTCAGGAACCGAATTTCAGTCACGTGACACTTCCGGTTTTCGAGAAATCACAAAAAGACCGTTTTTCAAATAGAACGCGTATTAAATAAAAACTGGTTCGGCCGCCAAACGTAGCTGCGACCCTCTGCGCCTTAAATCCTCGATCGGTTAGGCAACCACTTTGACACCTTCCAGGTCTGGGTGATTGCCTAACCGATCGAGGTTTGAAGGCGCGTTAAATGAGACATTTGTCTCACTGGACTGCTAGTTGTAACTATAACACGTTACAATTATTTAGTAACTTCAGTAACTAAATATGACAAGTTATATTTTCATGCTACAAATGTAAAATATTTTATTTGTTCCTCACTTGTAAACATCAATTTATCAAGCCACTGTATTCACCTTGAAAATGTTTCTTAACTGGCTAGCCAGTAAATTTTTTACTGGCTAGCCAGTTATATTTTACAAGCGTGCTCATAGATAAATGATAGCGTGCAAAGCCAGAGTTGTCTTCCTTAGTATGTGTCATATTGATTAATTTAGTTGCTTGTCAGTTTGACATTTTGAATAAATGGTGAATTTCTAGTTATTTACAAGTGAGGAACAAATAAAACATTCAACAATACACGCCAGGTAACCATTTTTACTGGCTCAAGGATATGACAGGCTCGCCTAAAGGCTCGCCAGTCATCCCAATCCTATCGCCAGTAAAACCTGTTTTACCTGGCTTGTAATGTTAAATACTATTAAAATGTTCCGATTTTAATGCGTAGTATTTAAGAAATTATACCTGAAGCTGAAGAATTTGTGGAAATTTCGAATGCTTTAGTATGCAAATACTAATACCGACCGCAGGAATACCTTATTGTACTTAATCGATAATAAATAATATTTGACGGATCCTATTTGGGTGGTGACAGCTTTTTCCAGTAATCTTTAATCTTTTAACAACTAGAAGCTCTCTGAGCAGGTATGTGGATTACTGGGAAGTACGAGGGCGATTCAAATTTGACCTGCATTTTATTTTTTTCTGGTCAATACATACTACAAATTAATATTATATATACATCAATTTAAGTAACAACCCCCCCTTTAAAATACACTTGTCCCATCGCTCCCGTAGCTTCTGTATTCCCGTAGAAAAATAATCTTTTAGTTGACGACGTAGCCAATTTTGCACCGCATTCTTCACTTCCTCATTAGAGGCAAAGCGCTTGCCTCCCAAGAATTTTTTATGGAGGCCAAAGAGATGATAGTCACTTGGGGCAAAGTTCGGACTATATGGGGGGGGGGGGGGGGGGTGAGGCAGCACTTCCCAGTCCAATTTAACGTGACGAAAAGTCATCGCATTCATACTCGTAGCGAAGCCGGAGTTCTCTGCAAACCTGTAGTCGTTTCTGCTGTTGTTCAGCGGAAAATTGATTTGGAACCCACCTGGCGCTAACTTTACTAAATTTAAGATTGTTGTGAACAATAGTGTAAACCCTACCAACACTGGTGTTTACAATTCCAGCAATTTCCTTCACAGATATTCAGCTATTGATCCGAATAAGCTGGTCAACTTTTTGAATGTTTCCAAGATTCACAGCAGACGCTTGAAGGGCAGCATGCAGCAAGTTCGACACGCGTTCACGACCATCCTGGAAGGATTTACGTTTTGAGCGACAAACACCCTTCTTCAAACTTTTATGAAATCTCTGGTGAATATATGTCGCTTTTATACCTTCATGGAAAAGAAATTTAATAATTAGACGTTGTGCAACAGAATTTAACACATTGTTGCACGACATTGTTAATACAAATGACAGTATTGACACAATCAAGTTGTAGTTGTTTGTGGCGTTAGCTAACATGCCTACTTCGATGAATGTAAAACCGCTTTGCAGTATCTCTAAACTACATTCACCGTCTCTATATTTTAATAATAATGAAACAATATTTTAACAAAAAATTGAAATAAGTAACCGAATACGCGATGTAGCTGCTATAGGATACTGCAGTTTAAATTTAAACTACCTGAATTAATAACAGATTCATTCATTTTCAAGTTAAGTCGATAATGTATAATGGTTATTTATATTTTACAGTACAGTAAACATTGCACTTCCATACTTTGACCAAAATGATTTAAAAGAAATTTTTGTCAACTACACGAAAAAGTTGCATGTTCAACACATTGGAAAAGTGATTCTTCCATGTTCACGTAAAACTTTTACATTCGCTGGAAAACTCTCACTTTTCTTAACTTGTACAACAATCTACTATTAATTCGCTAGCGATTTAAGAACAACTCGCTAGCATATAATATATATTAACGATACAAGTTTGATTATGAACATCTTAACGACACGAGTTTGATTGCCAAAATCGAGGCGGTGAGCCGAGTTTTGCGGCAATCAAACGAGTCTCGTTAACTGCCATAAGCAAAACGTGTATTGTTCAATATTTTATCTTCATCAATAAATTCTGATTCAACGTATTTCTTTATACAAAAAGAGTGCGGTAATATTCATTACCACACTGAGTGCGGTAATATCTATACATTACCGCACTAAGTGCGGTAATGAAGCTCTTAACGCTACTAAAATTAATTTGGTTAAGAGGCTATAACAACACTGATGAAGATAAACATTATAAACAGTTACTTATGGTAGCTACTATAGAGATAATAATAATAATGCCAGTTTAAAATAACAAAATTGAAGACATACCTATTAATCGAGTTATTTAAAAATAACCGTAACGTAATTGTTTATAAATATGTGTTTCTGTTGATATTAAGTTGATAGTAATTGCATGAAGATTAGTAACGTCTCATAAAAAAAGGTAACTTAAAAAATAACGAGTTACTTTATGGTAACTTAGTAACTTATTCAAATTACTTTTATTATTCAAATTACTTTTATAATTCTGTAACTTAGTAATTTACTCAGCTACTTTTTTTGCCGAGTAACTGATTAACTTACTTAGTTACTTTTTTAGAGTAACTTACCCAACACTGGGCACTACCTACCTGCACAAAGACGCTTTTTTGTCTCAGGGCGAGGTCCTGGGGCAAGGTTAGGGAAAATTACAGCTTTCGCTCTGATTACGAAGCTCCTATTTGCAGCTTCGCCGCCAGTCCCGTCAAAACGCCTCTATTGCGCTCCGGCATTTACCAGGTAAAAATTAATTAATTACGTCGCCCCGAGGACCGCCAAAAGTATGTGTGTATTGTTATGATACACTATACGTTGGTCGTAGATAATATTAAAATGTATAAAAGAAACTGGGATGTTAGTACAATCCATATTAACCCATTAAAAAAGGTCGATGATGTTTATAAAAGTTTCATGAATAAATCTGAGTTAGAGCAAGTTAGTAATGAAATGATAGCTATTGAAAGTTTACAGGGGGTTTGAATATAAAAAGAATATTTGAAAAACTGTAGTAGAAGTAGTGACAAATGGAAAATTCTGATAAGGATATAATTAAAGTAGGTATATATCAAATAAGAATAGATTATAGGAGGCAGTAAGAATGGAAATGTGGTAGTTAGGAAGTTTTGTTCCCATTATTAAAAATAACAACTATAAAAATTTGTAAGAATTTTATTTTCCATTAAAATATTGAATTTAACCCTCTTACTGAATAAAATGTTTTGTATTATGTAAGAAGGGTATTTATCAAAATCTACGTGGTATTTTAAAGAAGTGAAATATTAAATAGCAAAGAAGAGAAGTAATGCAGTAATTACAGAAGAGAATTGGAATTGGTAAACTTAATACAAGCATGATTAATTGCAAGTAATTAATTGAAGAGTTATATTACAACAGTTTTATTGGAAAGAATACAATTGACAAGTAAAATAAATAAAAAGTGCTTACATCAATCTAAGTGTTGCTGAGTAGAAAGTCCATAGGAGTGTCGATGAAGCGAGAGGATCCAATCAGGAAGGTAGTAGCAGAGACAGGAGCATATCTGGGATTGTTTTTGTTGGCCGTTTGCTGTCAAGGATTTTGAATTTTTGGAGTATTGGACGAAGCTTGACACTGGTGATCTATACGAGAGTGCTGCATTGCAGAGAGCTGCTTAGAGATGATCTATTCCAGAAGGTGGTGGCAGAGACAGGAGCAGATCTGGGATTATTCTGTTGGCTGGTTGCTGTCAGGAATTTTTGGTTTCGTGGTATTGGACGAGGCTTGGCACTGGTGGTATGTACGTGATAGCTGCGTTATAGGAAGCTGCTTGAAGGAGTCGATTGTGGCTAAAGGATATGTTGCAGTCTTGAACATTTTGTAAGTGCAATACTCAAGGTGGATAATTTCTTAGTTTATACCAACTATAAAGCAAATAAATACATTTTAAAAAGTGCAATTAATTAAAAAACAATATCTTACCGTATGGTTATAATGTACAATTCTAAGAATTGGGCATTTGTCATTGAAAATTGAGAATTGCTGTTGACATTTAGTTGACATTAGAAGTGACATTCGATTTGAATCAATAGTTTTTGAAAATACTTGAAAAATCATTTTTTTTTAACAAAGTAACTAGATAATTTAACCCAAACCCCTGAAAGAGTCTCAGGCGCTATCATCTTAATATTTGAAAGTTTGCATATCGAAAAGTCAATTTAAATAGAGTAGCCAGTGTAGTATGTATGTATGTTCTGTATGTTCGTATGATATATTTTGGCCAGAAGGCCAGGTCTTGTCGTTGGCCACGATATGCACGCTAGGAGAGCTCGTTGCAGGGTTATTTGCCGAAATTTAGCAATATAAGTTTGATACCACACGTAAAAACCGGCAGCCATTAGGTGCTGTCATATTTAAAAGTTTAATTCCAAAAACGCCCAAAATACATCGCGCAGCGTCAGGTAAATATTCTACGGCGAGCGTACTAAGGGCTATCAAGTACATTTCAAGTATCGTGGGTTTGCAGCCTTTTCCAGGTCCAATTCTGCAGCATCCGCTAGAATGCATTCTATTTTTTTTAAATGGTACATACATTATATAAGTCAATATAATTTACGAGAACTAGACGTGTATTATACAGAGCAATATATACTTTCTTTTCAATGTGGTCTTATTCCATGTTCACTCGAGGTCAAACCGTACTTTTGCTCTAAAACTGCCCATAAAATGTAAATTAGTTAATATAACTAACGAAAGGTGACAAACCCTGGAAGAACATTGGCGAGGAGAAAGCCAATAGAGAAAATATAGTACAAGCGGACAAGCAAGAGGGTATACACAAGTATGGGGAACAAAAGAAATGAAGAACACAGGCATACGGAAGAATAAAGCGAGAGTTCGACCTAAGGAAACTGAAAAAATAGAAAGATGTCAAAAATAAGGTTAGAAATTTATACGAAGGAAATAACAGAATAAGCAGTGTGAGGTACCAAGGTTAGAATAATATTTTCTCTTATCAACGACTATTACTGACCAATAATAATTAATTATTGATAATTATTATTAGTTCGAGAAGACGTCTTTATTCAAACTTGTAGAATACAGTTACATTTGTAATCTGGGTAAATGTTACAATAAATGTAACAACAAATGTATGAACTTAAAGAAATTTTAATCAAACCAAATCAAATTAGGTAAATCAACAACACAATGACGAATAAATTAAAACAGTCATCTACGCAGTATAGTGTCTTAACATACATTTGTGGGTTGACAGGTGCAGCAGCATTTTGAATGCGATTAATTAAGGTTTCCGCATTTTGAACTGGAATTCGGTATACCACTGCTTTGGCATGACCCTAAAAGAAACAAAATTAGTAGCGTGAGATCTGGAAATTTGGACAGCCACGGTCTCTTCTTTTAACCACGCTCTAACTTAAGCAGCAAAATGACCAGAAGCACCATCTAACTGCATCCACATGTTTTGAACTATTGTCAGAGAGACCTCGAGAAGTTCTTGCAAATCATTCACAAAAGAAACTACAAAAGTATCCCCATTTAAAGGGTGTGCTAATATTTTTGGTCCAATCAAATTAGTCCCAATAATACCGGCCCACATATTTACGCTAAACCTATGTTGATAAGGGTTTGCCACGTTAAAATACTGGCTATTTCTCTGATTTAAAAGAACATTTTTAATAAAGTTATCTTTATCCCTCCATAGCACACGAGAACCAAATTTGTTATCCGCTGCTGCTCGTTGCAATAACCAGTTGCAATAATTTATCCATAGCTGAAAGTCAGTGGGCAAGAGAGCTTAGACCTTTGTGTAGTGATCGGGATGATATCCTTCACTCACGATAAACTTGTGAACACAATTCTGCGACAGCCCTAGTTCTTGAGAAATACTTCTGGTGTTTCCAGAATTTCCAAGATGTGCTCTGATACCAGTAGCATCTGAGTATCTTCTATTGGGGTACCTTCCGGCGTCAACTCTTTGAGCTTCATTCCTGTTATTATGGCATTTTCCAAGATTAGTAGCATGTCTGCATATTCACTATTACTCGTAGTATATATTTTTACAAAATTAGATCAAAACGTCAAAAATACAGATTAAAAATGCCTGATAAATGTCATTGTTGATGTATCTAAGTAACAATCTAATAATAATTTTTATTGTTATGCAGAATTTTAAGTCATGATGACCAAATCCATTTTCGGAACATCTTAACGAAGAAATTTTGATTTTCAAAATTAAAACTATTACGAGTAGTAATTTAGACGCGGTGAGCATACGTTTTTACACAAAGTCTTATAGGGTACAGAGCTTTTTATGGAAATGATACCATCCTTCAATATCCATAAGAATAAAGAAGCTCTTAAGTTTGTAACGCTAGCTTCCGTTTAAATTTGGTAAAATCCATATTAAATAATATGATCAAATTTATTCGTCATCCTCACGTAGCGTTATCAAGACCCTCCACCTGTACCGAACCGATAAGCCCGCCCGGGCATCGAAACAAAGGTTAAACGCGCGCAGAATCCCCTCCTCATGGCTTTGGCACAGCATATAAAACCAGTTACAGAGCGTATTTCAGGAGAGATTCCACGAGACTTTCCCTTCCGACTCCGAGACCTTCCATACAGATTTCCCCAGTCCCAGACCCCCAATCCTGACCGTCCCGTCCGACTAAAGAGAGATTCTTCCTGCTAGCACCAGCTCCCTTCAGGAGAACCCGCTAGACCGCACTTAGCAAGCTAGATAATAAGTTGTTTCGACCCAGTGGTGAGAATCCGCCTGGATGTCAACAACTTATTAATTAGTTAACTTCCCCGAGAGTAGATTTGACCTAGTGAATTATTTTGAGAAACATCTCGCAGTCACCACTAAACAGAATTCGACTCAGTGGTGAAAATCCGCCTGAATGTCCTCTGTCTTACGTGGGTTGACCTAGTGGCTTTGTCAAAATAAATATCTAGATGTCATCAATTCTCCCCAGCCGAAATATATGGCCCTAATTAAATAAAGCCCGATACATTTTGAGCCGCTTTGAAATCGAGTGCCTGCACCGCTCGACTAGAATTTTTACGCCGGCCGCAAATATCAACTTGCGAGTACGCAGAGACTCCAGTAAATTCATAAACGTTGGCTACCGTTACATTGCAAAATTAGGCATTCAGCCGGCCGACTAGAAACATATCACTCTTGCAAAGTAAATGTAAATTTACCTGTTATTTGTTGCTAAATTGCGGCACGCCGTCGGTCTCAAAGATATCAGGAACTTGCAGGCTTCCACAAACATATTTACGAGAACCACGGGGCTTGGATAAATCATCCCGTGATCACGCCGCTGCACGGCACCCTTCCCGGGGCTCCAATTAAACCTATTCTCGTCACCGGAAAGGGTGGAAAAAGTGTATTAATAGATTTAATTTGTAGATTGTTTACAGAAACATGAGGCGAGAACTTTGACAGCTAACTCCTGCGGCGCAGCCACTGCGCGGGTCCACGTATGTGCCAGAACAGCGAAGAAGCCCGAGCAACCCGAAGAGAGCTACTCCAGTCGTCGACGTAAATTTTCATCCGCCTGCGAATTTGGTTGTGGCATGCGAAGGGGCAGCTCGTGCCGTTATTGTAATTAATCATTTGTCAAACTGATTGGAAATCCTTTATTTTCGTTAATTCCTGCTTTATTATTTTGTACATAGTTATAACAAATAAAAGTGTATATAGGAAATTCTGTTTGAGTATTTTTTAACTTCGTATGGTGGCTGAAAAGCGTGTTTGAACTCTGTTTCCGACTAATGAGCTTATCCGAGGTAAATTAATAATTAATCCCTTAAAAAGAAGGGTCCAGGTGTTACAAGTTTACCACTTTATTACTGAATAAATTAACGATTAAGCTTCTGTAAAACATTTTTCCAGGTTGCATTGACGGCTCCCTACAACATACTGTAGAGGCAATGCGCCATTTTGGAGTCACCCAGTAGATTTCAAACAAACGTACGATTCCATAACCAGAAGTAAGCTATAAAGTAATATGGATGAAATGAAGTTTTCAGGAAAATTGATAAAGCTAACCGATGTTACGTTTACACGAACCATTGAGTATGACAAAAAATACACAGAATCAACAGTATTTTTTAACATAATACTAGAAAAATAAGTGACAGCAATATCAATCTGACAACTACAGCCAGCCGAGCCTGGCTGATACAGATCCAGTAATATTTCTCTCAAGAACACAAGGCAAAATAAAGGAAATAATAAAAAGTTTAAACAGAAACTATCGAGTAGGCCTGATAACCAACACTGAGGAAACAAAGTACATGGTGATGAGTGATAAAACGGAGGCATTAAATGCAACCACTAACTAAAAGTTAGAAATAAATCTCGACAATGGCAGACGGGGCGTCATAGGAAGGAAAATGATTGTACGCTCGGTAGTCACTTACGCATGTAAATCATAGGTTCAAAATAAGAGTGACAAAGTAAGCTGGGAGTGCAAGATCTTAAGGAAAATTTATGGAGGAGAGAAGGAAGAATTATGGACAAGGGGGAAAAATAAAGAAATTAGGTGTGTGTACAAAGTGACACAGACCACTTAATTTGTCAAAGCGCAAAGAGTAAGATGGCTGGTATACATAGAAAGACTGTCCGAAACAATGAAAACAAAGAGAGTTCTAAACAAACTACTGAAAGGCGAGGCAGGGGGGAGGAAAATAACTAATTTGAAGCAGTAAAGGACTTAGACAAGAGAAGCATAAGAAGCTGGAAAGAAAGGGGGAAGAGTAGGCAGAAATTGAGAAAAATTGTTTAGATCCAGGATGGACTGTGACAGCTAATTATACATATTCTTTTCATGGCGTTTCTTAAGATGCTTCTTGACAGGAATATTTTTCTCACAGTATATTAGCTCCTATATTCATTTGTGTGTATTGATTTGATTCCCTTTCTAGGTACTTGAAGTGTTATGCTTCTTCAAAATGGTAGTTGTTTATTTATTGTCTTCTTTATTCATTAGTTTGCCCCTTTTTACCGTGTTCACTTTCAATCCAACTTTCTTGGTTTCTTAACATTTTCAAAGCTTGTTCAAGTCTTGCTAAAATCATCACATCAGCAAAAGCTGTGTATTGGCAGCATCGATTGCAAATGTTTCTCTCTAAAATCTTTCAAAAATGAGGTTATTGTGGTAGATAGAAGAGCTCCTTGTATATGTTTACCTTAGCTCTTTACCCTGCGTTTTGTTCTTCAGATTGTTCTATTGGTTAGACCGTCTAGTTTTTTGGGACACCCCTCATTGATATTTTCAAAGAATTTCTTCTGCATATGGTTTCATTAGGTTTGATGTTAATTCATGTTAATGGAGGTATTCCACGTCAATTATTGTATTCGACCTTATCTCATTTTCTTTTCCAACATTCGTTTGGTTTCCCATATGTCTTCATCTTTGAAATTTAGTATAATATTTTGTCATTTCCTAACCATACAAAGACATCCTTCAAGTACAATTACAACTACAAATACCTAAAAAGTTATACATTAATGATGATGTCAAGAGAGGGAATGTAAATTAGAAATTCCCAAATGTGTCTAGTTTAGGTCCTTTCACGTTCAACGCTTTGGTCTGCAATTCCATCTTGTTATTTTATTTCAGTGGATTATGTTTGGCGGAAACTTTAATAAATTTTTAAAAATAAGCTTTATTCTGTAAGCTGAGATTGCAATGTTACGAATAAATCAAAACAATGGCATACGTGAAAAGGCGAGCTACTTCCGAATCCGAATCACATGTCAGCCTCGCGCCGAACTTGAACTCGAACTAATTCCGCCTGCAGCACGCACTTCCTTCGGTCCAAACAACGCAGGTCGTTGCATAATAAAATTTATAAGGGTCGATGGTGGCCTACATTTTCCGTCGAGGTGACCTGATCTGCGGCGCTGTTCGCTCGTCGTGTCAGGTGCTCGCAGCTGAACAACAGCTTTTGAAAACGAGTTTCATTCTGAATAAAAGCGACGTTTTTTATGTTTTATTTCTTATGTGTGTATAAGATTTTGATTAAGGAGAATCTATAAGATTGGTTGGAAGATCGCAGGTTGCCAATTAATCGATAAAAGTATGGAAACATCGAATGAAGGATATAGGATTGTGATTGGTATGTCGATTTATTCGATGGTTTATGACAGGGGTCGGCAACCTTTTTCGGACGGCGGGCCATTTTCAAAATAAATTTTTTTATGAGGGCCGCACATTCAAATGTAACTTAAATAGTGCTTTTATATCATATACGAGTATAAATATTATTAAAAATAAATATAGAAAAAATTTATTTTTTATTAACATGCTATAATTACAATAATGTTAGAGAACAAAAATTTTACAATTCTTAAAAGGGAAAAAAAGAAAATACAATTCCAATTAAATATGTATAAATATGTAAATATAAAATATATAAATATAAAAAATATAAAATATTGTAGTGAAACGTCATACGGCTGTCAACATGAACGCACATATGAACATACAGTAGCAAACTGGCGAAATGAAAGAATTAGTGATGGGCCTATCCGGAATGAATAATTGGAAAGTTTCCGATTGTTAAAAAAATCGGAAGGTTCCTATTATTTCGGAACTTTTCGGAATTCGATTATTTTACTGTTCGGTGCACAAAATTCGGAACTTTCGGAATTCGATTATTTTACTATTCGGTACACAAAATGAGAAAACGAAATGCCAATTTGAACTGAACGGAATACGGAATGTTGTATTGACTCACTTGACTGCTATATGCTGGTTGGCGAATGTCGACGGGTCGCGCCGTGTGCGCACGTGTATGATACGTGAATGGCACTAATGGCAGTGGTATTTCGTAGATTAATTATTAGATAGTACACCTACAGACTTCAAATTCAAGTATTGTTTTATACTATCTATTATGTACTTTATGTGCTATTAAACTTTAAAATATCACTACCATTTTCCGACAGTCTATTAACGTAACTACTGTAATAATTTGAAAAAATATTTTATTTCCTCATATCCCACTGTGCGACTCAAACTTATAAATTGTTTTTTAGGATACTGCTGGCTACTACTGGTCTAGGCCGGTAAATTTTATCTACCGGACTCGTTTGTAACAATGTAAACGCTAGTTACCAATGCAGTATCCTAAAAAATCTTATACGATACACGACCGGCAGAATTCTTATGGCCTTGCCAAACATACAGGTCTCGCCCTACGGTTCGACCTGTAAAGTATTGGCGCGGCCATAAAAAGGTTGCTACCGGTCTAATAACGTAAATAGCTATTACTGACCGTCCTACAAACCCAAACAATAGATGCCAACGCAGATAAGGGCTTACGGCGTAAATTTGCACGCACTTCATCTTCCTTCCGCTTGTTGTTATTTCGCTCGTTTTCCTTTGCTTGCATTTACGGAATGTAAAATAATCGGATGATATTCCGATTTTATAAACATTCCGAAATGGAACATTGCGATTATTGAAGTCATCCGATTATGTCCATCACTAGAAAGAATGCTACACTTGCTAAGCGAGACGTCGTATTCGCTGGGGAGTGGGGATTAAACTTGCGCAGTAAAATAGGTTTCCCACTATGCTTCTGTTTGTCGCGCATTTTTGTCACCGGCCACATGTCGGCACGCTTACGCTCTAAGTTTGTTGATTTTTCCTAAAGTTATATTGGTGCTTTGGCGGGCCGCGCAAAAAGTTGCAAAGGGCCGCATGCGGCCCGCGGGCCGCAGGTTGCCGACCCCTGGTTTATGATATCGTTGGCGTAGAAAATTACAGAATAAAATTGACGGATCCCACCATTTTTGTGAAAACGATATATTTCTGGAGGGTAATCCGTTCGTTCTAGCCACATTGAATATTTACTCGTAGTACCTAGTTTTGGTACTGGTTTAGGTACTATACCATAGAATTATATTAGTCGTTTTTGGTGAAAGGTATCCGATTCTTCAGCATTTCTTTTATGTGTTTCTGTATCAGTATCATAATGCATTAGTACTAAATATTAAACACTACATGCTACTTTAACCTCTATTATAATCATATCTTCTGTTGCGTTTTATAAATTCAGTAAAAAAAACATTTTCTACTAAAATATCTCAGTATTTGCTATATTTTGTTTCAGTGTATGCTAGAAATAGTAATCTGCATATTCGATGCAGTCGATATATTCAATGTATTCCATAATTTAATATAATCGAAATATTCCACAATACCGACATATCCATAAAATCGACATATTCAATCTAATCCAACATTCTATACACTTGTGTTACAAGGCGTTTCGCGATTAAGCCACAAACCAAGGCCACAAGTTTGCAATCAGAATTCTTTGCAACGGCAAAATTGTAATTAAAACGAAAGCAATGTTTTATATGACTATACCCCACAAAACTAACTTGGCCCTGCAATAAAAGCATGCTTCAGATCACGACAGTTAAAAAATGGGAGTGGTCATTAGCGATATGGTTGTGGTGTTTTATATAGCCCGTAATTAATGTCCAAGGGCACCACGCACTCTAACATCATGCAAAAGCCCAATTTCACCAAATTCGAAATAGAAATCACCAAGATCGTCCAGGGGGTGTGATTCGCACTTTTTTTTCCAGCCAGGAACTTACTTCTGGTGTACACGTTTCCTGTAGTACATTATAAGCCTGCGTTTAATTATTTTAAACCTATCTGGCGAATTGCTTTACAAAAATACGCAATAAAACACACACGGGGATAATATAAACAAATCTATTTATATCGTGCCGGCCCCTAATAAAACCAGCAATTCACTCCATATTTACAGACAAAATTAAATTATCAGTTTCCTAAGTGACGTCACTGTGTGTACAGTCTAACTGAAAAAAATAGTATATTCATCAGCCAGTGCTGGCTTGACTTTATTCTCTAAACAAAGCCCTGAATTTAGTTAAACTAATAAGCTAGCATGGAAAACCTGATGGATTCTTAACGCATTGGACTAACGAGTTCTTCGGTAGATGCGCATAGGCACAACATAGATAAATAGATTAACTTCATTGTAAGTTTAATGCATTTTTACATGCAAATACAAAAGTCTGCCTGACAGCATATCGCAGGACATTAAAGCGCAATAGGGCATGTCGGTTACTTTTGCTGACACTCGTAGGAAGGGTGTCTAGGTTGTATTCGGCGGCGATCAAAAGGAAGGTTCTGAAATTTAGGAAAGTATATCTACAGAATGAAACAGGGGTTGGTAAAAAACACCCGTCGGATAAGCACCACAGCATCCCGTTACTTCATCAGACGAGAGAAGTCAACCTTCTTATCCGGTTTCAAGGGTAATGGGATAAAACCCTTAGACAGCGATAGAGACCCCTTCAAATTACGACTCCCATGCATCACATTTCTGCCTCTATCTACAACACGTCCTTCTCGTAATAACGTCAAGCGTTCTTTGCTCCGCAAACGCAGTCATCCAGCCTTAGCGCGCGATCCCCACTTAAGTGAAGCATATATCCGATGCATTCGATATAGTCGATATATTTGATACATATTATATTCAATATTTTGATATAGTCGATAATTTCGAAGTAATAGATAGTCGATCTAGTCTATATATATGATATATTTAATTTTACGCGCCAGCTCTGATGGTTAGAGCATCGGACTGCGGCGCGGAAGTCTGGAGTTCAAATCCCAGATCGATGCCTGGCGGGCGGCCTACCCAGTCGCTTTAAATAATTGGGAACCTGCGTTCGAAAGAACAAGGGGTAATAATGCGGTTGTCTAATGCGTGGTGCTCACCACATCACCACGTGTCATGAATTTGACACGCGACAGCCGGGTGTGAGAGCGAGGATACGGAAGCTCTAACCTTCCACCTTGCAGGCCAAGCTCCTTCATGGGGTGTTAGTGCCTCACCATTATTATTATTATTATTATTTAATTTTATTGATAAAATCGATGCATTCGATACAGTTGATATATTCGATGTATTCGATGTAATCGATGTACCCGATATCTTCGATGCATTCGAATATTGTTGACATATTCGATTTACTCAATATATGCAATGTAGTTCATGTACTCGACAGATTCGATGTAGTCAATATATTATGGATATGGATGCTCCATGTAGTCGATATGTTTGATTTATTCTTATAGTCAATATAACTATTGTATGTAGTAACTATATTCGATATAGTTGACATATTATATTCGGTTTATCCAATGTAGTCATATATTCGATACCTCCAATATAGTGGACATATTTGATGTTGTCGTTATATTCGATACAATTGACATATTATAGTCCACGTATTCGATATTTTCGATTTATTCAATGTAGTCGCCATAATCGGTGACTTTGATACGATTGATATATTGGATGTAGTAGCTATATTTGATTTAGTCGATATTGGATGTATTTGATTTATTCAATGTAGTCATATATTAGATGCATACAATATAGCCGATATACAGAGTGGTGAAAAAGTAGCACATTATTTGTACGCTACTTTGTAGGTCTTGGCCACCTAACAACTAATTTGAATATCAATTTAAAATTTTCAGTTCAAATACAAAGTTGTCGTCCTTCAAGTTTAGCAGCCGTAGTTATTTTTTATATTAGAGATAGTGCAACCAAAATATTCTATTTATATGCAACATATTTCAAGTTTGTTATTGTAAAAGATACAAGGAAAACAACATTAGACCTTGCAACATTACGAAAAAATTGCATTGCACACCATCACCAGCCGAATACATGGTGTATTTACCTAAACAGTGTTGTCACATTTTTGCTAAAGAAGTAAATTTCATTTTCCGATTCTAAGAGAATGGAGCTGTGTATTCTAAAACGATTTGTGAAAAATAACTTTTTGCAACCTCAAAAAGAGCGCAGTAATGATATAATGCGTTATTTTGTGACCACCTTGTATTTGATGTTATATTCTATATGGTCGACTTATTATATCGATATATTCGATCTATTCATTATAGCCGATATTTTTGGTGTATTCGATATTATAATGAAAAATGGTCTCACGTATTGGGTGCCATAAAATTATACTATAAAAAGCCATTTTCGTTCAGTGGGTGCCATAAACTGTATGTCATCTGACACGGGTTTTAATAAAATTATTTATAGAGACAAATACCAATACCTAAAATCTCCATTTACTGCAAAAAGATTAACTCCGGATGGAAATACACTTTTAGTTTGTACTCTATTTGAATCTGACATAAACGGGAAAGCAATCAATTCCAGAATTAATCACCCTTCACGTCTCGCTTCAATAAAAGAAGTAATACGCATGAACCTCGTACCCCAGGGTTGTCAATAATGTAAAATAGTCCGTGACCTCGCCTAAGTTTTATCAGATCACAATACATAAATAGATAGGACATTTTACATTTTTACAAACCAACAAATTGAGCCCGAAATAAAAAGAAATTTCACTAAACTTCGAACAAATTTTCATTTTTTCACTTCCCTTGTAAGCGGAGACACTAGTCTTTTGATTCTCCACAATCCAAGGTCTCTCGTTTGGTAATGGCACCAATCGGCATAGTTGATGGCAGCAATGACAAACAGAAAAACTGTTGCTTGGCAGCTAGTGCGTTGCTCTCCATGGCTAAAATCCAGGAAACAGCCATCCAAATTGAAGGTATTATTTGCAATTATCGAAATATAACGTTGATAAATATTTTGTTTGCTTTCATTCATGGTTAATTACCAATGACCTCGCCCAGAATACGCGTCGAAGATAGAATGCCAGTTGTAATTAAAAACATTGGTTATAATTGCCACAAAATAAATTAATTTCACAGGTGAGTATGTACACTTCAATATTTTTGTTCTAACCTCAGTTCAGATGTGATTGGAAAACAATTCAAAAATAAACAAATTAGGGTTGCGAAGCAACGTACTTTCGCGTTGATAAAAAGTGGCAGAATTTTGTCCAACTCGAGTTTTTGCTTTTATAGGCTGCCAGAAAAAAACATAACGCAACCTCAGATTGGTGGATTTAAAATGGAACAAAATTAAATAATGGTTCTAGAGCTTCCGTGCGACAAATTAGTCTTACACTTACTCTAATAACTATTAATTGCAATTAACGAACTAGGATTAATTAGTCATGCAAAACTAACTATAGTAAAATAACTCTAGAAAAATTATATATATGTTAAGCCCAAACAGTAAACGAAACGTCTCAAGCTACACTTTTTCCCCATATTTATTTAATCTGAAACATTATAAGAAATTGAACTGCTTGCTATTTGTACAGGTTCACTTATATCGTAGTTTAATTTCTCATATCGCCACAGTTTTGACATTTAATCAAAATGTATTTTTACATTTTTCTAGGAC
The DNA here is from genome assembly GCA_940337035.1 of Agriotes lineatus. NCBI lineage: Eukaryota > Metazoa > Arthropoda > Insecta > Coleoptera > Elateridae > Agriotes > Agriotes lineatus. Next base: position 28,933,903 of record OW679199.1, read on the forward strand.
TGAACCCGTTTGTAAGGTAGAATCAACATTCAAATTGAGTTCTGTGCTCACTACGCTTATTGTGCATAAAGTTTTACGCTGCAACATTATAAAATTCGTTTTTTCAGCCAATGGCATTGCATTTTTGCGAAAATCGAACACAAATTCACCAAAGAACCCAGAGCTAACGTATGAAAAAGAAAGACTGGCTTACAAACCAACTTCCTGTGCAAATTCAATCTATTCCGATGTAGTTTAGTAAATGATGACTAATCGTGAAAGAATTTGCAAGATCGGGCGTGACTTTTATATACAATTATTATTTTCTTGGGTAAATATGGTAAAAGCCCTACTAAAATTAATTAATGGTAACATACTTTACTAACAATGTTAAAAAACCTGTTAAACTAATATAATAAACACTCAAACAGCTGTAGATTTGATTACGATAATTTCACTTATCACTTTTTTTAACAATCCTAAGCTTCCGATCCCATCGATTATGATTGTAAATAGAAATCAAGTACAAAATGACCATAATTCAATAGTTTTAAGAGCGGCTAGTTCTTTAAATTGAAATAACCGCTTTGTTTAAAGCGAGAGCATATGCAAAATTCAAAATTTTAATGCATTGTTATCCGAATAGTAATAATTCAACTCATAATTCGTATCGCGTGAAATTTGACTATTCAATGCACTCGATATATTCAATGAATTAAAAGTAGTCGATATATTCGATATGCTTGATCTAGTATACTTGTTATATTCAATGTATTTGATATAGTCGATATAAACGAAGTAATAAATATATTCGACATGTACGTAATGTATTCGTTCTACTCAATATATTTAATATATTCAACGTAGTAGATAAGTACTCGTATATTCCATACATTCAATGTAGTCGATAAACTTGAAATAATCGATATATGCGATATACAGGGTGTTTAAAAAATATTTTCGAATATTTTACTTGCTTAAGATCTCATCAATACAAACAAAAATATCCTAATAAACATGGGTCCGAGATACAGGGTGTTAAAAGTTTTTTTTTTTAAATTTTGTTCTTTTATGTTATCTAAAAACGCTTTGGGGGATTTTAATGAAATTTTTACAGTTTGTTTATAACTTTGTGAGGTATCTTTTGGACCTATTACAGTTGATGTAGTAATTCCAGCGGCGTGCCCACGGGGCATATCGAATAGGTTTTTTCACACAAAAAATAACGCCAAAGAGATATTTTGCGATGTTTATATATTTTTTTAATAAAGCAACTAAAAACGCTTTTTTGTCTCCTGAGATTTTTTCAGATCTCGCTTCGTTTTTAAGAAAATTTGTAAGCCCATATTTTGCACGTCACTGAACCTGTTAAGACAAAAACTAAAATGCTTCAATATAGCAAAACCCCTTAGCCGATTTTAGTGAAACATTGAAGAATTACTGGTGGTATTAATGATCATGTTTTGGCACACTTAGATTTAAATTGTTTATTCCAGGGGCACCCGGGATTTTTTTTAAACTTTAACACTCTGTATCTCAGAAACGGAGCATTTCCGGACCCATATTTATCAGGACTTTTCTGTTTGTATTGATGAGATCTATAAGTGGGTAAAATATCCGAACTTATTTTTTAAACACTCTGTATAGTCGATATATTATATTTGATATATTCTATGTTGTCGATAGATCGATAATTTTGACAATATCGCAAATTTAGGTCGTTTTTTCAGTACCACCCGCCCATAGTTGCTAAACTCCCCAATTAGTGCAATCAAGATTCGCGTTTTTTTAAAGTTTTAATAACAAAAATCTTCGTTATATTAACTTGAATTGATTGTTTAGGTGCGATGGCAGCCTTGATCTGGATTGTATTCATATTTTTGTCGCAGCTCTGACTATTCAAGCGTTTTTATTATGATGTTGGCGTATGATCAATAAAAATATTCTGATCCTAAAAATATGCAAATGAAACTTTTATAACCCTTAGAGTAAGCATACGATTTGCTTGTAAGAGGCACTTTTACCAAGACAGTTGTCTTTAAATGTGATACGCGTTTTTAAGTGTATATTATTAAGAATCTGGCTATAAAATAAGAATATTATATGGCAAGCTATAGCATAGGATTAGTTCGCCCACAATCTTAGAAAAAGGTAGGTGGTTCATAAGATCATGACTTCGTGAACTAAGAGCAACATTACTTTGTTTTAAATTTATAACATTGAAAATCGTACGACACTCATTAATGACCAATAGAAAAATTAGTTCACGAGCCGTAACCAAGACAATAAAAAAATTTCTTGGAAATTTTTTGTAGGTAGACCAACCTAACTGTGAGGGTTTGTGGCGTTACGATTTTCTTACCGAATCTGCATTCGAGCATTAATTCATATCCGGAAATTATTTTCGTGCATTCCAACAACGTCCTAATTTGCCCTCGCGTCCCGCTCGGGCAAATTAATACGACGTTGTTGGACCACACTCAAAAAATTTCCGGAAAGAATTAATGCTCTTATGAGATTATATGTGATAATATACCCAAAATCAGCTTTTTAAGAAAGTGCGTTAAAGGTAGAAAGAAGTATACATATACAACGGCAAGCTGTTTATACGATGTTAAAGCTTCTTTAAAAGAAATACTGAAAAATATATTACATTTGTTGCGCACATCTTACCCACACTGTCTCTTGTGCGATGAATAATGAAAATGTAAACTATTATCTGGAGAAATTTATTTATTCAATTTTTAGTCAACATTTGAGCTTGTTAGCTCCAAATCAAGAGTTGACAACTGTGAAAAATATATAATAATATTGTTTATAAAAACAAATAAATTCCATAGGATACCTTCGAATGCCAGCAGCTCTGACCGGAAGAATTTATACAGTGTCCAATACTAATTTATTCCGACACTAGGGTAAATAAAGAGAGATATATTAAGTGTCTATTTCATATATTGAAAACGAACAGAAATGTTCAATAAAATGTCTTGGCAACACAAAACGGATACCCTATACATGCTCTATATTGGTCCAATTGTACTAATAATTGTATATATTTTTAGTCTACTCGAAATGAAAATAACGAAGAAGTTATTCTACCGCAATTAATGATTAAAGAAGAGAACGAGACAATTCTACCTATTTCTAATTCTCTTTTGTCTTTGAAGTTATATTAGCAACGTCTGTGGGTATTGATTGTGTACATTTACGTCAGACCTGCAACGTTTAGCTATCGTGAAAGCAGTATTTATATCGCTTCTATGTAGACTTGATAAATAACTTAATTCGCAATGTGTCTTCTTAAAAGCAGTAAAATTGAAAATAGTGTCAAGAAATATGAACAACCAAGCATGCATTCTTTGGTTGTATGCCTACAGATTTAAGAATCGCAAAGCTTCTTTAGAAAAAGTAATAAATGTGTACCTACCTAGTTTATTTGTTATATACTTTTTAAATGACTTTGCATCTTGTAAGTTTAATATTTTCCAGCTCGGTCATCCTGCTAGTTCATTAAGAAATTAATTAGGTCGAAAATAGAAATAAATATTTTGCATTATTATTGTACTTAGTTAGTTTAGCAAAAAGATTCACAGTCAATTTACGATTGTATTGCATTGAGCAATATCAGAAATGTATTTTTGCATTTTCTTTGTGAAGTTAGTTTATGTGTGGAATATCATTTGAGTTAAATTTACAATGATATGATAACTGATACAATTTGATACTGCTATGGTATCGACATCTTGCACCAAAAGTAATTGCATGAAAATGCTATAGTTTCAATCAAAATGTGGTTGGTAGCTGACAACCAGATTATTTACGTAACAAACTACTAAGACTAGAGAGAGAGAGAGAGAGAGAGAGAGAGAGATTTCAAAAGGGTCTAGCGGTACCGAGGGATACAAGGCGCGCGGGTTATAATAACATTACCTATCGTGGTGTCCATACTAGTGTTTGCACCAGTTGCACTTTAAATGCTAGCATTCATACTCCCCAGTAAATGCAAGAGTTCATTAGTACCCACGAAAATTAAGTAGGGTAAATTTCTGTCAATTCGGTTCGATCGAAAGGCGTGCTCGCGAACTTCATGCAATCAATCGCGCCCGCTAGTTTACTCCATTATTGACCGTTGTTAAGGAAGGGGCGTAACAACAGTCAATAATGGTATGTTTTTAGGATAGTGGTGGATAAAATGATATTATATTATTTATTTTGCTTTGATATAGTTACGATTTTACGTTTCGGGCTATTTAAAAATTATAGGACGCTTCTTGTATTAAACATTTATTTACAACGATTATTTACAAACACAAGAATTATCAAGGCAGAACACAGATTACTTAACTAAGTGAACTATTTCTAACAACGATACACTTATTTATTTATTTACACTGGATTAAACATCAATTATTTATGTGGCTATTTATTTTATACACGCCTTTATTTATGTAGCAGCTTTACGCATTCGAACTGAACTGTTATTCTCGCTCGCGAGTATTTATATCTCACGAATGAGTCATTCTAGAACAATCGAGACTTCGCTCGCTTGTTCCGGCAGGCGCATGACGCATCGCGTATTAGTCACCAAGGCCGCTGACTTCACCCGTTGCACCTGGCTCGAGAGTTGTTTCTCGAAGTCTGGAACGCTGTGACTCATATGTTAATAAATTTAAATTTAATGTTATTACAAAATGAATTTCCTGGAGTACTTACGAATGCCCACAGCTTTGCCAAGAAACACGTATGAGTATACGGTTGTATAAAGTTATTGAGTGCACACGAGATGAGAATTATTGTACAGCAAATGTGGTACTGTTGAATAAGTTTTTCGACGACCACTATAGAAAGTCACATAGACTACTAGCCAAACAAGTTAAGAATTGCTCATAGCCGTGGGAAATGGCCATTAAAATGTATTTCTCACACGGCGCATGAGCGAAGTTGCCAGTTGCGCACGTATTGGACCGCGAATGAACTGTCACTTTGTCTATTAATTAATTATTATAAACCTATGTTTGCGTTAACGCAATGCCCTGCTCACGCTGTTGAACAGAACTATCAGTCATCATCGAGTACAAATATATGGTATACAAACAAAATAAAAAATTCGAACGTTTGAAAAGTTTTTCATATTATCAATAATTTTATCGATTGTAATTGTAACTATAAATTATAATTTATTATATTTTCTGTAGATAGCATTTACTTACTTCCTTACTTCCGCCTCATCTAAGTACTTCACGGTGTTGGGGCATTAAGCCACTGTTTTTATATTTTTTTTCTGTCCCTGGCTAGGGTTTCCTGTTGACGTATGTTTTCTTTTCTTCCAACGATGTCTCGAAGCTACCGCAGGGGCCGTGCACAGTAATAATTCTTCTTAACCTTTTGGTTGCGTGATTCAAAATACCATAGGGACGCGGCAAAAAGGACACAAGTTAAGCGTCAGTTGCTGGTTCGCTCCTACATGTAGATGCGCTCTGCGTGTTGCAACATATTTCCCAACGGCAAACGAGCGGTAGGGCACGTAGGCCAAAATGGGAAAGAATCTGTCGTACAAAGTCGACTCGGCGGCGCCGAAGCTTGCTACAGGCGATGACGTAACTGGTTTGGACGAAAAACCACAAAGCGGGACATAGAGCGACCTCTCTTATTTGATGGCCAAAACACTAACTGCCACTTATAAAGTGAGGTTGTAAAAATGGAAATGCTTGTGATGTAGGACTCTATAATCATGAGACGAGAAGAACAAAAGATGTCACTAGTAAAGTTGTCTTGATATAAATGAAATTCTTTCAAAGGGTACTAACACATGAGTTTACATTTCATAAATAAACGCATTTTGCGGGAATGCATTATAATTCAAAAATTGTGCCAACAAGGGTCTCGTTCTAATTTTTCCCTTATGCTTCTATTTCGTAGTCAGTCCTTGTTTTACACATTACCCGTCTTTAGGATCTCATTTCTACTGCTGTTATGTTTGAACGGTGTTGGGTACAAAATATGTATATTTTCGTCAAGGGCAAACATTTGAGCTGCATACGACATACTACTCTTATGTAACTAATAGTTCCTGAGTAAAAGAAAAACAGACACAACTTTATCTTTTAAGGTGCTCACCCTGTATGTATTTGACCGAAAGTATAGATATTCGGTTCCGAGCAAGGTAGACATCTAATCTGCATGCAAAGTATCACCTTCCTCCAACGAATAGTTTTTGAACAACAGACAAACAGATGGAATTTAAAAAAGGTAAAGATGTAAAGACATCTCGGAAGGTGATTTTTTCACGATTACAATACGTTTTCGCCTTAAGTGAGAGGGGTAAAAATACAAAAGTATTTACAGCAATCGATATACTAATCGAAGAGAGAACGAGAATACTACCTGACACAGGTGTCCTTGGGCAAAGATAATGTATTTATTATCTTTGCCTTGGGGAACACGAATGCTTTGGAGTCTATTTAAAAAGATACGACATTCGGGAAAGTGATGAGTTTGCGTATAGTAACAGGCGAAAGCAGTGATGTACACGATTTAAGAGCGAAATAGGAGGAACAGAGATCAGAAAGAGAATCCGCAGGGCCGGCGAGGGAGAGAGTTGAGAGGGGAAAACAGATAACTACCAGAAAATGTCCACCTCCCGTTCAAAACTGGAAAAGTACTACGGTTAGAGAGGGTGTTTTAGTCAGTAAAAACCTGAAACTCCTTAACAACAGCTAGCAGTCGTTGGGTGGGGGTATATATTGAAGATCTCTCCCCCTGCCGAGAAGAATGGGAGGTTGGAGTAGGTTATATTAGGTTAGGATAGGGTAGATTAGGTTAGGTTAGATACGGTTAGGTTGGGTGCAAATCATAGGGAAGGTGGTCAACGCAAATGGACAGAACAGGAAAGATTATGATGGTTATGGTTAGCCCAACTTAAACTTGGGGTGAACAACGTGGGCAACAAACCCACTTTTCGTAAAGGCGACTGCGTATTATATATTAATATAACGTTCAGCATGGAAAATATGCTATTAACGTTGGAAGACAAAAGAACTTATCAAAGAGAATACACAATTTGACGGAATAACCTCAAAAACGAGGTATTGAATGCTAAAGACAGCATGGAGATACCTGTGAAAGTTGGTGAAGGAAGACGTATGGGGGAAAGGTTACATACTGGTAACGAACTAAATTAAACATCCGGCCGCATATTAATGTGGTGGAAAAAATTGGAGGAGGTCAAAGAACTTTTTCCTACGGCCCGTGAACACGATTGGAACCAAATCATACCAGCAGAGAAGAAGGGAAAACAAGTCAACCCGACACCCTTCTTGGAAGAAGAAGTTAAATTAAAGGCTACGGTTGTAAAATAGCCTTGAGTAACTTTACGAGTTATTATATTCAGTTTTGGAAGAAAGAATTTTATTTAAAGTATAAAGTGATGAGACTCACACTTACCCAAAACACAAAAAAATAAAACCAAGGCTATATACCAATCTGCATTTTAAAGCTGTCACTAAGGCCTATAAATATTTGATACTCGAACGTTTTTGAGGGGAATTGGAGGAAAGGTACAAGAATAGAAACCTTAGCGAAGGCCACTCTGTCTTCCGAAAGGGCATATCATCGATTGATGCCATGAACATCGTAGAAAAGGCAGCGAAAGAAATAAACAAAGGGGATTATTGTAACACGACATGTGGCAACCTATGAGGATAAGTTGAAAATGCCTTTAGCAGCGCTTCTTTGGAAGTTTCAAGTTATTTTGTAAACACGGTAGGAGATTATTTTACACACAGTTGGTTGATGTTGGTACAACAGGGTTCGATCCGGGGTTCACTGAAAGATTTACTATAACGACGTTTTGGAATTAACTATAGAGTCGTAAGTGTAAGCTATGCAGATGATGTGGTCATCATTATTAGAAGCATGCCGGAAAGGGAGCCGAGATTTAAAGCGCACTGTGTCCCCACATAAGACAGAGGTTCACCTAGTTGCTAGCAGAAAAATAGGAGTACTCTAAATTGAAAAAGGTGCACAAGAATTGTAACGGTAGACACCCTGGAGTAATATGAGGGTAATCTTTAATAAAAACACTTCTATGGCTAAACATGTGAATTATTATGTTAAGAGTAGGATATGCCTATAAGAAAGTATCGACGGGAACACTTCAGGTAATAACGGGTACTCTCTTCATAGATTTGATGGTACAACAACGCATTGCCACCCATGTCAAAGAAAGTCGTAGGAGCATGAAAGAAATGGAAGACAATATGATAAACATATGGCAGAGATCATGAGCTAAATACCACGGTACGAAAGGTTGGAAAAAAAGGCTCATTAGAAATCTCACAATATGAGTCGATAGAAACCACGAAAACATAAATTGGAACACGGGACACGGGTGCTATAGGACATCTCTAGCCAAAATTGCAAAGGAGGAGACAGGGAAATTTTTGTACTGTAACGAAGAAGACTACGTCGAACATACTATATTTAAATGCCAAAAAATGGGATATAGCAAAACTAGATATTGAACTAAATATCGGAGGGTTGATCTCACCAGACAACATCATAAACACAATGGCTAGTACTAAATCACGCCGAGAGGGGGCGCGTGAAATTTTTGAACATCAGAGGATGCGTCGCGGCGGTCTGATACCCCGAAATATAATGTAATGATATACACTGGGGTATTAAAATCAATTTTAGAAAGGATTAACCTTGCAGTGGTCGCACCAAGTCTCACAGACCCGATGCATACATTATTGAGTGGGAATTTGTTAAAGGTGGTGTAATAGGGTTGTGCGTCTAGGTAGCTTCAAATTTTTAAACTTACTTGCTTCCCGATAATCGGCATAAGCACAGCTGTTAGTGTTCGTGAGTTATTTGAAAAAAAGTCTGTGAGACTTGGCGCGACCGTTTACGTTTGTGATTTTATTCTCTTCTTGATTATTTTTACATTGAATGTAGCTGTAATGATCTCACAAATAATTTATATTGCAATATACATTGACGTTAGTAGGTATACCAAGACGTCAATATATACAAAAATTAGCTTTGATTCTAACAAATGACCACTTACATTGGCCATCACTACTCAAAAGTTATCCACCGGAAATCCACCTAAGTAGACAAGAAGTAGCTGGAATCCCTACAGACCATCCAGTAGATGACCCTAATAACCCCACAATTAAAAAACGTAGCTTTTTTCCAAAAAAAGTAGCAAAAAAAATTTCGTAAAAAAATTGTGTTTTTCGCATGCAGGGTTTTTGTGCATTGCTTGTGCATCCTTGAAACAAAATGACGAAAATGAATTGTTTTGTTCTACCTCTTAGTATTAAAAACATTGTTCTGTCCATAAAATGTATACAGAAAATTAAAATCTTGAAATTCATCAGAGGCTGTGTTTACTATTATGAAATTAGCATGATTTACAAAAACCTTTAAAAAATAGAAAACAGGTTACTCGTATAATACATTTTGGTATCAGATAGGGTAAATATTTTTATACCATATTTGTTAGGCTTAGAGGGTATATACTGGCGAAAACTACACCCTTCGAGTTTTTCGTCGACTGTTATGTATTCTGACATAGAGTAACCATGTTTACAGTTGTTGACAAAATTATCAAAGCGTTTGCGAATGGGTGTCAACTTATCAACATTTTGTCGTTTCTGGCGAGTGTTTTTGTCATTGAACCGTATGCTTCATTTCAAAAACTTGAATTGTTTTATAGACATTGCTAACCTAAACATTTCCACGCCGGTACTATCTGACTCCACAATTCCTCTGTATTCAAAGGGTTTGCTTGGAGCACTCCACAATAAAATAATAGGCCAAGAAGTGCCTGAACCTCAGTAATATCGGTAGGCCCTAGCGTCCCTTTCTCTTTCATAATTTTCTGCTATTGAACTTATACAGGGTGTTATGTAAATGAGTGCAAATATTTTAACACATAAACTGAACAACTTTTACATTTATCATTTTTTCGAAAACGCCCTCAAAACTGAGTTAAAATTCAAAACAGTTTTACTCTAAAAATGCATACCCACCTATGGCATAATATTTCAATTTAATGGCACAAAACACAAAAAAAATCTTTGATTTGCAAACCAACAAAAACTAGGTACTTCTTTGGACCATTGTGGTTTTTCATCCTTTCCAGTGAACATAAGATTATTACCAGCAACTGAAAACATGTCTTTATTATCAGAAATCTCCTGTTCAGTTTCACTGCCGCCTTCGCTTTCTTTTAAAAAAAATTTCACATCTGATTCTAATTCATCGTCGTAACCTATTTCCCCGCCCGTCACAACTTTTTCCATTGAACGATGAAGTTGAGCCTGTACTGCTTCATAACTTGACATCTCGTCTAAAGGCGTAAACGTAGTGTGTTAAATAACCGAAAAGAGCCATAAAAAACACAACCTTATTAATACTTAAAAAAACGATTAAAAATAATTGTAACTTGACAGGGTGCGTCGGTCTCTCGCACCGAATATATAAAAAAAATCGATACTAGTGTACCCACCGACTTTTTCTCGTACACTAACGTCCAATCAACAAAATTAGGCAGCTACTGAGTGGAGGCAAGCCATGTAACCACAGATTGCCGAAATAAATAGAAACAAATATAGCGTCGGTCTGTAACACCGAGCGCGCCCTCTGTAGGGTTAAACTGGGATGTAATAAGTACACATCTTTGCAAAATTATACAAAAAAATAAAATGCAAAAGAAAATCCAAGAAAGAAGAGGACTGCGAAACAATTACAAAATACCCAAGTAGCAGTTTTAGTGGGCACCACGTAGCGGCCACTGCCGTAGAAACTTTAAAGTGTTTTGCCACTAGTCGCTGCAACGTGATATAAACGGTTCTATTACGGAGATGTCACCAAAGTGGGGTATCTACCATGTTCCCGCGACTTTTCTGGAACGTATTCTGCCACGTAGCGATTACGTGACGAAAACATAGAGACGTGGTGGTCTTCATTTAGACTAAACGTGACTTATATCCTGCTATTTTTCGGTTACGTCGCTCGATCTCTGTCGAGAAACTGTCTCATTTCCTCACCATTATTCTGCGTTTTCTCTAACTCGACATTGCTGTAGAGTCTGGTATAAAGATACTCCTGTAAATAAGTAATAAACAGCCATATAACTAGTTATTACTTCTATTAGAATAAACCTGAGGGGAATAAAATGAAAACTATTGCAAGTTTACTGTCAAATATAGATAGTGAACCTGAAAATAATAGCATGCGCCAAAGTAATATTTACTTCTGTCAAAGAAAAAAATAAAAATGGTATTATTGCAGTATATACCAGCGATATAAAGGAACCAAAGTGCGCAGATACTTCAAAATGGCGTAGACCATGTGCTACAATGTTGTGAAAATTGTATTTGCAAATCAACCCTAGTAAAACTAACGTGAAAATAGTTACATTGAGCTGATAGAAGAATCTCACAAAGCTAGAAGTAACCAAGAAGTCTGTACAGTTGGTTCTAAACAAAGTGACTAGAATAACGTGGAATGGTTTCATACACAAAATATGTGCTAAGTAATTTAGTAGTATGCATCAATGGCAAGTGCGGGTACTTATGAATTAGGTAAAAGACCCATACATGAGAGACCACGTGGTAGCCACTATGAGTAGCAACTTCAAAGTGTTGTCTCATGTCTTTTTTTGGCACATAACTTTTGTTGTTGCTCCCCTGGAACCGCTTTCGCAGTACCTCTGGGGGCGCGGTCGTCATATCCTAATCTTAACGAAGCGAAACCGGCCGGCCGGGCCGGGAGTCGAACTCTCACGAGCATGCTCCATATTTCGCTGCGACCCGACTGCAGCGGCAGACGCCATTAGCGCACTGAGGCCCCTGTCGTCCAATATCTGGTGTATGTTCTAAACCTTGTTCTGCACACGGCGTGTTAGTTGATATAACCTCATAATTCCAATACCCCAATGCATTCCTTTAAAGGGGTTGCGACGGGCGAAAAGAAGATTATATAGTTTACTGCACTGCCCCATTTATTGAGAACATAATAGGTAGATAACCTAGCTCAATAAAATAATAATAAAAGCTACATCGTCCCTATTCGGCGATGATGTTAATACTATAGGAGCATATGCAACAAATGACGACTCCCCAGGACAAGTAAAAGGCTCTTCCTTTACTTCGTAGACGAATTGATACGAACCCTAGAAAATATTGCGAACAGCGAGAAAATAATTATGAAGAGAGATTTTAATGCACGGACGGTATAAGAAACAAAAACTTAAACAGTATGAGGAAGAATTACTTAATAATAATACAAGACTGATAGAATTATGTCAACAATTCTCGCTTCGAATAATGAACGGATTCTTTAACCACAGGAATATACACAGCTTCACCTGGATACAACCAATCAGACACCCTAGGTCAATTATAGATAACGTAATCACCAAAAAAAGTACAAAAATGCTCGTTCGCGACGTCCGAACACTACGAGAAGAAAAGAATGGCGAGAGGTCTTGAAACACATGTTGTATTTGTGGATCTCAAAAAGATCTACGATAGTTTGCCAATTGACAAAATATATAGTATACTATAGAAATAAGGTGTAATGGATAACAATTTAAGGAACAACCTTGCATGCTTTTATCAAAAATTCATGTACTTTCTGCATTCCATAATGGTCAAACCGAGTGTTAAGTTATATTTAAATTTTGCAAACACAGTGTTCACCCCTTTAGGGGTGCATTTTCCGTCTTTTATTTTAATATGTTAAATTTGTCAACATGTTACCCTCATTAATACTCAATTTTTAACATTACAATAAAATGGGAAGTTCATAATTTAAGAAAAATGGTCGTAATTATTTCAACACTAGTTCAATTTTCAACTTTATAATAATTTTATGTAAGTATACAGGTTTTAATGAATGTATTCCCTAATCTGTGTTTTTTATTCCCTTTCAGAAATGTTAAACCAAATTTTAAATTTTTATTAACAACTGATGAAGCAACCATAAGTTGCGAAACGTCTTGTAATTTTTTAAAATACTAAACATGTTATTAAATTTTTTATTATTTTTGTAATTGAAATCATTATCATATTTCCAAATTTGTTGACATAATTTATCTCCATAAACTATGAATTATCGTTCCTATACCGCTTATTCAAATAATGGGATCAGGTTGTATAGAATTTTTGAAATAACGAAAAAACTCAAATTTCAAATTATGGCGACCTAACCTCACATTTTACGCAGAAAAGCAAAGTTGGCTTGATATTAAACAATTATGTTTGCTATTACGTAACGATACATTTCGTAGGTGATATTACGTAAGTAAATAAACGCGCTTTAAAACAAAACACTCAGCGGACGCTACCGGAAATAGAACTGTTTTAAATCTTAGGATAAACGGTTTTCCGACATTAATATTCTGCTGTGCGATGGATATTAGGCCTATACCGACACCCCAATAAGTCCCACGATGAATGGACTCTTATATTCTCGGTTGGCCTGCAATTCTCTAAAGCGACGACTGTAGCTCAACCCAGCTCCAACCCCAAGTCCTTTGCCCACAGCTAGTGCTTTACTCCAATGCATGATAAATGCTCCTACCACAGGATTACAGGCACTGGGCCTCGAACAACTCGACACCCAAAACAACAGCTTAACTCGATGCACTCATCAACACCTTTGCCATCCGCAGAGGCGCCAGGAATTAAAGCAAAACCTCTGCAGGCTAACTACGACACTCTACTAATGTGAAATTGCTTTTTGTAATTGAATAAATTCGTATTGGTGATATTTTAATTGTGTTTTTTGTAGGAAACTAAAACAACACACCCAAGCTTCGCTTCTGGCTCCCCAATTGTTTTTGTTTACTTTGTTATTATTAAGCCAAAGCCTGCTATGTTTACATACTCAAGTCAAGGCTTACGCTATTTTTAATTCAGTTTATAATAAAAAATTATTTCAAGGCTAATGCCATTCTTTTACAATTTCAAATTCAAATTATCACATTTATGGAATATTTAAAAAATATGTTTGAAATGCTTAAATTATTTTTAAATCCTATTATAACTGTATTGGCTTACATTGTATTCATCGCGATATATACCTAGCCCGATCCCAAAGAGAAACATTAAGCAAGGTGCAAGACATATATCTATCTAATCCTGACAATGGCAACTTTGTAGTGGATATTATTGATGTCCTGTGAATCTTGAAAGTCACTTTTGTATGCGGGAAGAACATGACGACCGCCACTAGATATCACCAAGTTCTGCAACTTTAAAGGTTTAGTGGAGATACCCAAAACGTGGCTGAAACTATCAAAATCACTTTAAAGTCGTCGCCACTTTTAAGTCATATTTTAGTGATACAGTTTGATAACCGCCATTTTCATAACTCCCGTTGACGTTATAAAACTTTACAGTGGTTTTGCATCAGTAACTACAAAGTAGCTCACAGAAGACTGATGAATTTTACATGGATATTGCGTTGCCAAAAATGAATAATACGAATGTAGTACATCGTACAAGGACTATTCATTGTTATTACTAAAATCGATCAATAATCATTTTAATGTTGGTAGACCGGAGCCAGATCAATCTCAAAATGCAATAGTGTTGCGACAGTGTATTGTTGTTGAAGGGGGAATCTCCCAGATATTGTATTTAAAAAATAAAATGGTACAATTTGTACTTTCATATGGCATTTTATTTACATTTTCCGGAATCCGTTATCTAAAGTTTTTTTAAATTTTAAATATTGCTACAATCTAGTCTTAGACTAATAAGTACCTCGTTTCTAATCCTACGATGCTAAAATCTTAATATCTAAGAGTCACCCATTGATGTCGTCTTCTTAGCTAAATCTAACCTCTAAAGCACTTTTTTATGCACTTTACACAGTTTACTCTGCTTTAACACTAACAATTCACAACACTAATTCGTGGGGTTTGATCCTCTTAAGTCTCCTTAGTTGATTTGTATTATCGAGTAATTGGATGGCCTCGATGTTTTCATGTTGTAGAAGTCGTGCTTCGTGGCTTCTTGTATGTTTATGGATTTTCTTTTCGACATATGCCACACCTAGGTCTCTATGAAGATCTTCGTTTCTAATATACCAAGGTGCGTTTACTATGTTCACAATTACCTTATTTTGAAACGTTTGTATAATCTTGATGTTCGATTTTGCGGTACAGCCCCAAAGCTGTGATCCATACGTCCACACGGGTTTTAAAATTTGCTTGTACAGGAGAAGCTTATTATATATTGACAAGGCTGAGTTTCTTCCCAGCAGCCAATACATTTTTTTATATTTGATACCTTTTTTTCCTCACATGGGCTTTTCAGCGAAGTTTCGTGTCTAACGTAAAACCAAAATACTTTGCTATATTGGCATATGGGACCATTTGTCCATTTATATTTATTGGTACGTGTTGGATCCGTTTATTTGTAAAGTCTGTATGTACTGATTTTCCTTCATTTAATTTTATTTTCGATTTCTTAGTCCATTTTTGGAAATTATTAATGGCAGATTGAAGTTTATTGGCTGCTTGTGTATTATTTTCTCCCACGGTTAGTATAGCAGTTGTTACGGTATTAATTCATCAGATCGACATAAGTCGTATTGATTGTTCAAAAACGGGTACAAACTACAGGGTTCGCCGGCTTTACTAAAAAGAACACAGATCTTAATGTGCTGGAGCAGATTTTGTTGCTCCGGTTACTCGCACTAAACTCAGTCGGGAAGGCGTGGTTCGAAAGCTCAAAGAAAAACCGGCGGCACTTACCCTGATGGATTGCTTAACAGAAAAAGAAATGCCTGAGCGCCACTTGGTTCTGATTAGGGGTGGCTGACGTGTCTAGAACCAAGAACAATACACGTAGCCTATGTAGAAGTCCTCCAGGTACGTTGCTGAACACCTCCGCCTGTTGTTCACCAAGCCTCCTCCGAGTAGCCGGGTGACCTTGTCGTTAAATCACTTACCTTCAAGGCCACCGTCACTAAAGAATAACAAAAGAACACTGAATGGCCCAGGGTTTGGGGCTTGCTTATCAAAAAGGCGTACTTTCAGCTTTACATTGCAAATTACACTCGGCCTTTGCCACACTGGATTAATTAATGACCCAGAAGGGGTTCAGAACTCAACAAATAATCAAATTGACTTTAATGGGTTTATTATTTAAAGAATTAAAGTTTACACAAATCTTTACATTGATAATAATCACCCGGAGGTGAATTCAAGCTTAGTAAAAAGAGAAGGCACAATCCTACCTGAATATAAAAGGGGTCCCACGCAAAGTTACCTTATGGTCTAAATATGTTGTTACACAACGGACAAAACGAAATAGATAACAGGGGTGAAGCCCCTGGTTAACAACAAGCAAATCAAAACATAAGCTTAAGCTTTAAGTGAACGGGCGCAATATTTACGAACTCCCGGAAAACACATAACAAATATAGTCGCAACTTAATTAGGCACAAGAACACAATTGGTGTAATACATAGCTCCTACCTGGTAGCTGTAAGCACGTCGCTAGTTTCTGCTATACACTCGTCCTCGGGGAAGCTTGGCAAGACGTGGTGGAGGTACAGAAAGGGCTGGGGCCGGGCCTGATAGTTGTTTAGCGCAAAGCGGCGCCTAAAATGATGTGGGCCCCTCCTTGGGAAGAATCGGAGCGATAGAGTTGATTTTATTCCAGGCTTCAGAATGGCACGACGCAATCGGACTTGGCAAATAATGCAACCAGGGCACTACAATAATTAACACGCGGTGGGCCTCCCGTCGACTTCGATAAACTCAGCGTCGGTAGTTCAAAAATGCAGTACGCAAAAGGTTTTTCCCCACAAAGGTACGGGAAACCGTTAATCATAAGCTTAAAGATGTCGTCTCTAAATGGATCTGCAAATGGAGTGCAACTATCTTCCCCCAGGAAAGTACATCAACTTAAGGAGACGAATCGACTATATCCCAACACTGAAATATCGATAACTTAATCGCCCACCGCGCGCATTTGTTCAAGAACACCCAACAAGGGTAAAATAATCGTCCAAAGGTCTAAGCTGAACTCACTAACTTAACAAGAAAACCCACTCGCGCAAATCAGCGCAGCCCCCGGCTTCCGAAGGCCGGGGGAGTGCAAAACTTTACACACTGACTTCTGTAAGTGTCGAATACTGATTGAAATTTCAAATTGGGCTCTCCGTGAAGAACACGACGGAAAAGAGTTTAGAACTCCGAAACCACTAATTTTAAATGCATCATTCCCTAAGGAGTTATCAATTTTTATTTCCTTTACACAAAGCTTGGTGCAACTACACGCAGCATGATGTCATAGCTGAATTGGCAAGATAAGCAAAGTTCCCAGAAGCCCCGGAAGGCGAAAACAAGATAAGGGTTCCAATGCACTTACTAAGCCACGCACGGAAAATTTACGAGCTTAAGTATCAATTACCAGCGCGGCTCTTAAAAAATACCAAGAACTAAATTTAAGCTCTGAAATCGGTGTTTAAATGTGTGACAACAAAGATTTCAGTAAGCCTTATTTTGAAAGCTTAATTACATCAGGCAGAAGGCAAGTTGAAGGTTGAGATACAAAGCGATCTATATGGAACAGTGAACAAAGAATGCCTTATCGTTATCGCTGTAATTCGGAGATTTGAAACTAACCGGCACTGCTTGCCATAAACGACGTAGTACCGAGAACTATTTTCAAGGGCCACAAAAGCGATGCACAGAATTTGGGGCGCTCATATACAGTGTCAGCAATACGAAATCAAAGAAGGAATTCACGGTCACGAGCATCTGAACGCTGGCTAAAATGAATTCGAATATAAACTAGTACAGGGCCGAATCCAGGAAAAATTCGGGCAGAATATTTTTAACTAATTTCGTTAATAACAACCTGTAGCTGGACTAATAGCAAATATAGCTGAACGAGGTCGAAAATAATCTAACACAGTATCGTCTGCAAAAGTAGCCACAGTGTTATTTTCTGGTTCTGGAAGATCACACGTATAGAAGAGGTGGAGTACCGGCCCCAAGACACTACCTTGCGGTACTCCAGCTTTAATGTCTTTAAGAACAGAATAGGTGTCATCTTGCTTGATCCTGAAAAATCTGTTCGATAGATAAGATTTTAAGGTATATTGCTTAGGTAGAATTGATTTTAATTTCCACTGCAAGCCTTCATGCCACATCTTGTCGAAGGTTTGCGCTACGTCCAAAAATACTGCAGAACACACTCTTTTCCTCTAGTGCTTTTTCTATTATATGGGTAATTCGATGTACCTGATCTACCGTTGAATGTCCACATCTGATCCCAAACTGATGGTCTGGGATCAAATTTCGTCTCTTTATAATTGGCTGCATTCTCTTGAGGAGCAATTTCTCGAATAGCTTATAACCGGTAATAGTGATATTGGCCTATAAGAGGAAGCTATATGTGAAGGGTTTCCTGGTTTTGGACCCATAACTATTTCCGCTACCTTTCATAATGTAGGTACATATTTAACCTTGAATGCGGCGTTGATAAGGTAGTTCAACTTGACAATCGCTTTTCTTGGAAGGTTGTTCAGGATTTTGCCTGTAATTAGGTCAAATCCAAGGGCCTTTTTTGAGTTGATGCTGTATTTAATTTCTGTAATAACTTCGGCTGGCGACACCGGTGCTATATTTTCTTTGTCCTGTGAGACAGCTTCTTCTAATACCGCTTCTTTTTGTAGGTCGTGGGGTTGGAAAATGCTCTCCAGGTGAGCAGTAAAACATTCCGCTTTTTGTTCACTGTCCTAGCCCAATTCTCATCTTCTTTTTTAATTGGTGGTATCTGCAATATAGGTTTCTTTAATATTTTTGTTGATTTGCATAATAATCTGTACTGCTGTTATTGGTCAGATTTGCCAAATAGGTAGCAGTGGATTCTTCTTTTAGTTCTTTAATTTCTCTTGTTAGTGGTTGGTAAGATTATTTAGTATCGTTTTGTCTTGATGGTTCCTGCTTTGTAACCATTTTCGTTTTGCTTTCCTTTTTCCGATTACTAATTTCTTAATTTCTTCCCGATAGCAGCAACCTTTTAGGCGTCTTTTAATACCTGGAGTACATTCCCAAGCGCTTATCTGGATGTCTTTATTGCATTTTCTACTTCAGCGTCCAATTCTTCGTCTATTCTAAAGGGTTACGTCTATAATGATTTTTTTTATCAAGTAATTGCTTAAAGCTTGGCCAATCTATATATTTATTAGATAATGTAAGATTATTTCTTTCTGTATTATGTTTTCACTCAAGGTTATCGTTATAGCTGAATGATCAGAAAGTAAATCGTGGCATTCGTCTACCTGCCTGTAGTTGGGCGACAGATTTTTGACTATAAAGAAGTCGATCAAGTCAGGTACCTTGTTAAGATCTGAGGACCAGTATGTCGGCTTTCCGGTGGATATAAATGTACCTCCATGTTCGTTGGTTACTTTTAGTAGTTTCCTACCTTTAGTAGTAATTATTCTGGACCCCCAGTAGGTATGTTTTGCATTATAATCACCGCCAATAACAAATATTTTGCCTAGATGATCAAATAGATCATTGTATTCATGTTTCTGTAAGGTATGTCTAGGTGGGCAGTAGACTCCTGCCACTGTTAGTGAATATCTATTCGTTTTTATTTTAACTACTGTCATCTGCATTTTTTCTGTAACGTAGATGGGTTCTTTATGATGTATATTTTCCTTAACTATCACTGCACTTACTCCTTTAGTATCGTTGTCATGGTGAATTTCATGGTAAATTTTATAGCCATTAAACTTAGCAAATGAATGTTTAGTAAAATAGGTCTCCGAGATGAGCGCTACATCAATGTTTTCTGTCTGTAGTACTAATTGGAGCTCCTGTAGGTGGTTGAGGAGTCCATTAGCGTTCCATGTAAGTATTTTAAGAAAATTGGACATTTTAGGTTTAGGTATAGCTCCCTTGATGCTATATTTGAGTCTTTTCAGTCGTTCATCTAAAGCGGAAATAATAGTTTCTGGTTTATCTAATTTAGCTAAAATGAGTTGGATGGTTAGCTCTACATTATTATCTTGCTGCTCATTCTTTAGCATAGTTCGTTTATTTGACGCAACAGTTGCAAATGTTACGTCTTTACTAACTTTGTTAAGGACTGCAAGATTTCCTTTATTGTGGTTTAACTGTTTTTCTTCTTTTGCTTTATTAGATACGTTAGGCGTGTTTTTCTCCATAGCTTTATTTTAAATTTTTTGTAGCTCAACGGCTACTTTACATCCGCAATAGTTTGCTGGGTGTTCTTCGTTACAATGTATACATTTTGGTTTGGCAGTTTTTAGTTTAGGGCAGTCTTTTGTGTGATGTTTACCTACACATTTAACGCATCTCGCCTCTTTATTACAATATCTTTGTGTATGCCCGTATGCCTGGCACTTCTTCCATTGTGGTATTAGTTTGGAAGTTCTATAGGATTGAATCTCTACCTTACATTGCCTGAATATGCTTAATAGCATGACTCTTATTTATATCTTCGCTGAGGTCAAAGGGTCAATATGAACATATCACGCGGTTCCTTGATTTTCCATTTGATTTTATTTACAGCATTCAAAGCTTTAAATCCTCTGTTTACTAGTTCGTCGATTATACTATCTCGCTGACAGGAATGTGGTAAATATTTGACAATTACCTTGATTGGTCTTTTTGTTTTATCTTCGTATGTATGCCATGAACATGTGGTTTTCTTCTCTTAGTATTCTGGCTACACTACGATCATCATCGAACGTATTAATTTTAGTATTTGCTTTGTTAACTAAAGTTATTATCAGTTAAAATCCGTCAGTCGTCTGAGGACTACCTTGTATAACGATTTCAAACACATTGGGCCACACTAAAAAACTGCAAAACTACGTACAGACAGTGGTGAAACTCAATTGATTGGTAAATAGAGCGAAGTTCCAGCATCAGTTGCTATCACTATGAAGCTACTCGGGCAGATATCGAGTATTTATATAAGAACGCGAGCCCCTACGCAGAAGAAATGTATTCGTGCGATTCCAAAGTGCAAATTACAGGAGGTTCTGGTTAATACTTTCATGATGCCGGCGACGACCACGCTACAATAAACTCAAAATAACTATTTTCTCAACTAAAACATTTTATGTTTCTCTTACACTTATTTTTTAATTCATGTTTTTATTTTTCGTGCGCGAAATTCAGGAGTTCAAACACTCTCGGAATATGTATGTAGTTGAAATTATGTTTACGGCATATATCTAATACTTACTATATTGCTAGCGGCTATGAGTGGGAAACTTGCCAGGAAGTGAGACAGACAACCAACTCTTCAATGTATAATGGTAAGCTGTGTGCAAGCGCGGCGGCGTCGTCCGGCCAATGGGGAAGTGGTCAAGTTTAAAATTCGCTTCTAAAGGCGGAGTTCGAATTCTCACGCATGCGCACGAGACGCGTTATACTCTAAGTGAGACTATGTCGGCGCCGTAATGTTTTCTCACGTTTCCAGGCCTACTAGCAATATATGTGTATTATATATATGGTTTACGGTAATAAAACTGTTACCTTTCTTTGGTAGGTTACTTCGCAATAGCCCCTCGTAGTAGCTAAATAACTAAGTTGCCTCTTATGTCCTCTTCAAAACAGTAATATCAGAAAAGCTCTGGCGGATTGGTACAAGAAGTAAGCACAAGCAAGCAACCGTTTTTCCGTAATCGACGTTCCAAAACCGTCAGCTGACGTTACGACGCCCGCGGCGCTCCGGACCTTCCCCACGCGGAGTCCGCAGCATCCTGCAGGAGGACGGCCACGAGCGCGTCGAGTGCCCCAGTCCCGAAATCGATACGAACGTGCCAAGGAAAGGCGCAGAGGCGGACGCCGCACCAGGGCTTCTCTACTTCATTCAGGCCGCAGCTTCGTCGAGACTCGGCCGCACGTGGAGTTGTTGAGTGATACTGCTCGTGCCCGCGAACCACCGGCATGCAGTGTTTCGTCGCGGGTTTTTAATTGCTGTTGGATTTTTGATAAGTGTCCAGGTGGTCGCCGAGGCGCCCGCGTCGCCCAATGCACCTCGTTGCCCAATTATGTGGCTAATTTTTGGATTTTTTTCTTTGATCTGTTAAATAAAGGTAGGTTAGGGATGCTCTAGTTTTTCGCTGGGAATGCGGTAACGAATCTGTACTGGACAATAGTAAAAATGGTTGTTTAGATATTTGGAGACAAAATCGGGCCGAATTTCTTTTCCTCGCGACGAACACCAAAGGTTATTGATAACACTATCGGCACCAATTTTGTCTGGCCGGTTTATTCGATGATTTTGTTAGATCTTCATTGTATCAAATTTTACTAATAAGCTCAATAAAACTATCTTATCGGCCATGTTTCTCAGTTTAGAAAAACCAAGGCTGTTAATGGCTTTTGTCGATTCACAATTATAATCTAGTTCAGTTTAAGAAAAGTTTATGATGAATTTACAGCTTTTATCTTAGTCCTATTTTCTAAGGATTTTTATGAACTTGAAAATTAAAATTAAAAATTTAACGTAAACAAAAATTATTTCTTACTCAAGAGCGTAGGTTAGCTTTCAATTTAACTAAATTAGGCATTTCCACGAGTATTTATTTTTTTATTAACTTTAGCTTCCATTACATTAATGGAAAAAGCAATCTACACCTTAATTTCAATTTAAAAATTGTGTCTATTTCCAATCTATTACTGGACATAGATTGCTTTTCCATGCTGTTAATCAAGTTGACGAAACGAATGTCCGTTCTTGTGAGTCACTATTTGTTATATATTTTTGCGTATCCACTTCTCGGCCTTTAATGTTCAAAGAACATATATTTTCTACAAAACTGAACAATTGGCAGACACCTTCATTTATGAGATTCTACAAATGTGTTATTAAAAAAATGCTGTTATTATTCGCACGACGTAACTGTGAATGGTCCATTTTGATGCTTTATTATACAAATTGTAAACAACATATTTAAAGCCAATTATTGTTATTGCAAGATTGAAAAGGCAGTTTTTATATTTTTTATAGTTTAAGCATTGTCTGATGATGTATTCTACTGAGAATCAACCTTTGAACATGAAATTGCAATCCGTAGTACTAATATTTTGCAAGACTAATTTAATAATATGAATATTTAGAATATTTTGAAGAGCACTCTTTAAAAACCCTTAAGTTGCTACATTTGGAGCGAATATACTATGTACATGGGCGATTTCTTTGTATTAATTTAAATGGACAAATTTATTTTATAACTTTTTGAATATTTTGAAGAAATTCCTCAATGAATTGCAATAGTTTTCAAAACCAAATATTTGGGAATCGGTTTCTTATCTTGAAATTTAAGGATATGAATATTTAGAATAGTTTGATGGGCCTTTAAATTGCTACATTTAAGGCAAATACATTGTGTACAAGGACGTTTTATTTGTATTCATAAATGGACAAATTTATTTTCTTAATTTTTGGCTTCGTGAGGCATTCCTTAAGGAACAAACTGATGTATTTTTCAAGACTAAACTTTTGAGAATCGATCCCTTATTATTGTAATTTATTAATACAAATGTATAGAATATTTGAAAAAATCTCTTTAAAACCTTCAATTGCTACATTTACGTATCAATTTAAGTGGACAAATTAATTTTATTCTTTTTTTTGGATATTTTAAAGAAATTTATTTATGAATTTCAGTATTTTACAAGACTAATTTAATAATATAAATTTTTTAAACATTTTGAAGGAAACTCTTTAAAAACCCTTAAATTGCTTTATTTGGGGCGAATATATTATGTACGTGGTCGATTTCGTAGTATTAATTTAAATGAATTTATTTTATTAATTTTTTTTATATTTGAAAATTTTTTAAGAAATTCCTCGATGAATTGCAACATTTTTCAATAACAAATATTTGGGAATCAATCTCGTAGTATTGAAATTTAATTATATCTAGAATAGTTTGAAGTAAGCTCAAAACACCTTTAAATTGCTACATTTAAGGCAAATACATTATGTACAAACGCGTTGTATTTGTATTAATTTAAATGAGCAATTTTATTTTCTTATGTTATTTATTCGTGAGACATTTTTAAGACATTCCTCAACATACTGCTGTATTTTTCAAGACTAAAATTTTACGAATCCAGCCCTTCGTATTGCAATGTATTAATATAAATATTTAGACTATTTTGAAGGAATCTTTTTAAAACCTTTACATTGCCACATTTGCGTTTCAAGGGCGTTTCTCTGTATTAATTTAAGTGGAAAAAATTAATTTTCTTAATTTTGAAGAAATTCATCAGTGTTTTTCAGTATTTTTCAAGACTATTAATAATATGAATATTTTGAAGAAAACTCTTAAATTACTACATTTGAGGGGAAGATACCATGGACATGGGCAATTTCTTTGTATTAATTTAAATGAACAAATTTATTTCACAAATTTTGTGCATATTTGAAACATTTTGAAGATGTCCTCAATGAATTGCAATATTTTTCAATACCAAATATTTGAGAATCAATCTCTTAGTATTGAAATTTAAGGATATGAATATTTAGAATAGTTTGAAGAAAGCCCAAAAAACATTGTTATTATACTACGAATAGGTTATACCTGCGTTCTTTCCATTGCATTGATCCAATAGAAAATACAGTTGATTTAATTTAATAATTTAACTATAAACAACTCTTGACCTATTATAGTAGTTTTAGACGAGGGGACTATAAAATTTTTGCCATTGTGATATAATAATGCAGATATTTAGAGCATAAAAAGGTTAGTTCTTCAACCAATTCTTACCGAAGTAGCTTTTATCCCACCATGTAGGTGGCTTTGTTCTAATTAAAATAATTTTTCTACAATAATGCAATAAAGTACAGTTTCATGCATAATTTTTACTGTAAAAAGTGTCATTTTAAAGCACTCCGCCAGCAATTTATTATATTTTTAATATTTTTTGCACTTTTGTAGAAAAAAATATATACAACACGTCCAAAAGTGTTATGGCACTTGACTTAGTGTCCAACAAGGCCGTGCAGTAATCACCCATTTTTGCACTCTAAATAACTATTTTGCATATTTTAACTTGAAGTGTAAATAAATAAATTAGTGTGTTCATAGTTATATACAAAATAAGTATAAACATCTTATCTTTGTAATAAGACTTAATCACGCAAAACATCGAATCTAAGTTTCTCGAGGGAATCTGATTTCTAGTCGAATTGATTAACCTCTCGCCCAGGAACGCCGCGTAACACACGCTTATCGCTGCATAATTAATGGGCGGGTGACCACATAAGGAAGTAATCCCGATCACGGACGAAGTATACCCGATCAGTGACTATAAAAACGTGACACAGGCAAGCTCTTAATTTTTCGTCGATCAGATTATAGAAAGGCGAGTTGTATTAATATAAACAAAAAGTGTACTATGTTAAATTTAATAATCTAGGTTAAATGTTCGAAATAAATGTAACTAAGAAAATTGCTTTTCCTAAAAAAACTGATCAAATTTGAACCAGTTAGGTATTAAAAGTTTCAGATTAAATTAATCAACAATTGCTCTGCAATTAAGTTTATTGTAATTTTACTGCTTGAATTCATCATTCTAGTTTCTGTGAACGCATTAATCGTGTTCCTAGTTTGAAAACAAGTGCATAAGTTCTATTGTGCAGTATTTTTATCATTTGTAGTATTAAATGTCAATAAGCACCGGCTTTTATAAACAAACCTGTAACGCAATTCTTTGAAAAGTTCCTCCTTTCGTATTAAATTTCCGATAAAACTCCAGCCAATCATAGCTTGCCGGTTACTTGCCTGCGAAGGAAATAAATCTAAATAGAACGATCTGTTATCTCAGAGAGTGTGTTCCTATCAGTGCCCGTTTCGTGCCACATTTTTGCAACTTTCATCGCTGTTCAGCTACATAAACCCAGCGGTATTAGGAGATAATTGCAGAAGATACAAGTAATTATGAAATATTTGAATAATAAAAGCCAAATATCCGAAAGTTCTTGGAAAGTGGAATGTTAAGCGCGCCGTTTGTTTACACTCCCGATTAGAAAATTCGTCAAAAAGCATTTCCGCCAGAATACATTTCAATGGTGAATGCTTTGTCTTCGCCCAGCTTTTGTATTCAGCAATAATCGGTTAAAGAGGAGAAATTGACAACTGAATAATTTAAACTTATCGATTAGCAAATGCAGAATTATCTAACGATTTATCAATGACAACTGCTATCGATGGCGTGGTTTCAAGTAGCTAATCGCAAGCGTAACCCAGATACTAACGTGGATTTGTATTTAAATTTGTTGTGAATATACATGGGATAACTTTCATTTTCCATATATTCGAGGATTTCTCTCTATTTCCGTGTTTTTGAAATAGTTCTAAGAATATTTTAAAATTTAAATGTGACTATCTATTAATTGAACACTTAGTAATCTTTAATTTTTATTTAACGAAACTATAACTTAATTGTTAAACAAGAACGTCCAAATGTATATATGTAAATTAATTTTATTGATAATACTCGGGAATTTGCTTCATATTTCACTGAAATACGTGGTTGATTGATTGGAAAAGCTTGAATTTAGTTGCAACAAATTAACTGTAGCATACAAATCTGAACAATTATTTTCCGTCGTGCGAATATTAATTTTCAAAAATGAACGTTAAACTTTGCGCAGTTTTAATTAGCAATTCAAAACAAACTCCCAGTATGTCTATTAAAGCAACTTCACTAACTTTCCTAGACAGTTTAAAAGTACTTATCTAACAATTCCATTACAGAGAACACGTTGTTTTCGTAAAGAATTTCAAGGTCGAATAATTTCTTGCTATTTTTTGCAGCTGAAGCGGAAACTCATCAACTGAAATTGCTCAGTTCCGCAAATTAATGAAATTATAATCATTGTTACATTACAACAGATGTTTTTTTAGTGTTATGGAGATATTGAAAATTTATTATCCACTTTGTTAACTTCTGCGATTTTATTTTCCTATTTCTAATTAATAAAATTGGAACAGTTTCTAAGGATTTTTTCTTAATCGATACAAGTTTCTCAGTTAGCTAATAGGAATTAGGCTGCGGATTTAAGGTTGCAATACAAATATGTCGGTTGTAAGAAGCTTAATTTCGGAGACATTATTTGCAACACAGAAATTAGGGATTGAAACAGGGTGAAATAGGCCGCCGTAGTGTTACGTGAGCAGATTCGCAAATTGGGGTACTAAATTGTTTTCTGGAACAGGGCCTGTACAAATCCTCTTTTAGAATTATTTCTTTTGAAGAATTTCTGGCAATTTTAAAATTAAACAACGTTGCTTATGACAACCAACATACTTATATTTTTTACTACAGGCTTTGTTGTCAGAACAGATGGATTAAACACTAAGGATCTTTCTAAGTCTCTTAGTCACTGCCTTCAGTAGTTAACCATATCTAATTGCAATTTCAAAAAATTCTTAAGGAATATGAACTGTTTGTAGCAAAGATGAATTGTAATTTGTTATAGTCGCTCCATTTGGTTATTCACTTTTTCTTTTTAAAATTACAAAATGTTTTTGTACAATTAGACACGCCTCTCATTTGAATTGCTTTCAGCTTGGATGAATTACAGATACTGAAAATTTTTGTAGCAGTGTCTGTCATTCCATTTTTTGCTGTAATTAAATAACGTTTTTATGAGAATAATTTGAAAATGATTGAACCCATATCAGCATAAAAATGTAAGGACTTTATAGGAGTTCCTTAGTAACTGTGTTTAGTTATTCTCCATATATCTAGGCAAATGCCTGAATTGCTGTTAATTAATTTCTTATAGTTAAGTCATTTGGTTATTTAACATTTTTCATAGCATGAAAAAACATCATTATGACAACCTGAAAAGCTTATGCATTCTTTGCTTGCAGCTTCGATGAATTACAGATACTGACAAATTTTATAATAGTTTTTTTCACTGTATTTGGGTATTCAGCATTCTTTTCGTTCCTACGGCAATTAGAAAATATAACTTGGAAATGTAATCCCTTTCAACATAAAAACTAAACAATATTACAGTAGTTACTACTTTTAGTTTTTATACTGTGCATATTTGTGTGAAATTAAAATATATTTTCAAAGTGCATGAATTGCTTTCAATTGAAGAATTTTTAATTAATTTCTTATAGTCATCTCACCATTTCTTTGTGGAACTTTCTGACAAATTGCATTCTAAGTGCTTGAACTGCTTTTAGCATGAATGATTACAGCAATTGGACAATTTAACATTTTCTATAATTAGATAATGTTTCTAGGACAATAACAGATATAATTTGAAAATGCTTGAATCCCTTTCAGCATAATAACTAATGAATTTTACTAATTACTTAGTTACTGCACATAGTGACCACGCATTTTTTAAAATTAAATAACCTTTTTTGACGATCTGAACAGTTTAGCAATTCTAAATACTTGAATTGATATCAGTAGAGATGATGAAAGGAATTGACGAATTTTAGTTTCGAAGAAAATGCATTTGACTATTCAGCATTATTTTATGAAATTAAATAACGTTTCTGCGATAATACCAAATAAATTTGGAAATGCGTTGCTGCCTTTCAGAATAAAAATTAATTATATCGTAAATCCTTAGTTATAGCGTTTAGTTATCAAGCATTTTTATTTGGATTTAAAGCATATTCTTCAAATTTTATGAATTGTTTTTAATTATTCTCAATTTAATTTGTTATAGTCTTATAGCAGTTCTTTGAAGAATTAAAATACGTTTTTCGACCATTTGAAAAGCTTTACCCTTCTATGTACTTGAACTGTTATCAGCAGACATGATTGCAAGAATTGAACAATTTTATAGCCATTTCGAAGAAAATGCATTGAACTATTCAGCATTATTTTCTGAAATTAAATTACGTTTCGACGAGAATACCAAACAAATTTGGAAATGTGTTACTGAATTTCAGAATAAAAATTAATAAATTCGAAATTCCTCAATTATAGCGTTTAGTTATCAAGCACTTTCGTTTGTATTTAAAGCATATTCTTCAGATTTCATGAATTGTTTTTAATTATTCTCCAATGAATGTCTTATAGTCGTATAGCAGTTCTTTGAAAAATGAAAATACGTTTTTTGACCATGTGAAAAGCTTAACCCTTCTATGTACTTGATCTGTTATCAGCATGCACGATTACAGGAATTGAACAATTTTATAGCAGTTTCGAAGAAAATGCATTGGGTGATTCAGCATTATTTTCTAAAATTAAATAATGTTTCCACTACAATAGCACAAATAGTTTGGAAATGCGTTGATGCCTTTCAACATTAAAATATAGCAATTCCTTAGTTAATGCGTTTACTTACCAAACATTTTTGTTTAGATTTAAAACATATTCTTCAAAGCTCCTGAATTATTTTAAATTATTTTATAATTGATTTCTTACAGTAACCTCATTTGGTTATTCAGCATTTCTTTGTAGAATAAAATACATTTACCGATAATATGAAAAGCTTAACCCTTCTAAGTACTTGAACTGTTATCAGCAGTCATGATTACACGAATTGAACAATTTTATAGCAATTTCGAAGAAAATGTATTTGACTATTCAGCATTATTTTATGAAATTAAGTACGTTTCTTCGACAATATCAAAAATGGAAATGCGTTAATGCCTTGCAGAATATAAATTAATAAATTATATGGCAATTCCTTAGTTACTGCGTTTAGTTATCAAGCATTTTTGTTTGGTTTTAAAGCATGTTCTTCAAATTTTATGAATTGCTTTTAATTATTTGAAAAGTAATTTCTTATAGTCACCCAATTTGGTTATTTAGTAGTTCTTTGTAGTATTAAAATATCTTCTTCGACAATTTAAAAAGGTTAATCTTTCAAAGTACTTGAACTGGTATCAGCAAGAATGATATTACAGTAATTGAACAATTTTATAGCAATTTGGAAGAAAATGTATCTGACTATTCAGCATTCTTTAATGAAATTAAGTAGCGTTTCTACGACAATACCAAAAATAATTTGGAAATGCGTTAATGCCTTGCAGAATACAAATTAATAAATTATATGGCAATTCGTTAGGTACTGCGATTAATTATCAAGCATTTTTGTTTGGTTTTAAAGCATGTTTT
Organism: Agriotes lineatus; assembly: GCA_940337035.1. Lineage (NCBI taxonomy): Eukaryota > Metazoa > Arthropoda > Insecta > Coleoptera > Elateridae > Agriotes > Agriotes lineatus. The sequence goes on from OW679199.1 coordinate 28,964,024, forward strand.
TAAAATTTTATGAATGGTTTTGAATTATTTGAAAAAGTAATTTCCTATAGTCACCCAGTTTGGTCATTTAGCAGTTGTTTGTAGAATTAAAATACTTTCTTCGATAATTTAAAAAGCTTAACCTTTCTAAGTACTTGAACTGCTATCAGCAAGAATGATTATTTAAATTCAAGGTAGCAGGTTAGGTTTTCCGTCAGTTTTGACACAAAACCTAACCTGATAACCTCGAATTTGACATATACTTACAGTGCCACTAACATATTATTCATACATTTGAATTTGCACAGCCCGCTGAGGATCAGTTTTTTTTATCTCTCGATACTTGGACTGCTATCAGCAAGAATGATTATAGGAATTCAACAATTGGATGGCAATTACAAAGTATATGCATTTGACATCAGCAAAAATAATTTGGAAATATTTGAATCCCTTTCAGCATAAAAATAAAATAATTGTATAGGAGTTTCTTAGTTACTTACTACGTTCAGTATGTGTAGAAGTAAAACATGTTCGACGAAATGCAGGAATTGTTTCTACTGAATTGAAGAATTTTTAATTCAATGTTTAAGGTCATTCCATTCAGTTCTTCTAGAAAGCTTATCAATTCTAAGTGCTAAAATTGGTTTCAGTATGGCTGAATTACAAAAATTAAAGAATTGTATAAAAGGTTCTTAGTAATTCAATTTGTTATTCAGTTATTCCTTCGAAATTAAACTAGGTCTTTTACTATGATCACATGATCAATAGAACTAATATTTGAAAGTGCTTAAATCAGATTCAGATTGGAATATTTCGACAAATTAAAGAAATTTACATACATTTTCTAGTTACTGCTATAATATAAGAATTTCTATATGGCATTTGCATTTTATAATGCAAATTCTATTTTCACACTGCTTTAGTTGTTCCTGGCAGGGCTAAATTTAATAGTCTCTTTTATTTATTTATTTACTATTTTAAATTATGCAATATTTTTACGACCAAATTTATATTTTCTTTCATCCTGTACAAATAATATTGTTACCTATAGTAATTCTGCGGACACTGCATTTGGCATACAGCATTTCCTTTTGCAATTAAACAACAGTCAGCAACATTAATATTGTCTTGAATGCTTTCCCCACGGATGGAACCGACAGACACATTTGTTTAAATAACGTATTTACGGTTGATTGTTATTTAAAGTTAATTGCTGGCTATACCAATAAATTTGCCACTCAAATAAAACTCCAACGTTTGGTGCTTCGGCAGCTGCAGTAAATCAGGGATTGGTTATCCAATATGCAAATTGGCAGACATTTTATATAATAACCTTCAGCAGCAACAAATTCTATAATTCAGCAACCGTGGATATTTCCAACCTCACCTAAAATACCACAACTAACAGTAATAATTATTCCTGGGATTAAGGGAAGCTTAGATATAGAAATATGAGCGCCTAATGCGATTTATTTAGCAAAAGTAATCCGTTTTAGTACGTCGCTTCACGGTAAAGGCCCGTTTTTATGCTCACATCCTGCCGGATAATTTGCACTTAAGTGTTAAATTTTCCACATTTTATTGCGTTTAAAAGTTTAAATTGTGGCGCGACTGCGGCTTTGTTTTGATTGTTTTTGAATTGGAGTGAAAATCGAAATTTCTGTGAGGATTTTTAACCGCCATACCATGGCGTTGTGGTTTATTAATATTTAATAGTGCTGTAATTATAAAAAACGGAATTCTGAGAGCGTGAGCTAAATTTCATTAAATAGGATTTATAACTGTACTGTTTACAAGGAGTAAAATTTATTTGCATGTTAAATTTATCGCTTTAGGAGGAGCTTCTACTAACTGTAAAATTAAGGAGCAGTTTTTTCCCAGATTAGAGAAATTAAAACTGAGAGTTGGCGGAACACGGTCTCATTTTCGTTGTGTCGCTTGCAATTAGTTAAAAAATTAGCCATTTAGTTACAAACAGTTTCTAAACGAAGCACATATGCGACGTACAGCAAAAAAGTATTTGCACTATTTCCACTTAGGTGATTTATGATTCAATCTCACACAATACATTATACAAGCTGTTATTTGATTTGACACACAATAGTGTGTTGAATTTTGTATCAAATAGTTCAGCAGATGACACGCGTGCCTCTGAATTACATAATTTTATACTTGTCGTCCTGCCATAATGGCCCTTTTGTTTCCCGAGGAGTCGCAACGAATGCATTTTTCACGTCGTCTATTCATGGCTTTGTTCTTGTGCTATCGCGTAAATCGTGATTTGCCGCTTGTTATTTTTATGTAATTATTAACTCGCACATTTATTAAATTCTCTAAATTTCCTTAGCAAGTTACTTCATTATTTCTTAAATTAGTAGTCCATTCATTATAATTAACATTTAGTTACTTCTATGACGTCGTGCATTGTCACGTCAAAACTTTGATTGTAAGAAACTGAAGGACAGAAATATATAAAATATAGAAACTGTTTAAATGGGAGTTCATATCATCATTCTTATTTACGGCTTAAAACCAGAAATGATTTCGGCTTGGTTCTTTTCCATTTAGCTTTGATTCGTGTTTGTAATTAGCAGAAAAATATTTTAAAACTTGAGCCTTAATTGCATTTAAAAATGTTAATTATGTATACTGCTTCTATATTGCTCGAGGAACAGAACGCCTTAACAATTAACTGCAGTAGGTAATTATGTGGCTGTTTAGGTCTACTATCGTCGCAATTTATCATTGGGATAAGCATATCGACAACGGTTGGTTAATGAATCATTGAGTATCACAACAGCTACTAAAATTACGGTTTACGCATGTACTTAGTTATTTGCAGAGCATAAACATAAACAATGATTATTTTATTAATGACCCTCTCATGCACCACTGGGACCACATCTCTGCACGTAAGCAGTTAGTATTTGCTCGTTATAATGGCTACTTTTGATAAATATACCTAGAAATAATAAATATTATTCATTTAAACATCAAGTACTAATAGCAGTAATTAAAACCACATTAACTTAAATTCAAAATTTGTTTTAGTTTGATGTTTTGATGTATCTTTATTCAGATATATAAAACAATGTATTACTTTTCATATCCACAAATACAAGTTTGGTCTGTAGCACGATTGGGATTATCGAGCTAATTCAGTGGCAGAACAATTAACTAATACTTGGAGACTACAAAGCAGCCTAATAATTAACAGCTTGAAAGTTTAATTAATTACTTTAGCACTTTACATGCAGTTTCCGCTGTTAGTTAGGTTGTATGGGGTAAAGTTGAACTCAGCCTGCATTCCAAGCGCAGTAATGAACACGAGGAATTTGCTTATACAATGACTATAGCTTCTTCATCTGTATTAAGTTTGATAATTGATAACTGGAGAAAAGCCACACAGACCTGGAAAAAGTAAATTTGTAGTTCTTCTAATATATTACATCTAGCTAAGTTAAGAAAATTGAAGATAAACACTTTTATGTACAGTTGTCGAGCGAAATCTTGGCAAAGCTGCGATCTTAATTTAGAAAACCCCGTTATTTGTTTATTCTATGCCATACCAGTATATTAATTGACAATAATTACTTTATTTTAAGGTATGTTATATACAAAATACGCCCCAAGGAAATTATTTTTTTATAATGTCCCTAGGGACATTATGAAAAATAAACACTATTTGATTCCATGGATACAACTCCTATTTCAAAAATTGCAAGTGATATAACTAAAAAAAAGTAATTCAAAGTTATTTTGATATGTGAATTAGATAAGAGAATTGCTAGGACATAATACGTTGAAGGTATCATGGGCATTATGAGCTAAGCGCCCGTAATTGTTGTACACACCTCGATCCAAAGGTTCTCGGTTTGTACACTAACATTTTGGGTACTTATTTTGATCATAATGCCCTTTTGATACTTTAATAACTATTCTTTATGGATTTTCGGCTAATTCTGATTAGACACTTAAAATTAATGGTTTCAAAGAGCTTTACGTATAGTTGTCGTGCAAAATATTGACAATTTAGTTATATTTTATTATAAAAACTTCATTATTTTCTTAATTACTTTTATTGGTTTGCAACTGATTTTGTTTAAAACGTTTGTAATTAATCATTTTCAAGTAGAATGTAAACCTGACACTATTGTATGTATAGGTGTTGCGCGAAATCTTTTTTAAAGCTTTTATATTTTCTCAGTTACTTGTATTGGTTTCCAACTCATTAGTACATGTACAGTTGTCGCGCAAAATCTTGGCAGTTCAGTCATATTTTATAAAACTTTACTTTCTTAATTATTATTATTGGTTTGCAACATTTCCAGTTGATCAAAATTCATCTTGATACTATTTTACGTACCGTTTTCGTATCAAATATTGGCAATACAATGAACTTCTTTATAAAAATGTAGTAGTTTTTCAATTAATTGTATTAGTTTAGTTAGAAACTGATTTTGTTTTTAACGTTTGAAATTTACTATTTTGAAGTCAAAATTCCACCTTATATTATTTTGCCTACTGTTGGCGCACCAAATCTTGGCAATACAACGATCTTTTATAAAATTGTATGATTTCCTCAGCCACTTTCATTGGTTTACAGCCGATTTTGTTTACAACGTGAAAATGTATTATTTTGATATTAAAATTCAACTTTACACTATTTAGCGTACAGTTGTCGCAACAAATATTGGCAATACAGTCATCGTTATGCAACTTCATGACTTTTGCTTGTATTGATTTGAAACTGATTTTGTTCAAAACGTTTGACATTGATTACCTTGAAATAAATATTATTCAACACTATTTTACGTACAGTTATCGTAACAAATCTTGTCAATAATTTTTATACAAACCTCATTATTTTGTGCTACTGGCATTGATTTCTAACTGTTTTTATAATGTTTAAAATTGATTATTTGAAGTCAACCTGGCACTGCTTTACGTACAGTTGTCGCCCCAAATATTGGAAATACAATAAACTTCTTCATAAAACTTTAGTATTTTCTCAGTGAATTTTATTGGTTTGCAACTGATTCTATTTGAAACGTTTGGAACTGATTATTTTGAAGTCCAAATTCAAGCTGACACTATTTTACGTACTGTTGTCGCACCAAATCTTGGCAATACAGTGATCTTTTATAAAACTGTATGATTTCTTCCCTTCGAAGGGAAAACTAAATATATGACACTGGAGGTAGGGACAAAAAGGGCTTTGGGAAGCTTGCAATTTAGTAGTAGTCTTGATGGTAAAGTTTATAGATTTGAAGGTGTCGAGAGTTATGTGTACTTGGGAGTGAAGCTCACAAGTAATGGCAGTGAGGACGAGACCATAGAAGATAGAATTCTAAAGGGAAATATAGCAGCAGGAAGTCTGAATAATATATTTAGGTCAAAAGAAATTTCTCGAAATACTAAGATTAGAATTTACCAGACTCTACTAAGACCAGTAGTTTTATACGGTAGCGAAATGTGGACACTCACCCAAAAAAACACAAAGAAGATCGAGGTTTGGGAAAGGAGAATGCTAAGGAGAATTTTTGGAGGAACCAAGGTGGGTAATGAGTGGCACAGAAAAACAAATAAAGAAGTAACGGAAATGTACGACCAAGTAGCCATAATCCCGTTCATCAAAGCGCAGAGAATTAGATGGCTGGGACACGTGGAAAGGTTGCCAGAGAACAGAGGTACAAGAAAAGTAATGAAGAGGGAAGGAGGAAGAAGACGCAGAGGAAGGCCCCGAAAGAAGTGGTTAGAGGCGGTAAAAGAAGACTTATATAGGCTGCGAGTAGAGAATTGGGAAGAGAAAGCTAAACAGAGAAGCCAGTGGAAACGAATAGTGATGAATGCAATGAGTCTGTAACAGTGTATTTTTTTTTAAATTATTTTAAGCTATGGGCCTTTATGGCCTGTGTATGCTGTCTTATATATATATATATATATATATATATGATTTCTTCAGCTACATTTATTGGTTTATAACCGATTTTGCTTACAATGTTTAAATTAATTATCTTGAAATAAAAATTCAACCCTACAAAGTTTTACTTACAATTGTCGCAACAAATCCTGACAATACAGTCATCATTATAAAACTTTATGACCTTTGCTTGTATTGATTTACAACTGATTTTGTTCAAAGCGATTTAATTGATTACCTTCAAATACATATTCAACCTGACACTATTTTACGTACAGTTATCGTAACAAATCTTGTCAATACAGTAATCATTTTTATACACACCTCATTATTTTGTGGTACTGGCATTGATTTCTAACTGTATTTTTAATGTTTAAAATTGATTATTTGAAGTCAAAATTCAACCTGGCACCGCTTTGGGTACAGTTGTCGCACCAAATATTGACAATACAACGAACTTCTTTTATAAAACTTGAGTATGTTCTCAGTTCATTGTATTAGTTTGCAAATGATTTTATTTGAAACTGATTATTGTGAAGTCAACAATTCAATCTGACACTATTTCACTCATAGTTGTCGCCCCAAATATAAGAAATACAATAAACTTCTTTATAAAACTTTAGTATTTTCGCAGTTAATTTTATTGGTTTGTAACTGATTCTATTTAAAATGTTTGAAACTGATTATTTTGAGGTTAAAATTCAATCTGACACTATTTTACTTGATCTATGATCTATACTATAAAATCGGTGGTCTCTTTGTTTGTATGTTTGTTCGCTATCTCCTCCGAATATATTGGACCGATTAAATTGTACGATAGCTTAAAATTTTGCTAATTTTTAGACTTAGATCGTAGGCGGGTTTTTATGAACATAGGTGGCGCTGGGGTCGATATATTTCGATAAATCGTATTTATCGTCCGATGTGGCTCATATTCAGAATATATATTAGTTACGTGGAAAGAAATATTTTTACAAAAAATGGATTCGGTAGGTGGTGCTGGAGTCGAGATATTGAGCAAAGCGTAGCTCGGGTAATTCACTATATATATATATATATATACACCATTATAGCAGCGCCTTATTCAACGAAGCACTTTGTTTCAGTGTAGAATTCTCGCCTGCCACGCGGGCGGCTCGGGTTCGATTCCCGGGCGATGCATCCTTTTTTTAATTTATATTAATGAATCTCTCTTAAATTAGCGAACCGAAGCGTAGCTCGGGTGATTCACTAGTCTTTTATAAAACTGTATGATTTCTTCAGCTACTTTTATTACTTTACAACCAATTTTGTTTACAACGTTTAAAATTATCTTGAAATCAAAATTCAACCCTACATAATTTGACTTACAATTGTCGTAACAAATCTTGACAATCGTGATGAAACATTATGACGTTTGCTTATATTGATTAGCAACTCATTTTTTAAATGTTTAAAATTGGTTATTTTGAAGTCAAAATTCCACTTGCCACCGTTTTACGTACTGTTGTCGCAACAAATATTTGCAATACAATGAACTTATTTTATAAAACTTTACTATTTTCTCAGTTAATTGTATTGGTTTGCAACTGGTTTTATTTAAAACGTTTGGAGCTGATTATTATGAAGTCAACAATTCAATATGACAATATTTCACTTACAGTTGTTGCCCCAAATGTTGAGAATACAATAAACTTCTTCATAAAACTTTAGTACTTTTTCAGTTAATGTATTGGTTTGTAAAAAAAATTATTTTAAATGTTTGAAACTGATTATTTTGAAGACAAAATTTAATCTGACACTATTTTCAGAGAAGTTGTCGCACCAATTCCTGGAAACAAAATGCTCTCTGTTATAAAACTTTAGTATTTTCTCAGTTAATTGTATTGGCTTGCAAGTGATTATTTTCACATATAATCTCATAAGAGCATTAATTCTTTCCGGAATTTTTTTGAGTGCGTTCCAACAAGAAAAATAATTTCTGGATATAAATTAATGCTCGAATGCAGATTCGGTAAGAAAATCGTAACGACACAAACCCTAAAAAAGAAGTAATGTCTACCTACAAAAAATTTCCAAGAAATTTTGTTGTTGTCTTGGTTTCGGCTCTTGAACTAATTTTTCTATTGGTCATTAATGAGTGTCGTACGATTTTCAAGGCAAAATTCGAACTGACACTATTTTACGTACTGTTGTCGCATCAAATCTTGCCAATACGGTGATGTTTTACAAAACTTATTATTTTTTTAGTTAGTCGTATTGGTTTGCAACTGGTTTTGTTTAAAACGTTTGAAAGTGATTATTTTCAAGGCAAAAATCGAACTATTTTAGGTACAGATGTTGCACCAAATCGAGGCAATACAGTCATCTTTTATAAGTCTTTCTTATTTTTTTAATTCTAAAACTGATTTTGCTTAAAGCGTTTGATATTGTTTAAAACTTTTGATATTGTTGATTTTTAAATCAACATGACACTAATCCATGTACAGTTGTTGAACAAATCTTAGTAATGCAGACATTTTCTTATATAAAACTTTATTATTTTCTCAGTTAATTGTATTGGTTTGCAACTAATGTTATTGAAAACGTTTGAAATTAGTTATTATGAAGCCAACATTTAACTTCACACTATTTACGTGCAGTTGTCGTAACAAATCTCGGCAACGCAGTCATCTCTTTTTATAAAAATTTATTACTTTTTCAGTTACTTGTATTGGCTTTCTATCGATTTTGTTCAAAACGTATAAAATTGATTATTTTGAAGTCAAAATTCAACCTGACGCTGTTTTACGGAGAATTGTCACACCATATTTAGTTTTATTGAGTTTATAAAAATTCCAACTGAATTTGTTTAAAGCATTTGAAATTGCTTATTTTGAAGCCAAAATTCAACTTTACACTATTTGACGTACAGTTGTCGCAACAAATCTTGGCAAAACGATAATCTTCTTTATAAAACTTTATTATTTTCTCAGTTGTTTGTATTGGTTTACAATGCATGTGTTTAAAACGTTTGAAATTGATTATTTTGAAGTCAAATTCAACCTGAAACTATTTTAGGTATAGTTGTCGCACCAAATTTTGGCAAAACAATGTACTTCTTTCATAAAACTCTAGCATTTTTTCAGTTAATTTTATTCGTTTGCAACTGATTATATTTAAAGCAGTTGAAAGTCACTATTTTACAGTAAAAATTGAGCGTGGGATTGTTACGTGTTATGTATAGCTGTATAGCTGTCGCCCGAAATCTTAACAATTCATTTATTTTCTATTACAAGATTTCTTTATTTTCTTAATCACTTTTATTGCTTTGCAACTGATTTTGTTTACAACATTTGAAATTGACGATTTTCAAATAAAATTTAAACCTGACTAATTTTACGTACAGTTCTCGCGCGAAACCTTGGCGATGCAGTTATCCCATTTTGATAAAACTTATTATTTTCTCAGTTACTTGTATAGGTTTGCAACTGATTTTGTTTAAAACATTTGAGTTGATTATTTTCAACTAAAAATTAAATCCGCTATTATTTTATCTACAGTTCTCGCGCGAAGTCTTGCAAGAATCTCCCTTTATAAAACCATTATTTTTTTGGGTGGCGGAAAAAAGTGCCGCGGAAAAAAGTGCCGGCGGATAAAAGTGCCGCGGATAAAAGTGCCGCGGAAAAAAATGCCGATGGGGGAAATAATAATAAAGTAATAACCGGACGAAGAGGGTTTACAAAATTTAAAACAAAATTGGAAGTTACCCTTTTATTTTTTAAAATCTCTGCATTGCAGTATTATGTATTGTGTTTACCTGTTCCCAAATCGACAGGAATGCAGATTTATAGATAATACGTAGACATATTTCAATTTGAAGATTTTTATCTAAAGTGCATGTGGATTATGTCCACCATCTTAAGTGCAATTAGCGCCAACAAATCTTTAAAGGTTTCATTACGATATTATTCCTGTGTTCTAATGGAGGTATTTTGCTAATCTGCTAATGACATTCCTGAAAGTCTTCTTATTTTCAAGAAATTTGCAATCTTAAATTTGATGAATTTTTAATTAGTATTTGTTGTATAATGTCTGTTGTGATTACCTTAATTGCCTTAAGAAACTATTTTATAAAGAGTGATGAAGTCAAAAATAAACCTTTTTTCCCTCTTTGTAACCCAATCCGGGGACATACTGTATAATTCGACAAATTTATCATAAAAAGTGATCATTTCACTTATTTTTAGATTTGTCGATTCTTTTCAACTGTTTCGTTCTATTTCTATTTTCTAACAGATGAAACAAAACTGTTGCAACACCAAAATGGAGTGCATTCAAAAAAGAAAAAAAGGAAAGAGTTCGAAAAAATGCAACAACGTTTAAAAAACTTGTGCATTCAACATGAAAATGGTGAACACAATAATGAAACTTTTTTACGTGCCATAGGACATACTATTAGATTCCAAGTGTACGAATAACTTAGGGTTAATTATAAAATATTAGTTTTAACTTTAGTTTTTTTGTGACTATTTATAATAAGCTTGTAGTTCATTTACCAGTTAATAACTATTAATAAACATAAATTCTTAATATTAAATTTTAATTTTATTTCTTGCGTAATTATTTTAGAACAAAAGTGTATTTAGGCGCTTGAATCATTCGAATTTTCTTTCGCAGCATTTTTTCCGCCGGCATTTTTTTCCGCGGCACTTTTATCCGCGGCACTTTTATCCGCCGGCACTTTTTTCCGCGGCACTTTCTTCCGCCGGCACTTTTTTCCAGGCACTTTTTTCCGCGGCACTTTTTTCCTCGGCACTTTTTTCCTAGATTCATTTTTTTAGTTACTTTTATCGTTTCTCAACTAATTACACGGCGTTGGACAACTGCACTCGGACAGGTAAAAATTCCTAACTACATAGGACAGATGCACTCGGTACTTAAGCTACACCATTATTCAGTATGGACAAGTGCACTGGCTCCTAGTACCTTAATTGATAAGCGGCTTAATGATCTAATGAGCTTCCTATTTTCTTGTTTAAAAATGGGAACTCAGAAAGTGAACATTTATTGTATTTATTGAAAAATGTTCTGTTTTCATGACATACTTTGCTTTTATTTGCAACATTTTTTTGTCTAAACATTTGAGTTGCAATAATAAAGCATATTTCACCCTCATTAGCGATCGTCAATTCTAGATATCTCAAACGAGAACTACAAGAAATGCGTTTTTGATTTGTTTTTATTTACTTTAAGGTTGGGGATTGGAACAAAGAATATGCTCCAATCTTCCCTCTCGCTTTATTGTATTGCAGCATGCTACCACCTGGAAATTTCTAGTCAAACTAGTTATAAACATTTCTACTTTAGGTAAGTTTACGACTAACTAAGGTGGTGTTCTCTGCTGAACAGATGTCAGGTGTTTGTGTTTTGTAACGTCGTGCCCAGACAACAGGTGCAAATAGATTATAAAAATGACAAGACATAAAAAGCTATCTGGTAATATTTGTAACTCCAATCTCGTGTATTGTATTTCTTTGACCTGGCAACTTTGTGCATGTGCGATATCAATAAATACGAAGAATTTGACGTTAGTTATACAAATATAACAATGGTTAAACATAATTTCGCACGTCGAAAGAAAAGAAATAATAAGGCAACTGCTTCAAGGAGGGGTACGCAGATACGATATACAGGGTGTTTCAGAATAACTGTTCCTAATTCTCAGAATTAAGAGAGGGCATGTTATTCAACACTTTTTAATGATAAACTAGTGTTCGGAAATACTTCCGATTCGAGATAATACGACATTAACGAATTGAGTACTTGAAATAATCTCAATGTGAAAAGTAACGATTTTATTGATTTCCAGCGGTTGCAATTTTTATTAATATTTAAAAAATGGTATTACACAAAAATTATAAGAATTGTTCAAAATTATGGCCGCCATTGTCGACACACAAGGTAATTCTTCGAAATATCTGCGGACGATCACGAATGTCATCAAAAGCCAGAATAATTCGAGCCACTAACTCCTCTGCTGTGTCCACAGGTGTCACATAGACGAGTGATTTAATATGACCCCAAATACAAAAATCAATTGGAGTCATATCTGGCGAACGTGCAGGCCAAAGAATAGGACCTTGTCTCCCAATCCATCGGTTTCGAAATTGTGCATTTAAATAATCTCGAACATTTAAACCGAAATGCGCTGGTGCACCATCATATTGAAAGACCAAGTCTCTACGAATATTAAGTGGCACATCTTCAAGTAACTCCGGCCATGTTGCCATGGATGAGGTTCACTATCTGCAGCTATTTTGCATGCATGCGTTACTTTCCACATTGAGATTATTTCAAGTACTCAATTCCTTAATGTCGTATTATCTCGAAACGGAAGTATTTCCGAACACTAGTTTATTATTAAAAAGTGTTGGATAACATGCCCTCTCTCAATTCTGAGAATTAGGAACAGTTATTCTGAAACACCCTGTATAAGAAAAGACGTGGAAATTCTTTTTAACAGCATCATTGAGAAAATACCTTTGCTGACACGTATGTTTTCATTCAATAATGAAATGGTGCAACCTTCTGTTTTTTTTTTCACAGAAACAGGCCAATTTTGTAGGGGTATTTTAGAGAAAATTGTCGAAGATTGTAACCGCAGCAAATCTCCAGTTTCAAGTAAACAAGAAACATCCGATATTACTGCAGAAATCATTGAAGAAAATGAGTATGACTTTACATTGGGGTCTGTGCAAGAATACGAAGAGTAAGTAGTACAGGGTCCGGCAGAGTGACCGACCCTATTTAAATTGTTAATAACTGTTTCAAAGTTTACAATATTTTTAATTTTTTTTCAAAAATGTAAATTAAAAACTTTCCAATTTTAGTTACAATATAGTTTATTTATTAAAAATATTAGCACTTGCTCCAAATTAATTTGGTTATTATTATTCAGTAGTTGAAGGAATTGTTCACAAAACGTAACCCGAACTTCTAAATCTCGTGGTACCTAGTAACTGGTGCACGACTTGAACTTTGTAAGGATGAAATTTTAAATCCTTCAAAATACAGCGAAGAGTTCTGTCTGATAGGCCCAACTTGATGAATTTAATCAAATTAAAAATTAGGTTAATCTGTATTAGTGTGAAAATGAAGTTTGAGTTTGAGTGATGTTATTTTCAAAACCTAATATTTTTAATAAATAAATTATATTGTAACTAAAATTGGCAAGTTTTTATTTTACATTTTTGAAAAAAATAAAAATATTTTAAAATTTGAAACAATTATTAATAATTTAAATAGGGTCGGTCATTCTGCCGGACCCTCTATAATTCAGGATACTAGATACTATCAAACAAATTATTTTTGAAATTGTTATATGTATTTACACTCATAGACACTGGCCTTTCAAAACGGTTTCTTATTATAAAACAGTTTTGGGTAATCCTGCTGTTTACGGCTCCCATTTCGAACTACCACTCCTAGAGCCTCTAATATAGGAGGGAGACTGCAACGCTGTGGGTCGATTATACCTAGGTACTACCGTTTAGAAGCAGCTCATTTTGAAAAAGAAATTGCGAAAACTAGATAAATGCAAATTAACAAGGCAAATCAATTTTAATTCATTTACATTATATTACAAATCAATTATTACCAATAAAACTGTTTCCATTGCAATTGAAATTCTACTATTTTTCTGATTTTGAGTAACTTCTTAAATAATTTCTTTAATAAAACTAAGCCTACTACAACTTTTCAATTTCCTCCATTTATTTTTGATGGCAGTAGACTACTGGCGTGCAGTAAAATTATTTAAAAATTGCAATAATAACCCCGAGTATAATTGAAATAAAATTAAATTTGTCAGAAAATGGGTAAGAAAGATGCAGGGGTGTGTAGAGAAGAAATGAAATATACTGTATTTTTAAGTTAATTGAATATAAAAAGAACTACGAAAAGAAATTAAATTGTTTATAAAGTCAACACGTACTTATAAAAAAATAAACTAAATTGTTAATACAAAAGTGCATATGTATTTAAAAAAATATATTAAATTGTTTATAAAAAAATAAGTAAATGTATTTACAAAAAATAAACTAAACTGTTAATAAAAAATCTTTGGTAAATATGTATGCACTTTTTTATTAACAATTCGGTTTATTTTTTGTAAATTTCTACTTTTTTATTAACAATTCAGTTTATGTTTGGTAAATACATGTGTACATTTTTTTATAAACAAGTCAATCTAGTTTTAATACATTTTTATGCTATTTAGACAATTCTTACAAAACATCTATAAAATAGAGGTGCGAGTCTAGCGACAGGACCGTATCAAAGTTAGAAACAAATAGTAATTTTTATTAAATGTAATATAAAATATTTTATTTCTTAAAAAAATAGTATTTTGTAACTAAACAACCAAAAGTAAGGAAGATTAATACGTACAGCAGCTGAACAAGTCAGGTTAAAAATAAAGTTTTTTCATTTTTAATTTCAATTTCTTCAGTAACTGTATCTTGTATAAAAAAAGTTTATTAAGCTTTCTTGTTTATATTTTTGTTGTTTAATTCAAAATTCTAATAACTTCACGAAATCTACATTCATCATGGGCAAAAATGGTTTTTCTGCATAGGGTGCCAACATTGTGCCAATCCCCGACGAAAAAATTGAGGGGGGCGGGGTGATAAAATAACTGAAGAATATCGATGGTAACATGAATCAATAGTACTTTCTAACAAGGAAGAGAGAGGCATACGTTTTTCCAAAGTGTGAGTTTGAGGCGGAAGTGCGAAACGCGAGGACTACAAATACATAGAAGAAAAAATGGCGTTCTCTCCTGCTTATATACAATTTTTTCCATGACCGGGATCAGAACAACACGAAACGAGTATTACTGCAAATTAGAATTATGCTGCAATATTTAGCAGCCTTTGAATTGTGCTACTCTGCGAATACAAACAATATCATCAGAAAGTACCATAAATACAATGAGCATTTTTTTCTTTAGAAGTAATAACATATGTTAAAATTTTTAGCAATTTTTTGTACTTATTATTAATTACTATCTTCGTTCAATAGAGAGGACGAGTACGACCGAAAGCAAGACATTAAGACGAAATTCTAAACCACTTCGGCCCAGGGCGGTGACCTCAATCACAGTGTATCTGCTATTAATCTTGTATTGAAAATAAAGTAGTGTAATAAAAAATACTTTTTTCTTTGTCAATATTTAAAGTTTTTGATATCTGTTTAGGCAAATACAGCATTATAGGAAGTATAAATTGAGTTGTAAACATATAACATTTACCAATATATCGCAGTAAAATTTGGTAACTATCTGTTTTCTTGTAAGGTGTTGCAAAGTGATTCCGGTGTGCTGTTAAATGGCAGAAAGGTTTTGAAGGTAAATATCGATTGATAAATTTGAATATATTATCAAGTTGATTAATTAGGTACCTAGTTATTATCAAAAACTATATAGTTGTAGATAAATTATTGCACTTGACTTGCATATAATGGCTGTATTACACTTGGATGATTTCATCTTCGCGTAATATAGCCTACATTATATGCTTGTTAAATAAAATAGTATTTTCCGCAACCAAAAGTAATTACTTTTATCTACTCCAGTGGGATAAGTAACGCATTACGTCACTCATTTGACACTATTTCAGTTATGTAATGAAGCTCATTACACCACTCAGTTATGTAATGGTTTCATTACGCAACTGAGTTGTGTAATGACTTTATTACGTAACTGAAATAGTGTCAAATGAATGACATAATGACATTTGCCTACTAAAATATTTTTGAAAATGACAGATCTGACATTTCTCTTAATGCACTTTTCTCAATTTTAGGCAGTCGTAGATAAAATTTTGTACAATACATGTATGATAATGCATCATTAATATACTTGTGTGCTTACATAACTCGTGCTACGCACTCGTTTGTAACTTACACACACGTATATTAATGATGCTGTTATTCCACTTGTATAGTAAATAACTATTAATACCAAAATCTGTCATTGAAGTTGACGTTTCTCTTACTGACACAAAAAGTGTATGTTGCTATGTAACACTTTTAGTTCCTAGGAAGTACTTTTACTTCCATGGAACTAAACGCAACTTCCATTTGGTCGTCTGTGAATGTAGTTGTCATAATGATTTTTAAATGAGAAACGTCAAAAGTAATCAATCATCTAAAATTTTTAATATTTTGTACTTTTCTAGGTTGCAGAAAAAATAGTATGTATTATTTGGATTAAAAGTGACCCTGTTTGACTTGCAATTTTTGCATTTGCTCGGCTACGGTGCGCTTTGTCTTGCAAATGCAAACATAATTGCTCGTCAAACAAAGTACCACTTTTAATTCTAATAAAACAATATACTATTAATTCTAGGAACTATAAGTGTTGCATTGCAAAATACACTTTTTGTGTCAGTAAGAGAAACGTCTACTTCAATGACAGTTTTGGTAGTAATCACTTCAAAAACGGTTGCCGAACAACATTCTTTTTCAACCTAAAAATTATAGATACTTATGCATTAACGGAGATATGAATATGTTTTTCCCTTGGGTTGACATGTGTTACAGACCGAGGGCTTCTAGTCTGAGGTCTGTAAGTCAACCGAAGATAAAGAACATGAATATCTCCCATGGTGCATACAATATTTTATTTACTAGCAATATTAGTAAAAATTAAATTTTGGGGTTACAGCTGTTTTTGTATATAAACTAGTAATTTGGAGATGAAATCAGCTATGTTGGCATTGTATTAGCTCAGCTACTTGAAATTTCTACATGAAAAATAAGTTTCAATCAGAACTCTGTATTGTCAAAAACACATTAAAATTTTATTTAAAAGGTTATTATAACGTTTTGCTGGTTATACAAGCTTCATCAGAGAAAATAAATTTAAAATACAAGCCTTTTGCAGTAGTTATTCTGAAAGTTTAAACAAGCAAGCAATAAGTGAAAGAATAAAACCTCACATTTAATACATACCAAGAAAAAACATATCGTATCTTAATAATTAGGATTCATTACATCTTCTTGTTTAAAATTGAAATATAATTTTTCTTTTTCCTTCAAAACTCCAACTTTTACCAATAAGTATTGAAAAACAGGATAGAGTTGTGATTATTTTCTGGTTTTTTCGTATTTTTTCTTAAAAATTATTTTGCTAAAAAACAGATATTAATAGTTAATAGAAAACAGTTTTTGTTAAAAGAATAGAAATCACCGTTGTAGTTTTTGTCGTTTTCTTTTAAAGTGTATTCTTTTTTATTTTTCTTGATTAGTCATTAGTCATTTTACCTTAATCCAAATACTCTTAAAAATTAAAGGTAAAGATTTAATCAATAAACTAACACTTTCTTAATAACATTAACATTAATTAATTTCCAGCCAAATTTCAATAAACAAAATACGAAACAAACATAAACCCAAACTGTCACAGGAAAAACAAAAATGATTGAAAATACAACATTAATTATGGATGTTTAATAAGATTATTTTTATTCTAAAAAAAATGCTACTAATGACTAATCAAGAAATATAAAGAAGAATAATAAAGAATACACTTTAAAAGAAAACGACAAAAACTACAAAGGTGATTACTATTCTTTTAACAAAAACTGTTCTCTATTAACTTTTAATATCTGTCTTTTAGAAATATAATTTTTAAGAAAACATACGAAAAAAACAGAAAATAATCACAACCCTATCTTGTTTTTCAATACTTATTGACAAAAGTTGGAGTTTTGAAGGAAAAAGAAAAATTATATTTCAATTTTAAACAAGAAGATGTAATGAATCCTAATCATTAAGATACGATATGTTTTTTCTTGGTATGTATTAAATGTGAGGTTTTATTCTTTCACTTATTCTCTAATTGCTTGCTTGTTTAAACTTTCAGATTAACTATTGCAAAAGGCTTGTATTTTAAATTTATTTTATCTGATTAAGCTGGTATAACCAGCAAAACGTTATAATTAACTTTTAAATAAAATTTTAATGTGTTTTTGACAATACAGAGTTCTGATTGAACCTTATTTTTCATGTAGAAATTTCAAGTAGCTAAGCTAATACAATACTAACATAGCTGATTTCATCGCCAAATTACTAATTTATATTAGTAAAAATAGTATGAAGTTTCAAAATGTCATAATGACATTTAAAATTAGAATGTGTAAGTAACATCAAGAATTGCCTCATTGTATGGTTGCTAAGACGTTGCCTATAGTTGCATGGTTACCACGAGTTTGAGGGAGAAATAATTTCAAAAATCCCTTGGGGGTTATGAGTACCTTTTCATATTTTGTATCTACAATTCGTATTTCATTCTAAGAATTTCTGTTCAGCTATTAATTATTACGTATAGTAAAATAGCTAGAAATCTACGCTCTAATAATAACCATCCACTATCATTTGAATTCGTATTTACCGTATTGTAAATTTCGGATTAGCCTGTATACTGCAAGTAGAAATTTCCCGGCATTCGTGCAATGTCACAACCTTAATTATGAAGCGACATCTGTCTTACAATGGCTGAACTATATGTGCGCTATTTTTGTGGAAATTTTATCAGGTGTTTACAAAACCGGCACGAATTTCCGACGATTCCAATGAAATATTCGCCCTAAATGACAACCGCTTCAAATTTTTTAGAAATCACGTTTTATCAAAAACTAAACGTCAGAAATAGTTCAATGGGGTCTTAAATGAAAGATCAAAAATCGTATCTTCCTGTAAGCAATTTTACAGTTTCTGTTTTCAATTTTTCACAAGTAAATTTTACTGTTGGATGACAGAAATACAAATGAAAAGTGCCTACAAAAGCGTCGATATTTTAAATACAATTTTACAGCGCAAGCGAATCTGTTACCATTTATAAAATAGCTTACGCCGATCTGCCAACATTCGTCTTTGAAATGAAGCCTTGTTTAACTTCATACGACGCGTGTGAATCGACAATACGTGATTTCTATGTATCAATCTGTCCCTATTATTTCAACATAAGCCAAACGCCAGCCTTAATACATGCATTAATGGAAACTTACATTTTATGTACACAATAATTTTAGGTTGATATTTGTGCGCCATAAGAATAAGACATTATTTATACATAATGTAGTCTGGAGTATGTAAGTTTACTATCTCAATGCTTTTCAGAAAGTCAATAAAAATAAACAAAGGTGGATGACTATTACCTAATGTTATTGCAATATTAAAACCTCATTAAGGGGTTAAGCCGTTTATCTGCTTATCTGTTAATGACGAGTGCAGTTGTCCAGTGGGATTTCAATCCAAATATTTGTAAGCAGATTAACCTGCGGTCGCGAGTGTAGTTTGCCTGCACCCTAATTACAAACTTTTTATATGTACGACTGCTATATAGATACATTTTGGTAATACAACGATCTTGTTCTATACGACTATTATTTATATAATGCATATAGGACAGAAAACAAGTCAACAGGCTGAGCGAATGAGTGCATGTACCTTCAAAAATTAGCTTCAAAGCATTTTAATCATTAAAAATAGGCAATCTGTTATACAACGTAATGCTAAAATATGGAATATTAATATTTTCCCAAGCTGCTTTATCGTTCGGTTTCTAAAAACATAATTGCTAACAATTTGTGCTACAACTGCTATTTCGTCCTTCTGTGATTATTTTTAAAGTTAATCTGTTTTCACAATATTACTTACATTCAAATGAATAGGCTCTAGTATTCAATTGAATGTAATTTGGGTTATAGGTAACTGAAAACAGTATTAAAAGTAGATTACGTTATGAAGTGTTCAAAAAGTGGTAACTATCATTCTAAATGTTCGTGATCATCTGAACAATATTGTATTAGACAGCACCATCATTTAGCTCTCTTTTCAAAACGTAACTTAATGTTTTTCCATCATCAGTCGTTACGACTATCCGAAACTGTACAATTATTTTGGCATTAGCAGCTTTCTTTAGTGCCAAATTAGAGCATTACAAAATTCCCTGCTGATTACTTTGCAAATATTTCCTCAATAAAATGTACCGTATGATCTCACTTAATTTTTTTGAAAATATCTCTGTTATGCAAGGTGACGGACCTTACTAATTCTAACTATTTCAAGCTCTTGCTGGCGCTAAAATATCCATTAGTTGGCAGTTACGTTAAGCAGAGAACAAGTTCGAATGTTATAAATAATAAATTACAGCAGCCCGGGAATTTATTGTCAAACATTTCCTATGGGTTATTGCACAGAAAATACAAAAATAAATTGCGATAATTGAACTACACCACAACTTCGGATAACCGTTATCTGGCGCAGTCTGGGAAATTTAGATGTTGAATTAACGTAGTTGTGTAATAAATGCACCAGTTTAGAAATCGTTGTTGTGTTATGATAGATAACACCTGTCTGACTTCTGCCGGTAGTGTAATCGTAATTCATTTTTAATTAAAAAGGTGATTTAGTGCTTCAAAATAATTAGAACCGAGATTAGAAGCCGTGGCTCCTAGCTGGATGGTACTGTTGCGTTTAAGGCTGATTATGCAGGAAATTAATTTAACTTTAATTAAATGTAATTACGGTTATTGCAATTTAAATGACAGTTTCTGAAAATATTAGTATTTTTTCTGTGGCGTTGACTTCAAATAACCTGCAGGGAAAATTGTTAATAGTAACATTTTTGAATTGTATCAGTCATACGAGTAGTATGGATGTAAATTGTTATGATTAGATATTTGTAGTTTCATTTTACTTTTTCTGTAATATCGCACATAACACTAATTATAATGGTTTTGCTTTAAAATTAACGATTATTAATAGTTATGGGCTGATGGGTGTTGTTAATGCTTCTCTTTAGAGTCGCTGTGCTTTACGTTTGATACGATGCGCTTTAGTTAAAGTGTCATCTAGTCTTTTAGTTTGCTGTTTTTTTAATGTTTAATTTAATTCTTTTACCAGTATTGGACATATAAGTTATCAGTACTGTCTACGTTTGTTTTTTAATCAGAAATCTGCATGTTTACCTTTTAAAAACGTGAAAGCTATCGACTGCTGTTGTGTTTGGAAATTTTGTAGAATTTATAAAATATAGTTTTCTCCATCTGTACATGATCAGTAGTTATGGAAATTGTGTTTTGATTCAACACGATTTTTATCGATACCTATAAAACTTTTTTTTAAATATTTGTGATTTTGTTTTAATTTCCGAATGTTAGTTGAGAATATTTAATCAATTTGTCACTCATTTTAAAGGGGTTTCTTTCACTTTTCAATTAAATTCCACTTTCTATATATTATTATTAATAGCTTTCTGCCAGTCTTTACTACGGTTGTTTTAATTTCAAATATTTTGGGAATAATTTTGCTTTCTGCCTATTATTAATGGCAACAGTTTTAGAAATTCCTCGTACAATCATATCAACACTACTCATGTTCGTTGCCAAACTTGAAATTTTAATTGGAAACTCAATAAAGTTAATCTATTTATCTACGCTTTTTAACCGCAATATGTTGAATAATGAGAAAAAAATGTTGCTGTGTAAATTGTACTTGGCGCATTTTTGTTGGGGACCAATTTCCCCTTTTCAGTGTATTTTCTTAATCATTTTGGATAGACGAATTACATGATTTTATCTTCAATTTATAAGGAATTTCCGAATTGTATGAGATGCTGTGATAATAAACAATGTAGCTCTGTTGTCTCTTTGTTTAAATGATAGTACCCTAAAGAATACTTTCAAGGATTTTGATTTAAATTTAGAAGTTATACCCTCTTTGGGGGTACCGTTTTTCGAGTGTTCTCGTTAGGTTCCCAGAACTTTCAATGTTAGTGCACCTTTATCAGGAAAAAATCACCTTTCTGAGGTTTTTTGATTTTAATTTATAATTTCAATATCTAATCTATACCATAAAATCGTTGGCCTCTTTGTATGTTTGTTCGCTATCTCCTAGGAAGATACTGGGCCGATTAAATTGTATGATAGCTTAAAATTTTGCAAATTTTTAGACTTAGCTCGTAGGCCGGGTTTTATTTTCAAAAAAGTACGAAATTAAATCGTGTAATTAGCGAGCACTTAATGTTCATATACCATTATAGCAGCGCCTTATTCAACGAAGCATCGTGGGTCAGTGGTAGAATCACGCGGGCTGCCCGGGTTCGATTCCCGGCCGATGCATACTTTTTTAAATTTATATTAATGAATCTCTCTTACATCAGCGAACCGAAGCGTAGCTAGGGTGATTCACTAGTATTGAACGTAAAATTACTTCCGGTTCTACTTTTATTTTGCAAATAATTTCGCTTTCTAGCAATCATTAACAGTAACCTCTCATTTCCTCGTTAAGTTGTTAGCAGTCCTGTGTTCGTTTTTAACATTGGGGGACTTTTTGTCCAACTATTGAACTGTTAAATACTACCCATTGTCATTTTAATTAGAAATTTAGTAGAATTACTAATCGTACGCAAGGTACTTCTTAATGATTGAATATCGAAGCAAAGCAAACCGTGTTGCGCTTAAGGTCACTAAATTAATAAGGTACCGCCATTCCATTCCTCGCGTGAGAATGTGAGAAAATTGTGAGATAAAGATAACAAATACAAATTTCCCAAGTGCAATAGGGAAGACACTAGTTTTTGGGGATTTTCTTTTTGGTGTAGTGGCACTGCTTTCAAGTGAAATTATTGTTAGATTGTGTTTGTATCCCCAGTTGGAGAAATTTGTGCGACAAGGATAGATATAAAAAATTACTAATGGCGGTACCTTTCGATATAGTGACCTTAGTTGCGCTTACAGCGGCTATATACGGACAGTGTGGTCAATTTAAAAGAAGGCAGCCATTAAGAGTCGTCTCTACAACAACCAGCCACGCCCTTAGGTATTGTTATGTCCACGGCCTGCTAAATTGTAAGACAAACGTCACCCTGCTAAATTGTGACATAAACGTCATTTTATACTGACTGGAAACATGTGAAATTTGCAGATGCTTTGCAGAGCGCTGTATACCTACGATCGCGAAAATTTGTGCGATATGAGGTGGTCAAAAAATGTGCAATGTAACATTAATTTTACAAGAATGTCAATAATATTACTTAAACAGAATTAAACGACAAGAGACGATGTGAAACGTAAGGAATCGCTGTCAGCGATTAAAAATCCTCGTTAACGAGCAACCTAATATTGGAATATAAGTCAAGGTGCCCTTTTTTATCTTCTTTATTGTGTTTTTGTACATAGAAAACGAAAATTAACAACATTTTGCGTTGATCGACACAGAGATTACGTACAAAAATTCAACAATTTTTTTTATATTCATAATCAAACCGTTTATTTATTCCACCAGCTAATTTAGAGGAATAGAATATTCAGTGTTACGTAGCCCATAAATTCTCTTTAATTTGATGCAATAATCTTTGGCATTAAGACATTTATATAGTTCATTATAGCTTTTGATTTGGACTAATGCGCAATTTTCGCAAAAAGCATTTTACTTTAACTCGTTGACATTTACTTATGCAAACGAAAATTCGGCATTCGCTTACACAGAACACTGTAGAATTTTATGAGGATTATTTCATTCCACTTCATATTGGGGCTACTTTCAATAATAAAGGACTTACAAGCAATTTTGTGTGACTATGTGTGATTTCGTAAAACGACTCTTAATGGCGGATTTTAAAACAACCACTCAGAAACAAGACCAAAATTGACCACACTGTCCTTATATAGCCACTGTAGTTGCGCTTACAGTGTGTATATAAAGCGACTGTAGTTGCGCTTTGATTGAAGCGCCATCTAGCGCATTTTTTGAGATATATTTTGAAATTAATTCATAATCGAGAGAAATATTGAACATAACAACTGTTCCAAAGGGTTTTATTTCGATTCAGAGGTAAATAATGATAGACTAAAATAAATTCCAGAGCTTTTACTTTCAATTAGAAAATAATTTCGCTTTCCAGCAGTTACTAACATTAACATATAATTTCCTCGTTACTTTTTGAATACTCACCAAGCGCGTTTTCAAAATTGGAGGAATGTGTATCTAACTACTGAAAAGTTAAAAACTATGCATTTTACTTTAATTTTGTAGAGTTAATATATGCATGGTACTTCTTAATGTTAGAATAGCTAATCATAACAAAATAAATTAAATTAATTACATTTTACGGCTGTTTAAGTATTCATTCAATTTTCTTAAACAATTACCAGCCAAGTAAATAATAAACACAAAAATGACATCATTTGGATAATTTTATTTGTCAGGTTTAAATAAGTACAATTTTGTTGTCTTGCAACGTTCCGCTATCTAAGTAGCTTTTTCAAGTATTTACAAATTATTTTAAAAACAGTTTGCCGAATTTACATTAATTTATCCTGCAAAAAATTAGATAGTAGTTATTTACTATACAAGTGGGATAACAGCATCATTAATATACGTGTGTGTAAGTTACAAGCGAGTGCGTAGCACCAGTTATGTAAGCACACAAGTATATTAATGATGCATTATCACACATGTATTGTACAAAATTTTATCTACGACTGCCTAAAATTGAGAAAAGCGCATTAAGAGAAGTGTCAGATCTGTCATTTTCAAAAATATTTTAGTAGGCAAATGTCATTATGTCATTCATTTAACACTATTTCAGTTAGGTAATGAAGTCATTACACAACTCAGTTGCGTAATGAAACCATTACATAACTGAGTGGTGTAATAAGCTTCATTACCTAACTGAAACAGTGTCAAATGAGTGACGTAATGAGTTACTTATCCCACTGGAGTAGATAAAAGAAATAATTTGATCCTCATTTTTAACATTCACTTCGACACGAAGTGTACGAAGTATTGAAATTCCCTCATATCGAAAACCACTCTGAGTCAAATATCTCTAAAATTCGAGCCAACCGACTAATGAACCTACTATATCAAATCTCCGGCTCGGCGGTGCGGATCTTTTGGTGAAGATCCCAGCCCACTAGATCAATCCCCCGTATTGGGGGGTGCCTAAACGTGCTGTGCGGGGGATGTATGTTCGTATGTGTACACGATTCCGGTGGCCAGGAACCTTCCTGAAGTCTTGGATCGTTTTTATAAGATAGGTCCTCCGAAAATGAAGGCAACATCAACTTTTGAGCTATGGTCGTCGGCAAAAAAAATTTTTTTTGGTTTTCTTTTTTTTGATAAATAACTGGTTCATAGCATTTCACTGTATTAGCGAAACGGAGTGATGCTGAGTATCGAAGTATTCTTGGAAAGCACGGAAGGGCGCTTTTCTTGGGCGGGGGGGAACCGTATATTTTTAATTTATTTTTGACTTACCAAATAGGTTAGTTTAATAATTTCAATCACATTATGATGAATTAGTTTTAGGAGATTTTTTAAATATTGCAAACGTATTTGTTTGCATATTTGCACTTTCAATACACAAACTCGTTGTTAAACTGTTCGTTCCTCAAGTGGAAATGACAGTTAAAAACGAGAAACTTTACTGCCCATAATTAATCTTCGATGCATAAAACGTTAGCAAATTGTTTGTATGAGTATAAGTTTTGAGAAATGACTGACGATTTAGATTAAGAATATTTTTTAATTTTTTTATAAGATAACGATTTAAAATAAGTATAAAATACATTTACCTTTTAGTTAACAAATTATGGTAAATTGTATTTAAATTTTCTATATCAGTTTTATAATTAATTTATTTAGGGCTTTTTTTGATTTCTAACATTTCTAATAATAACCACTCTTTTAAATTGTTTTCCCTTTATAAAATTTTTGGTGATTCATATTTAAAATTATGAAAATTATCAACATGCAGTGGTTGGTCCATTTGGTGACGTAATTTTAATTTTTAATTCATGAGTTTTTATGCTGCTATTTTTTAATTTTTGTTTTGCTTGGTCAATGGAATTTGCATTGCAATCGTTACATTAGATTTTGAATTTAAGTTTGTTTTATTTTTTAAATTGTTAAAACATGATTTCCTATTGTATTGTATTTTTTAAATTATTTTTTAAATTGTAATGATATTTTAGGATCGTAAGGTAATGATATATATATTTTTTATTTCTTTTTCAGAATGTGTTATTAAATTTTGACAGTTATTATTGTTATCCAAAAATCCAGCAGTTTGATTTCGTTATGTTTTAATTTTTTATTTCTTTTAGTAATATTTTTGTTTAATACATGTAAATGGATAAATTATTTTTAACTAATATTTCTTGAATGTTGTTTAAATTCTCTTTATGAAACTGGTTAGAAGACAGTAAATTTGTTTTATCAACAAAGCTAACACTTTGTATTTATTTGTTGTTAGTGAATTATAATTTGTCTCCATTGTCCCATTTTCTATCCTATGCATTGATTGAATTTAAGTTATTTCTTTTTCAATCGTGAATTGTAATCTAGTGTGAAAATTATTAAACTTTTTAAAAATACTTTCAGTATATTTTTTTAATAAAATTATAATGTCATCAACATATCTGATAGAAATAAATACCATGAATGTTTTTTAATTGGTCTTCTTCGAAAGATTGTAAAACTAAATTAGGTATTGTACTTAATAATGGTTGTCCCATGGTCACTCCAAATTTTTGTTTGTAAGTTTGGTTATTATAAGAAAAATGTGTTGATTCTAGAATATATTTTACTGTTTCAATAGATTAACTTTGTGGTATTATATTGTTTTTTTTTTAATTTTAGGCCAGTATTTATGAATAGCATCTACTGATATGTCAATTGGAATATGAGTATATTATTACATAACATCTAATGAGATAATTTTGCAGTTTACTTTATCAATGAATTTTTTAAATGTCCAACATTATATTTATTCTCTTTTATTATATTAAATAAGAAAGGTATTTTGATAATTTATAAATTGGGCTCAGGTATGAAGCAATTAGTCGTAATGGATAGTCTTTTTGTGTAATTTGGAACTGAACTGAATCACTGAGTCCGGAAACCAAAACGTTTTGGGGAAAAATAAAACATGGCGTACGGCATGGTAAGCGTGTGCGGTTACGTCGTAATTCTTACATAAGCCGTTGTTTATTTTGTCATATTTTTTTATTAACCTGCGATGACGGCCCCACATTTAGCTCTTATATAACAAACACATACATCTTTTAACTACTAATTTCCTAAACCCTTAGGGAACAACCAGAGCCTAGAGCCGCGCATTCCTGCCATGTGCCACTTTCTTCGGGCGGCGAAAATAATACCTACCTGCTAGGCCACGACACATTCCTGCGTTTTTGCCGAAATCGCTGAGTGCACTCGATAAATCAGCGGTGCAGCGTTTGCACGCTGCCAATTGCCGAGTAAAAGGCGTTACGTAAGAAGCGGAAAGGTGCACGCGGTCGTGGAATTCGCGGATAACATTTAGCTGAATTATCTTGCACAATCGGCTATCTGCTCCTCCCGGATCGCCGCGGGTCGTAGGTCACTGATAGACCTTGATGGTCCCGAAGAAGCGCTAGCCTAGAATTAAGTGGAACGGTTTCGTTCTCGAGATGCTCGTCGGCGTTACGTCGATTATGTCACGCTGGCCACGCCGATGTGATATGGGCCTGAGTCGAATCGAGTTAGAAAGTCCTTTTCCTGTCGTTGTTAATGAAGTGCTTCGAGTGGCTCAGACCAGTGAGAAAATGGCATTTGGATTAGAACACAATGGGAAGCCAGAGAACTTGTTACAACGAATGTAAACAACGGCAGTTTAAAGGTAATTTTCGATAAAGGCAATTACACACATACAGGGAATTCATTTTAATAGTTAACACGAGCCGTCCCATCTCTTGAAATATCAACCCGTGGGAAAAACAAGTGTAGGTAGATCAAGGAATAGATGGGAAAAACAAAACGGGCGTATCACCTAAAATCGGAATGGAAAAAGAAGAAAAAGATGTAACCCTACAAGATTACTAAAGTTGTCTGGTTAATATATAAATTTCCAAAAACGAAATTCTAGTTTTATGTAAATCTGGAAATGTTAATCTATTTAGCACCTTTCAGAGAAATAATAGATATGCATAGATTAGTAACCTTCTCTATTATAAAATAATAAGAACTAGCAGTCCAGTGTCTCATTTAATAAAACAAAAAGACCGTTTTGCAAATAGAACGCTTATTCACCACACGTACGTATATGACGTCATTGTTGGTAGCAAACTACCAGTTGCATTCGCCTTAATAAAATTTGCCTAGAATCTAAACTAAAAAGTTAGGATTAGGATATTAGGATAATTAAGATAATAATTAGTGTTAGAGACTGACCTGACATGACCATTCCAAACATATAACTTTAATAACTTTTTTCTCTATCTCTTACGGTTTGGCTGCTGAAACAGCGTCCCAGACAGACAAAACAGCGTCCCGGACAGACACGTCTATTAGATAAAGGATAAGCATTTCGTTTCTATGCCACCATTTAATGATACAGGTCATATCCATAGTTACAAGTGAGACAAATAGATTAGAGCGTGTATTTTATAAGTTAACATAGGAATTATTACTTGTCAAAAAGACAATTAATAGTTATCCTAATGTATACCACTGAAGAAAAGATACAACACACAGGTTGTTCCTACGTATCTACTTTTTCGTTGCATACCTACATTCCAGTAACAAAATTAAAGTTTCTTATTAGCAAGTACCTAATTCAAATTCGTATGTTAACTCGTAAAATAAAGGCTCTAATCTATTGATTTCACTGGTAACTATGGAAGTGACCTGCATGATTAACTGCTGGCATAGAAACGGAACTGCTATGTTAACCATTAAAATAAATTCACTGTATTTGAAATGTAAAAAAATAGTAATATTCAATCGAATAAGATTGAATAATTTCTCGGTTAAAGTGCTAAAATAAAAAGATGTGTTGTTAATTAGCATATAACAAACAAATAAGTCTCAGCAACATAGAATATAAAGTACATGGAGGAATTTGCTGTAAACTGGTTGGCGTTCATCAATTGGCTGTAGCAGAGAACTACCTAATTGCTGTGAGTTGATATCAGTTAGAGTTTTAAAAAGGTTAGTCTAGTGTTGTATATAGAAGATTAAAAGAAATGATATAACCTGTGATGCCTCAATAATAATTACCTGAAATAAGCTGAGAAGTTCTATTCATAAGAGCTGTTGAGTTCAAAGAAGTGAACTGTCAATGTACATTCTATATTAAGGAAACCTACACAACCGATATCAACTTTGAATGAAAAGAGTAATTTAAAATCTAGAAAAATTGTAACTCGACGTCCCAACTAGGGTTGCCACCTTTCGTATACGCTAAAACCGGACATACGTTTTTTTCGTGTTCGAAAAATAATAATCTACATATACGAAATCAAGGAAACTTATTTAACTATGTAATAATGAAACATAATCTTCTTCCTTCACGATGATTTTAATTCATGGCAATACTCCAAATCAGTTGTCAGTACTTAACAATTAGTTAACACATCGAAATCAGAAAAGTAATACGTTGTAATTACGTTGTCACATAACCGCAATGTATTGCAGATGCAGTAAGTAGGTTATTTATATCAATACCACTTAAAGAAAAGCCTCAGTTCTTTAACGTCACGGTGTCGTGACTTTAGGCAAAGAAGGCCAGTTATGGCCACCGCAGTAAACTATGAGTACAGATTAACTCCATGTTTATTTCAATTATCAATTATAATTGTTGACCTTGTTAATAAACTAGTCGCTGAGTGTCTTCGTTAGTGTTTGATAATGTACGTGTGAGTAATTTAACATCAGTATTGCAGAAATACTCTGCGCCTATGCGATTTAACCATTTAACGCTAAATTCTACTGTCTGGCGGTCTTCCTGTGCTGAGGTCACGTCGGAGAGCTGCGGCCTTATTCTTTAGGCGGTATTGGTTGACCAAGGATTGGCGTATATTCGTTCATTGGAGCTGTAACACACACTGTTTACAAGTAGAAGCGTACAGCGTGGTATAATACTAGAGGGTAATTTAGGTAAGGTAAGTCAAAGCGCCCTGAAATAGATATATTGGAAAAATTGATATGGGTGTTTTTTATATTATTAGATTAGCACATTTGGTCCAAAAACCTAACATTCTGCGTCCGGTTTGAGATGAGGACCGGATGCCGGACAGTGGTGTCAAATACCGGACTGTCCGGGCGAAAACCTGACGGGTGGTAAACCTAGTCCCAATTTGAGTAAAGACTTTCATGTTTTAAAAATTACTAGATGAGTTAGTAACAGAACGTAATTAAGGCACAAAGTAAATTAGTAATATAAAAAAGCACATAGTAAATCTGATATTTGAAGGAGTAAAAATTTGAGCAAGCTAATGTGGAAAGTAATATTAATATCAAGGAACGGTAAGATAAAGAAAATTTATTTCTATACCTACATAGAAAATTGTTTCAATGCAGGGTGTCCTGGTTTTTTTTTCCACAATTTTTTGTAGATAGTATGTTATTCTGATCAAAAAATGTTATATAGACTTGTACTGTTTTCGACTCGACGGCAATTTTAAAATATTAAAATAATATCTAAATAAATCAATAATGTGTCCATTTATCATCGTCAACATAGATGGTTTCAGTTAGATTGAGCTCCAGCTCATTATAGCAGATTGCTGAGAGACTGGTTAAACATCCATTACAACCAGCATTGGATTGGCCGTGGAGGACCTGTTCAATGGCCAACTTGCTCGCCAGGTATTACACTTTCGGATTTTCATATTTGGGACTATCTGAAATCGGAAGTGTACAGAAGAGAGGTGGGCACGCGACACGCTTTATTAGAACGCATTAAAAAAGCTTTTAATATGTTAAAGAATAACGTCGAAATGCTAAACGTGTGCAAGTAGCCATCGTGATGCGCCGCCAGTTCGTAAAGGTCATTTGGACATTTAGTATAATATGTTTGTGTGTCTTTTATATGTGCATTAGAAATATTACTATTACTACTATTACTTTTTGTAGATTTTTTGTTTGTGTTGTTACATTAATAAACGTTCGTGTTTCTCTTGTAACATACTGTAACATGTTAAGGAGTCGAAAAAAAGTATAATTATATATATCAGAAAAATATTTACTATCTACAAAAAATGCGGGAAAAAATCAGGACATCCGGTATATTTGACCGAAAGTATCTTCAGTTTCGAGCTTAATAGACGTCTAATCCACATCTAAAATATCATCTTCCTCCAACAAACAGTTTTTGAGTTACACCGCCAACCGACAGACAGTTGGAAAAACGGACAGACAGACAGACGGAATTAAGAAAATTAAATTTTTTTCATCTAGGGGCACTGAAACATGAAGATATGAAGTTTCGGAAGATGATTTTTTTTCAAGATTACAATGCCTCTTTCGTTTTCTAGACGAGGGAGTAATACGATCTGGAAATGTCGATGAAGAAGACGAAGGCCGCTAGTTCCAGCTAAAGAAACAAGAAGGTTCAAGTTGGAAATAGAGGGGAAAAACTTCCAGTACCGAGTAGAAATCTCTATCGATCGCAGTACATACAGAGAAGCCAGATCAGAGATCACACATGATAAAAGGAGTACCTACGGTATTTTCGAGATGTAAGCCGGAATAAGAAGCACAAGGACAGTAACAAAAAACAAGTAGTGAAAAGAGTTCGAAATTAGGAAATAAGAGACCAGTTAAAAATAGCAGACGGCATAAAATATATAAGAAGAAATGGATGGGGCAGCCACATTATGAGAGTAGAAAATTTAAGGGAAATGATAAATCTAGGCAGATGCTTGAAGAGATGGGATTAAAGTTGGATATCCATTGGAGCGTGAAGAAAATCAGGTTATTACCTATATTAAATGAAAAGAATTAATATACAAAAATAATTTAGACTTTGCAATTCTACACTTCTTTACAAATTTTGACTGTGTTTTGCGTTTATTGTATCTTTTGGACACCCTGTACATCAGACTTTGGTTTCATAATGTGAGTCGTATTTTTTCGGTGTTCCCAGCTTTGCTCTCTGTGATACACGATCTAAGGACACATTCTATAACAAACCGACCACATTTTAAAGAATCGAATTCTGTACAGTTTTATCGTGGCGGTGTAGATGCTATTGATATATACAGAGTGACTTCGATATCATAGGTATAAGGCGTTCACCATTAGTTTAAATCAGGTTTGATCAAGATTGTTTTTCTTAGGTTGAAGTCCTAACGTAATACTTTTGTAATTTTTTGTAGGCTGGTGGCAATTTCGTCAAATTCAATCAATGTCATATTAGTTAGACGATGCCTTGTTGCCAGACTGACATATTTGTATAATTGCTTTAATAATAGTATATCACATAACAAGTCAGGAAAGTGATGCTTTATAAGACGAGGTGGCGGTTAGAAATATTAGGTTTTCAGGCGAACATGAAACCAGAAATGTATTAAACATTTTTGTAGGCTTTTATTTATTTTTTTTGAGTGCAAAAAGTGCCACTTTATTGCACTCAGTGCCATTAAATGTTTATTGCACTCCACTAGCAATTTATTAAACGTTTTTGCATTTTTGTACAAAATAACGAGCCCGTTATGAATATAACGGTCCTAGGACTGTTATAGAATAGTATATTGTGTATTAAGAGCCAGCGGAGCGCGGCAGTCTCTCAAAATCGGCAATGACACTTTGCACTCGAAATACACACAATCAAAACGAGGAAAAATTATGCGATCCAATGATTAAAAATTAAAATCTCAAGTACATTTTTATTGATGCTAAAATTTGACGTTAATTGTCGTCAATTTGGCAGTTAAATTTTCTTGCAAAATCAGGCACTAGCATTAATAATTGTACAAATTGTTTGTTAACGTTTATTTTCATTAATAATAAAAATTAGGATTTCAATTTCACCGCGCAAAAGTCTACTCTCCATAGCAGGGCCGTAACTAGGTATAGGCCGAGTAGGCCTCCGCCTACAGGCGCAGGCGACAAGGGGCGCCAAAATGCACTGGGAAAAATTAATCATTTTATACTAATAAAGAAAAAAAAACAAATCAATAAGTGGCAATTTTATCTACAAATTAATTTGTAATATTAATGATTTTACCCTAAATAATGCTAATTATAGTAATGCGAATTGCGCTCAATGTGGTCGACACATTACATTCCATGGTAACGATCATTTTCTAAATTATAACTAATGATGAAGCTTCTAAAATCAACTATATGTCAAGACAGAATGTCTCATACAGCCTTAATATTTATAGAGATGACAATAGTAATTTTACTCACCGGGGGTGACCAGCTACTTGGCCCCTTCATACTTTTGGCACCTCATCGCTACCTTCACTGATTTGGTTAAATGTCGGTACTTTTCTCTAGTACTGCCCAATAGTAACCAGCTAGATTAACTACTGCCTACTGATCTTTCACAGCACTTACTGTGAATCGGTAAATCTGCTCGACTGCTATCTTCCCCAGAACAACATGCCTCCGCTCACGAGCGAGCTCACTAGGCAGAACAACATGTCTTCGCGGAATCCCTAGCCGGAACAACATGTCTCCGCGGGATCCACTCCTCTCAATTATTATGTAATCATCCATCACGAGCAAGAACGTGTGACGTCTATCATCTGCTGTAGTTAAAAAAACACCAACATGATGAAACCAACTAACACGTGCATTCCTCCGTAGCTACCATCTAACGCATTAACTAAGAATACGCATAGCAGCGCTTGCAGGGTAGCATCGCATTGTTGTAACTCGTCCCATTATAATTAATTATTATTGGTTCGCATACTCGCATACGACACTACGAAAAACAGAACACTTTAACAAACATACGTCGCGTCACTGCAAGAACTCCGAACATTCCCTGACTAGCATACAGTCTTCGACGCAGTACATTGGTTGCACCTGAACTTTGGTTCTATTTTCCAAGATTGGATTATATTTGGTAAGCTAAGTAACCTAACAGTTAGTTGTTTATTTTTAAAACTTTTAAATTAAAAATGTTGGATTTATATTTGAATACTTACCTGTTTCCTTTCAATATACATCATATACACGGAAATAAATGCAGAAGTCATACACTAAAATTAGTATTTTTATGTCACTTTTATCGTTACTGTACTGAGGGGGGCACAAATGTTCGCTTGCCTACAGTAAAATTTTACTTAGTTACGGCCCTGCTCCATAGCACTTGTAGAAAACATTGCTATGTATTTAGTTACTATAGAAATAACAATCACGCACTTTATTTAGGCAAACAATATTTGTCATACTCAGTAGTTATATCCCTAGTGCATTCTGTATATTCGAGTGTTTCTCGAGAACGCGAAAAGTTCAAGAGAAATTCTCGAATTATTGCAAGACTATTCCTCGAAGAAATCTCATCTTTTGTATACCACACTATTCATATTTAAAGAGTTTTCGGTTTTCTTTCTGAAATTTCTTGTGTACCTAGCTGGTTTGCTTTCCTTCCCGCAAATACTCGATATTGCATTTGTGCAAATACCCGGGTATTGCACTAGTGCAAAACATTCGCTGTATTCGACTCTGATTGGTTCAAATTTTGAAAATTGATTGATGGAACTGGCTTATATTATCTGAGGGGAATGGTCAACGGTATTTTTACTAGTTTATAGCGCAAAAAATATTCGATCCGAATCGAGTTACCTCAAAAAATAGCAAAACTGGACGCTTCGGGTCTCGTTTCTCTAACTTTTTTTTCGACCTGTTCTAAGGCACTTACCGATCTTGTAACGTAATATACTAAATATATAACACTTGACGCTGCGTGCAATAAACACCCACTAAAAATGTGTCGCGTTGTGCCTAGTGTGGCTTTATGTGTATAAATAAAAAAACATATTAAGTTAAGAAGCTAGTAGTACTAGAAGCAGAAATACACATTATATAACAAAAAATCCGTATAAAAACGATACAATATTATGATCTTTCTCAGATATTTCACCCAGAGGTGCCCGTTTAGCTTTTTTTGCTTAGCCTTTTTAGTAGTTTGTATTTCTATGAAGACCACCCAAAAGTTGTGAAAACTGAACTTCCGTATCTTAAAATGCTGACACAAATCGTTATTAAGAGGACGTTTGTCCTGTAATAAAAAGAAGCAGGCGGAGGATTACTTTTAACTAATATATAATATTTTGTTTTAGTATATAAAAGTTGTATTTAATAGAAACTTGCGCAACAAAAACCACAAGTTTGATTTATTCTACGCTTAGTAGTTATTTTCAATGCCTTCTATTTTAACGAGTTTTATAATAAATTCAGTGCGTTCTTTATTGATGCCTTTTTTACATTTTACTTTTAACAGATTGTTGTATTACCATATGTGTTACCTTCAACTGGTTCTTTACTCTTTGGTTTTTTGTTCGTTCCAATCGAGCATTGAAATCTCTGACAGTGATGACATCTTTTAAAAGTTGGAAACATGACGATGAGTACAGTTGTTGATGAATATCGTTACTGTCATCCTCACCTTCCTGTATAAGATAATTCCCGCTTGTTCAAACGGATGGTTGTAATTAATAGGTTTGATCAGTGTTTTGTGTTTTTTGTATTAGCCAGTAACATTATAGAAAGATAGAAAACATTTAGTTCATTTACTTCATAATAATTGATGATTCTCTTCTGCATATGGATAAGTGAATATCTCAATTTTGCCTATTATAATTATATTTCTTATCAATTTATCCATATCAGCAACATTATATCGCCCTACAGCTGCCGGTTGCTGAGGGTTGTCAGGAAGCTTCTCTGCAAAGATATTAAATTCTTCCACTCAGCCTCATTTTGCTTGCACTTGAACTTTACCCGCGCTCCTTTATAAATCGGGAAAGGCATTTGCTGCTATATTATGCATTCCATCCACTTCATGGCTCTAGAATGTACGAGGATAATAACGGTCCCCGCAATCGTTGCTATTCTGGAAACGAAATGGTTATGTATTGATCGAATCAGATTTTGCACGCGTTCATAAATATTTTCGCCCGTGAGCTTTCCGATAAGCAAAATGGTTTCGGTGCTCTAGAAATCATAAGGCAATTTTCGTCTTCGGTGCCTCTATTTTTACATCTGGATGTTTAGCATGCAATCGGTAGCTTTGAAAGGAATTAGATATGCTCGTTTTTTACCGAAAGTAAGGAATATACTGTAAGTATAGATCACTAAAAAACTATTTCAATTAAAAGTTACATATGTAATTTAGATAATTGAGAGCCAGGTGAGTAGGACAAACTTTAGCGGAATAAAACTGGGAATCAATACATGAAGAAGTTTGGAATTTGTTTAAAAAATTGTACCACGAGTGTGACATATTTGAGTCCACCGTAAGCAAAATTTTTCTTAAATTTCAAGAGTCTCGGACGCCTTAATATTTGAGTAATTATCTTCTTTGTTTGTCCGGTTAGCTTAGTGAACATGAAACTCTGATAATTACTTCAGTTCGCGGCTATGAAAAATTATTATTTCCCAAACAGGCAGCTGATCCACCCCTGTAGTGTTCTCGGGCTGAAACTGACTTCAAACAATGCACACAAGAAAATCCAATTTACTTACACAAATACAGTGACTTGAAAAGGCACGTAAAATCAAAAAGAAAATAAAAGAAAGTAGGATTAACCCCTCGAATGATTAGTCACTCTTAAATACACATGTAAACCAACAAAAGACAATCTAAGGGAAATATAGCTTGGGGCTTCTCGCATGTACATTGTAAACATACATAATAGTATATTATGTTATTAGGAGCAAAAGTTATATTTTATGTGGCGAGGCTGGACGGGTTATCTGCCGAGCTTGCGAGGCAGATAAGTACAGCCGAGCCACATAACGATACTTTTGCTCCGAGTAACATATAGTATTTTTTCTGCAAACGTTTTTATAACAAATTATTTACAACTTTGTGAACAAAATTCGAAGAAAATTACTTGATCTCGTCAGCGGCAGATAATACTATCTGCTGCTGACGAGCGGCAGATAAAGTTGTCAGCGGCAGATAATAACTTTATCTGCCACTGACGAGCGGCAGATAAAGTCGTCAGCGGCAGATAATAACTTTATCTGCCGCTCGTCAGCGGCAGATAATATTATCTACCGCTTCGCAATAAAGTGACAGTTTAGCATCATCAATCCAGCAGTATAATGCCATATTTTACTGCTGTTTGAAGAAAAACAACATTATAACAATATTGAAAATATACTGAAATAATTGTCGTGAAAACGCAAATGTCAAAATTTCATAAAAGACGGCCCTGTTCTAAAACCCAACCTGTTAAAATCGAGTGTGATCTATACACATATTTTTCGTTTATGAGGTACATTCCTATATCGATCCTAGAAATCGCACTGGATTGCGTCATCCAAACCTTCAATGTCTCGATTCATGGAAAGCTATCACACCCATTGCTGGAAAATACTCGGTAGGGCAGGCCCCTCAAGGACTGCTGCAGTCTCCCAAATGGACGCCTTGAATGTAGCTTTGATTATGGCGCAAATTAGTATGATCGTCTCGTACACGGTGAAATTGAGATCGCTAGACTGGTAAACGCTTGTTGGCTGTAATTTAAACTTATGGGCAGTAGATATTTACTGCCAGGCCTTCTTAGGCCGTTTTTATTAATAATTCACTATGCGCGTATAGCACCGAGTTGACTCTACACATTTTTAATTATATTAAAATGTAACTCTAAATCTAATTTCCAATATAAAATACAAGTTCTCTATATCTTTTAATGTGAAAATAAGCACTACAGGCAAGGGATGCCAAAGCCCGTTTCACCCTGTAATGGAAGAGTAATTGCTGAATGATTTTTGTGTTAAATATTTGCCAATAAAATGGATATTTATGGAGATATAGCATATATACAGCATATATTATATTTTCGGACATCCTGTATATCAGTATATCATTTAAATTCTTGGAGTGTGCTGGGAAAAAGAAGTAAGAAGATGGTTCTGGTGTGCTCTTGTGGATAATTGTTCAGGTTTATTTTAAAAGGGCGTCAACATTTGAGGATGTTCCTTTCATAGTCCATCAATGCTCAGATGGTTTCTGGATATTTTATTAACTTTTTTGTTTTGAAGTTATCCAAAATGAGATTGGATTACATACAATGTTTCTCTGAGCTCACGGCCAAAGCGATTTATTAGTTCAGTGAGTGTTTCGTGTTTTATGGTGATAATGATGATGATGTTGACGTTTTAAACCTATATTGTGTACGTGTGGTTCACTCGCCACTTTTCAAATGATTAGTCTTCTAATTTTTTCTCATTATTTTTGTCTGTTCCAGTATAGAATATAATTTCATCGGCACAAAACCGTTAAATGCCAGCACTTATTAAAGATTCCTTTTTATTGTTTCACCTATAAAGGCATATGTAACACTCTTCAGTAGGGACGTTTTAACATTAGATTTACAACTATAATTGTTCCTAACAGGAAAATAGTAAAATTGTTAGTCATTAATAATGCTTTGCTCAATTTATCAACATGAAGGCTTCTGACCTTAAGGTCTGTCAGTTATAGAACGTTCGTGCCGCTTCATCTCTCCTTGGCCTGCCCCTGGAATATCGATGGGAATTCGGTGCCAGGTCCCAGCACGAATAAAAATTCAAGGAACGCATTCCTGCTGATGTTTGCTAGTGTTTCTCAGGTTAGCGGGAATTGGTTTTAGTTGTATATCTAAATGTAAAACCCATACCGACGGGTTTCCCTTTCTTCATAACTTGAAGAGAACCGTACGAGCATCCGCTTGGCAGAAATGGCGAGCGTCTGTCACGATCGTTAAGCTTAGTAGCACTATTGGGATGCACTTCCTTCTCAAGGCCCGTAAAAAGTAATGTTTCTATCGCAGTGCCTCATGCACCATATTTGGCAACGGCTGGAAAGGAAGCGATATTCGCGATTTAATGAACCTCAAGACGTGTGTGGTCATCAGCGCCTAATAGCAAATCAATCCATTAGAGCTGTTCTGAATAAATAAATATTAAGTGCGGAGAGCTTTGCGTGTTGTTTTATGAATTTAGTTAGTAATAGTTGGAAATAATCATAAAAAAGAATTTCATAGATTTTTTGTTCGTTTGGATAAAACAAATATTATTTTTTGCTCACTCTTCTAGACTTACAGGATTAGGGTTGATGAAAAATCTTCGTTGTATTTTGCTTAAATTACACCGCTTCTTAACATTTGTTAAATGATAAGACATCTAACGACAACATATTTTTTACCGGTCAAGTAATGGTATAAAATCTTATTTATAGCAGTCGTTCCTATGCTCAAGATTCCTTTGATAATTACATCGGTGGTTTGATACCTTTCTACAGTAGCTGTAGATATTCTTTCACCTTCACGTATTTGCCAGACCTTCTGTAAACAGTTCTTTGAGAACGTGCTCTATCACCATAACAACATAAAACTTTTATTTTTATAAATCATTGGCCTAAAGGTTTCTCTTGTCAAATCTGTTTCTGTTTGAATGTGCTGAAGGTGTAAAAATTTTTTATTCAACCCTTGCACAAACTAGAACAAAAATGTAGTTATGGAACAATACATCAGAGCTGTACAGAAAGCGTTCAGCAAAAAGTCGTAAAAGCAGACGAGCTTTGGAATGATGCCCTGGTTGTGAGCTTATAAGAAGAGGAGGCAAAAAAGTAAACATTTGCCGTAAAGGAAGACATGAACATAAAGGGCGCTCTCATAAAAATATGTCGCCGGAGAGGAAGCGTCAGGCATAGCATTATGCGCTATTGTTACTCGATTATGCAAACCAAACAGTAGTTTCAGGGATTACAGCAAGAAACGGGGCTCCGCTACGATGCTGTAACTTTAGGCGAAAGCACCTTTTCTTTCCTTATGGGAACAATCAAGAATTATATAGACGTTATAATACATCACGAAACGTGTAGGGTATGCAAGAAGTAGAAAACAAATGTGAAAAGCAAAATTAATAAAAACCTATATGCAAATAATATTTTAAATAAGAAAATTTTTTGTATGTTTGTATATAACTTGCTTCTAATACACTAATTATTGTACACACCAAACACACACTTTGGAAATGTATAACGACAATATTTTTGACATTAATGAAGTATTTAATTTTTAATATATAAAATTAGGGAGGCGAAAAGGAATTGCTTACAGTTAAATCTAATTTTCTAAGTATTATGAAAATTTCATTCCTTATATTTATATATGAAATTTGTAACTTAGGGCTGATACCAAATTTATACCAAATTCAAACCATCATGACTGCATGGGCACATTTGAGGGCCGACCAGCTACCATGGGTTCGCTACAAAAGCTTAATCTTTAGTAACATTTGCTACTACCACAAATTCCCCAGCTTAAAGCTGCCAGCAGAATCGCAAACGCAAAACGCATAAATAGCATAGCAAGTGGTGCTTTGATGAGGTCTTAAGGTTGCTCATTGAAGGCATAGACCCAACACAAAACATAATGTACCAAAGCAAAGCCAACTTCAAACATCAGTAAAAATTACGTTCGAGGAAATCTTAAGGACTTCAATAGAAGACGCTGGCACTTGGCTCAGCAATAAAGTCTCGAGACGAGACGAAAAACAGTAGCACGATTCACAAATTACAAACTAATATCATATCTACGTGCTCGACTAAAGGATTCTTGGGGCTCGGCATGCAACAAACTTTCGTAGTAGATTACGCCACTGAAATAAAATTGGTGGTATGGAAGATGTAATTTCTGACATCAAAAGTTCTTCTTCTTCTTTTAGTATCATATCTTATACAAAAAGCCGATTTCTGTTTCAAAACTTGTGAAAAAAGTGAAATTTCTAGCACATAAATTTTATGTTTTTGAGCTATACCGACAAACAGACAGAGATTCAGACAAACAGACAGACGGACGGACTAACAGGTAGTCCTACCGAACTGAAAAACATGTTTTTCGTCATCTCCGGAAATGTGAAGATCTGAAGAAATCTCGGAAGGTAATTTGTTCACGATTACAACAGAACATGTTATGAGCATTTATTAAAAAAAAAGTATTAAAAGTTCAGATGACGTTTTAAAAAAACTAAAAGTAAAAATTACGCAAGTAAATGCAGACCATGAAAGGTCCTGAACTAAAATCTTGTTTTATTTTAATGGCAATTTAATTATATTTCTACTTGAGCGCTAGTTATTTAGTTCCCCGAAACATTTTTTAAACGGCAACCAACTTAAGAAAAACGCAAAATGACGTGAGAACCTAATAGACTTTAGAAAATATAAAAATCAAAGAAAATTTTTGTTTTTGTCCCGAAAATGTGTGCTTTATGCTAACTTGCTTCTGAACGTTTTACCTTTTATTATTTTCCAAATGAAATTCGTATGTAGGGCTTGGGCGATGCTAAAAAAGGTTTTGCAATCGCATCCAGCTTACTTTCGCATGGTAGGCAGATATGCAGAGGTGGAGATAATCCAAATAGGTAGCTTAAATCCTTTGGAAGGTTAGTATAGTAGGATGGGGCGTCCTTTTTTAAATATGAATTGCCGCTGTGTGGGAAAGCTACCCATTGGTACACAAACAGAAAGAGAACTGTGTAATTTTCTATTTGATATTTTAGTTCTTTGTACTGCCCTAATGGAATATAACATTTTAAAAAATTCAGTTAGCAAAAGCTGAATATAGGTGAAAATAGGCATTATTTTATGCGATTTCAACCTCGCTTTTCGCTATTTCTACAGATGTCTATGGCTTGAGTATAATAAGAAAAAATCGATTTAGGCGATTATTACATCTTAATCGGCGATAGTTTGTAAAATGATCTCCTTATCTATAGATTTTGTGAATGATTTTTTCCCAATTTATAACACAATATTTAATTGCGACCTCCTGCAGGATGCATAGTGCTGGGTGAACGAGAGGTTTAACCTGGACGGAGCGGTGGAGCTAGTGGCCAACAATGAGGTTCAACCAGCAAGGTTGTAGTGCTCGGCGAATCCCTCGATTCAACCTGGACGGGCTATTGTGGAGACGGAGCTGTGTTCGACCTCTTGGCGAAGAAGTAGCTTCGGAGCGATTAAAAGAGGTGTGACTGTATAAAATGCTAGAATACTCTGAGTGAAATAATGGAGCTGCTGCCAAGATTGAACGCCAAAGCTCTTGGCGACCATACCTTGGTCTTAAAGCTGGGCTGCCAAAGCACTAGGTGAACCAGAATAGTTGAGCCGAAGAACTCCACTGAATTTTGCTGCCGATCCTGGGGCTGTTTAAATTCACTGAGGCCGTTATTTGTCGCAGTGGAGGTCAAGTTGCTATGTTTTACTAAATCTAGCTATTTTTTCCAAGGGCCAGTTAAAATCATTTGATATGTATCATGTTGTAGCTGATCTAAATTCGCGCATTTTGACACCCAACACAACCACATTGGTGTCAGGTAAAGTTTTTTAAAAATGTAATCACGCCAATTTATGGGACGGTCCAGAGGGCCATTGCATTCCATTCAACCTGTCTTAGGTAGCGTTTCTTGGCTTTTGTTGTGGCACCTTTGTCTTAACCGTTGATTATCGAAATGTAGACAGTTTGGTGTCATTTAACGGCTAAATTTGTTTCGAGAAGCAGAGGGTTCATTGGTTTTTATCAAACCGTTAGCCCACGTCGCCTGTCAACAGAACGGTCTTTGTTTAGGAAAGCGGAGAGTTTAAAATTTGTATTAATTCGTTGTTCAACTACATGTAGACAGTGCGATCCATCAAGGTCCGAGGATACCTTTGTCCCGTGGCAAGCGGACGGATTAATATGTTCATATCACTTATTTAAAAAAATTAAATGCTGACTACCTAAAGATGGGAACCGCATTTGCCGCTTTCAAGTGATATTGAATAACGAGAAAGTGTCGAGTTTGATGCAATTGTTCGGCAACATATATGGATGACAATTTGGTTTTATCTGAGGTATTTTCGCTGTTTGTCATACGTACAAGAGTAAATACATTTACACTTGCAGGTTGCTATGCCAAAAAGAATCTGTGGATCCTCTGTTAATTTATGAAGCTTTTGACGCAGCTGTCCACCCTTTTCAACAAGGTTTTTACAAATTTTGATACTCACCACGATAAGCTTTTAGCCACACTTTATCCTCGTACTTGATTTGGTTTAGCATGGCTCCTTGATAAAAAGCATTTCATTCCATCCCTATAACTAGGAGCACCATTGCATAATAAATCACATCCTCTACTGAATATAGGACAAGTTTCTTCTTAAGAACGCCATAGCGTTTATGAACGTTTTAGGTAAAAAAATTAATAGGTTCGTCTGAACAAGGTACCACCAATTAATTACCCTCACACTCTTTAAGATATCAGCGTTTATTAGATCAATTAATCGTATACAAAGACTATAGAAATTTTAAAACCTTTCCAAATGTACAAAGAAGCTGGAACCAGTTCTAGACGTTACCATTTTAAAGATATAGTTTGCTTAAGTGTAAGCTTTACTTACGCAACAGTTAGTTCATTTTATTCGATCTTTCTAGAAGATAGAAATAGATTAAGTTTATCTGATAAGTTTATTGTGGGCGAAAAGATGAAAATATTGGTATAAAAAGTTGACATGCCTCTTACTATGCATTTTAATTTTCCAAACCACTGCAGCAAATTGTTGAATATATGCTTATAATATAGCTGACAGTGATAAATGGTTTCGAAACTAATATATCAGTTTTTCTATTTGCACTATAGCTAGTATATATGAAAAATTAAATACTATTACCAGGAACTTCTTATAAATGGAAAACATTTCTTCAGCCGACGCTTAAATGAATTTTATTGTTAAAAAACCTAAAGATGTATACATTTTAGGTATTGCTCACTTTGTTCTATTATATATGAAGTAATAAAATATTACTTGAAGAATCTTATAAATTGGTGACCCCGACGTGAGCTGAATAGGCAACCTCTTAAAACCATATGCAGAAAACGCAGAATTTCGTAACCCAAACGGCATACAAACTAATTCATAAAGGCCAAAATGAATACATGAATTCATATGGTCGAACTAAATCTGTTTTTGAAAACACCGTGATGCCATCAAGGTTGGAAGTAAAATCATGAACATGAGATACAGGATACCTGTCTGGGATTGTTATGCTATTCAACACTCCACATTGCCTCAATTTTGGACTAGTTTTTGGATCTTGTAGGTCCTGATGAGCAATTATTGGCCGAATAATTTCTAACTGCAATATTTTATCAAACTCGTTGTTATTCTATTTTGTATTTTAACTAATAAAATATTACTTGAAGAATATTTTATATTTAGTCTCTTTTTAAAACAGATCTAATATATCTGCGTTACAACTGATCGATGCATCGCTTCTTGGGACGTCCTACACTCATCCTTCTTATGGGTCTATATTTATGGTTATGCATTTTTTCTTCTTCTTGTTCAACTGTCATTCTGTTGGGTTCTCCGTTTTCGCTGTCCATAACATTCGATCACCATTGAATTTTATGGATATTTCCCAGCTTAGAGCTGATCTGCCACTTTCGCCCCATCGACGTTATCGATTTTCCATCCTTTTTGTAATGGAGCAGGTTATTTCCATGCATCTCTCTTATTTTATTGTTCTTAATGTGTGAAGTTGCATATTCCTAATCAGAGATTTAGAAACGAACAGTTTTAATTGATCTTTAATTTCAGTTGGGGAATTAATTTCAAAATATTATTTTAGTTCTTTAATATAACTAACAGTGACAGTGCGAGGGACTGTTTTATCAATTCTGACGAGATGCATTGTGAATTGTCGGAAAAGGAGTATTTTCCCGCGATTATGAGGACAGCTGAGGACAACTCTCGGTTCGCTGTAAAAACAGAAGTCATACAACTTTTCTCGGTTGCCAAAAATTACTCAGCAGTTCATCAAGTTAAACCTGACAGTTTACATCTGTACTCGTCCTGCAGGTCACGTCGGGTTCCACAAGCGGA
Source organism: Agriotes lineatus (assembly GCA_940337035.1). NCBI lineage: Eukaryota > Metazoa > Arthropoda > Insecta > Coleoptera > Elateridae > Agriotes > Agriotes lineatus. The sequence continues at coordinate 29,008,813 of OW679199.1, forward strand.
GAAGCTTCGAAAAACGCCGAAAGTTTGGCTAATTAGCCGACTCATGCTTCGCCAGCCGTTATAAACGACGGAGAGATGGATTTCGCTGGATACGGAGTGTAATGTGCTCCGTACTGCAATTACTTACAAACCGATACTTTTAATAGCTCCCCATGATTTAGTGTCTTAATTAAATGATAATAATACCACTGCTTGCATTTGATATATTCTGGATCAGATAGCGAAGTGTATCGGGCAGAAATTGCCTTTTAATTGCTGCACTTGGACTAAAAAGTCGGCCACCTTCTTCGGTTATCGATGCCTCGCGCCTGAAGAATGCTTAATGCCAGAACAAGCATTTTTCAAAGCGTTGCAGGCAGTATATAATTTATGGCGCGCTTTTGATCGGGCCTATTTTTCCGCCACACGCCCTTGAGCTTCCCCGTTTGAAAACTTGATTTCTGCAATTTCAATTGCAGAAATCTGTTTTTTATTGCGCTGTCGGTGTCAAAAGCTAAAGTATAGCGTCTGCGCGTATTAAAAATGTATCTGGAGGTTTCGAGCGGTTTTCACAGATGCGATATGATATGTCATACCATATACGTTCGTGCAATGATAAAGTGACTGCGGTGTTTAACCAGAGTGGCAATTTATACAGCTTCATTTTTCTGCAACGATGATGAAAATCCAAGCCAAATAAATATATTGTTGAGAATCACTCGTGTTACGGATAGGTTCCACAATTTCTTAGGCAGTCGTTTTAGGTGAGGTAGCCCTTCACGTTCTACTTTAAATTTGTACATGACGTCTCAGTGAATATACCCCAGTTCATGGATATAAAAGATTATCATCTGGAAATTGGTCTTTCAGAAGTGTTTTCGGGCTGAAATTGACTTACAAATGCACAGAAATAGCCAATTGGTTTACACAAACTTATTGACTTAAAAAAACGTAAAAACACATATAATGACATAAATAAAATAAAATAAAACTGAAACTAACTGCTAGAAAAACCTACGTGCGAGATAGCTGGAGCTACTCGCATGTACGTAGACAACATACATGAAAAATACATACAAACCATTTAAAATACCATTGAAATATTTGTGTTCAAAAACCCAAATGTCAAAAATGTCTAAAGACGGTCCTGGCAGAGTCCAGCCCTGTTCATATTTGCATTTTTTTACTGAATGCAATTTACACATTTCAGAGCAATCCTAAGGCGCCATTCTAACTCCGCCTGCCGCGAATTTTAAAGGCATTTTTCGGTATAACATTTACTTTGAAGTGCACTCATGTGAGCTGCTGTGTGCCCTTGAATTAGATTCGCCTTTAGTTGCGGCATTCAAACCTTGCATGGCGTAGTGCGTGAAAACATAACACACCCAATGCTGTTCGGGAAAGTTCCGTCTCCTCCTATTGCTGTATTTGTCGCCTCAATGACGACTGTCTAACGTCACGACGCAACGAATATACCCTTGAATATGGCACAAATTAGCATACTAACCGGTGTACTATGGAAATGTCGTTTCTTAGAAACGCACCCGCTGTCTTGATGCACTCACAACTTGTAAGTGGTAATCATTTACTGCAGGCTCATAGCACGACGCACTTTTGGAGTCATTCGTCGGCGTGCGCCCTCAGACCAAGCACGCAAATGACTACAGCTGTTAACGAAAAATGCTTGAATCACACCCTCGTACTGCGTACAGGATTGGACGTCCATTATCACACTCGAATTTAACTTAAATCTTAATTTATAATAATAAAATATAGAGAGAACAACTTGGCATTATCTTTTCAGATGAGGAATGTATCAGGGCCCGTTTCAAGGTCGATATTCGTATGAAGCTATGCAGCTAAATAATATCAAGGGGAGTTTCTTCCCTGCAATTTTTGCTGTATTTAGCAGGCTCATATATTTCGTTACGTATCTGTGTTCAATTGCATTTAAATATATCAATAGGTATCGTCAATTGACCTTAGAGAAATGTATTATTTCAATAAAATAAAATTTGTTCTTGTAACAGTAATCGGAAATGATGGGACATTGACTCTTATTTTGCTTATTGCCTCTGGAGTTTTTTTTAACATTATGTAATCTCTTAAACCTTAAATAGACTACAACTTTATTAGGTTCCTTCAACGTAAAATGCTCAGTATGCAGGTACATATATATAATCATAGATAACTATTACGGTAACCATTGATAACTTACAACAGGAAGGGGTACTTTATCACAGTAAAAGCAAAACAAATCGCGCCAATGTCTAATTACGTCTTCAATAAAAACTTCACTGAAACTTCTGTAAGCAGTATTAACATTTCTGAGAAGGTTGACAATTTAATAATTAAAAATTAAATAACCACACGTATTAGGCCATTGGATTTTTGGAAGTCCCAAGCCGATTTTACTGTATCGAGTTTCTAAGAGTTCAAACAGGTTGCGGTGTGCAGGTATGATAATCTAGATGCTTAAAAAATTTTGATAGTTAGCAGGAGAGGAAAATCACCGTCTACAATCGCATTCAAGGACACAATATTTATTTCTTCTTCTTCTTCCTCTTCCTCTTATTATAGACCAGTGGCCTGTTTTAACCACAAAGTGGTTCTATGAGCCCTCTTTGCCCTTAGGCAGGGTAGGTGCCTCGCCTTGCCTGTCGAGAGTGAGGATAAGTTCCCTTGTTTTAGGAGTTAACGACTACTACAGATGTTAGCGTGGTAACCGGGGAGGGTACGATTTTTAAAATCCTTCTATAGTCCGCCGGGATTCGAACCCGGACCGGCCGCCTGAGAGGCGAGCATTTGCTAGCGGGGCCATCCGCTTACCAAATATTCATTTAGAACCATTAAATATAAATAAATATACGCGTATTTGTAATATAAATAGTCTTATTTTCAGTTAAATTGTAAATAGTTATAAACCTTTATATGGATATAAATATCGCAAATAAAATCAACTTGGCTTGCGTGGGAAGCTAGTACTACAAAATAGTTATTGTAAAATAGATATTGTAAAGTAAGCTACTTTACGGATACCTTTGGAAAGTGCCCTTTTATTTGCTAACTTCTCCATGAAGCTGGTAGAACTTGCTGTCAAAGGCTCTACACGAGATTGGATTTGCAAATGTGTGATCCAAGCAAAGGTTAGTACTGTACACAAACATTTCAGATCCAGCTTTACGACGCTGATGAACACTTTGTGCTGCAAATTGGCGATAGTAATTAGTAAAGCCGGAATTTTTACACGAAAATTCGATAAGATTTTTTTAAAGAATGTAACGAGCTCACCATACCGAATTATATCGGAAGAATTGATTACTTTTTTCTAAACCAAAAGATGCTTGCGGGTACAAATTTCAACAATACTGAAAGGATTTTTTAAACTGAAGTTTCCTTTGATATCCAATAGCGACGATCGTGTTATAAAATTTTGAATAAGAAGGTAAAAAGAAATAATTTGAAAGCTTCCGTTGCTTGGCGTTATCTTCCTAATCTTGCCTTCCGGGCTAGAGAGCTCCGGACTGAACTATGCTATATCGCACCAGAAAATTTATTCCCAACATAAAGCGTCTCATCCCTAGATTATGTCCTACATTAAGCCCAATGATGGCCCGGAAAATTTTTATTTCATATCTTGCTTAGGGATACTGGAGTTCTTCCAATTTCGCTTCGTGCTTGTTCTCATTTATGAAAATTCTCTAGGGGAAAAGGCATTATATTTTGTCGTCTTAAAATATAGCCAAGGATAAACTTCGAAAAGGGTTTTAGGAAAACGAACCTAAAAGGTTACGTATAGCTTCTTCATTGAATTACAAGTTTGCGAGTTAAAAATGTTGTATGCGTTTCTAAACAATCGTATTAAGAATATTTCCATTTACCAATAAAGCCGACTGAACTTCAAAAACTTCCGTAATTTACAGCCAGGAGATTCAGGGCGTGAGCTGCGAAACACGCATCGGAAGCAATCAAACCAATTAATGGTTGTGTTTGGTTTCTTGCTGATAGATATCTGGTTTCAAACTATCGATAAGCTCCGGGTCGGGGCTCACGTCGGCCCGAAACAAATTATTGGTAAGATTGTGTCCCTTCTAAGGAGAGTTTAGGTAACGTTATTTCCGTCAAATTTCCTTCAAACATCGCACGCTTGTCATTTTGCACTGATTCGATAGCATCCATTTTCTGAAGAAAGTATAAATATCAAATTAAATATTTGATTTGTTTATAGAAACAACCATTTTTTGGAGGAACTCTATAAAATCTATGTTTCGAAATTTCTTGCCTATTCATGTAAGTGCTTTATACACCAATTGCTTACAATCGAATCTACTAAAAGAAAAAGAAAAATTATTTTAAAAAATATAATCAAAGAAAAACTACAAATTCACATAATGACGAATGAGGAAGAGATAGACACCGCTACTAATCACCTAACATAAGTAATACCCATCTTGAGAATCGACCCCAATGGTAGAAGAAAAAAGTGAAACAAACACCTGTCCAATGTTTATCATAGAAAAAATTGATGAAAAATGCAAATTCCAATGATAAGATTAACTACAACAGAGTTGTCAAAATCTCTAGATAAACACAGAAACCATGGCTAAACTGTAATTAAACCGCCTCTCAGGTAGGCGTCAGTTGATCACTTAACTAAACACCTGAAAAACCACCCCTCAAGGGGGTGTCAGATCTTACGTATGATTATTTATTTATGACGGTAGAGCAGCTCAACTAAATGTTTATATTTCGCCCTGCACAATTTTACCCCGGCTAGGATCAATCCGAACATAAAGTAGGATTCGTTTAATGATGTATGGGACCACATTATCTACTTAGGTGAATATCTGCACGATGTTTGATATCTGTTTTATAATATGTAAAAACACAAATAACACAGTAAAACAAACAGGAAATCTTACTTGGGTTACCCCTACATACACATTAAAAAAATACTTAAAGACAGCGCCATAAATATACGCTCATCGTCATCACAAAGCCTAGGAGAAAGATAAAGTTGCCCCTTGGGATATGGGGTCCAGTTTGGAGCTGCTACGATGGGCGGTCAAGAATGACAACAGTTTGTTTCCGGTGCCGTGTGCCGGAGGGAATGGAGTAGCCGAGAAATCCACCTAATATGAGACGGAGGGTAGCTCAACCAGAAGGCACTTATTGCTACGAAAATTCACTTCGTGAATTTGTAATTTCGTGAGGGAACCTCTGTGTAAATCCGGTTTTAGCCGTAATAGCATCAACTTAATACGACAGTATTATGTTCTCTGCATTACGCGACTAGCAACTCTTCTTTTCTTCTGGTATAATGCTTAGCCATCAGTTCGGTGTTAGGCTACAAAAATCAGAAGTTATCTAGAAAGAAAGAGATATTGTTTTGATGCAGTCCTGGCTTACTGTACAAAATCAAAAAAAGATTACCTCATTCATAATCATTACCACTGCCAATACGCATTTCTCTGAGGAACATCAGACAGCCCAAATAGTACTACACCTTAATCTAATCAGAAGTACCACTGGGGAGTGTACTTGGACCTCAAGAGACATTCGCCGGTGATACTACCATCATGGCTTCCAACCGAAAAGCAGATATGGCATCAAGGCAACTTCAACTGCACTTGAGTAAAGCAGCAGAATCCTTAAATATATGGCGTATAAAAGCAAATGAGGTAGAATCTATACACGTGAGCTATCTGTCTTTTAACATTTATTCCACCTATAATAAATACAGAACAAAATAGAAAATAAAAAAAAACCTTTTAATGTTAGCGATCTTCTAACTTTAAAGTATCGTAAAAGGGCCTTAGATTCACCCAACTTTGCTAATTTTAGGAGCCAGTTTCTTTACGACTACCTACCTTCCACACATTTATGGTGTAATTAAAAGGTGTGGCAAAGCGCAGTAACAGGATGACTATGTTGGGACCATAAAAAGTTTATTGCTTTTATTTGTAAACACCCATAAAGCTGCAACGAAAACTGCAATTAAATAAATACGGCCGGCGCTTTCGCTCATCGTTAAATAAATTACAGGTTCGTTTTGTAATTTACCGAACTTAGTCGTTTCGGATTGCAGCCCGCGGAAAGTACGAAGCAGAAAATGGGATATTTGCAAAAAAAAATGTTAACCTGTCAAGCTCGAGGGCTTGATACCATTCCTATTTCAACTGAGGTGAATTTCATTTTCCAAAGATGAGATGGGCGAAAAATGACATTTAATTTAGTTTTTAACAGTAAAGATTTCAACTTTTTGCTCGATGTCACGAATCTAATGTTTCAGACGTATTTAAGCAGTATAATTATATTTGCAAATCTACCTCAAATTCAATTATAGCTTTAGATTTGAACGTGCAAGTAGACTATTGACCATCGTTCAGATTGACCTGTTGAAGGCTTCTCCAACCTCACCTTTCATTAACGACTATCAATAGAAAGCTGGAGATGATTGATGGAAAAACTAGAAAAACAACGCCTCTTGTATGAAGATGTTGTCACGAACGAGTCGGCAACAAAAATCGTGACACACTTTAGCAAATTCCCATGAACAGAAATTAGTTTTCACTGACGCACTGGCGTAGACGCCTTGATAACAACAGTAATGGCGTTACAAAACAAACAAGTTAAACTAGTGTGAAGGTAAACAAACCGTTTAAGTTGTATTTTTAACCAGGTATACGATGTTGTCCTTTTAACTGTGTAATTGTATTTTGGGTAGCGACGATATAAAGTTATAAATCTAAGTCGAAGATAGAGCTTTGTGTGACTGTTTTAAAATGGAAGCCCTTGCACTAGTTATAAGTCGAAACATCATCAGCTAATGGCTTATTGTAACCTTATTAACCCTGTCGGCTCATCAATAATTAATACTTTTTATTTAATCGACTGCAATTATTGTTGTATACGTAGCCCCATATATATATCCGATACACTGTAGCAGATCATCGTTGCTTCTTAATGAGTCAATTACCTAAATAATTGAAATTTTAGGTGTTTAATATTTTTTTCAATTCATTTTATCGTCAAATTGAACTGGCATTGTTTTGTAAATAAGCCAGTTGTATTCGTGTCGTAGGATTTCCAATTAATTTTACAGTACACGACTCGATCGAGAGTCTATGATTGACCTTACAATAATACCTTGTTCGTAGTAACCTAACAGGAAAACATTCAGTTCACAAACTAATATTTAGGCAATCTTACAGTTGTATTAATTTATCCGAAGTTCTCGAAACTGTATTCATGGATATTTTATTAAATTTTGTTGTTGGACAATTTGAATTGGTAACTTTTTAAATCTATTTGGAATCATATGTAGATAGTACATATATACCCTAAAATAGTTTAAACGAAGTTACTTACATTTAAGAATTTGCACACTTCACTCTTACGGGAAGATAAATCAACAGTTAGTAAGAAATCCTGAGTACAGTGTTTTTAAGGTTAAGTGAAAAACAATTAGAAATTAGAAGAAAAAGTGTTTGGATAACCGTCATATCTCAGTAGTTTAATTTGTTTAAAGAGGATTCGGATCAATACGCTTGAAATTTTACAAAAAAAAACTTAATTGAAATTGAAATTCAAATCAGGATTAGATTGCTACTCGCCAAACCCAATGGTTGCCTATTTTGTTAGACCAATTATGAGGTAAAGTGTAACATTAACGAAAATACCCGATAGGCACGTCATATCTTTACGTATTCCAAATAACTAGCTTTAGTATGAACGCTGAAAATGGCGCCAAGTTCAGTAACTTAGCGTAATTCGCTCCGCCGAACTATACGGAGTAAATAAGTTGCGACAAAAACATGCTCAAAGAGCTAACGAACACTCAAAATAAAGAAACAACGTCGGCTAGTATCAAACATAAATAACAATGAAACATAGAAAGGTATCAATAACAGACAAACATAAATAAAGTTTAGTTCGTGGACGCAATACTAATCCGAGAATAAATTACTGACGTGTTAATTGTTCTAATAATTTCAACGCATGACTAACATACGGGACTGCAAAAATATGAAGGCCTGGCTTAAATTAGCGCGTATAAGGTACCGATCAAGTAAAGAAATGAAAGCCCCGAATAAAAAACATAAATTGGTACACAATCAAAACCTATAAATTAAACAGGCTCGCGAATACTGTCGTCGACAAGGTCTTCTCAAAGGCAACGCTTCCATTATAATAATTAATAATATTATTCGTTGTTTCTACCACACAGTATCTGCTTTAATCGCCGGGCGAGGCATGTGACTGTGTATGATTAGGTTACCCCGTTTACTATTTCTGTTAGATTTGATTACGTAAAATGTAATCGAAGGTAAATTATAAATCTAGAATTCAATCAATCGAATTCAGTCTATAATTTTTTTCAACGGGAGTAATTTGACACACCCAGTAATTTCCCCTAGAAGCGAGTGAGACGCGTTGCTAAACACCTAATCTTAGAAAAATCTAACTTGACGCCGGCCGCTATGAGTGGTTTATTCCTCGTTTATCGGCGCGTGCTGCGGTCGAACGATTAGTCGACAACTTAAATAAAAGCCAAAGGGAAAGTGGACGTCGGCAAACGGCAAAGGAAAAAAGCTTAAAGCAAACTTGACATAGTATTGGCCTACGTTTAATTAATCGCGAATAGGACCTACCTCGGATTTTAGGCGGCCAGTGGACATTTTGCATCGAACATGAAACTACCATATCGCGAAATGCTCGGCAGCTGCGGCGACCCAACAACAGGACAAAAGCTGCCGCTCTGACGACGGTCTCGACAGACGAAATCCGCACATGGCGCGACACTTTGGTGAAGTCCGGTACGAAGAAAGAGTCAAGTCAAATGTCAAAAGACCGCCGATTTTCGAAAAAGGGATCATGGTGGCCGAAAAAGATATCCCCGGAAATTTTAAATTTAAAGAGGCGAACATGGGCAAAAATTTATTAAGCGAAGATTTCTGATCTAAAAAAAGTATCAGGAACATTTATGTGATTTAATAGAACATATCAATAAACACAATGTAAAATAGTATTGCAAATCTGGTGGAAGTTTAAGCCACAGAGGCGCGATATAATATTTAGAAACAATGAAATTAATAGGGCGTGTATGTTTTTTGTGGATCACGTCACTGAGACATAAAGTAGGTGAGTATATTTACTCTACCTGCTGTGTTACCTCAATTGCATGAGGTCACACAAAACTACCTGCGTCTCCGTCGCAAATGATGTAACTTTTTGTAAGAAGACTAGTCAGAGGATTGATGTTCACATTCCTACCGTGCGGGCATAAGCTCAAGGGTTAACCTTTTTCATCGCCTCTTGCCACTCCTGGGCACTAACCTAGCACAGGGGTCCGACCTCCTTTAATACATGGAAAAAAGGTCTTACAGGCCTAGACACAGCCGTTGGCTTCATTCCAACGCTCGAGTTTACCTTCAGGTTTGCCTATATTGCTTAGCCGAATTGATTGCTGTCGTAGGGCAAAACCTTTCCAGCATATTAGACGCGTATCTTGCTCGCAACCCACCTCTAATTATTGTTGCGTTTGTGATGTAGGTGCTACAGTTTTTTTTATAACTCCATCTTCAAGGGAAGAATACTCAATTCCCAAGAAATATGGTCACCTTTTCATCCGACCTCTTAAGAAGCCTCAGGACATCAATCCTCAGACTAGTCTTCTTTCAAAAAGTTACATCAAATTAATAGGGTGTATTATTTTAATTTTCATGGTATATATTTATTTGTACTAGTAAATATGTAATTGAAACGAAGACACACGTCACAAAGTAAACGAAGTATTGATACTGAAACAGAAGTAGCTATAGTGGACACTTTTTACATGCAAAATGACAATTAAAAAAAACGCGTAATTCGATGTATATTTATTTATTTATATCATAGCTTAATATTTCTATTGTCGAAGTTATTTATATGAACAATTGACACTCAGCAGATTGATTCGTGTTTAAATAAATATAATTAGCAATGAAATAATGAAAAGTTCTAGTTCACTAACCAACGAACTTATTTATTTGTTTATTTGGATCCACATATTTATTTGTTGAACGAGGGTTTTCGAAAAAACGCTGATTCCATTTATCTATACTGCTCAACAAATTTACTGAACCAGCCATAAAAAATATATAACAGTTCTTGTTTTATAGTATACTCATATTAAGCATATTTAATTGTATTGTCCTCAAATATTAACTGAAGCATTAACAAAATCATATTAATAAAATTTAAAAAAATAAAATATATATTTTAACAAAAATAAGAGGAGGGTCAAAATAAGGAAATTCATAATTTTTTGAGTCTCCTCGGAACATTTAAAAATGTGTGTCAATGATTTGACATACATTGTATGAAATGTGCTATCAAAATTTGGGCAAAATTCTAAATTTTCAAATTATACTATTTTATTAATGGACTTAGGTTTATTTAAACCAAATTATGAAAGTAAATTATTTTTATAGTGACAAAATCGTGAAAGGTTATCAAAAATGTCATGACTGTCGTTTTCTTAAAAAGTAGTTGACAATTCCTTTTTGAAAGTAATTAGTTACTACATTCAATTACTCAACTACTTTTGAATAATGACATTAATCTAAAGTATTTAAATTACTTGACAAATATTTAAATGACATCTTAAGAAAGTTGCAATTCCTGGAACAATAGAAATGTAATTTATGATGTCTTATGACTAGTCGGACAACAACTAGTTTTGTGCACGAGCAATCTAGTGCAGTTGCGCGTATTTGCATATGGGATGAGGATGTGTTGTTTCTAGACTGATCAGAATATAGTACTGCAGCTTGCTAATAAGTATTGTGTCATCATTTTCAGCCTTCCCTCGTCCACTCCTGGACACAGGCCTCTTCGTATTTGTTCCATTCCTGGCTATTTTGGGCTTTGTGGAACCAGTCCCTACCGATGGTTGACTTGATGTCGTCTAGCCACCTTCGTTGTGGGCGGTCTCTACTCCTAGTTGTTTCTCTCGGTCGCCATTATTTTATTCGGACTGTTCATCTGTTGCTATTTTGCCTTGAGACATGTCCTACCCAGTTCCACTTCAGTTGTGCTATCCGACTCATCACGTCCGTCACCTTAGACCGTTCTCTAATGAGCTCTTTCTTGATTTTGTCTTTTGGTGAAATCCCGAGCATTGAGCGTTCCATTGCCCTTTTCGTTGTGCTTAATTTAATGACACTCTTTTTTGTAAGACTCATTGTTTCCAGGCCGTATGTAACCACTGATAGTACGCAGGAGTCACAGACTTTCCCCTTTAGATTTATTGGTATGTCGTTGTTTCCTAAGATGTATCGGAGTTTACCAAACGCTGCCCATGTTAGACCTATTCGTCTAGTTTCTTTTTCCAGCTTAATGACATGCCCAAGGTAAATATAGTTATTAACGCATTTGATTGATATATCATCCAACGAAATGTGGGTCGGTTGGGCTCATTCTTTTTCTATTAAGTTTCAGTCCAATCTCTCTGGCTGCTTAATTGACTTTTTGCAGCATCTCCTTCAGCTCTATTGGGTTGCTTGACATCAAAACGATGCCGTCAGCCAAGCGGAGGTGATTCAGGTACACTCCGTCGATCCTTATCCCTTTCAGGTCCAATTGAAGCTTTTTCATGACATCTTCCAGTGTTAAGGTAAACAACTTCGGCGAGATACTGTCCATCTGACGTACACCTCTCTCCTTCTTCTTCTTCAACCCGTATCTGTCCACTGCTGGACATAAGTCTCAGTTAATATTTTCCACGCTTCCCTATCTTGCGCTGTTTTGATCCATTTCTTTGAGGACACCTCTTTTACGTCGTCTATCCATCTTTTTTGTGGACCTCCTCTACTCCTTTTGGTGGCGCGGGGTCTCCATACTGCGATTCTTTTAGACTAACGCGCGACGTGTCCAACGCACTTCCATTTTTGTTCTGCTGTTTTTTTAATGATGCCGGTTAGTTTAGTTCTTCCACGGATTCCCTCATTCGTAATTCTATCTACGAGTCTTAACCCCAACATATTCCGCTCCATTTGCGCGTTGATTTATCCTTAGTCTGTTGATGGTCTTTGCTATAGTCTCTAATCCGTAAGCCATTACTGGTAGCACGCACGCATCGTATACTTCCTTTCTTAAATTTATTGGTATATCGCTCTTGAACATGTGTGCTAGTTTGCCATATGCGATCCACCCTTGTCTTATTATTCGGGTTATCTCGACTGTTTGATTGTCTTTCCCTAATCTGATTGTGTGACTCAGGTATATATATTCTGTTACTTGTTCTACTGGGTCGTTGTTGACGTACACCTCTGCTTGTCTTAAAAAAATTTGTGTAATGAGTGAAAAATATGTCTGCGGTAAGTTCAGATTACAAAGTAAAGTACGGTAAAAAAATTTTTTTAAAAACATTTGACAAGTAGCTTCATTATACAATATTGGTTCATAATAATTTACTTCATTGTGCGGTAATTAGTAATTTGTAATTAATTACTTTTTAACAGTAATTTACCCAGCTACGTTTCTAGTAAATATTTACCTATTGCAGGTTTTGAATTTTATGAAAATATAGTACTAGTCCTTGGAGTGTAAGGCTATATTCCAATTTCAAAATAATTTTTTTATGGAAATTATGTATTTACATATACACTGCACAGTTTAGAAGGTAATAAAGATAAGCTGCTTCTTTTTGATTATATAGTTTTTTAGCGGTCACATAATATTTTCGAGGAAAACACATTTAACAATAAATTTGGCATGGAATTAGGTTTATAATTATGAAATGAATTGAATTGAAATTTTATTGAAACCTGTCCCCTGCGAGTTTTAATTTTTGTTTTGTTAATTGCAAGTTAGCAACTGGCTGTGGGCTATAAACTAACGTTTTGATTATTTTTTACATAATTATAGAAATAATTGAAAATTGTATAAATCCGTTAGAAACCTTCATGCATTAACGATACCAATGACTGAAACTTTAATAATTTTCTTAAATACATTTATGAGCGCATTTTAACCTTGTCCTACCTTAAGTTTAAAATTTTCAGTTTAATTTTAATTTTACACGCAATACGCCTACTTTGGGGAGTTTTCCAAGTATAGTCGAAAATTTCCACTAGCTTGGCCCAGTAAAACAGTGAAGCATAAATAATCCAGGGCAAACCATGTCGAGCTTTTATGGCTGTGCAAAATGGAATAATCTGCACGCAAGTTTGCAAACTCGTAACTTATCGCAGCATACTTTGCCTGATCAGAGTTTATGGGACGTTAAACATAAATTCACTAATTCGGGCATGAAGTTCGAAGGAAAACCGAATAGAACAATCAGTAGCCTAACGGTAGTTGCAGCAATAAAATGAACTAAGAATGTCAACTAGCTAATCTATTTCTTCCACAACTATTAAAATTAGCACTTGTATCTAGAACTGCAATTACTGCACTTTTTAAGAAGACGCAATTAGCGCGGCATTAATGAAATCAATGAATAATGGCGGCATTAACACGCAGTATGCGCAAGGCATACGTCAAGGTCGTAAATTGGATTTTCACGTACCGGAGGAAATTTCTAGGCAGATGTTCCGCCGATTTCTAGTTTACCTTTATACGGAGATACCTCCGAAGAAAGAGAAACCGCCGATTGTTGCACTGCTCACAAAAACTGGTCGCTGGCTGTAATTAGACATTAGAAACCTTTATACGGTTTTAACCTTACCGAAACGATTGAGTTATTAAGTTTCTCCACCTGGGGTTCGGAATAACTGAGGAGCGATTGAATTTGAAACTGCTCTCGCTTTCGACGCCCGATTGTGTAAAGTCGGTTTTTTCGACTTCCTGCAGGACGCAATCGCTGGGCTGTCGCTTGAGGTGGAGGCGAAAATGGACCAAGTGGAAACGCTGCACTTGTTATCAATCAAAACCGTGCAGAATGTGTGTCGAACAATAGCTCATGTTTCATTTCACGCTAGATTAGTTAATTGGAACCTGCAATGAAACTACTTTGCGTTAATTAGTCCACTAATGAAGTGTAGTTGCATATCTTACAGTGTGCTTTCTAGATTTACGCCGTAAGTGTGTATGATATTTCGACGCGGAAGAGAGTAGGCAAATCAGAACTATCGAGTCGCTGGTTAATCGAAGACTGGCAATTTATTGTTATTTTATGCATCCATGCAATATTAGACAACACCTTTCTTAAACCTTGACTTTTGTAAATGATAATCCTTTTCCTGCACTTTTAAACAATTTTTGGATATTAGTTTCTTGTGTTTATTTTTAAACACGTTTGTAGTAAGCTTAATGAATTTTAAGAAACTATGAGGGTGTTATTATCGCCAGCGTGGCCGAGCGGTTAGGGCGTCAGGTTGCAATGCCACGGTACGGGGTTCAATCCCGGCATGTGGCAACCCCAGTCGCTTTAAAAATTGGGTACCAAAACCACGATTGTGGAAGTAGGGAAAGAAAGGCAGTCGTCGAAGGCGTGACGCTAACCACATCACCCAGTACGACTTGAACGGTGTGCCAGATGACTGGGTTTCGCAAAAAAATGTTTCGGCGACCCTGACTCGCCTTATCTCAGGCCATGCTCCTACATGGAATAAAGAGCCCGAACTTTACTTTTTATGCTTTACTTTTTTACGACGGTGTTATTAGCACAGAATCTTGGATTTATAGTTTTTGTGTGCTAGATAATAATAATATAATAATAAATGTCTTTATTTCTTGCAACTAACATTAAATACATAACTATTAATTACAGAAATAATTGCAGTAATAGTTGCAGAAACCCCAAGGCGCAGTTCAGTCTAAAAGATCCCTCTTCTACTGAAACCTTGATATAATTAACTGTAGAGTAATAAAAAAATCATTCAACACTCGAAATCTACATAAATTCGATGCGGTGGTAAAATTCACTACAGACTCAAAGAAAAAATGTATAAAAACTAAACAGGTATTATTAGAGTTGAAGTAATAATAATAGGAATGGTAACCGTAAAAGTAAATACAGATGAGTAGATATACCATCCAACAAACAGCAGCCTTAAGAACAAAAGTTTTATAGATCACGTTAAAAACTGTTGAGTTAAAAGTAAAATTTTACACCGATATTTAAATTTCGATACAGGTAATGACCTCAGTTCAGGCGATAACCAATTAAGAACTTAGAAATTTCGTAGCTATAACTTAGTTATAACTTGGCTATAAGTAAGAGGGTTTTTTATCCATGATGATATTAAAATAAAAACGGACACTCAACAACTTTCTTCTGTTAGTCATATTTAATCAATTAAGTTCAGACAGTTTATGTGATAAGTGGTTAAATTTCCTTATTCCAAATATTAATCTCATGCAAGAGTTCTGGACGCTTTGAATCTGTTTTTGCTTATCTTTGATCAAAGAAGGACCATACATTTGACTGCAATAAACAAATTGGGTTAAAACTAACGTTTGATTTTTGTAGATAAATAGTGCCTATGAGGGTAAATTAACTTGAGATTCATGTACGCTTTCTTTAAACAGTTAGTTACATGTGGTTTGAATCGCAAGGTGTTATCAATTATAAGGCTTCGTGCTTCACTAACCACCAGCAAGTGTACACCATCAAGGTATAGTTTTACAATGTTTTCGATTACCTTTAAGATAGTACGATTGCCGAATAGTAATACAATGGATTTAGTTGGATTAAGTTTTAAGCAATGATCTTTAGATATATTTGAGATGTTTATTAGATCCTGATTAATGGGAGATAGTGCGAGTTGGAAACTATCTATATGGAAAGAATAATACAGCTGAGTGTCATCAGCGTACATGAGCCTTTCAGTGAATAAAATACTTATAAAATGTAGAGGTATAAATCATGTACAAGAGAGGACCAATGATAGAGCTCTGAGGTACTCCTCTAGTTACTTCTTTTGACCCTGAGCCACGAGGCAACCTTACAGACTGACACCTGTCCCTCAGGTAGTTGCGTGGTAATTCAACTGAATCATTGGCAAGAAATATATAATTCAAGATAGCACAGAGAAGTTCATGGTTAATGGTGTCGAAGGCTTTGCTAAACTCTAATAAGACGAGTATTGAAGCTTTACCTTCATCATGTACAGTTATAATATCGTCTAGTACATGAGCTAGCGCGGTAGTAGAGTTATGATTAGGACGGAAGCTGGACTGATTGCTAGGTAAGATTTGTATTGCTCCAGATGACTTCTCAGCTGTGCATCAATAACCTTTTCGCATACTTTAGATTTTGCAACTTTACTGCAGGCTCGATTAAAAATATTCAAATTTTGTACATATATACCTTATTAAGAGAAGTACACTGCAGTAAATATTTTAGATTTACAATAAACGAGTGAGGTGCAGGCCAGCAAAAGATAAAATTATTTAATTCCGCTACGTAATAACATAAAACGTTTAATAAGTGCAACAGTGACGAAGATGCCCAAGTACTTTGAAAAAACATTATTTAGTTTTCTGCGTTATGATTCATTAATTCTCACTAAACAACCAATACCTTCATTTAAACGATTCGGGAATAAGAATTTTCTTTTTGGGCTTTGCAGAAATTGCTGTTAGAGATGGTAATTAATAAAAATTGTCAGCCATTTGCTACGTTAAGGACTGTAAATGAACAAACAACCCTTGCTCATATGGAAACCTTGGTATTAGTTGTCAAATACCATCAATCATCAGGGATCATTACTTAATTTGTCTATCTTGAATTTCCAGTAAAAAATATTGAAAAATATCTAACTTTTACAAAACCCTAAGTCGATTTTTTGAGTTGTCAGTCGAATTGTACCGGCGACAATAGCCTATAAGTAAAGATCGCTCTTGAATCATGTTTTTTATAAACCCGATACTTTTTGAAATTGAAAATTAGATTACTCACTCGAAAAAAGTAGTAAGGAAGTAATACAAGCCCTGAAAGCGACGAAAAATAGGAAAGCTTGGAGGAAAAAGAGAATAACAATCGATATGTTTAATGAAAACGGCACTATGGTTAAGGAAGAACTTAAGATACTCTTAAACCGATGCTTAAAACAGTTGGCCTTAGCTATGAAATAGCTAAAAGTTAGGTTGTTGGTTTCAAATGTGTAATTGTTACAAAGGAGGTACTCGACTAACCCAAGGGGGCGGATACGATCCAACTGTTGCCTTTCTTGAGTTATTCAAGGTTGAAATTATAAGGGGCGCCAGGAATAAAGTTGATCGCGCTGAAAATCTCCACAATAATTTGTTCCAGAATAGTGCGGTGCAGGCAAAATCTTAATAACAACTTACCTGTCGAAGGCTTTCACAACTTTGATATTAATTAGAGGTTTTTTTAAAACGAATGCTTTAATATAAAAGATAACCAGCATAGCAAATTATAACAAATTGGAAGTTTCCAATGAGTAATAATTACTAATTTGAGACACAATAACTCCCACGAATGTAAATAATTCTAGATCAATATCAAATCCACAAAAAATCCACAAACACGAATACAATTAATACCATCAATAAAAAATATGGGCAATATATTTAGATTCACAACTCACCTAAGTTCACCATTTCAAAACTATTAAATACATATATAATTTAAAATAATTGAATATTCACAAAGTTAGATAGTTACTAATCAAAGATGTGCAACCAGCAGTTCAGACGTCAATGTTCTGTTTTAGATTTTCAGGCCACTAAGTACAGATCTTTATAACAAGGTTAGTAAGATTCAGGCTACTCAACAAAATAGGACTTGAAACGAACGTGTGGGCATAAAACATCCACTGAAATAGCATAAAACAGTTAATTTTTACCAGTGTGAATTTTACTTCAAAAGTGACGGAGTTCCTTTAAGCAAAGTTATGTAAACGGCTAATTATAATATTTTAAAGCAACATGCTTAATTAAAGGTCCCGGGTGGTGTAGCTTGAACAAGCGTCTACGTTCGATTAGCAGAGTTAAGCAACGCTCTCTCTGGTCAGAACTTAGATGGGAGTTCCACGGTTGTATCTCTCGGCGCCTCGTGATACGGCTGTCACGGAAATAGTTGGTCCCGGCGGTCATAACAACATCATGACAGTCGTTAGTGGGGTTGGAAGTCCCCATAAATGCACAGCGACGCCTATAATTGGCCTAACGGCTGTTGGATGAGTGCGATATAAATATAAACATAAATATAAGGTAAAGTATGCAATTTACAGTTCATCAAAATGGTGGCACATACAGCTTTTCACAAGGTCGATTATAAAGCAATGTAGCATGAACCAAATATATACAGAAAGACCTGACTTTATGAGTACAAGCCTTATACACATATGATTCCAGAGCCCCAAACTCAGTACATATAAACAACTCGTTTGGTCCACAGTGTCACTAACCATAATTCCATATAGCTCCAACTCGAAAATATGGCCCAGATGCAAGTATTGGAGGTTACATTCTCGATAACGATAACATCGAATCCATGATAAGGTGTATTATAGGTGAATTTAAAGAGGAACAGAAAGGAAAGGAGACCAAGGGGTGTAATGCGACCTGATGCAACTGTAGTTTTTTTAAACCGGTAAAACCGAAAGGTCGCATAGAACACTACATGAATACGGGCCAATTTGAAGCACCTAAAGCCCGATGAAATCGGTTTAAGCACAAACGAAAGTGACAAACGAAGCATCGTCCTTACACCTGTTTTTAAGAATAACAAAAACTAAAGATGCCCAAAAGTGGCTTAGTGCAGATATTAGTGCCAACACAAGAAAATTTCCTAGGTAAACTACTATTGTAAACTAATGTTAGAAATTATTTGGAAAATAAGAGAATATATGTACGTCGGCGCCGTCTCAAAACAAAACTTTTATTCAAGCAACATTTTGAAGCCTCGTCAGGATGTCGTTGAGGAAATTTTCTTTAGAAATGCATCGATTTAGGGAAAGATTGATAATAAATTTCCACGGCACTAGAAGACGATAGGGCATACAGGATTTTAGACTTAATAGCCTGCGTTTTATGGAAACTGGTTAGATCCGACAATCGTGCATTGGCCAAAGTGGCACAGTGCCGCTTTACCAAATGGCTATATTTCGGAACGGTATAAGCTCACATGACAAACACAAAAACTTTTAGCTTGACTGCCCCTGGTTAAGCGCTGGCTTATCAACCACTAAAACTGAACTATCAAACTGACTTGCTTTGTCCCGCGCTGACTTTCAGAGTCCAGGCTCAACCAAACTAAAACACTAATCCCCTTATTTGTTCTTTCTTTGCGCGCCAAATATATGCGGGCATTTAATTTTTAAACGATCTTAACAAAAATTCGCCAACCATTTAGAGAATCTTGAACAATATGTTCCTGAAAACTGTTAAATACGTTATAATAATATTTAGGTACTGAATATATTTATCTATACGATAACTGTTTAAAATGATATTAGATTTAACATTCCTTTGTGGTTGTCTAATATCATAGATCTTTTGCATACAAGGTGAGCTATAGGTAACTCTTTACCGCTTGTGGACATATTTTACAAAAAACAAGTAAAACAACCAAATAGCTCCAAAAAGAAGATCATTTAAAAAAATCGATAAAACCCACAAATTTTAAATTTAATTTCAGTAAACGTTTTTTTGAAGATTTTAGTCAACTTTGTCTCTTCTCACAGCAATCATACCCAACGGTGTGGTGGTAATTTTAACTAGACCTACGTATATTCTTTAATTGTATACACTTTCATACAGATTTCTGCTTAAAACAATGTAAAGTTGCTTTAAAAAGTAAATATCTCAAATTCAAGGGAAACACTGTTACGTTTCGATTGCACCTCTATTATTTCGCAGTTCTGTGGTGCAGGATTTGTTTTTTTGAACTCTACCTGCTTTCGCCGATTTCGGCTGGACAGCGACTGTAGAAGTATGGCTTTTATTCTCAGCGCGTATGTTTCCTTTCTGACGCTGTGACGGTGACTTTTGTGGGCATGCGAGTTATGGTTTTTGATTTTTGGCCCTCGCCGAATGTGCGTACGATGCAGCCCTGGCAGTTATATTGAGAGATATTTTCTCACGCGGATCAAAAGCGCTTTACCAATCATTAGCTACTAAGTCTTTCAAAGCTGCTCGCGCCGTGTTTTAGCGAAAGCATCCATAATTCTATCTTAGGTTCTTCTCTTTCTTTAGCAGCCAGTCCGGAGCCCCTGAAAATGTTTGGGCGGCATACCACTCCCGCTCATCTGTCCCCTTAACATAATCTCCCTTAGCGTGGGGCTCAACCAGAGAAAACTAAGAACAGATTTTGTTTGCTTCTTTTTAAGTGAAGTTATACAATGCTGCGAACAGTGAATTGGTGCTGAAGGCTTCACCCGGTTGCTACCGAATTCAGTCAGAATTTCGGACTCCGGCCGCTATGTACTATGCAAGACAAAAAAACTGGGACAGTAAGTATGGTCTGTTGTGAATGTGACTGCCTTAATATGTACAACTTCTAGCTTTTTCTAACTTAACCGTCAAATTGTTTAGACGTTTCTATGAATATAATAAATGTAATTTTTCAAAGCCTCGTGTTAGCTAACAAATTATGCTAAAATCTCTATCAAGAGTTGTCCCAGTTTTTTTTATCTTGCATAGTACAGTTCGCTGCGTTCCTGAACGATGATTTTCCAATCACGGAGCCAATGCGAATCGCCACCGTATTTGTTTTTAAACGGTTGTAGTTTATATTTGTTTAACCAATTTTATGAAATGCACCTTAATTTTAGCATTGATGATCACCCGACTTATGAACGTATTGTCGCATTTATGACGTCATATTTGATTATCACTTCTACCCCGTGCTGGGTTGTATGCCATTTGTGATTATATACTGTGTTATTAGCATTTTGGTGTTATTATTTATTACTGCTACCTGTGCGTGATTTGAGGCTTTCTTTCAGGAAATGATGTACTTCTTGAGTTTACGAATTCTCAGGTGAATGCCTGGATACGCCTGTCGTTAATTGGTAAAGATTCGTTGGCGCCCTTTTGGATTTTAATCATTTGTTAGTACTTAAAAAACTGCGGACCATCTTCCTGAACTAGCCGGCCGGCAATTGTATCCAAGTAGTCATAAAGTTTGTATTGTCTGAGATAATTAGCCGACGTATCGATTTGAAGCCAACAACACATTGGCAGATAGGATTTTTTTCTTATAGTTGTTGTGTAATTGTAACTTCAATGCTTTTATCATTTGTCAATCATGCTACTACCAAAACTAAATTACAGTATATTTTAATAAATTAATGTACATATTTACTTTCTTTGAAACAAGTTCTGTATGTGTTTATACTACTTTGCTCAGCAAAATAAGAATCTTTTATTCTACAGTTTCAGTTGAAGGAGCCATAATTATCTCAAAATGGGGTGAGTATCACAGGTGGAATAGTAAAACTTAAACTTTTTATTCTATTTTACCAACTTTACCATAAATTCAAACTACTCAACGTCAAATATAAGACGACATTGTTGCCAAGAATTTTTTATTACTTCAATCAGATACGTGACAGTTTTTAATGCAGTGTCACACACAAGTGGAAAAAGGCGGTTACTGTGGTAGGAGGCCTAAGGAGTCAATGAACAATCGTGTGTTTAGTGTAATTGTGTTTCCAGTTTTGGATTCGTGGAATGTATGATACATGTCTATTGTTAAAGTTTAATAGTAGAATAATGAATCATATGTTAATTGCAAGTCGGTTTTAGTTAGCTATGGAAGAGGAAGACATTATATGTTACTTAGTTGAGATTTTTAGAAATTACCACTTCGACCTAACTTTCCTAGTTCTTTCTACTCTCCCTTCTGCACCAGCAATCCTAGACCAATTCTTCAGTTTATCTATATTGTTGATTTGGGTCAACCCCTATGTTAAAATGAATAAATAGTC
Organism: Agriotes lineatus; assembly: GCA_940337035.1. Taxonomy (NCBI): domain Eukaryota; kingdom Metazoa; phylum Arthropoda; class Insecta; order Coleoptera; family Elateridae; genus Agriotes; species Agriotes lineatus. Next base: position 29,030,682 of record OW679199.1, read on the forward strand.
ATTCTCCGCGCTCTAAACTCAAACTCACTTTTACAATAGGAAAATATGTTTGTTTGACTATTCGTGTTTTACAGTAACTGTGTCCTATATAATTCAAATAAACGTTGTAGGCCAACCTTCTTTGTCCACAATTTATCGGTTTTCCTTTTATATTTTTAAAATTCATACCTAACGTCAAATTGACAATTTTGAAAATATTTGTTTTCAAATGGCTGTAGTGGTGATTCACAACCTTAGTTATGATTACTACTTATTTAAAAGTACTGCATGCTTATTTGAAATTTAGTATACAATTGCACATTAGTCTGTTTCAATGTAGCAATAAAGTGACATTGCCGTTAGAGGTCACTGAAGTAAGCAACCACAATCGAGGACGAAATCTTAGTCATGTGAATTACATTAGTTCGCAATGAACAAAATCAGTCTATAAGATTCTAACCTACGCTTCCAGAGGGTATTGTATTTCTATGCGGACGTCTTAACCGCTCGGCCAGGAAGGCTACGCAACACACAGGTTAAGCATTATATTAAAAGGAGGGTGACGACACACGCATAGCTTCACTCACTATTAAAAGACGACACAATTTAAAAATATTAATAAGTAATTAGCAAGCTCAGGGCCTTTTGTATTATTTTTATACTGGGAAGGAATTCGAATTGTGGTTAGTAGGGAAAACAATTATTTGGTTCGGTTTAACCTGCGGGCTTATTATTTCTCATCGCTCATGAAAGTCATATAATTTTTACTTGATTATCTCTTTCACTAATTGAACTTATTATACCGTTTGTCTTGTTTTTATAGCTTTAGGTATTAGATCTACCAGTATAGATTGTTAACAATTTGGTTGAATACAATCCATTCATTATGTAGCTTATTATGCGAAGTCATTAATTAAATTCCAGCAGTATTAATTTGATAATGCCTTCGACCTTGCGTTCTATGCATAAGTCTGGTGGGAATTAATTATTTTTTTACATTGTGTATTCTTACATTATAGTTTGTTCGAAATATAGTTCTTTTTAGTTTTTATGATTTAACTTTCCTCATTTTATTTGATTTCTCAGAACCTTTTCAGTTGAAAATCACAGCAATGTACAGTAGCTATATCTCAATGAAAAGACGAATGTTAAAAGGTTCTGTGACTTATTCCATAATGTCTTTCTGCTCATGAAAATTACATTTGTCAACTGAAATTCTCGAAGATTTTAAAATAAAGGTTTATTGTATCGTAACTGCGTAATATGTCATACCAAAGCGTCAAACAATCAAAACACACGTTCTACTGCTTTTGTTATGCAACATGCCTGCATAATTATGCACAGAGCGACATAAAAAGAACATTAGCGGGATAATTCTCGACCTGAAATGATAGCTAAAGATCAAGGAAGCGTTGCCTCAATTTTCCTGGTTCCTGTTCGGTGCAACCTGTGCCTGTGATTCCGCCAGTAACCCAGATCTTGGTCTTAATTATGGGAAGCGAGTGCAATTAAGCTATATTAATGTATTTGTATAATTTTGCTGTGAATGGGAAGCCAAGATGCAGCTGAGCACCGTTACTGTGCTGCTTCATTAAGTGAAAGCGATAGTTCAGATATCCGGAACTCGCGGGACCTTCTGGCATCTAGCATTTTAGTAATTCGCTCTTGAAATGGAGCGGTTCCTCTTTATTGTTTAAAATTTTATGTATTATAATAATTAATTCCTCAAGCAACCCACGGTTGTTGCTAACTGCAGTTTTAAGCAAACCGAGTCGGGCTAAGCTTTTCAGTAGAATTTATAGGTCACTTGTAGCTATAATAGTAATCAATAGAGAACCTGTTCGGCTCGGTCGATATGTTTTCAAGGCGATGAAGCGGTTGCTACTTAGCTGATAACATATAGTATTATCACTGTCTTCCAAATTCTGTGTCCTTTTTGTTCTCGCTAAACTAGTATGTTTTCTTAATAACATTAGTGGTATTCGGAAATAGGATTGAACTTTTACACATTCTTTAGCTTAGAAAACAACATACTCGTACATTATCAAAACTTTGAAGGGTTGACCATTTAATATATAACAGTTAGTTTTATATCAGTAGGTAGTAATACTGCTATGTTTAGTTTCGACTGCCAATATCAATAGTTATATAAGCATCGAAATTATTGAAGTATTAGAAATACATGGTAAATCAAATTAACACAGTATCTTCTTCTTCTTCTTCTTCTCTAATCCTTAATGCCCTTTCGGGCGTCGGATGATGGTCTCTAGTCCTGTATCCAGCTTTTCCATCTTTTTCTGTCCCTCGCTATTATTTTCATTTCATCCACTGTCACTCCCTTTTCTAGTCCTATTTCTTTGATTTGTTCCATCCATTTTCTTCTGGGTCTGCCTCTCTGTTTTTTGGTTGGTTTTCCCGCTTCCATTATTCTTTTTGCAATTCTGTTAGGTTCCATTCTTGTAATGTGCGCGTACCAGTTTAGTTGTTTCTTTTTAATTATTTCCATTATTGGTTCCTGTTTGGTTATTTCTCTTATGGTTTCATTTTTTATTCTGTCCCATTTAGTTTTTCCTGCCATTTTCCTGAGGTGTTTCATTTCCATAGCATTAATTTTAGATTCGTCTTTTTTCCTTATTGTCCAGCTTTCACAGGCGTATGTTATAGTTGGTATTGTTATCATTTTATGTATTTTCTTTTTCACCTCTATGTCAATGTCTTGATGGCCTAGTATTGTTTTATTTATGGTATAGTAAATTCTTGTCGATTTATTTGCTCTATTTGCTAGTACACAGTATATAAGTTGAAATATAGGAAACATGATACTATCAGAATAATCGAAATCATTTACTACTGTACTTAAAAAAACTCCGGAATCTCTCGTAAACGATTTTTAACAGAGTTTTTGACCTGGGATTTGACCAGACTCCTTCAGCGTGTTCAAAGTAAACAAGCTAGATACGCAGTGCTTGCTAGCGCTTTCCCGTTTAGTTTCATGCTCTTTACGAAAAAGTAGGGTGGCTTATTATGCCTGGCTGCCTAGTACCACTCCGGCTTGTAATGATCCATTCTCCATCGTATAGAATTTTCGAACCTCGCTTCCCTACACAGTTGAGTCAACCCTCTCCGCAGCTGTTGGTGTTTACGGCTAAAATATTGCATTTTTTTGATGGCGTTATTACTTCAGCTTATTTGAAAAGGGTTGCACGCCCGCTGGGCCAACTTCGGAAACCCTGTAGTTTGGTCTTTCTGCTCTTTCTTCTGGACAGCGTATTTCGCGTCGCGTTTAACTTGAACACCCATTGACTTTTACATTGTATTAATGTCTATTGTAGTATTTCCGCGGAAAATGATATCGCATGTGTTGGAAAGTTCGATGAAGCTCCTTCACAAAACTGTCAAAGTATGGAAGATACCAAACATATTGAGAGTATTGATGTACCTACGCATTGGAAACACTGAAGGTACCAAACTACTGGAAAAGTGTTTCAAATCTACTTAAGCTATCGAACGTATCGAATCCTAATGCATAAGTAAAATATCTACGTACAAAAGGTGTTTAGTATTGGAGCTAGTAGACTATCATAAGGATTCGAATTTCGAAAATTGAACGATATCAAAGCGATCGCAGTCTTGGGGTGTTGAAAGTGCGAAATATCGGAAAAATGACGACATTAAACAGTAACGAAGCATTTAAATTTTGTGATATCAAACGTGTTAGGGAGACACAGTGTATCTAAGAATTTACATTAGCGGAAGTACAACACTTTGATGATATTATGTTATTGAAAGCGATGAGCATCGAAGTGTTGGTATGGAACACGGACATTCTAGATAAGAAAAACATCAATATATTGAGGATAAGTAGTTAAATTATAGTAAATATCAAAAGTGTAGATAAATTGAACAGTGGAGGTGAATCAGTGGTAGAATCTTTGGTTCAAAAATAGATAGAACAAGTGGGTTCGATTCCAACGGCCACAAAAATTTAGCACCGACTCCACTGCTATTCCAATCCGACTTGGACCTGTTAACAGCCAAACACAGAATTAAGACGCAATAACAAGATATAGAAGTGTACCTATAATAGCCTAATTAAGAAGGGCGGGTTATTGCTGTATGCGTGCTTGCTCACCGCATGTCAAAATAGATTAGACCATAAAGAGACCTGACAAATTTAAGATAAATTGCTAAACGCCACGTGTTGCCTAAGTCTGAAGATGTCGTGGGGGATCTTTCAACACGAAACATTGTTTTCCTTGATTACGGAAAAGTGGACCACCCTCAAAGAACGGCTTACCTCTTTGCTGAGATGAAAGAACTATTAGATTAGTCAGAGCATTTACATTATCGGGATGGGCCGCTGACAGTTTGAATTACACGAAACCTAGAAACTAACTACGACCGTGACGTCACATATCGTTAACACAAAGAACTTCTTAATTACGTCTTGCAATCCACGTTGGCAAGTTTTGGTGCCCTTAAAATAGGACGAACAGTGCGCAGAAGGTGCCTTAAATAAATACAGTAAGAAAAAGCATAAAACATATTCGCGGAAATCGGCTAGTTTCTTAATTACATTATCATTTCTATTCTATTGACAGTGAACGTGTAAAACATGCAAACGGTATTACATAATAACTTCGCTTGAGCGGGCCATTCTTTGATCAGAAAATGTTTAATTAATGTTAGGATTTCAAAAATCACGACGACTGACTACGGAGGCAAATTGGTAAATGCAGAGTGACAGCCCAATTATCCAACAGTAGAATAAAACCCTATCAAGTCAATCGTATGTAATAGCCGGGCTTTCAAAATTGTATATTCTAAATCCTTGTTGGCATATTAGACGGGCTTCCACACATGTGGTGTGCCAAAATACTCGCAACACATACCCTTTACGGACAAGCGTCTGAACCAGACTGCCTAAAAGTGCTTGCATCTGAGGACTGCACGCGGCACCATCCCCCCTCTCACCCCATAAAAATCCTGTAGCACTCACATGGAAGCGAACATTTTTAAAAGGCGTAACAAACCGTGGGTTCTTAATGCTCAGTAGTCTGTAGCTAGATATAAAGTCTAAAAAAAAATTTTGCATATATCAAACTGCTGAAAGCAAAACAGCGTTAAAAGTTCACGTTTACAATCTCATATCCGAAATTCCGAAACTCTAAAAGATCCGAAAACTGGAGTTTTTTCGTTGAGCGTGGAGCGTCAGTCATTTCTGCTTTAACAAGACCTTTTTGGTGCGCGAACAGGTGATTCCATTCCACACCTACTTGCCACGTCACTCAAAGCGTGACAACCAGACTGGCAAGCGTCAGTTAGGTCTCAGTGCTTACACGTACGTCTTTCGTTTTTGCTGCAGTATTGATGTTTGCTGCCCAAGAACCCAAGGAATATGCGTACGTTAGCGGCATAGGCAAGCATTGCCCTGCTATAAGCTAACATTGGGCGCCTTATGAATTGACAATGAACAGACAGGGACGACTTTTCCCAAAAAGTCCTGAAACTAGATGGGTCACAATGGCGTTGAAAATTAAAATTAACCTAACAATTTACTAGTGTACTCTAACGTACTTTCGCTCTTGTAAAATGTTACCCCATTCTTTCTTGATCGTGACATCTTTAACATAACTCATCTGATCTTTTATTCTTAAGATATTACTTCTATTTTCGTCTGCGTTCTGTTATGTTTTTCTTAATTCTGAGTACCTTTAAAGCTTCTCTTGTGTGTTCATCGCGCTGTTCTTCTTGTGAATTTAATTTCTGATATCTGTATTCGTTGTCCATTCGCCATGGTGACTGTCCAACTATCGGTACCCTATACGGCACATTACCATTGTTTCTATCGCCTGATTCACACATTCTCTCATTGTAGTCGGTTAATGATTTGTTGTAGTTCCTTAGCGGCCTTGGCATCTGTATACGTAAATTTTCTTTTTCTAACACCGATGAAGATATTTGATATATTTTGAAGAGCACTCCTCATTGCATGTTTTCTGTCAAGCGTCAGTTACGTCTCAGCGCTTGTACTGATTACACGTACGTCAGCTGTTTTTGCTACAGCATTGATGTTTGTGTTATGAGGTGCTGCCCAAGAACCCACTGTTGGGGGGGGGGGGGGGCACCTCTATTCTGAAATACGAAAAGCAACTGTCCCCAAGGGTTTCGGAAAAGGCATTGTGGAACTCTATATTAATGTCATGCAAGATGCGTTGACACTGAGAAATATCGAAAAAGTGAAAGAAGTCACAGCAAGAAATAAAGAAAGTACAAGAATAATTGAATTCATGGAAAACATCAAATGAAAACGTTGCAGGATCTCAAGTGTTGGAAGTTTAAATTAAAACGTAAATCAATTTAACGCTGCTTCAATAAAATCAGCTCGCAGTTTTAATACGCTGTTAATTTATTTTTGCTATATTATAAAATATAGAGCAGTACAATGAAGATATTTTACATATTTTACAGTTTTATAGTGATATTTTATGTAAGAGTATCTTTATTTGATCATACATTCACTATAACCTTGGTTTAAAATCGTCACTGTTTAAAATATTTGTAGATTTTTCCCAAGTGATTATTTTATTATTTCATCTGACCTACATCTCACTATTGTAACTGGTAAAACACGTCAGAATTAGTAAAGCGCATGTAAAATGCACTAGACGTTATAACGCGGCGGAGGAGTAGCCTTGGGCGAAGGATATTTTGTTGCAGCAGCTTGTAAGGCAGAAAATTTGGCAAAACTTGCACTTGTCGTCTACAAGAATGACATCACGGGTAAAAGGTTAAATACTATAACCTAGTGTCTATAAATGTTAAGCTGGATACCGACCTTGTCCTTATTTAAAACTGTAAAAGTAGAAAAAATACTATCTCTATCTACACTTATTTTATCTATTTGCAAAGTTGTAGCAGGGTGACATTTTCAAATTTTAAAATTGTCGAACGTAATATCTTTGGCTTGTATATTTCCTTTCTCAAACTCTAAAACGGCTAATGATAGACCAAATGTACTTTTAGTTCATTTGTGGAACAAATATCTGATATCTGTATTAAAAGCATAGCACTACTCAAATGTGAACACGAGGATAACATTGTAATTATTACAACAATTTCTTAGACTCCTCAATTTATCTAAAGGTCAAATTTAATTCGGGCAATTATGTTTGTATATTATGTAAAGGTACCTACCCAATGTAACTAAAAGCAAGGAATGCCATTTATGAATTTTGAATACTTCGCCCTGAAAGCTGAGGAAACCGCGTAAAAAGACAGCCACGTTTAAAATGTTTTATTAGCATCCAACCAAGTGAAAAGCGCCGCCTCTGCAGAACATTTTAAATGTTTTCGTCTATGCTTTGAGCAGACGTTCTGGAAGATGCTATCACTCGCGAATTTTCCACTTGAAGGATTATAAACGCGGAAACGGCAAAACGCGATTATTGAGAGGCCCGTGTTTTAAGCACATTTGTCTATTGCATTTTTAAGATGAAGAAACGCGAGCTGGGAAGTACTTGTTACTCGTCAATCACACGACAACTTCTACTTTCAACTTTTACACGTAGGCAATTTTATTCCATTATAACGGATAAAAAGATGGAAAGTGGCCGTAATTGACAACTATATACACGTTAGATCTGTTTTTAATAATTAAGCGTTTTGATTTATCGGTTATACAGCAACGCTGCTTTTAAGCCTTTGGATTTTGATTAAAACATATTGGAAAGCGCTGTCATTGACGTGTTTATTAGTGTAAGGCATGTATTGCCCGTAGCGAGAACTTATCACATTTACCCTATTTAGGTATTTTAATAGCTGTACGATCTCACTTAAATCTGAAAGTGGTGAGATGCCATTGATCTGTTTTTCCTTAGAAAGTGAGATGAATCAATTTAACCGAAACGTTTCAGTTTACAATAATTTTTTTCCAACACGAATCAGTGTGTGCCTTAAAATAAACAAAAATCAAGAGTAACAATTTAATATACAGTTTATCTAATGTAGGTATCATTTGCATATAATATGAATTGAAATGGGTCGTTTGACTCGTTTGGGACGTTAAATTGAAATGAAGCGTCTGGCATGTCTAACATTTTTATAAATGATATAATAAAAATCCGGCTTTGTGATTCACGAACGTATTTATTTGTTTATAAAGCGCATTTCTTTACGGTGCCGCAATATTCACACAACCCGAAGCAAACTCTTATCACTCAGACTGTAATCATTTTCTGTATCAGGTTACCTTATACTCATGGCTGAAAACTGCTACGCAGCGAATTGGTCGGGCATACGTCAGCCCTTGAATGTCGCGTTGTAGGAACCTTTCCCACGAATGCTGAGGGAAGTATCTGGCTGCTAATGTCGCATCTCTGGCGATTGACGTAGGGATGTCACAAAACTATTAGGCATCTTTGGAACTGCGTTTACTTGAAGTGCAAACATAGCTTGCTACGCACACACACTTATGCAGTAAACTTTATTTTCTTTAACCGCTTTTGATATAGTTTACTGAAAGTTGCCTACAAACGTGCGACTTCGGGCTTAGTCCACTAGCGACCACTTCAAGTTCCTGCGTTGCGCGAAGGCTCCTTATCGATCGCTGAACGCACTAAAACAGGGCGGTACTTATTACAATGGTTAAATCTAATTAACAATAAAAATGGGTGCAAACGCAAACTGGCTGTATCCATATGTAGTTGTTAAAACTAACAATCCAGTGGTCTCCTAGATGCCCGTTTTAAAATAGCAAAGAACTGAAAATGAATCCCTGTGAAATACATATTTTTATTAGTAGTTTATTGCTATAGTAATTTTTCTACTAACCTTGCGGAACACCATTTCGTATTTCGTTCTTCTGGTCATTTTATCCGTATTGGATTGAGTACTGGCTTTGTTCGTAGATATGCGTTGTAAATAAAGAGACGTATAAATATAAGTATACATGAAAATCTGACATCCTAAAAATCGACCTCTCTTTGCTGTGCCGCCAAGTGACCAGAAAGATGATATGGACGCACTTACAATATTGTATTGACGTTGTCTGTTCAGAGTCACGTGGACGAGAGAATGAATTAATTGGTAAATTTGAAATGGATTAGGGGTTACTATAAAGTTGCGTTTTCTACTACTTCGGCAATACAGCGAGAATGGAATAAACGGATAAAGTAAGCTACCGAATTACCAAATTATTGTAGGGTGACTTTGCTGAACGATACGTTAGGGCTAGAAAAGAGCTTACAAATTGGGTTGTCATGCCGCCACGAATCCTGTACTTGGATTTACGGTTGCTCCCTAGAACAAGTGATGCTTTGCTGATATTCGTACTCTGTCCGTTAACTGCTGGAAGTTTTCGCCTTCGACGATGTGCCAAAAAGCAGCTGTGATTAAACAACCGGGGAAGATGACAATTAAATTTTGTTGCCGTAAGCGGAAGAAATAGAGTAGCCACTATGCGTGAACCAGGGAGTAGTTCAACTCAAGCAGCATTATTGGCCCGGTGGTACACTCGTACCGGTGATATGGTCTGGAGAACCTGGTATATATCCGGCTGCACCGTAGTTAGAGACGTAACTTAACGATATTGGGTGACTAGTAATCTCCTGCCCGTTATACTGCATCTCGCTTAAGCAAGTACATGATTTGAACTTTGAATGACCGAACCATCTACGTGGTGGTTGAGGAATCGAAAATTATAGGCTGCATTGGATAGCGACAAGCTACTATTACGCGCCTGATTCCTTGAAAATGAACAAAAAGTCCTAAAACAAATAGGTCACAAGTGGCGTTAATAACTAAAATTAACCTAACAATTTACTAGTACGCTCTACGTTCATTCGCTCTTGTAAACTGAATTTATCTGCATGCATTAGGTTTACACCTGTCACTCCATTCTTTCTTGGTAGTGACATCTTTAACATAATTCATCTGATCTTTTATTCTTTGAAGATGTTGCTTTTAGTTTCGCCTGCGTTATTTTCTTTTCTTAATTCAGAGTAGCCTTAAAACTTCTCTTGTGTGTTTCGGGCTGTTCTTCTTGTGAATTTCATTTCTGATATCTGTAGTCGTTGTCCATTTTCCATGGTGGTTGTCCAATTATCAGTACCGTATACGGCAAATTATCATGGTTTTCTATTGTCTGATTCACTCATTCGCTCATTGCAGTCGATTCATGATTTGTTCTAATTCCTCAGTGGCCTTGGAATCTGCATACGTAAAAAACACCGATGAAGATTTTTTTTCATAATTTTGAAGAGCTCTCATCATTGTATGTTTTTCCTTAAATACTAACTAAAATATAATACATTGCATTTTCGCTATATACATTTCGATATTGCGCAACATCCCGTTGCCCTTAAATCTAGAAACCTTTCGGTAGTAAAGTGGAGGATGTTCGAAAACCCGTTTAATTGGAACCCATAAAATAAACTACGCAGACAATAAGTTAAAGAGGACCGAAAGTTGCAGCAGGTAACCTTCAGACAAATTTACACAATTTGATATTTTGTGGGAACCAGTGTCTCATTAGCAATTGCTTGCTTACGAATATATTGTGCAAAGTGAGCTGCTGTGATTTTCCAAACCTCCATTCATTTGCATTTAGACCTTCGCCTAGAGCTGGGAAAAATATATAGCAATAGTTACAATACGAATACACACAAGTAGTTCTGGTTATTTTCGACTCGGGAAGAGACATTAGCCTGAGCTAATCTTAACCACGACAGTATTTATAGGACGGATCTGCAAAATCCGTAGTAGTTCAATCTTGATGCAGATTTTTCGGCCAAGGGACTCGATGCAGCTGATTTAGGATGAAGCAAACCTAAACCGCGTTTTGCAACTGCGACTTTATCAAATCGTCGTTAAATTTATGTAGTCATTAGATACGAGCCTTTCCTCATTTCTGCGTCAAGTTGGGCAAGTGGCAATATTTGTGTGCAACGTAATGCTACATCTCGAATTGCTTTTCTAGAGCGGCGACTAGGAACAAAGTCGAGGGAGTAGCGAGGCTCCGCGCCGGTTGCGTGATCAAATATTTGTGGCAAAGCTGAGGTGTTTAATTTAGCGTTTGCCGGCCGTTCCGTGTAATCATTGTGAGCATTACGTAAAATAATTATGTTTGACTTTCAATTAAGCCTTTGGTTATGGCATGGAGACCATGCATCGACTAATGGCGGCAGTTTTGGTGAAAGACATTCGCGTACGGATGGCATTTCCAAAACAACGGAGAGCTTGTTATCGCACGCGAATGATTCTTTTTGGTCCTTCACAATTTATTAAATTTTTTGAATAAATTCTATTATGAATGTAAATGGTTGTTAAGATCACACTGAGAGATATAAATGATGCCGAGACGACTATTTTACGGTCGCAAGTTCGCGACTGCCGAAGAAAGTGCCAAGGTGATGCCTAAATTAGACGAATAGTTACTGGTTTTGCGACCTCTAAAATGCAAATCTGGCACAGCAAGGTACGGGCTCGAATTCCACCTGTTAAACGCTGTTTATTATTATTTACTCCTGTCAGAGTACACCGGCTGCACTGCTGACCTTTCCGAAGTCATGGGATCGATTTGATACGCGCCTACGTTCTTGGCAAATTCTTTGCGTCCAGTTTACAGTTACGTGTAATGTTTTTATTTTTGTATTTCAGCTGAGTGGTGTGTCAGTTTGTTTTGAAACTATTTCCGAGTGATGGTTGTGGACTAGTGGTAGCGTCATACTCGTAGCATGTTCGTAAGTACTGCAGTACCACGTGCGTATTTAATGGTGTTTAGGTTAGAAATATTTAACAAATTCAATTTGCATTATTTGTTTACCATATTGCAATAATCAAATTTACATGCACTGAATATCCTTTATCTAATAGACTTGTCTGTCCGTCCGTCCGTCCGTCCGGGACGTTGTTTCAGCAGCCAAACCGTAAGAGATAGAGAAAAAAGATATTAAAGTTATGTTTGGAATGATCATGTCAGCTCAGGAACCGAATTTCAGTCACGTGACACTTCCGGTTTTCGAGAAATCACAAAAAGACCGTTTTTCAAATAGAAGGCGTATTAAATAAAAATGTTTCAGTATCCAAACGGAGCTGCGACCCTCTGCGCCTTAAAACGTCGATCGGTTAGGCAACCACTTTGACACCTTCCAGGTCTGGGTACAGTTTTTATTTAATACGCGTTCTATTTGAAAAACGGTCTTTTTTGTTTTTTTAAATGAGACATTTGTCTCACTGGATTGCTTGTGTATTAATAATAGGTGACTTTACACGTGTTGTACAAATATAGCGCCTTTGCCTTCTTTTTTCTTCTCTCATTCTTCCTCCTTTCCTTTATCTGGCCACTTTGTACGTATTTAAAATTTCTTCCTAACACTTCTAAATTATTGTTAACCTATTCAGATTTTCGATGTAACTTACAATGTACGAACATTGAGTGATGACTTAACGATAATGCCATCGATATTGTTTCCAAAAAAGCATCGGCTTTTCCAAAATGGCTGTGCATTTTAAACAACATTGGTATAATATTTTTCATTAACATTTAGGAGACTCTTCATATGCTTCACTCATGAAAACAGTGTCATCACCATTTTCCAGTTCCTCTCGTAAGTTACGTAACTTTATAGATCTCCTAGAAGCTGCATAATGCAATACCGAAATATTGGAGACCATGGTGGTGAGCAGAAGGAATTCAAAAGTAACTTATAACGTAATAACCATATTTCTACCTATATCTTCGCTGAGTGCAAGAAAGATAGGGTTGATCGATATAAATCTAAAACATGTAGAACTTACGTCCATTAGTATCCACGTGTTGACCTGCCATAAATGTGTCGCTGTAAATATTCGTATAACTTCCGTTTCACGTACTAAAGCACTGTACATTTCAGTGAAAAAAGCAAGAAACAGCGACATCTACCACAAGGTGTATGGAAACTTTTTAAAATTATGTAAATAATATCTGGGTTAAAGTACAAACTTTAAAATTTATGGAACCATTTGCAAGATTTTCACGTATTGATGAGGTTCTGTAAGATCTCAATTTAAAGTGCATCGCCCATTGCGGTTGTTTAAAGCCTCGGATTTGTTTGGTATCTAAATCGAATCTTTAGGTTGAGGGCGTCTAGTCTATTTTTTCCATTCGTACAGCATGAACGTTTCCCGTTTTTGTTTTGACATAGATTCTATGATGTATAATTTGACACTTTGTTCAGCCACAAATTTTTGTTTTAATCATTTACTTTAAGGTCTACCTACGCTCTACAATCATGCGTTCTGTAGCTCTTGGCGTTTTACGCATTTATGTGCATGTGATTGTTGTAACACTACGTGAGAATTAGCCCCTCAAGTAGTATTTTAAACTTGAACAAGACGTCTCATACGCCTTAATATTTTAATATTAATTTGGCATTTGTGTTTATCTTGCTGGCTCAGTGAACATTAAACGCTCGCAATACCCCGGTTCGTGGTTACGAAAGATCACTATTTGCCAAAACAGAAAGCTGGTACCCTCTGTAGTGTTCTCGGGCTGAAACTAGTTTCAAACAGTGCACAAGAAAAGCCAATTTGCTTACAGAATCTATTGACTTCATAATACATACAAAAACAGAAAGCAAATCAAAGAAAACTAGAAATAAATCCTTTGCGGACAACGGTGGGCTAGTGGTTCCTCAGCTTGCTGCACTAGATGAAGAATTTGACTCCCGGTGCGGGCGTTCCGGTTTGGAGCCCGCAACTTCCTGTAATAATGTGAAAGTGAAAGATATAGCTGTATCTACTCGCATATAAATACACAATATACATCAAAGAATTAAAAAATAGCGTTAAAATAATTGTCTTTAAAACGCAAGCATCAAAATATGTTAATAGACAGCCCATTGCGTTTGCAAAGGTTTATCACAGTTGAATGCAAGCCTTATCGCATTTTGGGCCACTAAGAACTACTGCGTGCCTTTGAATTAGATTTGCATGACCCAAACCTTGGATGGCGTGATGCATAGAAAGCTGACACAACCAATGCTGTTCGAGAAAGTTACGGCTGCTCTTATTGCTGTCCTTGTAGCCCTAACGACGACTGCCTGATGACACGACTTCGTAAAGAACGCAAATACACCTTTTATCTCTAGCTATGCCTACTGCCATGCCCTTTTAGGACGCTTCTAAGATACTTAGCTCGCCTTGGGCGATTGCAGGTTGCCCTATGTAAGGCCACACACGCGAAATATAAGTACTGCATACCCAAGGACGGGTTTGCGCACTTTTGTTCTAGAATACACTACCTAAAATACAATTCAGCTTGTCTTTTAAGTATGAAAATAAGCACCACAGACGAGGAATACGAGGACCCGTTTCACTTTACAGTTCCCAATTTCGTCTTTTCCTTCTATTGCTGCTTTCAACCCTGTCTATGCGTTTTCTTGTCAGGTTTTCGAGTTGTGTGCAGTCTTCTATATTTCATTTGTCATGGTTTTGTTTAGCTAATTTTTAATTTTAAGTTCACTTTTGGTATCTTGCCGATTATTTCTAATCAGAGTCGTGTATTTGGCAAAGAGTAAATAATTTAGTACTTCGCTTCAATGTTCAATGTTTTTTCTCGCAATTGTATGAAACAATAACTCTTCACCGCGTTTATTTTTTCTTGTACTTTTATGAGAACGTCGTATTTTCGTATATAACCTGGGTTCAACTTAATGTCTAATCGATGTGAAAGTAGCTACATTTTATAATCTATGAAGCTAGCCATAGTGGCAGCTGATATTCGGTGACCTCATTACTATTCAAATTGTTTGATGATCTATGTGTGTATGTCAGGCAATCCGGTTGACACCCAGTCCTTTTTTGGTTCTGGACCAAAAAAATTGAAACGAGTTATAGGGCACATGATAGTACTTATCTTCATGGGCGAAATGCACTATAAGATAAAACTGATACATAACCACAGACTGGAAACATGAAATGTACATACAGAAGCTTCTTCAACATCCTAAAAAACATTTGACTAATTGTGGACAAAGAAATGAGGTGTTACAAATCAACATCCTTTGCCTGTTGGGGATACTGTCCTGGAAATGGACATTTCAGAACATCGACAGGCAATAACGTCTATTTCTCTGATCCAGCAAAAGACTGTCAATGGTGTGGCTGTTGTCATTCCACCATAGTTACAGAATATTGCGATTGGCTATGATGCAGTCAGTGACAAAATTAATCACATACGTTTAAAAAGTTCTTTCTACACACTAAATGTACTACAAGTATATATGCCAATATCAGACGCGGAATAAATGCGAAAGAGCCGAGTGTAGAATTTCAGACTGAAATTAAGTTCAGTAAATGAAATATTCCAGTAGAGTAACAAACAAGTAATAATTTACGAATATAAGACGGCAGACTATGGTCAATACAAGGTTAGGTTGGTGTAGTTCTACAAATCTGGCATTTATCTCTTTTAGAGAAATAAGTTATCTCGTCTTTGATTTCGGTTTACATATTTTTTATACGAATTTAAAGATTATTCTCATTTCCCAAGCAATCGACAATATTGCACTCGCTCTATAAACACTGACAAGACTAAAAGGAGAACAAAACATCATGTTTTATATATCGACAACGCATCATTGGTAAAAGTAATTTGGCATTTTAAAGAAAGTTAAAACGAATGTTTATGTACCTATCCAGGTTTTTATTTTTTGCTGTAGTACTGATAGCATTTCTAGGAATATTTATAACTAATTTTAATTTTTTATAATTGCTATGCAGTTAAAAATATGGAAAACAAACAACCGTAACTGAGCCCTTTGCTTTCCAGTTGCTAATGACATAAAATACATATTTACAATACAACTCCTTTTTGTATAGATTGCTACTGCAGATTACTTGAAGTTCACACAATGCCACTTCAACACGCGGCGTTCACAATCCGAGCTGGCTCAAAACTATCGGCGATTTATTGCCATGAGTGATGATCAGGCAATGATTCTTTTTCTTTCTTCAAGTGACATGTTTTTAACCACAAAGTGATTCTATGAGCCTTCTTTACTCGTAAGTCGGATAGGTGGCTAGCCTTGCCTGTCGCAATGGAGGAAGAGCTTCCTTAATAGGAGTTAACGACTACGATAGGTGTTAGTGTGGTAGCTGGGGAGATTATGATTTTTAAAATTCTTCTGAAGCCGCCAGGAATTTAACCCGGGCAGACCGCCTTAGAGGCGAGCATTTGCTCGCTTGGTCACCAGTTTAGCTGGCTCACCAATGGTACTTAAGAATAATAATTGAATGAAAATAAATCAAATTATAAAAGGCCGCAAGTTGTCAACCACGACAACAACGAAAGCAGTCTAACTCACAGACTAAATAAAATTCACTTACCATGTACGGATTTTATTTTAGAACAGCGTACAAACAAGTAGGTATCGGTAAGGTCAAATGAAACATAACATACCAATAGTAGGGAATAATAACGAGGCTTTAATTGTTAAACTGTTTGAATACAGTTGTATGTAACAACAAAATTAAAATAAATAGCGTCTGAGACGCATAAGCATTATACCAGCCCCGTTAATTCAAAAGAACCTGTGGTTAAATGATTTAAAATATGGGTACATAAATGTTAAACTGGGTCGCTAAATGCAAAACGACCCAGGTAAGTTATGTAGTCAAAGTTAAATGGTGAAGAAATTATTAAAATTTGATTCAATATAAAATTGCGCGTTCCAAATAGCACGAAGTGCTGAAAAATTATTATGGCTGGTTACGGTTAGAATCAAGAAAACATGGCAATATACAAGGCGGTTTCCAACTATGACGAGCGGGAGCGGTCCAGTGGAAAAATGTTCCAGGCAAAATTCAGCATGTCGGCGGAACCGAATGTAGCGTAGAGTGCCTAGCGGTTTCTAGCGGGCCTAATTGCGAATCTCATAAGAATAAACACTAACTCAAAGAGAAAAACGCCTAGTTTTAGGTGGGGAACGGCATTTGCACGGTTTCCATCATGATTGAAAGTAACTGCGCCACCGCTTTAGAAAACTGAAAAAACTTTCTAGCTTTCAATGACCTTTAAAAAATGCATGGGGAACCAAATCTAAACAAAACGGCCCCACGGCCAACATTCAAACGACTTAACTCGCTGGATCGCGAACAGGAAGTGCACTCGAATCTAAAATTCCGCCGCGTCACATTCAAAAACTATCGAAAATACGTGAAGCTAGTAATGAAAAGGGAGTAGGCATGCATTCAAAAGGAGAATTTAAGGCGCAAGTGACAAAATTAAAGAAGCTTCAAGCGAGATAGACTGATTTGAATTCAATTTGAATGGCTTGTTTGTCGATTTTAATTCCCAAGTAATGTATTTTTTTCGAATGTATTGGACAATTTTCTCAATAATGTATGTACAGGGTGTTTCCTCAAAATTTGACAGCTTCTAGCGACTTTATTACTCCAGATAAAAAAATTGTTCAAATAAAAATTATAGGGTATCATCCAAACCCTCCGAATTTGCTACTTAAAGAAACGATTGAGCATCACGGGTGAGCTTTTTGACTTATTGTACACTTTTTTTAATGGAATACCCTATATATTATGTGTTTATTGAATAGCGCTTAAAATTCTCTTTTCAAAAATATATAAGTTGCCTATAATTACTTCATCCATTGTTGAAATATCCGCTATTAAAGATTGATTATTTCAATGGTTACTGTGATTTATTTCATATAGTAAATTAGTAATATTTTGATTCTTTAATAGCGGATATTTCAACAATGGATGAAGTAATTATAGACAAATTATATACTTTTGAAAAGAGAACACATAATATATAGGGTGTTCCATTAAAAAAAAGTATACAATAAGTCAAAAAGTTCACCCCTGATGCTCAATGGTTTCTTTAAGTAGCAAATTCGGGTTTGGATGATACCCTACAATTTTTATCTGAACAATTTTTTTTATCTGGAATAATAAAGTTGCTAGAAGCTGTCAAATTTTGAGGAAACACCTTGTACATACATTATTGAGAAAGAATTTGAAGCTGTGTTGATCGCGAATTAAATGAAGATATAGTAGTAATAGTGACTACATTGGTTTATTGTTTGAATAATAATAATAATAATAAATATTTTAAAATTATTAGTATGTTTATAACCACGTTAATTATCAACGGAAGCAAAATGTAGCCGACCGCTTAACAAATTGCCAAGGTAGAAGATTAAAGCTGGAAGTTTAAGCATTCGGAGAATGTCAGAATTAACCGTTCTGAAAACGAGAAGTTGATGGGTACATTGCAGCGAAAAAATTTACAAATCCACTGCTCTTAATTATGGGCAAAAATTAATGGCAATGATAACAGCCCGCTCAAATTGTCTATTTCGCGCTGAATATCTATAAATTTACGTTAAAAACCAATTAGCTACGCCAAGAGAAAAATTAAGCTTTTCCTGAATAATCAAGCGACAAGTGGCCGCCGGCAGAGGGAGCGCCCTACAAGAAATGGAGACATTCTGCACAAGCCGTGGCATTCCGAAACCCCGATTTTGGATACATAACGGTTGTTAAATTAGCCTTAAATTATCAAATCTTGTCGCGTGTAGGTGCAGTTTTGCATAGCGTCGGCGTCTGAAGATGCGCGTCGTTTTGCAGTAGAATTTGCATACCGAAATTCAAGGTTGAGGTCGGCCGAAGCAAAGCGCTGGCATTTGCGCTAACCTATAAATTTTGCTAACGCAGTCGAAAGTAAGAGTTGCAACCAAGTCACGAATTTGGAGCACAAATTCACTTTTACTGCAGTGATTGCATGTTAAATATGAGCAGTGGTTTCTCAATTTTGTGTTGACTAGCAATTATTAATCGTAGTGCCTGACATGTTTGTTGCAAAAATCCAACTTGCAAATTAATCAGCTCGCAGCACCGCACCGGCATCGGCACCTGTAAAGTTTTAATTAATAACATTTGGCGTTCCCATTAACAAAAGTAAAGCAGTAACTCGTCTAATTTTTGTAGAAGTTTTAGGACATGGACCCGCCCGCGCGCCCTTTGATTACGCACTTTTCTACGCTGTAATACGCTATTAGCGAAGTCCTTTTTTCTGCACTATAACGTACGTGTGCTTATCACCTCAAGTTCTTAGTTGAGTTCAATGTAGGCTGATGGCAGTTCATTAATTGATTCCAGCAGAGATCTGCCTAATTGCTAGTACCATAGAGCTTTTTAATAAGGTTAGACTAGTGTTGTGTGTCGAAGATTGGAACGAAACGTATCTGGAAGAGAGGATGTAATTATAAACTAAGTCAGCCATTTAATGCCTGATCAATAATTACCTGAAATAAGCAGAGAAATTATATTCATAAGAATTGTTGAAGCGAAAGGTTGCATGAACTGCCAACGTCCAGTCGTGTTCATGAAAGTGTTGTACAGTATTTGTGCTTTGTGAATATACATTAATTACACAAAGTTCAAAAAAGTGTTGAATATATAAATATTTTGAAAGTATATATCGAGGTTTACTTAGTTAATGATACAGTGTGAGCCTTTGTTGAGTAATAACACAACCATTAATAAACTTACAACTGTCGCTGTATACAACACATTTTTGAACACGACTGTACACTTTTGATAAAATAAATCTATATAACCGATATAAAGTTTGAACGTAGAAACAATTTTAAATTAATAATAATTAAAAATGCATGTCCCAACGTGAGTAAAGAGTTTCATGGTTAAAAATGTATTAAATGAGCTAGTTTTGACATTTAGTTGGCAGAACTTAATTCAGACACCGGGTAAATGATTAATATGAGAAAGTACATTATCATAACTATCTTAGGTTAAGTCGATCTGACATTTGAGGAAATACAGATTTGTGCCAGCTGAGGTGGGAACTACTTTTGCAAAGAAGTAAGTAATATAAAAAAATATTATTTCATATATCCAAAGAGAACACGGATTTGGTTAAACCTTCATCTCTACAGAAAAAATAAATTCATTTTATTTAAATCGAACTGAAATCAATCTTCGGTACTGTACGAAATGTAAATCACACTGCGACAGTAAACGAAGCTAATAAAAATCCACCAAAATAATAAATTTTTAAACAACATTAAAATGGGTACACCGCAAGGAAAAACTTTATAGCTTAGGCTTGCCTCTAGCTGAATATAAAAAGAGGAAAAATAAAACTACTTTAGATATCTCACATCTGTGATAAAAACGACAACGGAAATTAATATAATAGATTGGCGGTTAAATAATTTAAAAATAGACACTAACACTACAAAATGGCACAATTAGCACTGCCCTTTATTTTTACATCTGAAGAAACAGATATTGATACCCAAATCCGATTGTGGAAACAATGAAAAACAATTTTACAGAAGCAGCTTAGAAAACAACATTAAAATTTAAAGCAGTGCAAGTATTTACTGTTTTGTTTAAACCTTTACTCAAAGCTCTATTCATGCGGTCGTGCACTGTAGTGCACACAAACTAGCGACCACTAAAATTAAAATGTGTTTTGCATAAAATCGATAGTGTATTTTTTTCAGCGTATCCTTCACGGCTTTCCACAAAATTATATTCGGAAAACTTTGTAAAAATTGAGTAATTATTACTTTATTAAGTAGAATTTTGTGAAACTAAAGCTTTATCATTAAAAAGCTTCAAAGAGTATAGTACTTACAGAACTACCTAATATGGTGTAGTTACTAGTTACTCTTATGTACTATGTTTAACGAGAATTGTAATTGTCTTTTTCTGTTTCAGGTAATTCAGCAATAATTAACTGTTCCTACTCTTTTTGGAAATGTATCTTCTAAACATGTAAGTCTTGTAAATTTTCCATTAAATTATGACTTTTAAATTTCATTTAAGCCAAATGGCGTTTTTGCTGTCATACAAATAAATCTGAATATTAATTTCAATTTGCAAAAACTTTCCTGAGTTGTTATTCAATGGCACCAGGCTATGAATTAATTATGGCAACAAAATTGCTCGCCCACGCAATGAATTGGCTTCACCGGTAATAACTCCGGTGAAATAAATGTAATTGAATTGAAAAGTTTAGTAAAGTTCAATTTTTGTGTAATCGTGTACAGATTCTATTGCAGGTTTTACTGGTATTTAATTGCCCTCTTACCTTTGACCTTTGTAATCCTTGAACTTTATTGACATATGAGATTTGTCTTTAAAATTATTGTAAAGGTCTAAATATCTGAAATTTACTATTAAATCGAATTAATTTTTATTATTCTTATCGGAGGTTGCTCTTTTCAGTATTTCGCTGAGCCGCTGCTGAAATTAGAGTCGATATACCGGGTGACCATAACAGCTTGTGATATTTTTTCTTAGGTTGGCACTGTTAATGTTCGTTACACTGCCTTCAATTTTAAGTATACGTCAAACTCGAGGTTTGCAGGTTAGGTTTTGCGTCAGTTTGTGTCAAAACTGACGGAAAACTTAACCTGCTAACCTCGAATTTTACCGTAGACTTAAAATTGACAGCAGGGTAACCAACATTAACAGTGTCAACCTAACAAAAAAATCACAATCATTTATGGTCACCCGGTATTATAAGCCAATAAATAATATTGTAAACTGACACACAGACAGACGTCGATTGCATAATCTATGCCATTATTTTTACAACTTACTATACATCTCTAGCAATAGCTTTTATAGGTTATGGGCAAACCTAGGCTAATTAAAATACAGCATAATTACCTGCCTAATTACCTTTTTAAAGAATCATAATAACGAAAACTTGCAAACGGAGTTGCGGAACCTCCGAACACATGATTGCTGTGATATGTGTTCAGTTTTGAAAAAAAAACACCACAAATTGTTATTTATACGACAGAGACGGTAGCCTATGCTGAAATCTAATCTCTGACATTTATTTTGCCTGTTACTATATCGATATCGGTATCGAATACGTTTAACGAATCGATCCAGTGTCCTCCCACAAACGAGCGCGAAATTTGAATAGAATATGCAGCTATTGATCATCCAGTTGTACGCAGATCGACTGAATGATGCATGGTTTATATTTTGTTGTTTATATCTTCCTAACTTCAATCGTTTTCAATTATTCCGAATTTTAAACTGTGTAATGTGTAAAACTAGATTTTGTGTTACATTGGGCAATGAAGGTCCATCCTAGTAATTTTATTACTGAATCTGGTCGTTGAACGTAGTATACAGAAATTGTAGTACCTCTACATACAAAGGTATTGCGCGTAGTCTATTTCTAGTTCTAATATGCGATATTGGCTTACGTGTACAAGGTGTGTATAAATTGGCGAAATAATTTTATGCCCAACATCGCCACGTATAGCTCTTTCGCCAATTTATACACACCCTGTATTGGTTGTATTCAAACCTTAGCTAATTAAAAATATTCTAACCAACACATCAGCGTCGGTTACGCCTTTAATGGAATTTTTAACAAAGTAGAGTTGGGGTAGAATTGTGATAAACTTGAAACACATCGTTGCCATGATATGTAATCATTTACACAACAAAATCACAACTCATGTTTCCTACAAGACGTACAGTGTTGAGGGTAGCATATGCTGACATACGCTTTGACATTACTGTTGCCCATTGCTATACATCACCATCAATGATACACATACAGGGTGAGGCAACACTAGTGATTTTTACATATATTTTTTGGTACCATAGACTATAGCAAAAGAATGATGTACTGCTCTGTGCAGTCAATTGTTTTTTAACACTACACTGTTTTGTCAGCGCCTCCATCTTGAAGTATTTTAAATGATACGGGTACTACTTTTATCAACTCTGATTGCTTTTTAATCCTCTTTACAAATTTACAAAAAAATCATGGTCGTCAATTCGAAGCTTTGTCAGTAAAATGGAAAAAACTAAACGTAAATCCAGACATTCTTTGTTAATTATTTGTTCAGAAATGAACTAAGTAAACGCTGACTGCTTGGAATTAAGAAACAAAAATCTTTTTGACAGTTCTATCTATCACAAAATTGTCACGATAGCAAATTATGAATTTTTTGTTATTTTAATACCTAATATTTATTAGAAAAAATTAAATATTTTCATCAAAGCTATGATATTCATTAATTCATGAAGAATGAAAAAATGAATCAAAATTGATGAAAACGGTACCCTTGCCATTTAAAAAAATCGAAGATAGCGGTACTGACGAAACAGAGAGCCGTGAAAAAAAAACAACTGTATAGCAGTCGTTTCCATTAAACATTTTTTGCTATAGCGTATGGTATCAAAAATATATGTAAATGTGTTGCCTCGTCATGTATATATAAGCTAATAACAAAAATAAAAACTGCTAAAGAAACATTGATAAGTTGTAGAACCTCCAGATGCATTCGTATGTTATGTACAAAACTGTCACAACTAATGTCATGCATGTCATGAACTATTAGGAATAACCTATAATGTAGTCCTAATCAGTGACTGCAGTTATTTTGTTTGTTTAGTAAATTTCAATGTAGAGTGAATTTTATTGATAGTGTCAAGGATATCAGTTAGGTTTTGAGCGTTTGCTGCTGCTTTTATGTCATCAACATATCACCAATGGCTTATGTAGGTTATAAGCAATCCTAAGCTACTTAAAATTATTCTAAACTAACGCAAAAGCACCGATTTATATGTCGCAACACCGCAACTCATGTTTTCAAGAAAACGCACGGTATTGCGGGTAGCCTATGCTGAACGGTAAGCTGCGACACTACTTTTCCTCGTTACTATACATCTCTATGAATAATTTTTATAGATCATACACAAACATACGCTAACAAATAATATTGTAAACCGGCATGCAAACACCAATTGCATGCTTAAATTGCATTTTTAATGACACAGAGTAACGGGAGGTCGACACGTTGGTGCTCAGATTGACCTGCATTCGCTGACATACAGGCACGTACGTACCTGTACTGTCGATGGTCACGTCCTTTGATTGGTTATTACGGTTACGAGAAGGTTGCTCTCAATAATTAAACAAAATATAGAACTGCGAGTATACCGCAGTAGCAGCGCAGTCTGTATTTAGACGATCCACATATACTTGAATGGAAGTGAATTAGCACATTGCTATAAGTAGAGACTTATGAGACGTTGTTGATATTGAAACTAAGATTTTGGTGTTATAAATGTATAGTGTGCTATAGTTTTAATAAAAAGCACCCTTGTGGTGGATTTTCCTCTGGATTTATGGTTTTACCACTATCAATATCTGTACTTTTTCTGTTTCTTTACCTTTTTTTAAGTCCTCTTAGTTATTGAAATATCGTTCTTGGTATCTGAATAGCCGCGTCGGCGTACTTAATGTCGTACATAGTAGTTATGGACTGATTTTATCTTAAAAAATACCTAATTTAATGGTATTTTTATATGAGTCGTATTTGATTTTCGGAAATTCACCTGATTTTATTACTGAAATTTCACGCCTTTGTGTGTTCGCAAAATCACCTGTTGCAATGCGCATAAAATTTATGTTCGAATAGGAGCTAGAACGAACTGTTACCGTTCAACATCATATCAATATGCAATTATGTTACTATAGCTTAAAAAATCCAATAAGTGAGGCAATTAAATTTGTTGATTTATTAGTTTACCTTAATACATGAATAAGAACCTATCCAGATGCTTTAAAAACATTGTATGGCCAATTATAGATAAGGCTAGTTATGGAAAACAAAAACACAATCTTTATCAATGGCACTAAATTAATTGTATGATTCTCCTTGCTGCCGGATGTGTTTTAATGTTTTATTAGACTGGTATTATAATCCAGTAAAGTTTCACAGGTGGAAAACTGTGAATAACTCTGAAATTTTCGAAAATTATTTCGCCTTTATAGAAAGTAATCTAAATACTAACAGATTAATCGCTGCCCTTTCAATTTCTTCTTGACGCAATGTATTGCCAAAAGCGCACTTTAATGTAAATTTACTGGATAGCGTGAGGAAAAATGATCGTGAAGCTCTTAAATTGCGCATGTGGGTGCTTGTAACGCAAGCTTTAATTAAGAAAAAATAATTGGTGCCCATTTCAGCTCGGCAATAAATCTGGAGAGCTGAAGAAAATTAAACCGGTTCCATCCATATTCTGTTTGTGAATGTTTTGATAGATTTCTGCTAGAAGTACCGCTAGCGGGGGGTCATTTCGAGGTTATAATTTGTAGAGGGATAGGGAAACGTTACAGAATGTTACAGTATAATCACATAGGAGTAAATAAACAGAAACACACTATTTGGTGCTCCGCAGGTAGCTATGTCTGGACCAGTATTATTGCGATATTGTAGAAGTGTAAGCATCAATAAAATTCAAACATAAATGGCTTGAGACCATTGCAAATTAAATTATCGATACTAACTTTATTTTAATTCAATTTGAAAATCTACCTGGAAACTTATACTACTTGGAACTCTGCAAGAAAATAGAGTAAACCAATTTGGGGAACGTCAAAGGCGAAATTAGTTTAGCTAAAATTGGAAATTTACTTTTAGTCTTTCGATTTAACTTATGGTAGATTAGAAGCTTCGGTAACTAATTGCAATTGAATTAATTTTAGAATCTGCTCAAACTCGTCGCTGAAAGTTAGCCAATGTGTGTTACATAAAACTAAGTTATTGATGGTTTAGAAATGTCAAATTTCAAAGCTACTTTCTGGTATGTGAAATTAACTTTCTGATATTCAAATGTCAATATTCTATAGGTGTAATTTGTTTCTGAATATGGAGAAAGTATGAAAAAATTGAAATTAGTTCAGATCTGCTTCATTCGAGTTTGCTCTAAGTAAAATTAAATGCCCGAAAAGAATACACAAGGTGGCCCACGAGGATGAACGTTTTTGAGTTCGAGTTTCAATGTGGAAGTCAACAGATATTGAATGTAAAACCTGTAGAAAGCGTCCAATTTGCACAACATGTGTGCACGTTCTAGAAGTTTTAGTTGCATAATCGTGTTTCATATATAAGGTTTTTCTCCACTAGCAAGTCACAATTGAGGTATGGAGTTTATCGTTCTTAGAGATTTTTTCCAGGTTATTAGAGACTTTATGATAAGTATAAACAACATCAGAATGTTAACAGTTTTTAGATTTCCCATTGGACGAGGCTTCTTCATTATCATTTCTGCATCAGCTATGCTGAATTTAAATTCGATTCGTCACGTATTAGAAAGTCGCTAGCGATTGATTTTATCTATGTTCAAATTTTGAAAGGCTTATCACTGTCTTCAGCTTGTGCTGCAGAATGACTTTTATCTTTTGTGTCGTTTTTCTTTGAACTATTATAACTTAAGTTTTATTAAAACGAGATTACGAGATCATCGATTAGTAGCGGAGCATTTTGTAAAGGCAACTCGCTGTTTTTAAATTAATTTATTACGGGGTCTTCCGATTGCTTTTGATCATGAATCAATTGTGTTTCACTGTTTATCAAATGTAAATCCTATTTGTCACTATGCCCAAGTGTTGGCAAGAGGTAAAAACATTTGAAATAATGTGAAACACAACTGATACAATGAAAAGCTATCGACAAACCCTGTATTTGTTGGTCTATGACTTGAATCCATGGTATCGCATTGTAGTGTTTATTTTATTAAGGATTTGTATCTAAATACAAATTTTTGTTTACTTATTTATACGTTTAACTTTTCTTCTACAAAACTATTGTGTTGTCGTCAATCGCCCGCTGTACAAAGTAAGTGAGTTCTCGCAAAATACAGATGCTTCAGGTTCGTGCTGCAAGCAAATTCTTTCTGCTTTCAGTACTCAAAAATCCAATCGATGTTATGGGATCCGCGAAAGTCTTATTTTACTTATTCTGCAGTTTACTCTGCGCACAAAGTATCCACACGGCGTTCCGCCAATTTCTTCTTGCAGCCGCGAACTCTAAATCTTATTTATGTGACCAGCTTTATGAGACATGCGAATACCGACCACAAATCAGCATTTAAGGACCGAAGTCGGGCAAGTTTTTCCTGAATAAATTTTTATTTGACCCAATATTTGACACATATTGGATGATAAAGAACTCGCGCTGAGCTTGCAGGTATCGTAACTCTCGCGCTGGTCGACTCTTCGTACTTTGAAAAGTTATAGGGAATGGAAAGCAAAAAAATGTGATTTTTATTATTTCTAGATTGGTGACTTCAAACTCCGAATATTAAGGCAAGTTTACTAAATTAAATAAGGATTTGCGTCTGCCATACCTTAAACCGGTCCTGGTTATAGCCGTAAAGTTTACTCGAATCGCGTTTCAGTTTTACCAATTCATTAGCTGCTGCATGAGGAATTCCGCGGGTATTTTTTTGTTGTTTTTCGGGAGCATTATAATGGAATATTACATGGTCATGTTTCCACAATGGCACTTTTTGCCTTCGTAATAAAAATGCCGGCGTATAAAATTATTTATTTCAAACCGCAGCCCGCCCTAGTCAAAAATCGTAGTAAACAGCTTTGAACGAGTTCCAGAGGACACGATTGCAGTTTTTCTAGGTCACATATTTTAATCCCCCCGCAATTAAGGCAGATAAAGGAGCGAAATGACTCTGTCGAATTTACTGCTCCTCGTCTAAGGCACTAAATCTCGAAAGGTTTTACTTTTACGGACATGATTAAACCCCAGAAAGCTAATAGTCCATAACCGCCGGAAGCTTACCGACTTATTACGAAAACAATTTGATGCTGGGCGTCGTCCTAACGTCCACCTGACAATTCAAGCAAAGTCCGATTTTCCTTGTTTGCGCCAAATTCTGAAAGTGAGCCATTATAAAACCCAATTTAGGATCCGTTTCGCAAGAATGGGTGAAAAAGTAGAATAAAGGACGGGATATTTTTCTTATTCTTTTATTACTTGGATCGATTTATATATTAGAATCAAAAGAGTTTAGCTAAATCAGATTTCGTGTTGCACCAGGGTGGTTTAACAATTATTGTTCTTAATGTAGAATAAAAAGACTTGGTTTTATTAGATTTTCATTAGAGTGGGAAGTGGGCATAAGAAGGACCTTAGTTAATGCGCGAATCAGTAGAAGCACCAATAAGTCGATTAATAAGGGTGCCTGTTTTAATAACTTACATAAAATATAAAACATAAGTGTTCGAACAGCACACGACACCAATATTAAGCAATTAATTTAGCTCATCCCGTAGGGTACAAATCCAGCGAAATATTGAAAGTCTTAAATGAAGGATCGCGAATAACGCTTCAACAAAGCTACAGATGAATTCGCTTCACACGTAATGCTATCGAGAATGTCGTGTCGAGCGCGATAGTTTGATATAAACGTTAATTATCTTATCGGTCCAATTCTAGCGTTAACCTTCGCTATAATCGTCGATTAATTCGGGCGAATAGTGGCTATGAAGTCTGGCTGTCTGATATTCCTCCACAGTTGATAATATTACATAGATTTGTGAAGTACGCACAAACGGTACAAACAGTACAAAGATTAAGCGACTATAAAATTTATTTGGACGACAAGCTCTGAATTTCCAGCCGGGCATGCGAAACGCGTCGCTAAGCAGCAGACACGCAAATTCTAAGGTGTAGAGGAGCATCAAGCAGCTGCTGGGTCATTGGCAATGGGCAAGGAAATCACGCAGAAAATATGGGGAAAAGAAATTCATTATCACAGGGCATCAGCTCGTGCCGAACCAATCGCGAAAAAAAGCTTACTTCGGGGCATTTCGCTTCCCAGTGGAAAATTATCATATCTCGGGATGGTTTGGTGATTTCAGCAATCTCGTACACGACCAAGGCTATCTCTATGATGACGCGACGGCTTTATCGAATGAAATATTCGCCTGAAGCGAAACAATCAAAGGGACTTCTTACGAATGCGTCGTGTAGCTTTAGAAGCGAAAATTGGAAGGGCTCGGCTTCTATAAGCAAGGAGGTACGTGACGGTCGAAAAAGATCATCCACCTGCAATTGATGTCAAAAGCAGACCAAGTTTTTAATTCATTGCATACTAAATCAAATATTCGATTGGAGCGCTCGAGCGTTCGGAATTTCCCGATCTGAAGCAAATGAGGAGAAAAATTCACGCTGACCGATTTGGACTCGTAACAACTTGCTCCTCAATATTAGCCAAGTATGCAATTACCAATATGGTGCTATTGTGGATCAAGGCGTGCCACATTTTCCATAATAACAGATCCGTCTAGGTTACTTTTCCCATATATTAAAATGTATACCACTTGTAAATAATGTTAATTTTGGTGCAGGTCATAGTCAGGCGAACTTGCAAGGTCACTTTGGCAGTTCTTATATCTAAAAATAGCTTTCACGCAAAACTACATGATATTAATGCTGAATCCTATTTTTGGCAATCTCGTATAATAATCATAAAATATCAGATTTATGAGAACCATTAAAAATGAAACAATATTGTTACAGTGAGAACATCTAATAAACCGGTTTGTCATTAACACAATGCTATTTATAAATCGATACAATGCCCACTTAAACATACAGTTGTTAAGTGTTATTATGTAAAACTATTTCCCAAACACACTGGCTACTCAGTAAGAAATTAAAATTTTAATCGATTGATAATGTCATAAACGTAATCAATAGTAAAACTTGTAAGAGTACCAAGTTCTATCCGTATATACTTACACATCTATAAGAATATTTTGCAACAGAGCAGGTTGTAGAGCTTTAAATTATAAACATTTTTACCTTGACAGCTGCCATATTTAAAACGCTGTCTTGATCTAATAGACGACGTTTACAACTGAATCGTAAGTGGAAATACAGTAAAACGTTTCTATTACGCTAAATCGATTTGGAACTTGCTGGTGCAGTGAAGCGTTTATTTAGTTTTATGGCCGTGAAGTCTCTCTCACGTCATAAAGTTATTCATCTGCTTGGATTAATATAATTCCAACAATTATGGAATGTTCTTAGGCTATCGTAGTAATTTATTGAATGTTCAATCTTTAAAAATTAACTTCCAGGATGATATTTACAAAAGCTTCATGCATAGTCGTTTTTTTTTCTACAACTAAGTCACAATTGAGGTTTGAAATTTCTCAGGGACTTTGTGTGACTTAATTTTTTACACATTTTAAATTTACTGTTCGGCGAGTTTTCTCTATTATCAAACAAGTTTAAAAGCTATGGAGTGTGGTGAAATTGATATTATGAATCAGCTATGCAGGATTTCATTTGGATTCCTCACATATTGTAAATTCTCTCCGGTGAAGACCTAGACTTCCTCGACTCTTGAAGCATAGTTCCTTTTTGTCCGTATTACTGGCAGACTTTTTTGTATTGAATTGTTTTAATTTGAACTATTATAACCCTTTTATTCAAATAAGTTGCGAGATCATCAACAGTTACCTAAAATTTTATTTTTGTAAAGGCAACTCGCTGTTTTATTATTAATTATTTGCATATTACAGCATATACTATTTTTTTATTTAGGATTTAGACTCTAACTATTAAATGGTGTATTAATTTATTGTATATTATTGGTAATTCATATTTTGTGCCATTGTAACTGAGGTGCGTCGTGATTTTTGTATATGTTTGTTAATTTAGGTTTGTTGCATTTAAATTTGTCAATCCATAATAGGTTTTCTGTGTTTATAGATTAATTCATTCTTTCATTAAATCAACCTAACTTTTTTATCTATTGAATGTACACAGGATCGTACAAAATTGGCGCCCATATTTTAAAAAGAAGCAACTAGCTGGCTGGCAGCTCTACTAGGTCAACTTCCAGAAGAAAAGAGTAATAATGCCACAAATAACATAAACATGTTGATTGTTTGTGTCGAAATAAATCACAATTAGTACTATTCTAAACTTGAACTGGCTGTTTTGCTATTAGTGTAATGAGTTTTCTAAATTTTAGCAAGTATTGTGCTTGAAAGTGCCGTTGATTCTTCAGTTTAGTTATTAATCGTTCGTATCGAGGTAGCTAGTGTAAGTGGCAGTTCTATACTGATTAAAATACTTAACTTTTTTTAAACTTTCTACTTGTTACACGTTCTGCTTGTATTGAATTATTTAAGTTCTGCATAGTTTCCACAAAGCTTGTATGGATTTTGTTAAATGTGTAGAATTAAATGTCAGACCATCGTTGTACATCAATTAGATAGTTGCAAAGGTATTTGAGGCGATCTTAAATACCATAAGTGAATGGTTTGAAATCAAGGATTATCTTTATATAACAAGGGTTACATTACAATGCTGCTATCTCAAAATGATTGTACGAATCTCATTGGCATCATTAAAATATTTATTTTAAATAGCTTTTATACAATTTTGTTTAGTCAAAGTACTGTAATAAGAACAATGTGTAACAAATTTGGCGACTAGATTGGTGCACAGGAAATGGGGGTGAAGGTGGAGGTGGCTTCAAATAACATCATGCACTGCTTAGAATCTAGCTTTGATTTAACCAGTATCGTGACTAAAGAAAAACACTACAGTCACAGCGATACTAGTACTCTACTAGCTACAACGCAATAATGGCGTAACGACTTCCGGGATTGTACCGTGTCATATTGATGTGGAAGAACTCAACGCTTCGCCCACTTTCGTAAGAAGCTTAATTGGAAATGTGACTTACGAAAGTGATTCCACAATAACATCGTCCAATTCTGGTTGTTCTTTATATAATGGCAATAGCAGTGAATGTCTTTGAAATCAATGACGTAACGAGATGACACAAATAGCTAAAACTTCAAGTATGACAAGTATAGAAGAACTTCTACCAGTGGTTGTAAGTGAAGTGCTACCGACGTAAACACAAAATATTACCTAATGCTAATGAGCTATAGCAAATAATAACTGAACCTATAGTATGTAGTGGCATGAATTGCAACAAAGGAGACTCAAACCCCCAGTAAGTCAGACTCAAACACTAAACCAACTATAATTCGTACCAAACAAACGTTTAGGCTGCATGGCAAATCGGAAGTCCGACCAGCTACAATGAAGACGGGTGCGGTTCTTTTCTCAATTAGCAAAGGGCGTTGAAATACCAGGAGACGCCAAAGAGTCTTTGAATACCATTAGCTTTCGAAAACCCTTAACTTCATTAAAATTTGCGTATTCGAATTCGCTATTACCTGAAAAAGACAATATAAAGATAATATAAAAAGAATTATATTAATAGTTTTTTATTTTATTTATTTGGTACTCAGCCAACAGCAGTTAGGCCAATTATAGGCGTCGCTGTACATTTATGGGGACTTCCAACCGCATTAACGACTGCCATGATGTCATTATGACATCCGGGACCAACTATTTTCGTGGCAGCCGTACCACGAGGCGCCGGGAGAAGCAGCAGTGGAACTCCCATCCAAGTTCTGACCAGAAAGAACGTTGCTTAACTCTACTGAACGAACGTGGATGCTTGTTCAAGCTACACCACCCAGTACCTTCTTCTCAATTATTATTAGGTACAACAAATTAAAGCTATAGCCACAGGCGAAAGTTGTAAATACAGCCAGTTCAATGTCTGCAAGTTAATTTCACGAGAGTACGGGAATTAGTGTTTCAAATGCTACAAAGCAATTACAGGAGATTGAAAACAGCAGGGTTTGTTTTCGAGAAATCGCTTAATTTACAATAATTTACTTAAGGAAGCTGGCACAAAAGTTAAACAAACAGTTACATTAGCGCAGCACATAAATATAGTTAAATATTTTAATCGCGGTGATGCCATAAAGCCACACATAGAGGGGGTTGATTACCACCACTATGACTAGAAATTTAGTTCAGTAAATGCACAGGTGAGACTCGCGCATGATATAAATTCAGCCGGAGAGTTTAAGCTTCGGATTGAGCAATACACACAGATTCGTGTTTACCTTGGACGTTGTGCGTAGAGACTCCCAGGATGATGCAGGATTTCACCGGGGAACGGCAATATAAGCGGCAAATTTTGGCGAATCCGGGGTTCAGCTTTATAATTTGTAACGCGAGCGCCTAATTACAACGATGAACGACAGAATGAAAAAACACATACCTTAATTAATGCAGAAGCCGGCTGACAGAACAATACGATACGCAACGTAAGAATCCACAAAAAGTATGAAATGACAGACTCCTATATTTGTTGGATTAACCCAGTTATATATTCGCGAAATTAAGCGAGTGGGCCCAGGGCACTGCTGCACTGACACAACCACTATAAAACAACCCCAAACCAAGGCAAAGGGCACTAGAAAAAGCTACGGACGATCGGTACGAGAGACGCTAGCAAAAGGGGACTTTATAACAAACGCAACACCGTCCACAGTTGTAAATAGGAAGCACTAACAAAAAGACCTAGTTACAGGCTTGAGGACAAATCGACAATCCGCTTCACACGAACTGAAGATCACCAAGCACGTTCACCGACCCTAAAATGTAAATAAAAAGGCGCTGGGGTCAACCATAATAGCGCGCGATGAACGGTAAAAATAATATAAAATGAAAGCGTGGCGCTTTTCGATTGTAATAGTAGATATTTTCCAAATCTGCCACCTATACAACATGCTCATTCATAGAATTAAGAGATATTTTATCGGACTTTTTCTACTGTCTCGGGTGTTTACCAGACGACCTTTCGGGACTTTCTGATGTACTCCCGTCCTCAAGTGAATGATTTGTCCTGAGAAGGACTGATTTTTGTTCGTCTTTTTCACGTACACTCGTGCCTAGCCCGGGGTTTGAACCCGGGACCACTGATCGCTGTGATTGCATAGAATTAACTTAAATTGCACACAGCAAAGCGCATAATACAATTATACTATCAGATATTTTACTTAGAGGTACTATATGAATATAAAATATCAACAAGCGTGATTATATTACCATGTGTATCACTATAGATGAGAAATTGACTCAGAAAATGCACTTCTAAGAGTATTATTTGCATGGCAGGTAGTTTCTCAAACAGGGAATGATAGAAACGTATTTTTCACTAAGTTGGCTTCAAAGATGGTTTATTCGATAAATTTTCTCAGAGCAGATGGAAGCATGCACCTTATAATCCTTGAACGATAGATACTAACCATAATAGTAACTCTTACCATCTCGGTGGCGTAGTGGTAGAATACTACGTTTGCAATAAGCAACTTTTTTGTTCGACTCCGTGGATAACCATTCGATCCAACTCTTGAAGACATGATCAAGCTTGCAATATTTAACTTTTTAGTGTAGTAATTATCCATGTCGGTCACAAGGAATAACTCAAAAATTCAAGAATTTGAACTCTAAAGTGTCCAAGGTGAAGTGAATTTGAAACATGAGGTCAGCTTCCTCTCATTTTTGTATTCTTTAAACATAATGGCTTTTCTATACATCAATATTATTTGCCTAATGAGAAAGTTCTTGGTCGCAATTGATGACAAACCGTGGATTGATATTGATTTTTTGCGATGTTGCATTTATTTACATTTGATGCGATGAAAATAATATAAAGTTTATCTCAGTTGATGATATTAATTCTTGTTGTAGAAAAAGAAAGAATCCACAAAATGGTTTAGCTAAATTAAATATCTGATGCCTTCTAATAAATAATTAACTTCCTGTTAATATGAGCAGGAATTCCATCCAATGGACCTCGCAATATAGCTGCCATCAGCACCCTCCATCGCAAATTACGGCAGCGCCTCCTGCTTTATGTCAAAGATAACTACCAAATCAAAGTTATTGTAGGACAACAATGTCGCTTCATGCAATTTCGGAGCAGCGAGATATGCCATTTATGGCTTATGTGTTTCTCTGGGGCCGTAATCATTGAGCGGTTACGGCCGTAACGTCGAGAGCAATTTTGTAGACGGCTTAGAATAACCTAATTCCCAGAGGCTGAGTTTTTGGCTAAGCGCATCCTTTACGGCTTTTATTAGACCCGTTCCAGTCGCCTTTTTCATATTAAGGCGCCGGTTTTGACGCGACGTGACACCCTTAAATCTGCGTAATTAGCGGGCGCAGATACACCTACTTTCGCTAGGGTAGCCGAGGAATTATGTGATTATTAATTTAAACAGTCCTGAAAATTCAACCTGATCGAGGTGATAAATCTTTCAGGGACCATTAAATTTGGAGAGCAACCCAGAGGGTTTAACTGCGAAAATAGCTTGATAAGGGTGCTTGCTGCTTGTGAATGTCAGCTTTTCATAATTTTGAAACTGCATATACGGACTAAATTATAGAGTGGTCATTAATTTTAATGGAATTTTTTACACATATTAGTTTTTAACCTATTGGTACTACTGTTTTCAAGTGATGTGTTGGGTAGGATTGAAATTAGCTATTATCGATCCCATTATCAGCTTCTTATTAAGCTTGAGAGTGTTTTCCGCGTATTACGAGAGGTAACATTTCGTTTGTCCCTCCGCGCAGACCTTTCAGTCTTAATCTCGTCCTCGAGCAGGAAGGTTACTCTTGGAGTCGCCGCTAATTATTTACAGATTACGAAGAAGATATGTTTTTATACGGTGGGTCTTACACATGGCAATTTTCACAATGCCAGACGCTTCGGTAGTTGTCAAATAATTAAAAAGTCTGCAGTGCTTAAACCCTTGGGATTTATTTTTCGTTAATTGATTTATCGTTGGATGACAACAATTTTTATTGCCCCGATTTTTTTGTTGACTTGGGTTTCCTCTCAACGCTGGCTGAATTCTACCAGTCGCCAAATTTTCTTAGACTTATGGAGTCCCCTAGATTTTCGTGATCCTAGTGAAGCGAGCCGTATGAACCCTTTATTTTGTTACATGTCGAAAATGGGTTAAGTGTAACAATACACATCGTAGTAGCATACAAACCTCAGAGGTTCTTATTAATGTAACTGGAACTGGATACAGTAACTTACATGATACAGTTAGCGGCAATAATGTAACACTATCATTCTGTTTGCTTTTGTTATGCCCCGACTGCACCAATACTTAGACGCCAACAGAAAATCTGCATAATTTGAAGGCGGAGATTAACATTAACACTATTTATACTATTTTAAACCATCAACTAACACTTCCTTAGTAACCTCACTTATTTTGCAGTTATCAATCTGCTTTGTATGTATCTAGAAATACTGCCCTACCTTTTAAACCTCTTCCAAAAGAGTTCCAAACTATAGAAATTAAGGTGTAAGATCAAGTAACATGAGTGTTTTATTCACATTTGTAACGATAGGATAGCATTCCTGATTGTAATTTAACAAATCTTACAAAAATTTAACTACTTAGTTACATCTAATCCGACCGCCATTAGTCTTATTATTCTTGCTCCGGCTACCGCCAAGCTTGGGTTTAAAGTTAACTTTAATTAGCGGCGGAGCTTCCTCAATTATATTACAATCAGCAAGGGCTTTGCCGGTTTGGTTAGCGCCAACTTTGCCCTGAGAAAGGCTAATTAAATGCCACTTCTTGCTGCTTGCCTAAGTCGCGGACTTGCTTTAATTAGTGTCGGCTTAGATGTTCATATTTTCAGGTTATGATTTACCACTTACAGAAATGTTTGCATAATTATTCAAATCAGATTTATTAGCGACCAGAGTGCGATAATTTGTCTTCTCAGACGCCGTTGAGTTATTAGCTTGTGGCTGGTGGGAACTCAATATACTTGTTATAGTTTTATTGCAAAAAAGCGATATGCCTCGTTGCGGCACTGATGCAGAAAGTGATCATATGGGAGGTTAAACATTTGAGTATACATCCTGATGGAAAATGCAACGAATAAGGCTTTCCACTGCTTTCGGCATTTGTCAACTACAACAAAAGCCACACAACGCAGGAATTGACTCCAGATACAAGAACCTTCTACCACACATATATAAAAAAGTTTCCAAGTAGAAATCACAGAAGACGAAACAACGGGACGAGAGTGAGACAGCGTGATACAATCTCACCAAAATCTGCATTGAAACAAAAAATCAACACCTTCTTATTAGTGAGAACCGACAAGAGCTGCACAAGATTCTGATGGTACTTAAAACAGCCTCCGAATATATTGGTCTGAACAGGGGTTTTGGAAAGACAAAAAGTATTACAATATAAGTACAAACGGATCCAGGGTGGGATCATCGAAAAGGTCAACATATATATGTATACTATATCTGGCCCTTGTTAAGGAATATCAAACAGTGGAAGTATATACAAAAGTTCTTCTGACGTGGGTGGGTGCACTGGAAGAATAAAATAAACTCTAAAGAACCCTAGCATAGCACTAAACCCAACAAATTGAGTAACACCTTTATTCTACCAGTGATTACCTGTGGAATAGAGACAGTGTCATTTATCATCAAATTCACACACAGGCTCAGAACTAATGATGCTGGGGTTCAGCCTTTGATACTTAGAAACGAATCAGGAGAGAAACGAAAGTTGAGGACGTAATTAAATAATATAATTATAGCAACTTAGAAATAAAGATGGGCTGGAGACATTTTCAGACCAAAAGCCTTGAAATGGACAAAACATAATACAATGAAGACCAAGAGAGGCAAAAGTAAAAGACCTAATGAAAATTGTACCAACTTCAAGGTCAATATGAGTTGGGGACCTCTCCAGGCAAGAAAGCTTGAAATGGGCAAAATATGGTACAATGGAGGACAAGAGAAAGGAAAATGGAAGACGTAATAAAAATTATAGAAAATGGGAGAGGAAGATGCGTTGGACACATCTCTAGGTAAGAAACCTTAGAATGGACAAAACATTACACAATGGAGACGAGGAAAACCTAAAGTGGGAGACGAAATAAAAATTAAAGTAGCTTGAATGTGAAGATGGGTTGGAGCAGTTTCCATGCAAGAAATCTTGAAACGGACAAAACGTGATACAATGGGGACCAAGAGAAGTAAAAGTAGAAAATGTAGTAAACATTATAGCTACTTGTAAGTGAAGATGGGTTTAACACGTCTCCAGGCAAGAAATCTTAGATTTGAGACCAATAGGAAGGAAATTGGAAGACGTAATAAAAATTATAGTCGCTCGGAAGTGAATATGGTTTGGGCACATTTCCAGGCAAAAACGCTTGTAATGGACAAAATATGATACAATGGAGACCAAGACAAACGAAAATGGAAGACGTAATACAAATATAGCAACTTGGAAGGGAAGACGGGTTGGAGACGTTTTCATGCAAGAAATCTTGAAATAGACAAAATGTGATACAATTGAGTCCAAGAGAAATCAAAGTGGGAAATGTAGTAAAAATTAGAGCTGCTTAAAAGTGGCGATGGGTTGAACAAGTTCCCAGGCAAGAAAGCTTAGAATGGACAAAACATGATACAATGAAGACCAAGATAAACGAAAATGGAAAACTTAATAAAAATGATAGAAAATAGGAGATGAAGATGCGTTAGACATATCTCTAAGTAAAAAACCTTGTAATGGACACAATATTACACAATGGAGAGGAAAAAAAAAGTGGAAGACCTAATAAAAATTATAGTAGCTTGGAAGTGA
Source organism: Agriotes lineatus (assembly GCA_940337035.1). Lineage (NCBI taxonomy): Eukaryota > Metazoa > Arthropoda > Insecta > Coleoptera > Elateridae > Agriotes > Agriotes lineatus. The sequence continues at coordinate 29,069,074 of OW679199.1, forward strand.
AGATGGGTTGGAGATATTTCCATACAAGAAATCTTGAAATAGACAAAACATGATACAATGGCGACCAAGCCAGATGAAAATGGAAAACTTAATACAAATTATAGCAAATGGGAGGTGAAGATGCGTTGGACACATCTCTAAGTAAAAACCCTTGGAATGGACACAACATTACACAATGGAGACGAAGAAAGACTAAAGTAGAAGACCTAATAAAAATTATAGCAGCTTGGAAGTGAAAATGGGTTGGAGACGTTTCCATGCAAAGAATCTTGACATAGACAAAACATGATATAAAGGATATCAAGAGAGACCAAAGTGGAAAATGGGCCCCAAAAAAATTATAGCAATGTGGAAGTTAAGATGGGTTGGACACGTTCCCATGCAAGAAATCTCGAAATAGACAAAACATGACACAATGGAGACCAAGAGAAATCAAAGTGGAAAATGTAGTAAACATCAAAGCTACTTGTAAGTGAAGATGGGTTTAACACGTCTCCAGGCAAGAAGATTGGAAAAAACATGATACAATGGATACCAAGAGAAACGAAATTGGAAGACGTAGTAAACATTATAGTAGCTTGGAAGTGAATATGGCTTGGGCACATTTCCAGGCAAAAAAGTTTGGAATGGACGAAATATGATACAATGGAGACCAAGACAAACGAACATGAAAGACGTAATACAAATTATAGTAAATGGGAAGTGAATATGCGTTGGACAGATCTCCTGGCAAGAAAGCTTAGAATGGACAAAATATGATACAAGGAAGACCAAGAGAAACGAAAATTTAAGACGCAATAAAAATTACAGTAAATGCGAGGTGAAGATGCGTTGGACACATCTCTAGGTAAGAAACCTTGAAATGGGCAAAACATTACACAATAAAGACGAAGAAAAACTAAAGTGGAAGACCCAATAAAAATTATAGCAACTTGGAAGTTAAGATGGGTTGGACACGTCTCCAGGCGAAAAAGCTTGGAATGGACAAAACATGATACAATGGAGACCAAGAGAAATCAAAGTAGAAAGTGTAGTAAAAATTATAGATACTTGGAAGTGAAGATGGGTTGGACAAGTCTCCAGGCCAAAAAGCTTGGAATAGACAAAACATGACTCAATGGCGGCCAAGAAAAACTAAAGTGGAAGACTTAATAAAAATTATAGCAGCTTGGAAGTGAAGATGGTTTGTAGACGTTCGCTTGAAATAGACAAAATATGATACAATGGAGACCAAGAGATACCAACGTGGAAATTGTAGTAAAAATTATAGCTACTTGCAAGTGAAGATGGATTTAACACGTCTCTAGGCAAGAAAGCTTAAAATGGACAACACATGATACAGTGGAGACCAAGAGAAGCGAAATTACAAGACGTAATAAAAATTATAGCAGTTTGGAAGTGAAGATGGGTTTGAGCCGTTTCCATGCAAGGAATCTTGAAACAGACAAAACGCATTACAAATCAAAATAGAAAAGGTAGTAAACATTATAGCCTACTTGTAAGTGAAGATGGCTTTAACTCATCTCCAGGCTAGAAAGCTTGGAATGGACAAAGCAGGTGATACAATGGAGATCAATACTATATAAACGAAGCGTCGAACGACCACAGAGGCGTTGTATTGATGACATAATAAAGCATGCAGATATAAAATGGCATTAACCAACTCAAGACAGAGAGACATAGAAAAAGCAGAGGTCTAAGAGGGCTGTTGAAGCATTTTCAGTTAGTATGAGTACCAATAAAATCATTTTCTTAACTAGCTCTTCTCGCAGTGTTTCACCGAAGCTACCCATACCGTGATGAAATTCTTGTTGATTACATTATCGCTGAAAAAAAAAACGCTAATAATAGGGTCTAGCGTGTTCTAATGCTCAGAGCCCGAACTCGCCTGTTTAATCCCATTAATAATTGCAGGCTCGAGTAGTCCACTATTTATTAGATTATAAAGTGCCAACAATGGCGGTCCGTGCATAAATCAATACAGGTGAAATGTCAGAGATGAGGAGAATTGTGATTATCGAATTTTATTACACGCTCGGAGATGAAGATGAGGATGGGCCAGGTTATAATTATTTGCGGCTGGCTATGTGGAAATTGGAAATCTTCCAAAATGTGATTTAGTAGCGCCCGCGGGCCTCTCCCACGCAATAGACCGCGGGTTGATTGTAAGAAACAAACATTTCGCAAGCCGCAGCCTGCACGCGGCAAAACAAATATGGCCATGGGCTTTTTGTGCACCCATTGATCTGTTGCAGGTTATTAAAGGTGTCGAGTGCCGACTATTTGCTTAGAATATAGGCCAAGCAATAAACCTCTAATTTTAAACCGCGGTTACGCAAGCAATTCCACCTGTTGGGCGCTGTGTGTAGGTCAGCGCACTCTTGACACTGCATTTTATTTAATGGCGTACGAAGTTTTGATTACCTTTGTTTTTTAACGTTGAAGGACGCATTAATCCTGTGCCTGCTCAAGAATTAGTTTTGCGGTAAACCTTATCTTTATGAAAAGTTGCTGCAAATTTTGTTTTTAAATAGTCCTTTGTCAATTTTTTTCAATATGGTTTGAACTAGCATAGTGGGTGGGTCGATCTTGTATGTGTGGGAGTTGGTTGTAACGGTTGATATATCAAAGACTATTAGATCCATTAGAGCATTAGATGAAATTTTCAGTGTGGGAGTATAAGACCTTATAAGGGTTTTAAAAAAGGAAGACATTTAAAGATTTACTGTTCCTTACAACATTTGCTGACATAAACCAACTTCGAAGCGGAATAATATGGACAAAACATCGATCGATAAGGACGTAGTTTAAAGGTTAACCAACTGAAGTAAAATACGACGCATATGAATGACAGGTCTAATCTTATTCATTATCTTGTCTAACTCCTCATAGCCTTCTTAGAAATTTCAGCAGATGCAAGAACAAGCGGAAAGAAGGAACGGAAACAGACAAGAAGAAAGGGAAGAAGAATATTTCTACGTAGGATAGGTTCTATGCAACAACATCAATTGTGGTGGAAAGGCAGGATGGGGTGCATTTAACTTTTCGCGTATTTAATTATTAATTTTTGTTTAAAAGGTCTCAGTGTTTTCAAACAACTATTGGTTTATAACGGTGCATTGCAAGGTATATATAATAATATTTTCTTTTAGAGAAGCATTTGCTCAAAAGTCTCGCTTCATTATTTTCAAAGAAATGAAACTGTCCAATTATTTAATTTAAGGAAAATGATATTAATTCTGTTTTTTAATTAAAGCAACATTTATCCATCCCCTCAGGCTGTCCGACGATTTCGGGGAGCAATGCAATAAGCTTCTGTAAATTATTTTAATTAAATTTGTTTACTTCAGTTCCTCTTTTCTGTTTCTAAGAATCAAGCAGGAAAATATTTTGACATAAAGATGAAATATACAAAGTATTATCTTGGGGTTTTTTTGAAAACTTTTAAGGTCAGTGATTTTAAAATACGTAATTGGCTCTCATTAGTTAAAAGATTTAAGTTCTAGCAGATCTGAGCATTATAGCCTAGGCTATCCAAAGTCTTTATATTTTTATGAGGTGCGGTGCTCTTTAGACTGGGGTATCTGAAAGGGTGCGGTTTTTCATCACGTACAGCACCCAGCTATGAAGAAGCAGAGGTCACGCTGCTTGTTACGTTATGTGCATTCCTAAGTGTAACACCTTCACTTTCTACTTAATTTTTGAAATAAAAGTTGGCGATGCAGATCGCCTTGGCAAATTAGACCAAACTTAATGGAAAGGGCTTAATTGACGTATCACTTGGAATCGCAAGCGAGTTGCTATCCAAGCAGGATTGAACCAATAAATCAGTTAAGATGTCTAACTTTTTGTCATGGTATAGATGAGTGATTAATTGTTATTTAGAACGGGAAAAAGTTGTGGCAATTCCTTTTCTATATTAGAATGATAATTTTCAGTAAGGAATTTATAGTGGGCAAAACTTGCCAATAAATTCGATATTACACAGCTCTAAATCGTTCTATAAAGCTATCAAGTTTGAAGCAAATTTCTATTGTTTTTGTCAATTTAGCCGAAGTATTTTTCGCAATTTTTAATTCTTTTATATGAAAAGGGCAGGTTGGCATTTTGCTGTTAAGTGACAATGATTGCAACACGTTTTGAAAATTGAAAAAAGTGAGGGAAGCTGCTTCACGCAAATATATGAAAACTAACCACTTTTTTGCAACCGAATGACATAAGAGTATTTTAATTCTAAGCTTTTCGGGAATTGTGTTAATTGAAGCTACGATGTACGAAATATATAATAGTTTAACAACAGACGAAAAGAAGAAATTCCTTAGTTTTTAAACAAACTTCAAGAGACATTAGACTCCAAATATTAATAAATCATATTTGCAGACCTTATGCCAGTATTGGGAATACAACTGTACAAAGAATTTATGAAGAAATTGTAGAAAAGATTGTTTGCACATTTTTTTTACATAAAGAGCAACAGTATTACACTCTGGCTCAATATTAAAGAAGACAATATATACAGAAAATAGTACAAGTGACTTTTTTAACTTTCTCTTTTCACATTTTACCTCACGGTGTTGCGAAACTGAGCCAAAGTTTGTAATTCTATCTGTCACCAACTAAAGTTTTCATTTGAATTATGAGTTTGCCTATTTTCCTGGTTGCTTCTGTGATCTGATCCTCTTTCATTCCGCAGTCTTCATTCAGAACAGGTGGCCATACCATTGAAGTTGTTTTAATGCTACGTTATCCATTGAGGGTTGTAGATTGAGTTCGTTCCATACACTATTGTTATATAGTCGATCTCTCCTTGTGTAGCCTATTACGCATCTTCAGCAGTATGACGGCTATACTGTTCTAAAGTATAATTTTCATCTAGTATTGCTATGAAAAAATTCCTAATTAATGAATGCAACATAACCATACTAGATGAAAATAATTGTTGATCATGTTATTTATAGATGTATTTTGAATTTTATGCTGAGTTCCTTTTTTCCTGTTGTACTATTTATCTCGTAGGATATTTTATTGGCTTTATTCATTCTTTTTTCGATCCCTTGACCTATTCGTAAATTTTTGCTAATAATTGTTGTTAAATATTCATATACATCTTCTGTTCTAGTTTTTTAACATCTATTCTTACGCTTAGATCTTTTCCTTGATGTTGATGATCATTTCATTTTCTTCTAGGTAGTTATTCCATATTTTATGATTTTTGTAGCTGTTACGGATTCCTGTCAACTAGTAATATGTCGTCTGCAGAGAATAGATCTTGTGATATCACTGAATTTAGATTGTTGTATTCCAAGTTTACTCTTCTTCTTTCAGTTTTGCATTTTTTATCTATATTGTCCTTGTTTGATCCCTTTTTATTAGAAATTCCTCTGACGCTTGTCCACTTGGCTTGCACCTGTCTTTTTTGTGTAGACTTTTACTTACCCTTTCAAAATTAGGTCTTATTTGCAGTTCCTGTTAAGCTTCCCATACGTATTTTTGTGGCACATGATCAAAAGCCTTATTCTTCTTCATTGTTTCTTTAAATATAGTTTTCACAGCATATATATGGTCTTGTGTGTATCTTCTTGGACGAAATGACGCCTGTTCTTCTCGGACTTCTTGCTTTCCATCTCATGCTTCAGACGCCTTTCCGCTATTCTGCTTCTGGTATCATATTTTCAATGCCACAGCGACTAGACATATTGCTCGATAGGTTTCACACGAGGTGGTGTCTAATTTTTTATATATAAAATGCTCGTTGCAATATTGTTTTCAACCATTTTATTATTATGGAACCCCCTTTTTTAAACATTTATGAAAGTATGTTATCTTTCTGCAGATTTTCCATTTTGTATTTTCCTCTTCTTTCGCTTATTTTATTGTTTCCTTCGCCTGATTAATTTTTGTTGTATACATTTTCTTATTTTGTTCAGTTTTGTTTGTTATATGTACATATATTTAAACCAAGCTTCTTTCTTTTCCTTAATTTTTACTGTAACATTTTCGTTACTACTATTTTTGTGCTACGCACCTCGTTGCTCCTTGTAAAAATGTTTCTTGGAACATATACACTTCTTGCTTAAGGGCCATCGGATGTCTGCTTGTGCTTCTTGTTCTTTTAGTATATTAAACATTTCTGCTAGTGTAGCTTTATATTATTGTCTTGCCGTGAGATTTTCAAGTGCTTCTAGTAAAATGAAGCTGGTACATTTGAAAGGAAAATGCTACGTTATCTACTATAAATGAAAAAAAATGGCGCCCGGAAAAAATCCACCAAAAATATGCCCCTGGGAAGAAATGCCCCCCGAAAAAATTGCCTAAAAACCCAGGAAAACTAAACGTAAGATGTACAATGACAGTTACAACTAACATTAAGTTTTGCTTTAAAATTATTGTTTTGTTAAAAAAATCAATGATGTAATCTAATATCACCTATATACCATTTATATGGCCATGTGAAGCAAAAAATACAAGGATTATTATTATTATTATCAAAATAAAACTTCTAATATCACTATATAACTGTTGTAAATATGAATCCACCTTTGTTTAATTTCAAAGCTGTTTTTCCTCTTTTCTTCTTGTCATTGTTGCTTGGGGTAGCAATAATTGACAACTCAAATAATTTTCTTTGATTTGACGTATTTTATCAATTTTATTTTGCTTAAAACAATAATGTTAAAGCAAAACCTAATTTATTAACGTGTAATTTCAGAATTAACGTCCTTACGTTTGGGTTTTCTGGGGGCACTTTTCTCAAGGGGTTTTTTCGTGGGAATATTTTTCTGGGGGCAAAAAAGTCGCAAAAAAGCAGTGTAGATGCACTACGATGTAATAAGGCCCCATTCTCGGAGAAAATCCATCTACGAACTCTCAAAAACGAAAAATATTTTCGAAGTACACCAGTAATATTACGCCAGAAGGGTACAGAGAATATACGGCAATCAGATATCGGGTAAATATAGGAATTATAGAAAAAATATTGGACACGACACGCCTTTTAAAGGACCTGGAGCATGATTTTATACGACTGTTAGAAGAAAATATGGAAGACAGTTAAGAAAAATGGATAACATAGTTAAAGCGAAGATGTGCATTAAATAAGAAGAGATGGTAAAGACATAATAACACAATAAGTGCTATAAGCAGTCCTAAAATTGAAAAGAAGAGACGACAGGGACAAGTAATGTGGAAGAGAGCACTTTATCAAACAAATTATTCGAGTTTAAAAGAAAATCCAGACCTAATTTTGCTTTTCATTGAAAATTCTTTACCGTCTGTGATAATAATTGCAAAAATGCAATAGGGGTGTTAAAACGTTGTAAAATATTCATATGTAAAACAAAACACCTGAGGCCACTAAACCGTTATTTTCCGTAAGGATCTCCTGCTTTTACAATACTCTTCTAAATATGAGCCGTTTTAATGTTTGTTCGCAAAAGGGAATCCTAGACGAAAAAAATATGTAAAGGGCTTTACTCGAAACATACCTCGCTAGTGGACGTTGTTACACTAAATAATTTTAATAAACTAAGGAAACTAGGATAAAAATATTCTCACGTTTCTAATAATATTGAAAAAATAGAAGGAAACACTTCGTAATGCAAAGTACCTCAATTTTTACATAAAAAATATTACTCGTTTTGGGGTTCAGTGCCTGCGAACGAGCCTGCTCATTAATTTCATTGTTCGCCGTTAATTCTGTCCTTAGTCGCCTGAGCCACCGGTACACTTCGAATTCCTGCGATGCAGCTGCATTTAACGTAACGCACTTATTTGTTACTCTTTTTTATATCGCACATTTATCCTGTATCTACTGGGTCCCATTTTGCCAAGGATACAACATGTTATTGTTTAAGGTGTTCGCCCTGTATATATTTGTCTGAAATTGTCTCGGTTTTTTGCCAGGTAGATACATAATGTGTATGAAAAATATCGTGTTCCTCTAACAAATAGTTTACAGTTATACCGCCAACAGGCAGACACACAGACATACAGACGGAATTGAGAAAACCTGTTTTTTGTCATCTAGACACCCTGAGATATGAAGATCTGAAGAAATCTTGGAAGGTGATTTTTTCGCAATTACAATACTTCATTCGTCTTTTAGTCGAGAGAAGTAAAAACCCCGGACAAAACCCCCATGAAACAAAATACCCGGACAAAAAATCTCTGGAAAAAAATCTGAAAAACCCCAGACACAAAATCTCCAAGAGTAAAACCACCTAATTTTGTAGAACATCTAGAGCTTCTCACTGGCCTTGTAATTTTATTTCAGAAAGCTGTTATTTTGCAGAGTTGTAATCTCATTAGGAAGTTTTTTTCAATGTAAAACTACGCTAACGGCTGAATGAGGTGAATTCTCCCTCAGATGTTAGAATATACCAGAGACTTTATATGTAAATTAGATAAATAATATTAATAATGCTGTTGTTGATGGCATTTAAAAGTGCATTAAAGATCCCTATTTGGTTTTAATATTTTAACAAGCAAATGAGCTGTGACGTCGATTAGGAATGTTAATTTTTCGTTTATCTTAATAATAACGGAGATTTGCATTTAACTCCATCGAAAATGAAACACCCCACAATATAGTGGGAGTTTTTATCCAGGGGGATTTTTGTCCAGGGGTTTGTTTGCCCCGGGGTTTTTGTCCGGGGTGTTTTTAGTCCAGGGGTTTTATGTCCGGTTGCTCTTATCAGGGGGTTTTTCATCCGCTTATGTCTTTATGCAGTTACGGCGGAAGCAATGAATCAACGTTGAATAGGGCGTGGTACAACTTCAAAATATCTCAGGAAAAGTTATTTTGCTTTTAAAGAAACATTAGACGCATGCCTAAAATTCGAACTTTTATACTTTCACGTTCGCCGTCAATTCCTTCGCTTATTGACTTCGCTAGAACACGCTGCATTAGGTCAGATGGTGTCGTCCCATAACCCGGATTGTAATGAGCAGAGACCGTGAAGTAAGCTTATTACTATCAAGTGTGGCCAATTGACCTCCGCTAAACTCTGAATCATGAGCCGACCCTCGGCCTAATCTTGAATGGAATCTCGCGGCGACCTTACCTGATGATTCCCAGCTCTGGGAAAGACGGAAATCTGCATTATTAATAGTAATTGTTTCCTTATTTGCTCAGGTATCCGCCGTAAATTGTGTTATGTAAATTTTGCACATAATGGCCGCTTTTTGCAAAAACGGAAAGCTTAACTAATGGGGCAATGCGACACATGCAACGTTTTTCACCCCTACAGCAGCAGCTGCTTCTGCAATGACTAAATCATTTTAATTTCTACCCGGTGTAGTAGGCGGCACTTGACTTAAGAGATTCTCCGGATTGTTAAGCTCTGAGAAGAGTTGCTAGCCATGTCCTAAATAATGGCGCTGATTTTGTGAGTGTCGTTAAGGGTTCCAGTTCCGGTGCCAGTGCTGAATTGACAGTAATTTAATCAAGAAGGAAAATGTAACTTGTGCTATTTTCCAGATTGAATTAAAATGCTGAACCTTCTTTTAACCAGTGGTAATGCTTGTCAAAGCATGAAAATCAATACTTGTGGATCACAGATCAAATCCACTTAGAAACAATGGCGGGTGTGTTTGAAACTGACGACATCGGTACATCAAAGACAAGGCAATTATTATTTATTTAGTCTCACCAGGCCGCTGTGAGTATCACTTAGCCATATGTTAATACAATAAATAACATTGTTACTGATACAGCAGAATTCTAAAAATAATTTTCTCACATGAATGCAACGAGAGCAGGAGAAAGCTTGCAGGACTTCAAAATTTTCAAACTATCACAAACGAGAGCGGTGCAGTTGAAAAAATATCTGTATGCTGGCGCCAAACGAACGCATGGAAACGGCTTAGCGACTTCTGGCGTTTCCTAACTGGCCGAAACGCGAATCGCCTAATTAGCAACCTTAACTCAAAAGGTGAAAAATTAAATTTGCACGGTTCGCATCTTGGTGGAAATAACTGCACCACCATTTTAGAGAGCGGGGAAAACTTTCTAGAGCTTGATAACTTTGGAAATATACGTAGAAAATAAATTCTAAAAGAGCCCACAATGCAAAAATACGACTTAGCTCGAAAACTACGGAATTAAGTTGGCTCCGCTCTCTAAGTACATGAAAGCAGCAATAAAAAGGAGGATTAAGCAAGAATTCAAAGGGTTTAAAGCCGCAAATTGCAAAATTAAAATGGGCTGTTACACAGTGCTAAGCTAGACAAGTAAATATTAATAGTAACTTCGAAGTTTGATAGTCAAGATACAATTTGAAAGGTGGTTAAATGCAATGGTCTTTCAATATAATACAAACCATACAGACAGTGCAAAGCCGATATTTCGGGAATGATATAATTATGTATCTTGATGTATAGTGAATATTCGATATTAGTAGTAGTCTAACTAACATTGAAAGGATACGTTGTTTATTCTACATTTACATAACCATATCAGTGAATAGTTTAAAATATTTAATTACCTACTTTATAGTTACTTCCTCCGCTCTATCCAGCACTAGTCGTTTATATTTTAACACACTTAGATCATATAATCTACAGTCGGAAAACGGTATCGTGAATGAGCAGATCATCTAACAGTGTAATGAATGAACAACGGTGCAGCCTTCTGGAGGATACGTAGTGCTGGGCGTTGAGCTGTGGAGCGGGTGGCCAACAAGGAGGTTCGTCCGTCGCGGGTGCGTAGTGCCCGGAGAGCGATTTGACCTAGACAGAGCTGTTGCGGAAGCCAAATTTGGTTCGGTCTCTTGGGGAAGAACTAGCTTCGGAGTGAGCATACGATGTGCGCCCCCCGAAGAGACTACTGTAGTCTGGGCGAGTTTATGAAGGTTCGTCCACAGAGAACATCGCCAAACTCTTATGCGAACGAGTTGGTTCATCCTGGAGAGTTTGTCTCTATTTTGCTACAGATCTTCGAAGTATTTAAGCATTTTGCGGGCGTTAATTTCAACGTTATGCGTCGCAGTAGGGGTCAGGCTGCTATTTTTTTTTACTAAATTTAGCTATAAGTTTTTCCAGACGTCAGCCAGAATTATTGGATATGTATCATGTTGTAGCTAACCTAAATCGGCGTATTTTGACACCAAACACGCCCCCTTGGTGTACCAGGTATAGTTCATATTTTTGTATTACTTTTCGAATTTAACCGTTGATCAGTTATAAACAACGTTGCTTCATTCGACGGTTAATATTTGCTTCAGAAGCGTAAGTTTAACGGCTCTTTTCCAACCGTCGGCGTCGCATGTAAACAGAGCGGTGTTGATTCTCAAAGAGCGCAGAGATTAACATTGGTATTAATTAGTTGTTCGATTTAAATATAGACAGCGCGACGCCATCCCCAAAGATACGCGGCTGCATTACACAGAAGCGGACGTAATAAATTCATATCAAGTGTGTCTCGTAATCTTGACTGAATAGTTCATGTATCAATAATAATAGCGAGAGGGAAACAGCGTCTTCTGATCGCTTACGCATGCGTATTTATCAGTCACAATAGCAGTGAGCAGGTGCACGTACATATGCCATCAACTCTCATGATTGATAGTTTACTTACTTGAGCAAGGCCTGATTGTTGTTTTCGTTTCGAAATTAATAACTTTTTTGATCGACCAAATGCTCAGTCAATTCAATTACACTGAAAGATAAATTTTGACTAAATAAATCAACGTATAATGCTGATCTAACCCTATTCGATTTTGCTTGTGGTATTACTGCAAATCTAAAATCTACACACCGCCAAGAGATGTAAATCGGTAAGAAATTGAAAATATTTCACTAGAAACCTCACAGGAGGTTATCTTATATTTGGCCACTGAGGGGAAAAAGAAGGAATGCATTTAAGTGTTGTCAATCCCTAGCTGTATCCATCTTTTTAAGAGGAAATTCTGCAACAAGTGATCTGATTGCAAAAAGTTCAAGATCGTCTCGGTTTAGCTCATGTTGTCACATGACGTGGCTGTTTCGAAAGATGTGAGAATTGAATTGCCCAAGGAATTTGGTAACATGCCCCTAATTTGCATTGCGCCATTAACTGAATAACATCTCTGCCTCAATGAACTGATTCGTAAGCGACTGTGGATGACATAGGAATTTGTAAAACAATTGCTCAAATTCCAAAGTTGACCGACCGTGAAAACATTTCAGTGTCGCGATTACGTTTGTGACTAATTTAAATTGGCAATTTCCTCAATCGTGTTTTCAGCGGTGAGTGATTACAGACAGGCCATATTTCATTTTACGTTTAAAGCATTATTTAAGGGAAAATTACGTTTAAAGAGAAATCAAGAACTATCTACCTTTTGCTTCAAACTGATGTGATTACTATACAATTACATGTGCCATTTTTTATTTTGATATCTAGAGAGAGACAGGGTCGTTTTATAACTTAAGGGGTATCACCCTTACTTCACTTAGGGAAAATCATGCTACGAGGGTAATTAGGGGAAGACACACAAGAATAAAAATATTAAGGTGAAGAGGATTGGAGGAGAACACGAAGAGTAACAGGAAACAAAATGGCAAATGACGGATCGAAGGAGATGAAGACATAAGCTACAAGAAGACAATGAATGAGTAGAGAATAGGAAAAATATTATTGGTGGTGAGGTAGGTGGGGTACTTCGATGCCTCTCTTTTTTATATGGAAGGAACATTCCAACCTCTGTTCGGTAATCTGGATTGCGCGTGGGTGCATTGCAACGAATTAATAATTGTTATAAAGCTTACGAGAGAATTATTTACAACTGTGTACAAGTGTGGCACACATTAAACGCGACATTTTGCTACAAAATGAAACGTTTGTTGCGCCTACTCAGCGCAAATCTATCTGAACTTTATCGCCACGTTAAAATTGATTATTTTCGTGGGCGGCAAGAATCTCACTGTTTTTAATAAACCAGTTTTATACGAGAATAATCCATCACGGAGCAACCTTCGGTTTAGCTTGTGGAACAATGGGAATTGTTACTTCGCATTCACACGAACTTGTAAATACTTAGACGAAGTTTCTTCAAGCGTTCCGTGATAGTCGTTAACAAGGTAGTTACTGAACTGACAACTCCTTCAAACAATTGCGTAATTCCTGCCAAAACACACAGTCTGTAATGGAACAACAGGTTATGCCATGAATATTAGGCTAAATAATATGTGCACTGCAACAAAATTGCGTGAGACAGGTAGTTAGCGAAGATGCTATCGAGTGAGATCTTTACGTGGTTGGTAGCAGTTTGTTCTAGGCTCCGGTAAGTGTCAAATAAACCAAGTCGTCCTACCGATATTTCCTATTGGATAAAAACGCGTTGCTAATATCAAAATGTATCCCTAATAAAATGTATTGGTAGAAAAAATGAACAAGTAATAATCATAGAGTGTGCATATACATTTTGAACTCTTTCCAAGATCTTCAAATGAGACCCTCTGCATTTAGTATATAAAAAAAATGTTGATTACAACATTTTTGCCAAGAGGAAAATGATTACGTAAATTTTGGTTAACTGTACAGCAAGACAGTTATTAATGAGACATATATTCGGTATTCAAACGTCCATAATAAAGGTGTTTGGTTGTATAGCAACACTGGTAAGGTGTACGGTGTAGAGTGTATGGTGTATGGTGTACGGTGTACGGTGTAGTTTTATTTGTTAGCCTCACGTCGGGTATATGGTAGTAAAACAAACACTCATTAATTCTTAATATTTAAAAATGATATCATAGTAATATTAACCTCACATATCATGGTCCACATGGGGTAAACGCTTTGCAGGTGGTCACATTTAAACCACGTTATCGCAAGTTGGCGTTAAAGGAAAGTTATAAAATTAATAAATGCGAAGTATGTCCCGCCGGATGGATGTAGTCTCGAAAACGACGTAACCTATGAGGATGATTTCTGCATCAGCTTACGTGGAATATCGAGTTAAAGAACTGTATAGCCTTTGGCGGAGATGTTGATTTGTATTCGCGTTACTAGTACGATCGTGTAGATACGCTGACAGATGGTGTAATGATGCAGTGCTGAGCTGCAGAATTTAATGCCATGAGTTCGAAACTCAGTGCCAGTAATATATTATTTTTAATTATCGAAACATTCGGATACAAATTTCTATCCAACACATTTGAATGAAATACCACATTATAAGCCTTCTCTGCCCCATCCACACTCTCCCTTAATGGAAATAATAAATCACCAACTATATTTAAAATCACTTTTCTCTATCTTGGCTTCGTTGCAAATTCGCTTTAATCAAAGTCGTTGCACATGGGGCGCAATCAAGTATATAACATAATATGGTAACGACCATACCATATTGAAAGTACCGTTTCAACCGATTAAAAAGACTAAATACATCTCAAGGAGTGCATGATAAAAACCGCTTCATGCCAACAGTAGTAGTAGCTGTAGTATCGCTGTCTCTGGTCAGAACTTGGATGGGAGTTCCACGGCTGCATCTCTCGGCGCCTCGTGGTACGGCTATCACGGAAAAAAGTTGGTCCCGGCGGTCATACAACATCATGACAGTCGTTAGTGGGGTTGGAAGTCCTCATAACTGCACAGCGACGCCTATAATTGGCCTAACGGCTGTTGGCTGAGTGCGAATTAAATTAAATTAAAAATTAAATTAAAAAGATAAGAGGTTTGCACCGTCTCAGCTTGTTATTTATAATTTTATGTATGTATGTATGTCAATCACGTTTATTACCTATAATAGCACCTTGTCGACTCAAGAAGATGACATAGTGGCTAGATGGTAGCAGTATTTCCAAAAAATACTGGAAGAGTAGGAAACCAGAGTGGATTTTTGCAAATCAAAACAGTACAGGATATTTAGAAAAATTCTATTAAGAAAGCGCTCAAATATTATATTTCTGCATGTCAATCGTGCAGCTGGGACCACAAGAACAAAACAACTCCTAAGAATTATATCTTTTTGTTGTCAGTAAGGCTAGCCGTTAGGCTTGGTGGAAGAAGTCTACAGGACAAAACACTATTAATACAACGATGCAGCGCAGTGAAGCGTTACTGCACTACGAACGTGGATATACCCCAAAACTCATTTCACAGCGGCGACCTATGTATAAACAATTACAACATTTGACGGCAATTTATGCATGTAATACAACAGGCTCAGCTTATCCTAGCACATTATAATTTACTTGAAGTTGGTAATAAATAATACATACTGTATAATAAACCATAAATGACTGTAGTCCAATCGCCGGCTAAACGCGAAAACCAAGGAAAGTCACAGACCTCGGGCACAAACTCTTGATTGAGCGTATGCAAACGCTGCCTGTCAAAGTTGAGCGTTGTAGGCGCGCTCACAGCTGGAGCTCGTAACTCGGAAGCAAAACAGGGTGATTCTGCACGCGATGTTATGGCAGAACATTTAGGGCTGCATCGGCGCAATAATAAAAAATGGACGATTACTGTTCAAAGATTTTGTACTGGCAATTAGTGCGAATCAACGGGCGATGAACGGAAGGCTTTTCCAGAGTTTGTTGGGATGAGTTGACGAACTGTAACGGCGCACGATACAAAACTTACTAGCGATACCGGATTCGGATTTTCAAATGTTTAGACTGCGTTTTGAGGGAGCTTTGCTACACGCACGCAACTTAGTAACCTGCAATTTAGGAAAGCTGGATAGATCCAACAATCATCCCAAGTGTCACGGTAAGGCTTTGCCAAATAGCTACATTTCAGAACAGCACACAAAAAGCTTTAATTCACTGTCCCTGTTCGACTCGTAGAATAAACGTGACGCTTGCTGGCCAACCATTTAAACTGAACTATCAAACTGAATTGCTCTGCCATGAGCTTACATTAGAGTCATGGGTCAACCAAACTTACAAGCTCATCCCCTCCTTCTTTCTTGTTGGGCGTCGAACATCCGACATTTTATTTTTCAACGACCCCGACAACATTATAAAAACCATAAAAAGGTGAAAACAAATGCATATACACTTCGTGGACTCAGGAAGATGTTTTGATAAAATAATGCGGGAGAAATGGTGGAATCTACTAAAAACTGAAGAAATTGGCGGCACGTTAATATCTGCTATAAAGCATTATCTTGTAGCAGCTCCAATTTGATGAGAAGAAGATACGAAGAACTTTCAGAAATAAAACCTACATTCGCGCAACGGTCCAGGGTGACCGTTTACGTATGCGGGCGTCCCGATGTCTATATTTTTAGTCGAACTCTCCGCTCTCCGAAATAAAGACGGATCTGTTTAGGTGCGACGGTTAGAAACGAGCCATTAAACTGCTTGATTTTCGATGCACATTCAACTGCCGAATAACGCAACGCAGTGCATAACTGATCAACGGCTAAAAATGCCAAAGGTATAATCAATTTATCAGCTTTACCTGCACGCCAATAGTGCCGAGTTTGGTATCAAAATGCGCGGATTTAGATCAGCTAGAACAAGATACCGATCAAATAATTCCTACTTCTAGAAAAAATTAATAAAGACATTAATCCCCTCTGCAACGTCGACTGTTGAAAATAACGGCTGAAAGGTGCTTAAATATCTCCTGGAAGAGGCAATCCCGTTTTTAACCCGCCCTGCGGCCTCGTCTAGGTGGAACCTCTCAACGCTTGGAATTTTGCATTCTTCAGCGCCGCTATCGCTTCAGTGTTCTGAGTGACACATCAACTCCAAAAAGCCGAGTATTACAATATACCGGGTGTCCATTCTCAAAGTCGAAAATAGGCAATTAACATTAGTGCATTTGCTCGTTCTTCATTGAAATAATTCATTTTTCTGTACATAATTTTAACAGACGTTGACAAAAAATACCTGATTTACGCCAACTAATTACCAATTTTTTTGACAAATGCTATCGAACTTGAAAAGCAAGGCATGGCATATTTAAAAATTCCCAAGTTTTATATTAGTATTTTAAAATAAAAATCGCATATTGAATATTATTATTGATACCATTTGATGCGTAATAATTTTATCTTTCCATTGATATCCTTACCTGCCCTGTAAGTTGAATTGGCGAGCAGGAATCGGCAAAAACGTTCAATACAATGTTAATCGCCTATGTTCGACTTTGAGAACGGACACCCGGTATACATTTATGTTATACTTTTCAAATTTATAATGAAGGAAGCAATAAAAGGTAATAAGAAAGCAATGAGAAAATATAAAGCTAGACAGTGAAAAATAGAAAATATTGAAATCCATGCTAGTTACAGATAAAGAAACTTG
The DNA here is from genome assembly GCA_940337035.1 of Agriotes lineatus. Taxonomy (NCBI): domain Eukaryota; kingdom Metazoa; phylum Arthropoda; class Insecta; order Coleoptera; family Elateridae; genus Agriotes; species Agriotes lineatus. The sequence goes on from OW679199.1 coordinate 29,086,315, forward strand.
GAAGGAAAACTTCAATCACTTGGGTGTCATACTAGGAATGTATGGGGGGAGCGGTGTGGGAATAATCTTCAAATTAGCAAGGACAATATTGTGTGAAATTTACAAGGAAGTGGGAGCTCCAACATTCTTATGCTGTTGCGAATAATGAAAAATCCTTAGAAGAGACATACAGGGAGGAATTGAAAGTAGAAGTAGTGACTATTACAACAGAGACATATGGAATAATTAGGTCATCTTATAAGTCTAATTGCGGCTGAAAAAGCAAGATGAATGAGGCTTTATTTACACGAACTGGTTTAAAGTTTAAAATTAAGCAAGGACGGTTGTCTTCCTCTGAAACTGTTAGGCTGAAACCTTATAGAACTACATGCAGGATGAATGCCAGTAAGACGACAAGGTTATAAAATCTTCGTACCTCGGTTTTATCCTTCAATTATACACTTAATCGGACTATATAAAAATAAACCACGAGCCGTCCCCACGCGAAACACAGAAGTTATCGTGAAATTAATTGGCGCAGATTAGCCGCAGTCCGGATGGTGCGTAATTAAATCGCATTTCGTTCAGAATGCAAATCCGAAACGTTTTCATTAAGCCGCGGCGATTCCCAACACTCGGTAATTAAGGTGTTGGATTTTTCCTAAAGCGTCCTTGAAACGCGAGTCGCTAATCCTCGGCTCAGCTGCCTTAATCGTGGGGCCGCGATATGCTTTTGCTTTTATCGGGCTTTTACTTTTAAATAATGAACACTTTATATCTGCATGTCCGCCTTGTTGACAATTGCGATAGCCAGGTGACAGAATTAATTTACGATAGAGTTCTTGCCGGCCGTATCGGATTTATTGTTAATTTCGCCCATAACTCTGCCATGGACCATCATTAACATTTCACTCTCCTATCTGAGCGTTAAGTTTGGATTGCTGATTATCGCTAGGTATTTACCGAAACAGTCCGGGATTTAACAGGGGTGATAATTAAGCGACACATAGCAAATTTGTTATTGCTTCGTGTTTACTGGTCATCTGATGTTTTTGTTTGCACTTGTCATTATCGCGTATTAATTTGCATTTTTACAATCCATGTGAATTTACTGTCAACGGTGCTAACAGTATTTGGTTGTAGCAGGTTTTCATGTTGGATTGGAAGGTACTGATTTTTCAACAGTCTAACAATATGATAAAGAATCTTTCCGAAGAACAGGAATATACTATCAAAAACGATTAAAAGTATAGGAAGAAGCAGCTAGGGAAGTAAGAATGTAGATTAAAAAAGAAATTGAATGAAGAAGATGTAACAGCGCAATCTGAAGTGTAATTTTGAATAAAAGTTTCTGTATTTTCCAAACTTGTATATTCATGATTTTTTTTTAACGTGGCAATCATTTTCTCAGCGTGTTTGTCCACTTGTGGACATAGGTCTCGCCCATGGTTTTCCCCACTTTACGGAAATTAATACGTAATATTTAGGGTACCACCATAGTTTTTTGGATGACTGTGATGGAGTGGAGGTTCCGCTATATATAACCTCGTAACCAATGGGAAATGTTGCAATACTCAGCTTTGGTTGTTTCTAGATTTTTCAAATGCTTAGTCGACTTCAAAATAAATGTTAAAAGTCTCTATTAAGATAATATTCATAACATCACTTTTAACTTTAACAGCAACAAAGGGTTGCCATAAACAATTGCTAAGAATTCTATCTACTCCTTATCAGCAGTACTAAAAAAAGGGGTCACCTGCGAAGGTATTCCACAGGCGAGCGCAAAATTACCACACCGATGTAGAGTGCCAAAGGCACTACTGCACTACGAACGAGGATTTGCCCCAAACCTTATTTCACAACGGCGACCTACAGTAAACACATAGAAAATTTGACGGAAATTCACGCATATAATAGAACATATTGTAACAGACGTGGTTACGAACAATCACTGTTTGCCAAGAAATAGGACGCTGGTCTCACCTGCAGTGGTATCGGTATAAAACTGACTTCAAACAATGCACGTACAACGCCAATTTGTTTAAATCAATCTATTGACTTCAAAACACAAACACACATACAAACAAAAATAAATTAAAAAAACAGGTTTAGTCTTAATACAGCCTACGTGCGAGATACCTGAATCTACACGCATATACGTAAACCACATACATGAAATAACGGTGAAATAGAAGTTTTTAAGAAATTTAAAAACCAACGATGTCTTAAAAGAGGGTTCTGCCAGGTAGCCGGCTCTGTTAAAATCGAGCGGTATGTACACATATTGAAACCTTACGGAACACATTTTTTCTCAGTTGTAAATGCTTCTCACATTTTGACTGTAAACCTTTTCCGGTATAAAACTTACCTTGAAGTGGGCTCATGGGAAGTGCTGCGTTACATTCTGTCTTGCTCTCGAATTATATCATCTAATCCTGGCTGGCGTGTTGCGTGGAATATAATCACACGAACGGCTATGGTCGCCTGACGTCGCGAAGTTTTCGAAGGTAACAAATGCACCCCTTGAGTTTGTAATTTGCGTACCTTTTCTGCACGCTGAAGAAGGCGTCTGCTCCAGCTAAGCCCCATAAGAATTAAAATCCAACAAATTACTTACTGCGAGGCTCTCGAAGTCCATTGTATCTACTTCGCTTTTAGTATTGCGAAATTCGCTTAGCCGCAGGCCCCGCACCAAAAGGTGGGCACGTACGGAGAGCCGCATGCACACCTGCCATTAATGTTGAGTGGCTTGCGACTGCCCTTCGCAGGTTCGAACTTCGCGTAAATTTGATTATATTAAATAAAAAACTTCAATCGAATGCACTACTATAAAAAGTACAAGTTGGCTTTCGCTTTTAACGTAAAAATAACATAACAGGCAAGGGATTCTAGATGGCCCGCTATAAAGTTTGATTCTAGATGGCCCGCTACAAAGTTTAACTTATTCTAGCACATCATAACATATCTAAAATTAACTGTCAATGATACATACAGCCCTCTGTAATAAACCATAAACAACTGCAGTTCAACCGCCAGCTAGAATGTAGCAATGATTAAATTTATTTTCTTCTCTTTTCTTGTGCTTGATAAGCAATCTGCCTGTAATCTGAAAAATTTAAATGAAAATTGTTAATTGTGTGCAAATAATTTCGAATTTGGAAATGAAACACTCAAGTTGTTTAATGTAATATTGCTTTAGTCCCCCCTTCCCCCGTATACTCTTTATAGAAATGAAGTAAGGCAAGCACAGGTTTCTTTGAAATTTATCTGTTATAAATAGCTGTTGAAAATGGTAGCCAAGGGTATATTGTATTCACCCCGGTTTCTAAATTAGTAACTTGCCATCTTTAGGGCCCACTCTTGGTTAATTAAATTTTGACATTTTATTACACCGAAGCTTTAAAGATTCCAGGCTCTCAAAGCGGTACCTGCGTGGCTATTAACGTAGCTGCTATTAAGATTCGAAAATTTTTATGCGAACCAAGAAGTGCAAATTGACATTTAATGGACGTATCGTAATTACTAAGATATCGTAAAAGCGTCTGCTCTGCAACATATAAGCGGATTACAACAGAATGATGTTCGTCTTTTAATAATTTGGACCTTAAACGCAACTAATTGTTTTAAAAATATACCCGCTTGTTACGGCGAAAATGCTGCAGCAGTAAAATTATCTCCATTTATGACTGCAGAATTGATGGTTTACAACGTGCAATTATTCTTGCCACAAATTGCCTCTAATTTTAATATTACTGACTCTTGAGCAAATAAATATTGTTTACAAAATGGTCTTGGTAGTTTTGAGGCTTTTTGTTTTATTTAGTGCGATAAACACTGGCGCCTCGTTCTTCGTTTAACCCATTTGGCAGCTTTAAATCCCCAAAATTAGATTCTGTCCTAAACGATCAGATCGAGCAGTTAGTTCGTGGTTCTTTTGGTTTGACCTATATAGTGACCACAGCAGGGTGAACACTGATTGCTATAGACAACCATTTGTCAGTCTAGGCAATAAAGCTTTCCCTTGCTAAATGATGTAAGTCATGACATTTAGCACCTTTGCCTCTAAATTTCGTTTTATATCTAACGTTGCAATTGGCACTAGAGGAAAGTATGTCGTAAAATGTTTCTTTGATTGGCGAAATTTAAGTGCATCTTTCAGGATTTTTTCTTTTACTAAGCCTGGAATGATTTTGCCGGAATTCAAATAAACCTCTTCGTGACCCAGTACGTCTTACGAGATTTCCAAGTATTTACTTTTATTTCATTTGACATTCTCACACAGCTCCAACATTTTGTAACCATGTTTACAAGGAAACGAGTAAGGAATACCGATTAACTCCAGTCGAATTAGCAATTCGCTTATATAACACTGCACTCATCACTGTTGTAGCATCGTTTACGCAACAGCCAGCGACTGAGTCGTCACATATCCGCAATTTATGCAACTACTCTAAACAACCTGTGGCGGATTGGTGGCAACGCAACGTCGTGGTATTAACCCAGTGGCGTTACTGACAATTTTAGCTTTCCATACAGGTTCTGTATGCTATTAAAAAGTTATATACAGTGCGGACTTGCTAGCTAAGTCATATACTTATAGAGAAAAATCACAAAAATGTCCCGAACCAAAAACCAAGATTTACTTATATTAGGAAATTAGGTTTTGTCACTCTAACTTTAATACAACGAAAATGTGTTTCTTGTAGTGTTATACTGTTTATGCAGTTATTAAGAAATTATTCAGATTACTCACATTTTTACACAAATTATGGTAAACTCGCTAACCGTAGCAACGATACTGACACTTTTAAGATATGGAATTTGGCGTGAGCACACAAATACCGCAAAAAACAACTTCACTTTGCAGTCATCCAACATGTGGCTGAACAAAAAGAAATATTTAAATATCCATATCCTGTTATACTATTTACAACCTTGGTGGCGCAGTGGGCAGAGTGCCGGCCTTGGACTAAACAAAGCGGAACTTTTTCCATAGTCCACTGCATGGGTAGTGAGCTGGGTGACCATTCGATGTTGCGATACACTTAACGTCGCTCTCCTTTGAAGACTGCCACCTGAGGTAGCACAACGGGCTCACCTTGAAGTCTATGTGCGTGCTAATTTGGTCCCCCCTCCACCCAAAAATCCAAAAATTTAAACTACATCTAATAACTAACATTAATCATATTTGAATCAGTTAAAGCTAATAGCAGTTCTATTGAAAATGGTATTAATTAAACAATAATTTAAAAACCCTTGTTGTGTATTGTTAGTTGAATAGCCACGCAGATATGTAAATTGGGGCACACAACCCAAATGGAACTTTGTTATATGTTGTTCTACCGAACTTACTGTACTTAACCATTACCTTTGAAACAACAAGGTCAAATCTCTCTGGCGTGATGTCGGCATAGGAAGGCCAAATTGGCCAGTTATTGAATTTATCACGCCTCTTAGATCAGAGAGTGTCAAGTGCACAAGGCAGAAAAGAAAACCATGGCTTAGGACGCTTACACGCGAAGAAAAGAGTAAAACTACCCAAACCACTTTTAGAAATTGGATAGGTAATTATTAGCGAGCTATAATTAACGTAGACACCAAAGGTTAAATCATTGAAAAGAATAATAAAAAAATTTAAAAGTATTCATGTGCCATAGAAATAATAATGATACAGTTAATTACATAATAAATATCAAGCCGTCCCAAAATTGGCGTTTCAGAAGTCTTAGATTAAGTTTCCCAAATGGCTTAATGTCTATTAATAAAGAGAGTCAAAGAAATAATTTCCGCCCGTGATTTAGGGTAGGCCTTGGAAAGAAAGATAGAAAATGTATTCATGCCTTAACTAAGTCTGTAGGTGAATGTCAGATTGCATTTTGTTTATAAAAATATCTGTCACTGTGACAGGCAAAATACATTGCATTAAGTTTACTTGTATCAAGCAAAAAGGAAAATAAGTTGAGATGTACACAACAAGTATTTTTGTTGGAAATTTACTTTCGGAATGGAAGAAAAGTTGATGAAAATTGGATATATTCTATTGAAGACACCTTTAGGGAATTCAACGAGGAGTTTCCTGCGGTAGCAATACAATGTAAGGTATTTAGTGATGTTTTATCAAGAATGGTTCATAGCTTCCGCGAAACTGGAAGTGTAAACCGGAAGCAAGGCAGTGGTCGACCAAAAATACGCACTGCAGAAGTAGGTAATAATGCGAGACAAATTGTGAAAGAACAACTACACGTATCTGTTCGCCATTTAGGACAGCAATGAAATGTTTCGTATACAACATCTTATAGGATATTAAGAAGCAATTTGCATTATTTTCGCTACCGGTTGGAAGTGCATCAGGAACTGTTGCCAAACGATTCTCCGGATAGATTGGAATTCTGTAACTGAGGCATACTTTTATTTGTCTGGCAATATTCACACAATATGAGAGTGCTGAAAATCCTCATACAACAAAAGTTGGTACTTGGATTGTTATGTCTCGAAGATGTATTATCGGACCCATATTTTTCCACGATACGGAAATATTATAAATGAATATATTAAGCAGCTTCATGGGGATGAGCTCCAGCAAGGCTACTTCCAACAGGATAGCGCGGCTGCCCACACCGTCGAAGAGACCATTAATTACCTTTGCGATTTTTTTATGATCAAATAATTAGTTTACGTCCAAATCCAGACTTTCCACCTAGATTACCAGACTTGACTATGTTAGATTACTTTAGATTCCCTTATCTGAAAAACTGCAAAGCAGAATTATTTAAGTGTGCCAAAATAATTCCTCGAATGCTTAAAAATGCTTTTAATAGTATGAAAAGGTGAGTAAATTTGTGACTTAAAGAAAACGGGGGCCATTTTAAACAGCTTGGTTAGTTTTTATTTTTTTTGTATCTGTGAAATAAAAAAATTATAATTTCCAATTTTAATGCTTACTTACTTGTTATGATTGGTTTAACAGTTTGGTAATTTAATTGTTACTGTTATAGTGTTATCGTCTAGATTGAAATAAAAGAGCCAATTTCTTCAAAAATTTTTTTATTTACAATACCCTTAACCTCCATGAACACAACCGCACACAACTAGCGATTGCGCTAAGAATGGCTGTGTCTAAATATCACCCGATGGGTATTTAATCGGTATACACAATCACAGTTAACTCATTGAATTTGGTACTAATCAGAATATAAATGATTTAAGGAATTTCATTACTTATTACATGTCAGCGAAAAACCTAACCTAAAAATTATAAAATGAAATCGTGACTGCAAATTCTAAAACGCTTGCTGTTGACATTACTTTTCCATAGCCAACCCTTATGTAATTTCTTTTTGAACACACGGTATTAATCATAACAGTCACTAAAAATTGTGTGTATTAAGTGTTTTTTTATATTTTTAAGAAAATAGTTCAAGATCAAAATCTAATTTAGTTCTCCCTGACTGATAGTAGTTCATTTGCTACAATGGGTAGGTATGTATAAAGTTACGGCAAACTTCAATTTGATCATGGCATGCTGCGAATGAGTTTTTTTAAACACACGATATATCGTTAACTGTATTCTCCCTATATGACCTATAATAGTTTTTTTCTTCCATTATCTTCCGTAAGTGCTCCTTTCTGACGTATCTGTTTTTCAGATGTTTGCTCCTCTTCTCATTGCGTCCATCTTCAGGGCTTTTATTTGTTGGTCGTTTCTTTCAGTCATGTTTCTGATGCATAAAGTGCTACGCTCTGTATCATAACTTCTTTATTTTCCTACTTCTATTGCTGTTTCTTCGGATATCGTTCAAATGCCCCGTCAGCTCCTTTCCTTTTCTTATTAGTGAATTAGAGAATTTAGATAAGATGTTCTAAATAATAATATAATCATTGGCCAATTCGGCCTTCCTGTGGTGATATCACGCCGGGGGGCTGTGGCCTTGTTGTTTTGGTGGTAGTGACTTAACGCCGATTGATCAATTAAATATAACCCAACTATCTTTCGAAATGTTCTTAAACTGTAACTGTGAGAAACGACTCTACCTCAAATTATTGTTAAAGCTTAGTACCCCCTACACTGATGGACATGCGGGTGGGTGGTTACGCCACTGAATAAATAACCGCAGCTCAGCTTCTTGCATTTTTCTATGTAGGCCACATCAGCGGCGAAGTCCTCACGCAATAACCTGAAAGCGTAATATGCACAGAAATGGAGAAATTCATATGCATATAAAGGCCGGCGTCCTTCCTCGCGATGGTGAGAAAACCGCGTCTTGTTTTTCATTTTCCAACTAAAGATTCCCATAACTCCGTCTGAGGCAGCAGCTCCAGCGGAAAAGCGCTTTGCCAACTTTGCGCGCCCGCTGGAATATTAATAAAATTTCAAAATTTACAGTGTCGACGAATGCATTTTTCTTCTGACTCGAAAGCAATTTGCTCCAGACACCTTGCGCAGGGGCGGCTTCGTAAAAAGAGGCCCAAATTTCGGAATTGCCCAGCTGGCTGGAAATGGGAAATTCATAGTTCAATTGATACTTTCCGAAAGGAAATTCGATTAAGGCTCGAAATTTGACGCGACGTCGCGAGCGCAAATTAGACGCTGGGAAGTGGGCCGGGCAGATTTAAACTAATTAAAGTGTGTTGCAAATATTTGTCTAGGTAATTGTAAAATGATCGTAAACAGAAGGGAGGTCAACAAATTGTCAGTTTACAAACACAGCTCATCTGAATTTCTGGGTTGTGATATAAGCAATGCTGCCAGAGCTGTATTAACAATTTTGTTCTTTTGTTTACAGCCCTTTTTCCACTGAAATCGGTCAGAATTTAAAACACTCAATCCGAAAACGTTCTTTCATGAAAATAATCGAAGATGCATAGAATTTTTGAAGTAAATGAGTCAATAAGACACCAATCAGTCCCTAGATTATAGGCAACTTGGTTATTATTACCCTTGCCGAAAAGCACCATTGTGTAGCTACTAGCAACAAATATCAATGGTCTATTATGGACTTACGGCTAATACGGCTCTGTGTACCGTTATTCTACAGCGTAAGCTGAAAAATATGATTATACCCATATATTACAATTTTGCAATTGTTCCTTAAAATTGGTGTAATTACAGTTAAGTAAATTATCTTTAATCGAACATTTCTATTAAAATAAGTAGCTTACGATGATGGCCATAAGCCATGCTATATCAGTTCTCTTAATGTAAACAGTAAATTTTGAGTATCCTTTATCTAATAGACTTGTCTGTCCATCCGTCCGGGACGCTGTTTCAGCAGCCAAACCGTAAGAGATAGAGAAAAAAGTTATTAAAGTTATATGTTTGGAATGGTCATGTCAGCTCAGGAACCGAATTTCAGTCACGTGACACTTCCGGTTTTCGAGAAATCACAAAAAAGACCGTTTTTCAAATAGAACGCGTATTAAATAAAAATGTTTCAGCAGCCAAACGGAGCTGCGACCCTTTGCGCCTTAAAACGTCGATCGGTTAGGCAACCACTTTGACACCTTCCAGGTCTGGGTACAGTTTTTATTTAATACGCGTTCTATTTGAAAAACGGTCTTTTTTGTTTTTTTAAATGAGACATTTGTCTCACTGGACTACTAGTAGACTATAATACGAAATATAACAAAGATAGTTTCAATAATTCAAATGAACATATATGAAGAAAGATAAAATGTTTTATTTATTCCAAGACAATCAGTACTTTACTTTAATAAATTCACTTGATGTAAGCAGCAGTAACAAATAATTTGAGGGATAACAGTTAGCATCAAATAAAGCAGGTTTCAGAAGGGTTACGTTCAGAGTTCAAGATATGATAAATGTTCGGAAGGGCTAATGCAATTTAATTTGTAACTGACGGATTTGAGCTTATTTACGTCAAACATAATGTGAATAAAATGATACAGAATGATATGTTAAGTACAGAGGTTATATGAGCGTTATGTATTAAAAGTGTATAAGCCAGCAAATGGCAAATTAGCTGAAAGGAAAACGAAACAATGCGAGCAAAATAATGATTGCGATGGAGCAATGAAAAATAGAAGGCAACCGATCAAAAGACGATTAGTGAAACGTTAAAGGAACTCCAAGTGTATCAGTGCATTATAAGCCAAAGTGATTTAAAATCAGAGCAAAGTGTAGTGACATTTATTCCAAGAAAAAGGCAATTTTAGTAGTTAGGCATAGACATGATATCAAAACTGTAGTCCATAAGGTCAAACATGTTCTCAATCCTAATTTCTTTTATAAAATTGAAAATCTAGTTGCTAAGTTACCTGACAGTCTTTTGTTTAACATTTACCAAACAAACTTGTAAAATTTGTATTGGGGCCAGATTAAGCTCCTCAATTTATCACATAAAATTATAAATAAAAATTTCTTTTTAATACCATTTGTGTATAAAGTGATTCACTAGTGTGCAGGGAATATGTGGGTATAGTTTGCCAGGTGCTAAGAGGTCCAAGTGAAGCAGATTAGCCAGCAGTAGAATTCGTCCAAGTGCGAGTAACTTCGGGGTCCCATATCCTTAAGTAAGCAGCATCGCCCAGCAAGAATAGTGCCTGCTACGTGTAGGGAGAACATTCAGGAGCCCGTACGTGTAGAAATTATAACCAACAAGCTATTTCCAGGTGCATAATTCCCGTGGAGTCATTGGGGAGTGTATCTAGCGTCCGAGAGGTTTCCGATTAAGATAGGATTCCACAGGAAGCCTTTGCTGCAGCCCCAGAAATCGCGGGGTTCTTCAATTTCAGACTGTCTGCGAGGTGTAGCGCCAGGTTCCAGTGGTCCAGATCCGTCCAACTTCGAGAAATTCAGTTAGCGGCCTTTGAAAATGCAACATCACGCAGCAGTTTTCAGTTTTGCCGCTTGCAGAACAAAAAGTGATTGCGCGTGGGTTTTGACGTCACCCTATAAACAAACGAGCTTAGCAGTTGCTACGTCACGGCATTAATATTTTTCTGCTGCGTCCTTGCCATTTTGGTGTTTTTAAAATTCAATTTAACGCTGTTTTTGCAGTGGCAGATCATCGTGTTTACTGAGTCAAATTTAGAGGTTTGAGAGTATTTGTCATACAGCGAGTTATTTGTCATACAGAGTTTTTCGTAATGTTATGAACCTACAGCCTGAACCAAGTTTGTCTCAAGTTCTACAGAGCTAATCCCGAATTTATTGCGGATAGATAAAATAAGAAAAGGGGAATAAACCATTTACTTGTTGTAATTATTATCACACTCTTTTAATTTGCCCGAGTTTGACAAGCAGGTTCGTAATTGAATCTAATACAAATGTATAAAGTGTAGTATCCCTTGTCATTAATTATTTTATTTATAAACTATTATATTACACTACATATTACAATATATCTACAAAATCAGCTAAACAGGAAAGGCTCAAGTAACAAGTAAGGTAAAAATATAAGAACGAAGAAGCAAAGTAAAAGAAAGGTCTAGAAGAATTCGCCATGGCCGATTCGTCTTCACCGATTCGTCGTGGCCAATTCGCCGAAGGTACAATTCGTCGTCTGAAAATTCACTGTCAGAACATTCGCCGTCCACGGATAAAGTTTGAAATGGGTAATAATACGTACTACTCTCAATTCAGTGCTAATAATATACAAAGGGATTAAATAGATGTTTGACAAGTTATGATCAATGCGTTCGCTAGGGTTGATTCTTGAATAAGTCGAACACAAAAACTTCCAGAAAATCTTCGAACCACAATTTCATGGTTTACTAATAATTAGAGAGTTTTTAAAGGTTAAAAACTCGACACAGAGATAAACTGTGGTCATTAAACCGGCCGACGGCGAATCGGGTAGACGGCGAATCAGCGATGGCAAATCACCGACGACCAATCGGCCACGACAAATTGCCCATGCACCTGGTGGTTTACTGTGTCGTATTCTATCTGATTGTATCTATTTCATTAGTTTTTTAGGTAGTTGTTCCTCAAACACCTTTTTTACGTGCACATTCTGTACATTCTTTTCTGTATCTCAGCGTTTTTATGTGTTCTCTTCTAAATATACTTGCTAATCTTCTAATATAGTCTATTTCGAGTACCATCAATATATTCCTTATTATTTTAACTACCCCCCCCCCCTCTCAAACTGCGCATTCGTATATGACGAGGCTTTCATGTAGCGCATTGTACTGTTATCTATAAAATTAACAAATCTGAAAGGCAATGGAAGAAGAAGAAAACTTTACAGAAATGGCAGAAATAAAGTGTACTTGATACGGCCATGTTGCTGGATGAAAGTTACAACGAACGCAATGGAAAGAAAATACTACCAGATGATGCATGGCCAAATTGAAAAGAATTAGTAATTCCTAAGGAAGCGGGCGGTGAAACTACTACTTATTCTCTGTCTCTACGAGCCATTTGGGCATCTTAATCTATGACTTCTCTTCAAACGCCGTGGTTTTATATTTATTACGTAATTAAGACAAAAAAATGTATTATTATTAAGTGTATCTATTATTCTTATCTCTCCAGGAGTACTTTCTATTTTACTTTGCATATTTGTTCCGATCGCGTATTTAGATTCTAAATGTGTTTCCACAGATTTCGGTAGTTTTATTATATCTCTCGCTTTATTCCTTTTTCCAAGCCATAACTCTCTATGCTGTTTATATATTCGCTCCAGTGCTTTCCGTTTTGCTTTGCAAACTTATCTGTATATTTCTATTATCAGTTCTTTCAGCGTTTCTGTTGTTGTCCAAAACTTTGCTTTGTACGTACAATTGGCTATACTTTTTTACAATTCTGTTCTCTATGGTCCAAGTGCGATCATAATTTTATTAGTTCTGTTCTTCCTCTCAGGAAATATTCTATTGCTACGCGATGGGTTCTTATTCTTTCGTTTAGCAGTTCAGCAGTGCTTCGATATTCGATGGGCGGTTCTCTTCTAAGCACTGAAAGTGTAGTAGGTATATAAAATTATTATATACATATATACGTTGTGAACATGTGTTTCAAGCTAGAATGACTTGGCGAATTATTGGAATTTTCCGCGCCGTTACCCTGATTTTGTCCGTATTGTCGCACCAGGCGCACTCGTACTTTCTTTGTTGGTCTTTAACGATTTTTTTTTGGTACTGATGTCTGTCAGCGCTAAGGTGGCTGTATTTCTCTGGGTTGTTCTGATCCAGTATCCTATATCCAGTTGCTTTAATGCCGTACAATTACAGGGTCTGGTCTGATCCCGTATAGCTGCTTGCGTATGTTGTTTCTTTTGATGCTTGGATTGTTAACCTGAGTCCCTAGCAGGCTTCTTCTGTATACGATCTTAATTTACATGAGCGCTTGTTGCTGCCAAAGCCAGGAGTCTTTAATCGCCGTCAGAAGACCGTCATTTGGTCGTACATGTAGCTATAATAATATTTTGTAATCTTTTGAGTTGTGCTACCGTTCGTAGTTAAAATTTCTTTATATTTTCACGTGGCGTATTTTGCTTCTTATTGAGATTATATTGTTGTGCTAGTGTCAGCGTCTTCAATTGAAGTCCTTCAGGTTTCCTCGAATGTCATCTTTACCTGTATACATTTGTAACTATACATTTATGTGTGTTATGCGTTTGCTATTGTTTCAATAATATTAAAGTTGTAATTATTGCAAAGTGAATTATAAAGTGGTTTTTATTTATATTACACTTAAGGATATTGTGATATTGGTTAAGGTTTGAGTTTATGAATTCTTGTTTCTATATGAGCACATTTTTGTTCTATAAAGACTCATTGGCGCCCCTTTTGTGATGATGAATGAATGTAATCTTTTCTAACCATACCGTCTTCGATATTAGCTAGCTCAAATGCGCCCATGTAGTCACGATTTTGACATAAATTAAATGCAGTATGACATTATGCCTCGTTATGAGATTAACTTTTTTTAAAGCGCAATAAGCATTCTAGCTCCTATCATAAGGTAATGGTTGCTGAACTCATTGTCGGTGAGTCGAATTCAGAGGAGATTTGAAACTTAAAGGCAGTGAGAGGAGATGATTGAAATGTTGTGGCGATAGAAATCAGCATCGTACGACTACGTACGTGCTAGTGCGCGTCTCTCACGTCGATGAAGATACATATGGCAGAGTACTCGAACTAGAGCTAAAGAATATGAAATTCGGGATTTCTATTTTTTCTAAGTTTGTTCTTAAATCCCTACTCGTCGTCCCTAATAAGTTTTGAACCTGTACGAAAAAGAACATATTTGAACCAATAACTGATGCTTCTCAAGATCGTCGATTTATTTATTTATTTCTATGCAAACTCTATGAATTCTGAAATTTCATGAAGCTAATTCCGAAAAATTATTGGCCAATATTTGCCAATATCGCGCAAATCACTGGCCGCAGGCAGTTACGCAAAATTTAATTAGTACCATCTGCTAAACACGGACTGTTGGCAAATTATTAAATTTAGCCGCAGAGCCCTAATTTAAATAATTTCCAGTGGGCTAAACAATCCGCGCAAAATATGAGGCCGCATGATGCTTCCAACAATTTTAATTAAACTGCCAGGTTCCGTAATTACGAAGTAAATATTACTGTTGCATTTTGCCGTGCTTCGGCGAAGTTTGTTGTAAGATTAACTTTTTAGGCCATGCCCTATTTCGGTCACAGTAGTCGCACAGTAAAACTGAAAGCTTGGAAAACTTTAATTAGTGTTTCGATTCCAAGCCAAAAGATGTAGAAATACAGTGTAAAGCAGGTTCGCATTACTGTGTTTCTAAGAACATTAGCAACTCGAATTATGAAATAAAATTTCGGTTCTATGTAATAGAGTAGCAAGACTACACACAAACATATTCACACAAGTTGCATAATGTCTTGTAGGTAGCACAGCGGGCCCATTTTTCTACCTAAATGGGCTTGAACTTGTTCACCATCTCCCCACAGTCCAGGCAATCCAAAGACTAACAAGTATTCGTATCTGGAAATTATCGCATATATTTACATAAAACAGTTTTACCACTTCCTTCGAATTCAATTTTCTGGTTACCTCTCTCATTCCATGTAGACATAATTTTGTGATAATTTTTTGGTTAGTGTAAATATAAGATTGTCTATGATAGAATTGTTTTCACATGATAAAATCACTGATAAGAACACAAAATCTGGTTCAATTATAGTTATGAACAGTGTTTTCTGATACGAGTTCTTTCACTGTGGCAACAAATAAACATACATCGTCATGGTTTTGATTTATTACAAATTTTAGATTTTTTGTAGTAACAGAAGTCTAAAATATGGTTCAAGAATTGTCTGTTGAAGATACCACTATAATTGTTGCACTGCCCATACCGGTGGTAAACATAGTTATTTGCAGATTGGAGCTCGGGTTAGGTTTAATAGTTACTTTAAGCTTCGCCCTAATGGTACTTCTATGAACCACTCATTCATAGTTTTAAATTTTTAAATTCAAATCTCAGTTATTTTATTATATGACCTTATTGTATTTTGAAATCAGGGTCAAGCGATAACATAGGAATGTAAGATATAATTATTAAAATATTTGTGATTTATATACAGTTTGTTCATTGCTTTATCACTTGTAACATTGCATTCGTCGAGTAAGACAGGATTTTTCGAAAATGTTGATCGAAGTTATCGTCTGAACAAACATAGTTTTTAGTTTTAGTTCTACCAGGTGTTTTCTGTCTGTGTTGTGTACAATAATAAGTAGTCAGCCACCTTGATATAAACACGGTGGTGATTGCGATAGAGAATAAATGGTTTAGGGGTGAGCACAAACGTTCTATTAACAATGTCACATACATGGCAGCAAGAAAATAACAACTGACATAAATAGTACAGTAATATTTGCATAAGTAAAAGACGTGAATTGACTAAAATTTCAATAATCTAAAGACGGCCTCTCAATGAATAGCACCTTAAATCTTTTGTATGTTTAACCCTGATAAACGGTGATGATGCTTCGGTTCGGGGAGGACCCTGGTTAGTATATTCACAGGCATCCCTTCAGTAGAACGGTACCTACTCGAGCAAATACACTCTTGGACAACACATCTCTCGCGAAATGGTAACTAATATCAATCTACCTGTACGGACGTGTCTCCTATCGTCTTGAGCCTTCATCGTAGGTTAATCTTGTTCCAGGTGGATAGGAATATTGAGCGGTTTTGTTCGTTCCAACTTACAGTTCTTGCGTAATTTACGAATGTTTCCCCCTTAACATATGGTGATGCCACTGTAGTCTTGTGTTACAGTTAAAAAGCGCCACGCTTCCATTACCTACACATTAATTGTCCCGTCCTTTACATGCTATATTGGCTAACCCCGTCTCAGCCCTCTTGTGGTTTACTTTTGACACCGAACTCGTTTGGCGACCTTCAATTTGTATGAGGCAAATTGCCAATACGTTGGAAGCACGTGATGATTGTTTGCAAATGTTCCTCACAGGTGCGCTGCGTGTTTTGTTCATTGCGTACTGGGCTTCCTTCTCATTATTAGTGTCCCTTGAACCGATCGCACGCAGTATCACATTGTTGACCGTTTAGGGCTATTATTTGGTGATGTGCGAATAAAAAACTAGTGTCCCAGAGTTTACTCACGTTGTCGCGAATCTTTATAGGTAAACGTAATGAAGATTTTTGAGTCTTGTCTACCCATCGCACGTGATTGTACATTCTTATTGGCGTGTGTATTGAGTTCTGGAGCCGCGAGCCTGGAGACGATGTTCTTCCTGCTTCTCATTTTAACTGGATATAGGTAATTAGAAGGAATTTGAGAAAGATTTTTAAGAGTTGACGCTGGAGTCTTTAAAAGTTCTGCTACTAGTTTTACAGCCGATTCGCAAAGTCACTGCTGAGGTCCCGTTGTTAGGCGAGTTTTTGTTGTGGAAAATAACTTATTGCCGAAGTCGTTGAAGACGAGTTCCATAGATCTGTAGCCGTTTCCTGAAAGCGTTTGCCAAGAACACGCCGTATATCCAATAACTTCTCTTGGTAGCTGTGTACGTTGCTCTTTTCCTTTCTGCGTTGCTCTCAGCCTTTTCTTTTCCTTCCTTCCTCGAACTAATATAGTTAATGCGATCTTTGGTATCCTCTTATTACTCATCCTCCATATATGGTCAAGCCATTTGATTCTATGCGCTTTTGCAATTTCCTTAATATTTGGTTCTCCATATCATTCTATTATTTCCCCATTCGCCTTTTCTGTTGTCTTTCTTCCACATATTTTGCTTAATATCTTTCTTTCCCGCCGGCAATACCGCTGAGTGGTGTTGCATCTCTCACGGCACTTGTTAAAGTTAAGCTCCAGTCTGCTTGGTCAGTACTTGGATGGGTGAACATCTGGAAAGCGGGAGTAGTGTTCTAGCTTAGACAGGTTCCACTACCTCAAGTTCCTCCGTCGAATTGAAAAATGCACATACCCTTAGAGGCTCAGTGCGCCCAGCACCCCGACACTGTGTAAACTGTACGGGGGATTACAGATTATGTATGTATGTATGTATCTTTTTCTCCCATGTCACTATCATTTTTTTATCTATTTTCCCTATTATCCATTGGTTGCTCGCTCAGCGAATATGACTACTGGTCTTATGACAGATATGACCTTTATATTCCGTGATATTAATTTGCTTCGTCATATATTTTTCATTGCGTATATGTACGATTTGCTACTGCTACCCTTGCTTGAATTTCCTCCCCTACTTCTGCTTTCTTGGAAAACACATTTCCATGTTATGTAAATCTGTCTAGCTCTTCAAATTTCTTTGTTTTTTTGTCGTCGCTGTCATGCCATTTTAAAGAAGACCCTGTCTGTCCACGTCATGCATTTTGTTGTTCATTAATTTATTTTTTCCAGCTGTTCTTATGTCTTTTTTTAGTTCCCCTAAACTACTTGTTACGATTGCTAGGTCACCAGCAAAAGCTAGGCACTGATGCCTTTTTCAGTATATTAGTTAACTCGTCGGATCCAAGGCTTTTATTTTACAATTTCATTTATTTCATCTATACTAGGAGACTTGCCACTTCCTTCGGTTGGGTAATATTCTCCATCGCCACCACCTTCCTCTTCTTGTTCATAACCTTTGTTTAGTAATTATTCAAAGTACGCCTGTCATATCTTGATTATTCCTTCATTGTCCACTATGAATTCTATTTCCTTGCCTTTGTAGTATACTGGTTTTGGCTGATGTCCTACTTTATCTAATCTGTCATAAAGAATCTTCTTTTGCGTTGTTTCTGTCACATTGACTTTGATATCAGATTACGTCAATAAATAATGTACGTTATTAAATATTCCAGTTGATATCATTGTTCACTTCCATTCTTTATTGACTTTCTACTTTCGCTCAACTCCGCATATATACACAAGATGTAATTAATCATATGTTGCACGGTTTGCATTGAACTTGTAGTCGGCCATTTTCTGTTCGAAATCTAGTGAGTTATCCCCTTTACTCAATTTTCTTCGAGTTAGGTCTCCTTCTTCCTAGTCTCCTTGTCTCAACTATTAAAGAAGATATGATCGTCCAGTTCCTGTATGTCAATTCTTATTAATTGCTTGGTTTTTGAATTGTTACAATGTCAAATTCCTATTGCTTACGTTGATTATTTAAGTGTTTTAAGGTTCCTTCTTCAAATTTTCTTATACGTTCCACGTTCCCGTTTATATTTTCTTTTTCATGTTTTTGTTCTATTTTTAAACTTTAGTTGTTTGATACGTGTTACTACAGTGTCCTTTCTGTTATGTAATTGCTTAATTATTATCTGATGTGGCGTAGAGCAGCAACAGATATTGTTAAAAAATGTCAATGTGTTGTATTTGTCTGCAGCTGTATACTATTTAGACAAAAGACTGTGACACTAAACACTATTAATAGTTAATTTGTGGTATACAAAGGAGGTAAAACAAACTTTTAAATGTTATACTTGGTAACAATATTATTTTATCTGTCAACAGCATATTTATTTTTTAAGAAAAAGGCATTAGAAAAAACTTGCATAATATATCAATTGATTCTGTATTTTGCGTATTAGACCAACTCGCCAAATATCTTCATAAATAAAATTGAATTCCTTTCTCAGGCACTGTTACTATTTACACAAGAGCTGAATAATGCTATTTTTCACAAATAAAGTACCGCATCGGTTTTGTGTATTTGCCACTGAAAAACAGCATTGTTTGCTCAACCAAGTGCTACACTCCGACCACAAATTCTTATTTAACAGCTACCCATAACTGGACCCAACACAGCTCAATATCGTTGCTAATATTCGTGGAACTTTTCCTTTTAACTCATAGATCATCATTTGGATTAAAAGCACTCGTTTAAGTTTAAACCCGCTAGGGACTGATTAAGCAACCAGCAGTTGCTGAAGGAATTCCAAATCTCCTTTGAAAAAGCCAGAATCTCTCCCGAATTCAGCCTGAAAACTTAATAAATAAAAATTACTCAGCGTTTTAATCTGATGCAGCTCCGCCTTAGAACTTGGGAGGACGGTCATAAATCCTTTAATCTCAAGGGCTCAGTCCTTGGTTTTCTCAATGGGCGAAGAAAACAAAGCGGCTGTAAAGGCCGGGAATATAGCGATGAGTTAATTAACCACATTCCCTGTCTGGTTTTTAGTTGTCGCATGTGGCATCGCGCTCATACAATGCTATCGGATAATTATTATATAATACGCAATCTCATGGAAAGGAAAGCTGGAAGTGTGGGAACATCGACCATGTTCCCGTCTTCAGCTTATTCCGATGCCTTGTATGACCGCAAAGGGTGTATGCGTGTTTAGAAGTTAATCTAATCTGGCACATGTACAATCTTATTGGAGCTTAAACGTTCTAAATATGCTCTTGTTTAAAACGAAACCGTAATATTAAATATTACATCTTTTTATAATTTCATCAGTCCTTTTTGCTTTCTCTTTGTGTTTTTTTATGAGATTATAAAGCCTCCGGGAGTCTGTCAGTTCTCGACATTTGGGGATTTCTTTCAATACTAGAGCTTTTCCAAGGATTCTTTATTATAATTCTGGGTGACAATCTTGCCTTTGTGGAAGAGCGTCTCTTCTAAGGCATCTGTAAATATCGCAAAAAATCAGCGATTTGTATATGTAGATACTCTTCAAACTTTAGCAGAAGTGGTTTTATTTAAATTTTGTATTTTTACTTTTAAATATCTGCTTCTTCCAAAACGTCAGTAAATAACGCAGCAGGTATTACTAATTGCATTTAAACATTAAACATGTGTATAGGTTGTATAATGATATTCAGATTATTATTTATTTAATATTAACGATTATTTAAATATAGGCATTATAATTGCTTAAACTAAGTTTCTTTTTTTGCAGGTAAATCCACATAAATCATTTCTTAATTACCCGATTTATGGGTGAGTATTGACAATTGATATTATTTTTAATGCAGTCTAGACAATGGGGTATTTTTAATTATGGTTTGAAATATGAGAAATTCATTTAGAATTATCGTAGGTGCTTGTCTGAAAATTAGAAACTTTCCAAGCGTGTTCCATTGTGATAGTTATGTCATTTTTAAATAAAATTGCTAGCAATAATTACCATGTATTAATCATTGTGGATACTATTAGAGAAGATTATTTAAACGATATTTTAGATAGACATGCACTTTTTCAGGCAATAATTCTGACTAAAATATTATAATAAAATTATCTGAATAGAATGGGGTAACAGTTTTTAGCAATTTTTGTGAATTCGGCATAGAGAGAATCAGCGATGAGGTTTGGTGTAAAATTTGCGTTGTTTTTTCAAGATTAAAACTTGCCGGCCGATATTTTTTGTGGACTCAAATTGTAGCAAGACATTTCAATGCCGCTACGTCTCTATCTTACTGCCAGCTAGCTCAATAGCAACAAGATCTCTCTTACTTAGCTTACCTCAGTCGTGGTTGAAATTAAACAGACGTTGGCCTGTACCCGTGCTAAACCAAATGTTTTCATAAAAGCCTATTTGTGTACATGTAAATGAACTAAATAATAATAGTATTAAACACTAGACCATACAACGGGTGGCTATTTCTACCCCGAATTTATACCCACAACGATAGTAAAACCACTGTCAAAAATTGTTTGTGCTACGCATTTCTATAACTCTGTATGTCCATTTACGCACACAAAGCTGCTTCTACTGCAAATCCATATTAAAAATGATTAACGCACAATTCCGAAAACTATTCAAAAGCAGTGCGCACAAAACTTTGGCATTAAGATCAATCGCAGAGATCTGCTTCAAACGCCGCCTTTGCACTAAGCACCTATTGCACCCAAAATACTCCCAATCACACTATGAGACTTCGTGCCGGTCTCGATGGTGACCTTTATGTCGCTGATTACAATATAAAATTAGCCACATGCAGCGATGACTAACAAATGCCACTTGCACAATACCTGGATTTGATTATCGTAGGTTTCCACAACGATGTCTTTATAATTGTGTCACCTAATAACGTAGACACTTTATAGCTACAACGTTGGCAGAATTTCAGGCCATAAGTAAAGCTCACCGGCCACCATTTCAACGCTTCTCTCGCTTGTAGTTCGCTAGGAAAAGTAGGGACTCCACTTTCACTTAGCGCGGGGTCCCACCTTCCACAACGAGCTCGCCCCGCGACATTCTTAGGCCCGCGAACGAAGCCACTTCAGACGACTAGCGCCAGCAAGCTTTCCTATTGAACCTTCAGCTCAGACATGTGTGCTCCCTACAATGACCTACGCCATGAAACTGCTAGATATACAAAGAAAGTATGATTCGGCTGAGATTATGCCAGTGGGCAAAGACGAGAGCTAAGACACAAACGACAATAAAGTTAACGAAGATAAACCCAGGTAATGGATGCAGCAGAGCACATTGCAATGAAGTGAAGATGGTCGGGTCACATATGTAGACAAGATCTCCACGTCATAAATGTGGGAAAACCATATATAAGGTGCCATATGACATTCGAAGGCTTGACCGGAAAGACTAGCGGCTGGAAACCATAAATAGAGTGACGTGGAACAATATGGGAGTCGAGCTCTGTGGACTAGTAGTTACCACGCTTAGCATTCGGGAGGTCGTGGGTTGGATTCTCGTGGCCGTCTGCTCTGATTCAGTGGTTTTCGTAAGTCAACGGAGTACCTTCTCGAGGCGAATGCCGAGGTAGTACTTCTGCACATTTCCTGACCGATTTTCCATTCGCAACCCCTTCTTTCTCTAACCATCCTGAAATTCCCATTATTGGCTGAAGAGGGACGCAAGGTGTCTATTGCAGCCCGCCCCCAATTGGGGGGAAAATACCTTTTTTACCAATATAGGAGTGGTCTATATCCAGGAGTGTGTGGTGATAGGCTAAAGAAGGAAGCTTGCTGATTGATAATCGATAAAATTGAGCAGCATTCCAATATAAGTAACAACTTATTTTAATTTGTGTAATAAAATCAAAACCACAGCTGCTTTAAAGAAAGTTCAAAATTTTGTCTTTGGGCATCCAAACACGGTAGGGATCTTTTGACATTGTTGTCCTGGACTGCCTGCAGCATATTAATATTAACACTTCGAACAGCAGCTTAAATACGATTTAGACATTTTGTTTCCTCTTCAACTGGAGTCGATTTCATATGAGTAAACTGTCATTTTATTTTACAGTGGTAAGTAATTTGAAACGTTCGGAAAAGTGTAAGTCTTGGGCCACGTATAACGGTATTTTTATTGTACAGAATATTGTTCTTATATTTGGTTTTTCAACACATATTTGGAATACTAGGGTACAACATACGTTTAAATATTGTTTTAGAATTCAGTAACCATATCGACTAACGTACCGTTGAGTATTTTTAGACACTGTTCTTTTTTACATACTTATTTTTGTCATATTACGTGAAGTCATTATGCATACCTATTCTCAAAATAGGTACTTTAAATAAAAGTTTGTTTATATAACTGCAAGTCCATAGATTTTGTTGAACAGTAAACTAAGGTGCTGTTTTTGCCAATTATCAAACCTCACGAAGTGTGACTGAATTTTATATAATCTTATTTTTCTGTTTACAGACGCTAACTACAATTTTCTAAAAGCTAGTTATTCAGTGGTCAGTAAAAGAATGGCAACAAGCCAGGACTGCTTTTTTCGACAAACGAAAGTGGGTATGGTTTACCACCATTTTAAGAACACCTAAAAATCGCTTCGGCGTACTTCAGACGTAGCACATGAGGGCAATTTTATGAATAATGGCAAGAAATAAGCTTTATTAATCGTAGCAGTTTTTGTTCCTAGAACTTCTGCCGTTAATAATGGCATTCCGCTGAGCCTCGATCGTCTGTAATTAATTTCTGTAGATTCTGTATGTGCTAAAGCGTCGCTTCCATGGGCGTAGGACCGCGGGGCGCATTTCTGCTTTAGTTTGTCGCTATAATAATTCATATTTCAAATTAGATAGTGAACGCATTCATCTTGATTTTGACTTTTCTGCTTAAGTATCGTAATTTGTAACAATGGCAATATTGCAATTAAAAATATTATATACAAATAATAGCTTCCCCTAAATGAGTGGATGAATGAGTGGGCTGTTGCGTGCTCATGGGCTACAGCCCAAACAATACCACATGTTTTACTCACAGACATCAGTTATATTAAGCTTACTTACTATTTATTATTCTGCTTCATCCCACATAGTTTGCATAGTTTGTCTTGTCTCATTTGTGGTCTGCCCACAGATCTTCTTCCTTTGCAGTACATCCATAGAAATACGAGTAAAGATTGATAAGTTGAGCTACAACTGTATACAGCATTTAAACAGAATGGATTAAAAATCTCAGGAAGGCTATCCAAACTCTTATGTTCTTTTCCAAATTTTCTAAAAATCTTTATGCGAGTATCACATCTCCGCCAAGTGTGTTTAACATTTATTGTATATGGTAGATATTGCTATATTAATACCGATCCAGGTTTCAATACCTTCCTCGCTTACTTAAACTGTTTTGTAGTTGTATTTAAACATTTTCTCTAAAGTAGGAAGAAGACTACGAAGAAGAAAGTATATTAGTTTTCCCCCACCTATAATTTCGACGCTGCTCTTAGACCGTTGGAAGGAATGATTCTGCACTGAACGCGAAATAAGTGCTCGACGTTTACAGATAAGTCAGTATTGTACTCGCTCTCGAGCAGAGAGGCTGGTTCTGGAGCGGGAATTTTTACACCTGGTTCGCGCCGTTGGCGCGAGTCGCCAGCTGGTTATTTTCAGGTTAAGAAGAAGGTTGACTGAAATAAAACAAACCTCACGTACAGTTTGTGGCCGGTGCAACTTACATGTTTCCATTTTCGTAATAGTAACTCTACGATCGTGAAGACGCTTCACTTCTTACTGAGTAATGAAAACTTCTGCAGTGCTGAAACCGTTAAGGTTCAGTTTTTGTTAATTGAGGTACTGTTGGACTCCGAAGAGCTGCTTTTATCGGACCAGATTTTCACATCGACCCGAATGTTTTCGTTGGCTAAATTCCAATGCCAGGGAGTGCTCTATATTTGCTGCCGAACTCCCTGTGCCATCATTCTGTTAGTCCTTAGGTTTCGCTTCGAGCTAGAGCTCGAACATATTCATCCAACGACGTTATGCCTTCAGAGTTTTGTATTGTTAAATTACTGCATTACGGTATAATTGTCCTGTTATACAGGGTGTTTTAAAATTGCACAGAACAAGTATAAGGACGTTATTCTGCATCAAAAAATAAGAAAAAACTCTTATGAACATATGTCCTAAAATCATTCATTTCAAAGATATCCTTGATCACAGAATAAAGATAGCAATTCGTTTTTAAAACGTTTAGATTTAGTAGGCTGGTGTTTCGCTTTCATTATCTGTTTGTTTTACTTACAATGCCAAAATTATTATGAGTGACTCAGAAAAAAGAGATTACTTCGAACAGTTACTATAAAAATTTTACTTAAAAAAAGGAAAGAAAAAAGATAAACCTGAAATAATTAATTTTTTTTCCAACCACACGGATAAGACGCCATATTGTCGAATAATTTTGTAATTGTAAGCCATTTCGGGATGCTCACCAATTACCTTGGCAACTGTACACTTTTCGATTCATATTTGCACTAGTACAAAAATAAACGCAAGATAGGGTTTTACATGTTAAATTTTAAATAAAAAACAAACGCTTCGTCAATATTCAGCATTCGCCGTCATTTTTTTTTTTCGTATAGTGATTGTTTATTTGAGCCATGACAGTTCTACAATATAACTTACAATGTTTGATTCTAAATAATAAGTCATATTACTGAATTTATGAGTAGTTGGAGAAAAAATAGTATGTTTCATTCGCACAAAAAATGCGTTTTCGGGACGCGTAAGACTCGCCGGACTACGCTGCGCGTCGTTCGGCGATCTGTCTTACTTGTCCCGAAATCATGCATTTTTGTACTAATGAAATAAATAACTATTGGAATGCTTTCTTATTATTTTTGTACTTTTTACTATAGAACAACGCCCACATATTGTATGTAAACAAAAAACATGTATTGGAACAAAACATCGGCCAACTAAATCTTAAAGGTTTGAAAAACGAATTGCTATTTTTAATTTTAGGGCATACGTTCATTAGAGTTTTTTTCTTATTTTTTCATGCATAATAACGCCCTTTATTTGTTCTGCGCAATTTTGAAACACCCTGTATATGTAATTTATGCATGTATAACATTTTTTCACGTTGATATAATAGTTACGTCCTTCTTGTTTTGTAATTACCAGTTATGCTGTTTATATAGGTGTTATTGGCAATTCTTCGCCTAGCGATCAACTGGGTTGAGCTTTCCCCTTCTGGGACGACTAATCACCACTTGGAGGCATCAGCTGTACTGCAGCCAGTCTAGTAAAATGACTTTATCACAAAGTGTATTACAGTGACATCACCTTCAGGAAATCCCCCAGCCATGGCAATAGATTTATAACGAGCCAGCCCCGGGTGGGCTGATAAATAACTACGCTGAATAAAACCCCGCCCGTGTACCACTTTATGTTCTCATTAATTTAAAAAAATATCTTTCAATTTTTATAAAGATGTTATAGATGCTTACTGGAATTACTACTAAGCACACACTTTTTTTAATATTTAGTATAAGAACGAGTATGTTCTTAATTGTTGATTTTCATCTATCATATATCAATTGTATTAAAGTAATTGTATGGGTCGTTCTAGTGTGTTTGAATAGTGAAAAATTAAAAAAATTACACCAAAAGTGTGACAGATGCACGATGGCTGGAACAAGCACACCCTGTAATCAATGGATGTCTCATTATTATTACCCAAAAGGTCTTTACAAAGCATGAAGAAATTGCTTTAAAATGTATGTAACGTGTCCCAAAAGTTTTCGGAAGAAAAGTAATGGTTAGAAATTTTGTATAATTTTTATTTATTTTGCATGTCAACAACCTAACCTTATAACTGTGTTTATTACAAAACTGACATGTTATATTAAACGTCAATCAATTTGATACAATTTGTTTCTAACGACAACTGTATGGGACGTTATTTACTGTAGGTCTATTTTGAAAATTTTCCGAAAACTTTTAGGACATAAGTTACTAGTTGAGCACACGTTTTTTTGTACTGTTTTGAAGTGCCAAAAAGTTAGTGCGAGGTGAGTTCTTAAGCAATTACTTCTCAACTGAAGCAGAGAAGAATTGACACTTGCATTGCTCTTTGTTATGCAAAAGAGGAAGCTGCCGTTTGTTGATGGCTATGAAGCCATCTTTTTCAATCAGAACGCCAATAATTGTTAAAGGAATGCTGTTATGAATTTTCTTCAAATGCGAAAGCATTAAAGCTACCTCATTGTCGGCAAAGATAATGCTGATTGTGTGTTGGAATGAGAAAGGGGTAATTGGAGAAGGTAAAATGTTGAAGGGCACGATAGCCAGCAGTGCTTTGTATCGTAGCCTAAAAGATAAATATCGAAGCCATCCATAAAATGACTTGGATATTTACCCAGGGATCTGTTGCTTCAACATGATGATTCTTGTCTCCACTGGGCGGTGGAAACTAAAACAAATTATCGAAAATTTTGGATTTGAAATTATTGAACATTCTGCGGAGAATTTCTGGGAAAGCGTTTGCATTTCCAGTTGGTAATAAGTTCTAATCTTTACATCCGGGGATACTTGATTACATCGTATGCTTCTGGTCAATATATTAACACGGTCACGACCTTCATGAAAAGGTATTCTTCTTTAATCAACGGGTTATGTTAGCCAGCTACCTCTCGGTCTATTTGAAGAGAAAGAAGTATTTAACAATTCAACAACGAAATTTCAACTAAGAAAACTCAATACAGGAGAATCGGGTTATTGGATTATTAATTCTCTCCACAAGAGCTGATTATCATTCTATAATCCAGCGACATCGGCGAAGGGGGGTGACGTTAACTTTAGTGGAGCTGCGGACTTACTTTGCTTCCACCTGCTTAATTCGTTTATAAAAACACCTGCATGCAGTGGTATAGAGTACATATAAACACAGTGTACATATAATGACATACATTGAACAACACAATATCACAGCTCTGATCGGTATACGATTTATTACTATCTAAGGAAAATCTACGGTCATGGTTATAAGCAATACCTTATTAAGCCTAGTAGGCTAGTCACAATCCAATCTATGTATTGACAATAACACAAGGGCCTCTTTGTTAGGGGAGGGGGTCTCGAACTGGCATCCATGCAGCGAACGCTCGAATAACACATATATAATGATAATATTCGATTTACTTGTAAATATAACTGTAGTTAAGCTCTAGCCACTAGAAGGAAAGGCATAAACATGCAGGAACTGAAAGTTCTGTAGAAGAAACCAGAAATATTTAACTTCATGTGTTGACAATAGCAACTTGAAGGCAAAGCAATGGACAGAGTGGTGTGGAAGCAAATAAAGGAAGGTTATACGCCGGCGTGGATGGAAAAACAATAAACAACAAGAACAAGAAGAAGAAAAATGAGAAGAAGATAGCAACGCAAAACGTAGGAAGACGTCAGAAAAATGACGACTCAGTATGGTTAAGTAAAATATGAATGATCGAAAGGGCTTTTCTGACCTGTCAGAATTGTTTTAAAGCAATACTGCCAGTGATATAAAAGGTTGCCAATCTCAAATCATCATCATGCTTCTAACAGCCAGTCGAATATCTTTAAAGGACAATATCATGCAGCCCGTGAGGGGTTGCTAGTCTCCCATCAGACACCTCCCCAAATGAGAGATAAGGAATCCCTCACCAGATATGGTGGGTACCGAGGATATGAAATACTAGAGGCGGACCAAAACTAGCACAGAACACGACAGTTCTGTGTAAGAAGTGGTACTTCGAGAGCATCTGACTACAGAGGAGCAGGTGGTAATAGACTCGTCAACCCCCAGTAGCAAGCGTGGCGTTTTAAGGCAAAACCCCTTCAAAATACAATATGCCAAGTTTTAAAAGGGAGAATATGTCCCAGTCAGGTAGAGACAATAGCTTATAATCCCGCACTGATCAGAGAATGTTTCGCCTCAAGGATTCTGGGGGAGGCACGAAATTGCTAAAGGACCACATCCCAAGATCATAATTGTGGCATACAACTGTAGATCTTTAAAGAGTGACGGACACTTACACGACCTTCGTGTATGGTAGAGTCGACAGATATTTTGTACTGGTTCTCAAAATTGTAGATAATAATAATAATAATAATAATAATAATAATGTTATATTGTTTTTATGTACGAATAACATCATATCGAAATTCGCAAATAGTTTTTATATCTCCACATATTTCCTTCGGACGAGAGTCCTTTCTCTTGAACGCATTTCATAACTGCTTAACGATTTAGGCAAACTTCTTCTTCCTCTTATTATAGGTTAGTGGCCTGTATAAATCCATAGTTGTGCTTCTACTCGTATAAGCCCCCGTTGTCCTTGAGCCGAGTAGGTGGTTAGCCGTGCTCGTCGAAATCGGGAAAACGTTTCCTCGTTAGGGGTTAACGACTAACCACAGGTGTTAGCGTAGCAGCCGGGGAGTGTACGATTTTTAAAATCTCTGTATAGGCGTCGGGAATCGAACCCGGGCCGGCCGTCTAAGACTCGAGCATTTGCTCGCTGGGCCATCCACTCATCTTTAGGCAAAGACAAATCTGAAATTTGGCGGATGACCCAGTAGATGACTGATAAAAGAGGAAACTTAAATCTCTAACACCATGATCGACTGGATCAGGTAGAAACGCTATACACAAGCTTGATGTTACCTACCTATTTCAATTATT
Source organism: Agriotes lineatus (assembly GCA_940337035.1). Classification (NCBI taxonomy): domain Eukaryota; kingdom Metazoa; phylum Arthropoda; class Insecta; order Coleoptera; family Elateridae; genus Agriotes; species Agriotes lineatus. The sequence continues at coordinate 29,115,569 of OW679199.1, forward strand.
TTCTCTTCTGTTTTCGGAGGACAAGAGTTTCAAGCGCGACGCCACTGCTCTACCTTTAAAATTAATTTGAAAGAATTAACCGTGGAAACACTAGTCATGTAGAAGCAGCCGGCGTGACCAATATCAAGGCAAATTACAGGCGAGCTTCAATTAGCGTAAACTCGCAGTCGGGCTGTTCTCATCCCGCAAACCGCCGCATTGGCACAAATTTGGAAATCTGACGCAAAAATGCCGCAGAGCCTAGAACGGAATGCGCCGCAATGGCCGATAAATCTAATTGCACATTGCAGAAGCAGGTGCACATGAAAGTGAAATGGAATTCCGCGCGAGAAAATAGAGCAGCGGCTATCATGTTGCTTCACGTAAGCTATTAATTTATAGAGCGCAGGAATCCTGCAACAATACGTCCTTAGCGGCCTCGCTTTGCTAAAAACCGTCGCGCCTATTAGCAGAGGGAATTAAAGCAGCGACAGTCGCTTTTCTCAAGGTAATTGGTTAATTGCTGCTGCAACTAATAAGCGAATTAGCTCTATGCACAGAAAAACCGAAAAGTGTAGCACGTGTTGAGCAACCGAAGCCGTTGCGCAACCTCTGTTTAAAGTAGGGCAGAAGGAAAGTGCTTCCCTGAAGGGGCGGCTGTGGAAATTCACATGGGAAGGTACAGGGTGTATTGGCTCAATCAAATATTTACCGCACGTAGTGCCTCTTTAAACACTGTCGAGATCTGGATTAAGATTGCCAATTACCTGAAGTTCCTGCCGGTGCTAATCCAACTGGCTATCGTTTAGTTTATCTGCAGGAAGTGTCTCAAACTTGTTTTACCAAACTAATTAATACCCGGTTTTTAGCAACAGCTAAGCTGCTTTGTATTCTTTAACTGTGCTACTAAAAATGTTAGATCGTACTAAATTATGTCAATCAAATCTGATTGGTTCAGGCAGACCGCTGACTGGACTCCAATATCTCCCGATTTATCAAACCTCGGATTTCTACGTTTTAGGACTTAACGGAAATGAAGACAGATAAAGAACTAAGGTAAAAAATTATAGCAAGTGAGAAAGATTTTTGCAAGCAGTTTGCAGATGTTTTATGAACTGAACAACTATTTGAATATATGTTGTCACTACAACTATAACTCTTGGATCTACCAATTTTTTTACAGAAAGCACTTTGGACGTTTTGCGTTTCCTCACTGGTTGTTAAACTTTTTGCTTCATTTCAGTTTGAAAACGGGTGCACAAAAGCTGCACCAAAAACGACTGAATTGCTTTAGAGAAATAGAATTGATCTCATCTAAAAAAAAACTTTTGATATCCAAAAATCCTGGCGTGAAATTTTAATTACACACTACTAAGGTAAGGCTGATATCATCAAAAAATTTCATTCGTTTCTAACGAACAGACATAAACAATTTAGGAATCCCCGATATAAAATACACTTACGAATGAAATAAATTGGAATTTAAAGGAGCAAAAGTCAAGAGACACACACTTCTCATTTTTATTATGTATGCGATCTGTTAACGTTGGTAGTTTTTCCCTTCGTGAAGCCACTTGCTGGGTTCCATTTCAATTTCGATATTTTGGGAAAGTTCGTCTGTATGTCCTTTAGACGCAGTTGTGAGCGTGATTCAGCTTGCAGCTAGATGGCGCCCGTCAAACCGCTGACAATGCATCGGGGATTTTTTTGTCGTGCTTTACACCCCGCGCGTAAGCGAGCTTAAGTTGGCAGCTCGAGGTGTTTCATCCTGTCGATTGCAGTGTGCGGCGCGGAAAATTCGTTCGCCATGTAATATCGAAACCCTAATATCATCAAACTACGTTTTGAATTACGGCCAAACGCCGGGTTTATATAAAAACGTTTCCTACTAAAAATTACCAATCTACGGAAGGTATTGTCGGGTAAAAGCCATTTCGTAAAATACCCCCCTGTTTCACGTATCGTGGATTTCTCCGGCGGCCCCATCGCGTCCCGCATGTGCACTCTCGGTTTCCCCATATCCGAGGGCAAATGCTCCAACACATCATATACTGCCAACTGCTTAAGATAACTGAAATTGCATTACATGTTTATTGACTGTTCGCAGAAGTGTGATTACTATGTTTCGGTCATACTAAACGATAAATTATTCAACGCTTACCTTTAGGAAATCGTTAGCCCTCAGGGCCATTATTCAAGTATTACCCCTTAACGCAATTACTTGCTGCATAACTAATTAAATTACAACGTAGCTTGTAATCGCAGGACGCATTCCCCTCCCCCAAACCCTGCCAATATTATCCAAGGTAAGTCCCAGTAGCAAGCGCTCTCGCATTCGCCTACCCAGGGCATCGGTTATTTTCTCTTTAGGGTTATAGTGCAGCAAGTAGGAAACTAAGTACAGAATATCTTTTCTAGCCCCAACGTATCGTTCAGCGAACTCACCTTGGTGTTTCGACTGAACCACTAGCCGGGGTGAGCTTGTGCAGGGCTAAAACACCTACGTGTTGAAGCAATGTATTCTCTTAAAGTAAGCGTACATCAGATTTGGCACGCTTTTGAGGGGCTTATTCTTCGTTGCTTACACATTGCGTAGATGTTTTCCTATTTTTGTAATCATTTGTTCTACTTATTTGTCATGAATTATGTCTTCTTGATGATATGCTCATAGTTATTCGTTTTTTGTTGTTTGCCACCTTTGGCTTTGACCATCATTATATAATTTATGGCAATGCTTCGTCCACTCTTGTTTACTAATTGCGTTAATTTCTTAATATTCATTACCTTGTTTTACGACTTTTTAGCAGCTTCTGTATCTGTTTCTATGCTCCGTATAAGTCACTTTTTATATCTTACGTGAAATTTTGCCAGTAATCTTCCTGTATTTCCTTCGTTCTTGCATTTACCCGATTTCGGGTTTAGATATTGTGTTTCTTCTTAAGTGCTCACATACTGGTTGTACGCGTGCCGTTTTTCTTTCGCTAGCGTCTTTACCTCGTTGGTGAACCACTGTTTAACATTTCGAATTTCATATATATTTACTTTCCCTATTCCTTAGGGTTTCAGCTGCTGCTGGTGTATTTATATGTTCCTCAATCTTTTGCCAGGCACCGTCAACACTATCTTCTATTCTTACTCCATTTTCAAAGATCTTTTGTTGCAATCAATTTCGATACAGATATCTAAGTAGTAGTGTTTTCTTGTACTGATTCATTGTTTAACTTTGCAGTATGAACAGGCTTTATTCTTCTTTTCAGCGGTACTTTCAAGGGGAGCTTATACAGAACCATATTATGATCCGATCCTATGTTGTGTGTCCAGAAAGTTCTTAAGTCAATTATCTGAATTGGTTTAACATTTCTGTGTGATTATGATGCCAATCATTGATTTGTAGCCCCGCCTATTATACCATGTATATTTTTATTGTTCATTGAAATGTTAAACAGTGTTTAACATGATCGCGTCCTCGAATGTTACAATACATTTAACATGCATCCACTCATTTAACATGTATCCACTCGCGTCCTCGAATGTTAAGATACATTTAACATGCATCCACTCATATAACATGCATTCACTATAGCAACATCACACATATTCATGGTAGTCCGATTTCGATTTAGCAGTTTTTAGTAATTCTTATTGATTCAAAATTATTGCCTCAATGAACAATAAACTAATGAACGCCTTTCGAGGGGTAACTGTCTTAACATTTCTCACATAAATTACCACTCTTGCTTCGCTGCGCTCGCTCGAGTGGTAAAAATATGCTCGAATGTTAAGACTGCGTTACTCCTCTAAATACGTTAATTACTATTATTTTATTGGGTGCTGTAAGTACGTATTATTGATTCGTAATTCGTTATGCTAGCAAAATTCGACAGGTTTTATGCCATGTTCATACGGCACATTTTCGTTGAACAGCTTTTTGACTCCATCTATCACTTCATCTTCTACTCTGGCATTAGTGTCGCCTATTACTATTACTTTGCCTTTTCTTGGTATCATGTGTATCTACACCTGCAGCATGTATTGGATACACAACACCGCTCCATAGACCTCCCCCCACCTCTTCTGGAGCAGTCTTTCCTGACCTTTCTCTCCTACAGGACGACACTCGTAATATGATCTAAATAGTACGTATTCATAAATTTGAAAAAGATTACTACTAATATCTTTGCATGTTTGAATAGTCGGTTCTGCATGTTCATACAAAAAGCAAATATATTGATCGATTATGTAAAATAATCAGAAAGTTATATTTAATCTTTAAGAGCTCTAAATCAGTTAACCGTAGGCGTCAACTTACGCTCTTTACTTTTCATACGCACAATCTTTCTAGCAAGGTAAACGATTTAAATTGGAAATTCAGATTGTTTCACCAGTATATCCCATCCATTGCGTAATCTTGGATTCGTATATCAGAGGTTACAAGTCTCTCACTGGATGTGTATTAAATGCTCTCGATTCCAGGATTGATTGTCCATTTGTCAATTTTCGACGCTTCACAATTGCACATCATGTACAATACTCTTTCTGATCCCTTTCTACAAATTCTACATGTTTTAGTTAAATTTTCTAACAGTCGCGTGTTTTTAAACTATGGCGCTGTTAATGAAACAAGACCTTTTTTAACTATAACCCTATGATAAGGTGCAAGCTCCATATCGTTGCTTCGACAAAATTTTGAGATGGGTTGGCTTTGGCCATGTAATACTTGAGGCGCTCGCTCCTTAAAACTTATTTATTTGGTCTTCATAATCTGTAAAACGGTGCTTCCAGTGTGGTATGGCCGTTATTCTATTGTGTTATACCTTATATATGATCGCGTCATATGTGCGACGACTTCGGCTAAAGAAACGTCGTAATGCAGATAGGAATTAATAATTGCAAAGCCTAACGAAGGAAATCGGCTTAATGTAGAATCAGCGATTTACTAAAACCTGTTGTTAGCGAAGAGTGCGAATGGGACATAGAGCACCCATAATTGGAATTTCAGATTTAAAGGTGAGAAATTATAGAAATTCCCATCAGCATATTTTGACAACTCCTAAAAAATCCTTAATTAAGATTCGAACTACCTGTCACGAGATCTAAAAACCTAACTTTTCTTTAAAGATTAAAGACCGATGGCACTGAAGAGGGAATGTATAACAAAGCTAACTAGGACCATTGTTGTATTTAATTTTATTGTTTGCTTTGAAAGATAATACGGCTTTGAGCCCCCTTTAATGTAAAGCTGTTAATATTCTCCCTCCACGTGTGCTATTAAAACATAATCAAGTTGTAAATCGTGTGTACCCTAATTTTCTACCTGTATAAACACAATTCCAAACAAATCCTTTTGACTCAGAACAAATTTATTTCGTTATTTATTGCCGACTGCAAAAACCAAGGAGTTTAACGAAGCATGAAATAAGTCTCTAGAGTAAACTTAATACCTGCTTTCATTATGGTCAGGGTTATGTCAACAGTTAACCGTCAACTTATCGACAGAACAGCCTTGGATAAAAAATACCGTTAAACTAACTTTAGTTTCAGTTTTATGTGAAAAAAAAGAATCCAAAGGAAGAGACTTGAACTTTAACAATTTAAGCAATTTCCCCGGTCACTGGATAAAAATAATTTCCTTAGCAGGAAGCATTACTCAAAGTGGTTTGCTTTGATTGCTAATTCAACTTTCTGTGGCATTTCACCGCTGGTTATATTAACCTTTGCGCGAAACTGTAAATTTTTTAATCCAGAATTTAAAATCGTCGTCGCTGCAAGGATTGTTATCCCTGTTACAGCGGCCCACATGCCCTAATAATTTCGTCTGGCGTTAATTAACGCGAAAATGTAAGCGACGGGATGAATGTACGCATGATAGACAGGACAAGAAGGGTGACTAAAATACACACGGTGTGCAAAGTTGCTACCATGAATTAATTCCGAGTGACGCAACTCGGGAATCAAGGATAATTAATTACGTCGCAGTTAGCCCACTTTATGCATATTTCGTAAAATAGGCATAATTGGCTGTCTTGGTTGTAAACAGACGTTCACGGCGCTCGCGGGTCAAAGGCCTATTCAACTTCTAATTAATTTTCGCATTAGTACGCTCTCGGCTGCAAAACTGCAGTTTGCTTGCATACAAAAACTGCGTGGCATACTAACTTACTTATATAGTTTTGCATTTAAATGTTAATTACAGAATTGCTTACGCCGAACTAAGGAATTAATTTTTAAAACGTCATACTTGGTATTTGTTTACCACAATACTATTATGAGAATGGTTTACCAATTATCCCGCACAGCATAGTAGTCTTTGGTTGCTAGTTTATTTTCTTGGTTACATTCTCTGGCCCCAACTTCTGTTAATGCGCATTTTTTGTACTTGATATGAGTATGGTAATATACTATTTTATGGAAAGAAAACCATGCTATAGCAGTAATTAAGTGCCTCTATAAAAAAGCTTCAAGTATTAAGTTCATTTCCGAGTATTTAACTATAATAGAAGAAGAAGTGAAGAAAAAATCTAATAATACCAGAAAATTTCAGTAAATAAGAAGCAGATTATGAAGCTTTAGAGAGGAAAAATGCAATAAGAAGCAAATAAGCTTTGAAAATATGGAACGAGGAAATAGAAAAAAACTGTACAAAAAAAGTATATAAACAGCTTCAATTATAATCAGCTTTAAATTCTACCAAACCGACGTTTAAGCTACATAGACAAATCGGAGGGCCTACTAGCTACAGTGAAAACGGCATGCGGTCCTTTTTTAGCATTAGTAAAGGTTGTTCAAATTAACTGGAATTTTACGAGAACTCTTAAGCTTATTAAAATTTGCGTAGTAAAATTTGCTACGACTTGAAATAGATGAAAAAAAAGGTTTTCCACATAAATTACTTGCACAGACAGACACACATAGCACCAAAGTTAATGTAAACATGTATATTAATAATGGTGATTCTGGCACAGAAGATTAATTACAAACACTCGTCTAAACTACAGGTAAAGCCATCGCTGCAGGCGAAAGCTACGAATACAGGCAATCATATTGCTATCACCACGCAAATAGTAATTTAATGCGTTCAGTGAATGCAATAGTAAAGTTTGAACAAATACTCGGTGAGATGCAGGTTTATCCAGTAAATCCAGAAAAAATACCAATGTACACAAGTTCAGTTTTACCTTGAACAATACAGGTTCTTGTTTAGACACTTCCAGGATAATACGAGACTGCATCGGGAAGCAAGTAACAATAATCGGCAACATTCCGTTACCTAACGTAGCTCTCCGATATACATACAACAGAGCCAGGGCGAAGGTTTCCAGAAATCAGCTATAAAAACTGTAAAGCTCGACAACTTTGCTAATAAATGGGAAACGATTTCGCATCAGCAGTGGCTTTGCAAAATCGGCCGCAAACGCGAGTACCTAATTACAGTAATGAACGAAAGAGAATAAGCGAACACACACCTCAAGCTCACGGTTCACAATGCCGTTCCGTACGCCCATAAGAATCCATAATTAAGTGGGGGTAGACAAAACCCAATAATCTCCTTTAAACTAACATATAAAAATCAGTGATAGCGCGAATGAGCTAAGGGACACTATTTTGTCCTCATAAGTCGCTCTCAAATAGCTCCAAACTAGGGCAAAGGTCAAAAACGAAACACTGCGTCCGATCTGCCGGAGAAACGCTGGCAAAAGAAGACGAAGCTAAACGCGCAATTAATAAAACACGTCACGAACCTGCGATGAACACTTAGAAACAATCGACTACATGACCTAGTTACGTCTTAACAACGGATCAATGAGCTGACTCGTAAAAGTTGAAGGTCGTCAAATTAATTCGGTAATATCAAAAAGTAAACCACAAGGGTGCTATGACGGTATTAAGCACTATAGCGAGTGGGCTATCAAGACAAAGTATCGACGAATATTACATATTCGAAGGCGATAATATTACAGTAGAAGGTCAGGAAACCTTAAAACAAATTAGAAATTAAAAATCAACTAGAACAGCTGAAGGAACTACCAAAGTATGGAGGATCGTTTCTATAGAACTACGCTTTTACACTTCGTAAAGGACTACTAGGAAAAATATGAAAGCTATGGAACCTGACGATATTTCCATGGAAATAACGCGCAGTTTAGTTTCAGAAGTGGGTTTTGAAGTGAAGTTTTCTTAAGCACATCCATCTTGTTGCAAACATTTCGAGAGCAGGAAAAATATGTATTTGCATATTTTATGGATTACAAAAAGGCTTTTGGTAGAGTACGCCACGAGAAGCTTATAGAGGTTCTAGAAGAATCATGCGTTGATTGTAGGGACATAAGAATGATCAAAAATTTGTAATGGAATCAGATCATCAAAATCTGACAAAGAAGAAATGAAGAAATTGAAATATAAAGAGTGGTGCCCAAAAGCTGCATTTTGTTACTTCTATAGTTTAAGAACTCCTTGGCCGGTTCATAGTTAACTACGTACCAATCGATAACATAAGGTACACTAACGACGTTATCATCTTAGCAGATAGTATTGATGATGTTAGCAACTAGTCAACATAATTGATATTGCTGACAAAGTAATAAGTTTAAACATAAACACTAATAAAATCAAGTTTACGGCATTCTTCAGACAAAACTACAATGATGATACTCTGCATATAAATGAAAACTGATAGAACGATTTAAACCTTGATGTTGAATGGTAGCAGTTTTAATCAAACGATGACGTATTTTTAATTACGCTCTGCATCTGAAAATTTGCCAACTGGTGATAAAATGATATAGATGCATGGTTTGTATTGCTATATGGCATAGAAACTCGAACTCTAAAACTAGAACCATTGAATCGTTTCGAAGCATTTGAGATGTGGTTACATAGTCGGAGACTCAGAATTTCGTGAGTAGCAAGAAGCGAATAGCGAAGTCCTAAGATGACCAAACTCCAACCGTGAATTGTTAAGTATTATCAAGTATCGCAAAGTCGCATATCTTAGCCATACCTATACTACAGATAAATAAATATTAATTTTTACAATTGATTATGAAAAGCGAAATTGGAGACATCGCTGAATTGGCAGTAAACGCACCCGACTGGACAGGCATACGAACTGCAGAACAATTATTTAGAATTGCGGAAAACCCATTTTCTGGAATAATCGCCAACGTCAGAGACACCTAACTAAACACCAGAGAAAATAAGAAATTACTACTAAAAGAGGTGTCAAATCCCAGAATCATGAAAATCCGCTGACATAATATTATTATAATTATATATATTACGAAAAGAAATTTGACACAATCACTTGGGGTACCTTCCACAATAACAGCAAACATTAACAGATGATGAATATGACCTAGAACTTACACCAATAAACCAAGGAGCTAAATGAGTTACAATGGCCACATTATTACTTATGGAAGTAAAATTCTAACTATAGTATTTGGTTAGCCTGCAAAAATCTCAGATAATCGTTAAAAAACGAAAATACCTCCATTAAACCATATGCCGCTTAAGACAACTATATGTAAAATATATAAATTTGAAGTATCCTAGCAAAAATTGTGGCCTTTAAAGGAAAATACCTATTCCGGTATATTCAAAAATTCTAAACTTTTTTGTTTGTGACATAAACCACGAATATGGTCAAATTAAATAAATTGCAAATGATGTGTGGAACCATGCATCAATATATGGACGTTAATGAAAAAAGTAAAAATCGAAAGAAAGTGAGGCTATTTATCTTGTAAATAATACCATTGAGTTCCGTTTAAATGAGCTTATGTAAAATGTATTTTAAGGTTATGTTTTACACCCTTATGCTTGTTTCCCAATTTACGCTTCAATCAAGCTCATAAAAGCACCAAAGCAGGTCTGAACCCCATCAGCACCATCAAGAAACAAGGCCAAATAGCTCTGACTTTACGACTTCGTAACATTGCCTGAAGTAGGTTGGTTAGTTAATAGCTGCGACCTGAAAACGTGCATATCACAGCTCCACGTTGGTTGAAATTATTGATTTTAATTAGGCTTTTTGTAATAGACAATTAACTTAGTGTCTTCGTCAATGTTTAGTGTATGATGCGAGTAGTTTACCATCGGTGTTGATCAAATAAAACACGTAAGACCGTTAAAAAGAGGGTATTTCATTTGCATCGGAATGCGTAGAACATTGTCAGGCGAATAAAGTAAATATAGTATACAATTATATAGGCACCATACGTGTGCAAGCGTTTTGTAGACAGATATTTTCATCATTTTAAATGTACCTCTTGTAAGTAACAATTATTTGACTACTTCGGTAAAAGACAATTACAGTTAATCAATAATTTAAACCGTGGGGGCTTGTTACATCCACATAAAAAATGAATTTCTTGACCGCTTTAAAGAACAATTTTTAAATGTTTATAACAAATGTGTTTTTGTCGCAGCTGGTTTCAACATATCTTATAGAAAAGCGGTATTTAGTTTATAGTGAAAATTATAATTATGTTGACAACCAATAATTTGATTAAAAATTAATAAATAAACAAAATGAAAACGTTGCCTTATCTTGTCACATCTCAAAACCATAGAAACCGTCTGTAATTGTTTTTAAGTGATCCTGGAAGGAGAGACAGGCTCGAGATATTTACAAATTATTAAAGCACGATGAAGAATATGTACTGTACATTACAAAATAAGGGAATGGGGTGCGAGTAAGGGCTCACTTCACCACTCGTAACCTCGTTTTCACAGAAAGCCCATAATTTTAAAGTTATAAACACTCCGCGCATATGGAATTTAACCGACAGCACAGGTAGGTTTGTTTCTACCGACTAACGTCAAGCCAAAGAGATGAGGCCTTCTTTCTAGATGGTGTTGAGTGAGACATCTGAGCCGAACTAAAGAATTAAAGAAGGAAAATAAAACCAGAAACAACATATAGAAATAATGAAAGACTGAATTGCCAAACAAGTAATGGAGTATAAATCAGGAGAAACAAGGTCTACTGGAAGGCACAGAAAAAGATGGATACAGTAACAGCGGCCATGAAGTGAAGACGACGATCTTTAACAAAATTACTTAGATAGACGCTTCTAAATGAGAAAATAATAACATATTCAAAGAGCTTCATTATTAAAGCTAAGGAATAAAAAGTAGTTACAATTATTTTAAAAAATGCAATAAATGCGTTTATCGTGTTATCATGCCAATACATTTTACATATTTCTAATCATCTCATCCGACAGACTTGGTCCGAACCAACTATTTCTTTTTCTTAAACTTCCGTAAATATCAACATTGTATTAACCTATTCTCAGCATAAACAAATTTTTGCAAAACATATACTTGCTCCAAGCATATAAATGTGATTGTATAAAAAACCCAATTACTTTTATCCTTTGAAATCTGCGCGTCAATGGCAAATGAATACATTCCAAGACTTTTATTGCGTGAATTCAACTTATACGATTCACATGCACATCTGCTTCAATGGAATAAATGTATGACTGACGGAGTGTTAACGTTACCATGGCAATCACTCATTTTAGCCGTACTACCATAATAGTAATACAGTTATAGTCCTACCGTTTGATACAGGTATTGAATCGGACCATATGCTGTAAGAAGGTCGTGGTCAGTAGAACAATTCCTTTAGATCTAATGGTCCACATTAAGTGTAATATTATGTAATTAAACTAATTTGAAGTTATTTTTTAACAATAGGAAAATAATGGGCTTGGATTGCCGCCTCATTACTTAATATTTTTTTCGTTTTGAATGTCTTGTGCTATCTCCTGCTCATTCTTGGTAGATCTATTTTCATTTATGTGTCTATTTCAAGTGTAATAATTTTCATTACATTGATTTTATCTTGACAATAAATCGATTTGTAGTAGTCTAATTATGTAAATGAATGTTAGGGTTTTTTTTCTGATTATTGATTTCAAGCTAAGGGAGTGACTCGGTGGTAGAACCTTTGGTTATAAGGCAGAAAATATGAATTCAAATTCCAGTAACTCCAGCGACTACAAAAATCTTGTGCCGACTTCACTGCAGGTTCCCAACCCGCCTAAACCTCAGAAGATACCGATGCTCCTGTAGTGGGAATGTTTACCAGGCTGACGATGATAACGACGACGACTTGATTTCAATCAGTCAATATGAAGCTTGATGATTTGTTACGATGACTATCCATTTTACTTTATACAATTTGATCGCCACTTACAGTTTCGATGTTAGTCTTTTACGAACTTCCCAGAATATTTATCCACAGATTAACCTTTCTATACGTGGACGATTGTCTCATCTTTACTTTATTTTAACTCTGCCATTTTATTTCATTTCATGTATAGTTTTATATTATATATATATATATATATATATATCTAAACCATATTCTTCAATTTTAGTTCTTATTCCGGTCGATAGATCGCTTTCGTCTTTTTTGTTGTCGGTGAAGAAAGATGTTTCCACTGCATAGACTGTGCGAATCGGCGCAGAAAATACTAAACTGAAATATTCGCTTTTGCTCTGAAGACAGCCCGCTAAAATAATATCTTGAACTTTTTCAACGATTTCCGAAGCAACCGCGGTTGATGGTCGTCCACTGCGGGGGTCATCTTCCCAGTCCTGACGTCCTCGTTTTTTATAAGGTGTATAATTTCGGTACGAATTTCAACCTTATCCGTTTTTTAAATAGAAACACCTTGACTCATTTAACCGGTAGCCAAGTTTTTATTTGTGTTTTATTACAGATCAACGTCTTAAAAATATATGAACAATGCAATGCCAACTCAGCGAACATTTTACACACTCCTCGTATGTCGTCTTGGTCGTCTTCGATCTTGTTAAAAGCGTCGCCAATACAGGGGTATCCTCTTCGAAGAGGCTTAGGCATTAAGACCTCACGGTTACCAAAGCGAGGGAGTTGCAGTATGCCTGACGTTATAGCTTTTTGTCACAGTAGAAATGGCTGAGGTTTGAACTCAGGTTTTCGATCTTAGAACCAGACACTGTACCACCGAGCCACTTCCACTGCTTACTCACAAACACTTCTGAGTAAATGCTATATAGGTTTATTAGCAGTTTTATGTTGCTCTTAATTACCTTTTTTTGTCCCTTAGTTCTCTACATTCTTCTGCTCTCATTTTTTGTATGTTATGTACCGTCTATAATTATTTATGTAAATTTTGTCGTTTGGTATTGAGTTATTGTCGTTTCTTACATGTGTGTGTGTTTTGAATGCATATCTTGTTTTGTATTTTTACTTTGTTCCTTCATCTTAACTTTTTCAGTGCTACCTGAAATTCTGTTGAAGATTGTTTCAGCTATTTCATAAATTACTGAATTTATAAATGTGAGTATTTATCTTTATAGTTATATAACTATTATATATTGCTCTGAACACATTTTAAGCCTTTATCATTATACTAGCAATTATTAATATTTTAAGCATATCAAGTAATACTTTATAAAATGTTCCAGAAAGGTGCTAGTTTAATTCTTGTAAATAGTATAAAATAGCATTGGCCTTGATAATAATTTGTAAAACCGTATTAAAAATAGTGTTACCCTTGATTCGAACAAAATGTAATCAGAGCAGGCTTGGAAATAATGTAAAACAATGTAAGATCGAAGACAAACAATTGGGGAAAACATTAAACTGAAATGTTGGGGGAAGGAAGCCAAGCTGTGCAGTGTTGTTAATTTTGGCTTCCCCAATAATTAATTATTAATACGTGAATAAATACCTTTTTTCAAATTCAATGTTTGAAAACTAATTCTATATCCTTTGGGTACGTTGGAGCTGGTTGTAGTAATTAGTAGCACCTCTGCAGAAGTTTGATTTGTGCATCGAGTGTTGGGTGGTTTTTCCGAGATTGTGTACGAGCTTCGAGCAGTGTAATTGGAACCCCTTTGAGCTAGAGGTACGCAGCAACGTTTGTTGGAAGCAGTTGGGGCCCTAGATGTGAGACGACGGCTGAATTGGAGGTGCTTTCGCAGCGATCCAGCTACAGAGGTCGTTGTGCAACCACCAGCGGCTTATATCAGCAGGCCAACAAAGAAAGAGGAGCCAGGCATCGTTGGACTTGCTGGGAGCTCGAGTTAATCCCTAGTTTTTATTGGAAAAGCATTGGAAAGGCCAGGAACGTGTATCCTAAAAAGATTGAATTTAGTGGCGTCCGTTTTTTGTGCACTTCCGACAGACGCGTCTTCTGAGTGTTTTTTGTTTCTGACGTATATTTACTTACTGCAATTGATATCACCTAGGCAACACTTTAATTATGTGATCACTGATATTTGTCGAACAATAACGAATTTGTTTTGCGAAATTGTGAGGTTGGATCGCCATATTTGAATTTAGTTCTCATTAGTTAAATAATATCCAGTAATGTAGCGATCCCAGTAGATAAATCGGCATTATACAAAATGAGTTTACAATTAAATTATTACAAGCAATACCACGATTATGAAGTTAATAGCAAATGTATTCCAATAATTTATACAAATCAAGATAATATTTGCTGTGATGTAGGGACTCTGTATGAGAATAACTCTTTATTATTTTAAATTATTATAACCAAATCAAGTAAGGTAAACCATAGTAATATATATATAACGATTTAAAGATACAAACATAAAGGTAAAGCACTAATTCTAGAAGTATTCGTAGATCTACAGGATAAGTCCTGAAATTATTGTTTTATTGACACAAGGAATTAGTTTATTAGGAACAACTGAAAGTAATTTTGATTTTTTAGTTTGCAGAGAAAAACGTCTTGTATAATATTGACTGTACTTCAAATAAATTATCTTCTGTTACATATTATTGTTTTTTGCTGTTGTTACAATTTCCTCTAGAGTTAGTAAATGGAACTCACCCAAACGGTCTACAATAATAGTAATTATTCTGGGACTTTGCATAACCGCAATTACAGTAATTCAATATTATCATTAAATTATTTACTTTAAAATACGACTAAATGAAAGCGATTATTGTAAAATACAGCTTAACTACGCATTACCAGTGGCACTGTCCGCATGGTTGAATAATTCTGGACATTAGTCAGTAAATTATGTGCTTTCAGAATTTCAAGTAATTTTTGCAGTCACGTAATATCGCACCAAACCGCATCATATGAATACTGCAGAAGCAGCATGTTATACATTTCCACCGAATTAGTTACATAATCATATTCTCCCACTCTAAATAGTTTCTTTTTACTTGTGTTGGGCGTATATCTAAATACAGCATGCTTTGTTTCTTAAATTCAATCTTGATTCAGGTTGACGAGTGCCGCTGCCATTGACTGATGCGTGTCCTTTTTGCTCTGTCTGACCTTTGGAATCCTTTGACTTTCGAACCTATCGATTTTTTTATGGGTTGGGATTGTGTGCCCACGTCTGCTCCCTTTTTCGCAGCATCGTTACTCCTTTGTCGTTATCCCTGTCCCCAATTTAGGCTGATTTTTCTCAGAGCTTTACACCACGCTGATTAAAAGGGAGACAATGGGGCTGAGGCCGCATATTATGACGTGATACTCTGTGTCCCAGGGGTTAGCAAAAAATATCTAAAATTTATATCTGCGAAAGATAATTGACGAAAATTAAAAAGGACAAGACAGGAACGTGTGTCAACAACTCGAAACTGTAACTCGCTTATGAGACATTAAAAGTGTACACCTAAAGTATAGTAACTAAGAAGACTTTATATTTTAAAATAACGATGTATATGCTATACGTATACAGGGTGATATATAAGAATATTCATTAAATAAAGTGGATGTCAACTGTCTCCGGTAGAAATATATTACACTAAAAACTAACCGCATACGGAAAGAGAAAATTGCATTATTGTCTGGTGCAAACTTTTGAGAATCACTGGCTAAATCAGACAATAGTATATTAATCTAAAGCACCAAATGTGATTGAAATACCCAAAGCGACTGTTTTTTCTTCTGCATTTAATCCAAATTCGGTCTTATTGCAACCACCTGTGCAAACTTATGTTCATAGAAATTCATTCTAGTGACCATCAATCAGTTTAAGCAAGTATGTGTTTTATTTTTTTGTGGGATTATTAATAAATTTTGCCGTATGGTTTGTTACGCAAAGTTGTTCTTCTTGATGTCATCTAACTACTTATTTGATATTTAATATATATACTTATATACTACCCTATACTGTCATAGAACAAATGGAAGATTTTGTTTTTTGTTCTTTTAAGTTTTACATTTGAACCTCAGCCTAAATTAATTCCATCAAATTAAAATAACAACTTACATTTAAAATTGGAAACTGAATAAAAAATTCTACTCGTTATCTGTCTTACTCTAATTAGTTGAAGGTAATTACTTGAAAAAATACAAAAAACACTTCATTCGGCGGAAAAAAAAGTGGTTTAGATTACAAACGATAAACGACAATGTTGCAACTTTCTGAAACGTTCAAATTTGTAATATTCAATCTAGCAGTGTCTCAATTCGCAACCGAAACTATTGAATTTTAGGAGATAATAAACACAAGAACTAAAGAATTTGCACTATTTTGTTGAAATTTAGGGCCCATTTGTGGGCTTCTACTCTATCTGCTGATTAAACGTAGTATAGGCAGTATACGTAAAATAGCGATAAAATACTTTTAGGTTCAAAGCTTTATTTACATCTCCCTGTTGTTTGCCTTAATCCTTCAATTTTTTTCTTTTATAATATTGCTTCTATCCACT
The DNA here is from genome assembly GCA_940337035.1 of Agriotes lineatus. Classification (NCBI taxonomy): domain Eukaryota; kingdom Metazoa; phylum Arthropoda; class Insecta; order Coleoptera; family Elateridae; genus Agriotes; species Agriotes lineatus. The sequence continues at coordinate 29,132,256 of OW679199.1, forward strand.
TTTTTTCTAGTGTTGGTGCTTCTTTTTGATGGTTGTGAATTTATTTTCCATCATGTACTTTGCCCTAGATGCCCCAACCAACTCGATCTGTTAGCTTCTTAATTTGTTCTTCTTTCCCATTGGTTGTCGTTTTTCCACCTACCATACTTCTCAACATTTTGCTCTCCCATGGCTTCACCTTATTTCCCTTAATTGATTCCGTTTTTTTAATTTTTGGTAATAAATTCTATTAAAAAACAGAAAATTGTTCGTTCTTTATAAATCCGGATTTTGAACAGTTGACTATCCAGTTCAAAATGTAATTTGTTGTTCGGATATTATTTTCATTAATCATTAATCCCTCTTTTCTAGCATATTTTTCTAACTGTAGTTTTTAGTTCGTCTCTAGATCTGCCAAACAGGGCATGAAATTAAGGAACTATATGTCAAAACAGCAATAATATTTCAGTAAAATTGATTCCAAATCGCTTACATTAAAACGATTTTGAAAAATTAAATTTATTCAATAGGAATGGGTGCCAACTCACCATGAAACAGTCAGGTGAACCATGCGGAGCAGTCAAGACGCGACGTAAGATAAACTGCAAAGAAGTAATAAATACTCAAGAAAAACAACAGCGGCTTGTGACAAACGTCAATAATATATTTATTCACGACAACCACGTTAATACAACAAATTATATTTTTATTATGCGTATTTAGAAGACAGCAATTACATAAGTAGCATGCAAATAAATAATATGCAGGAATATACAACTAAAATGATTTGATTAAATAAAAGCGCACGGAAGCGATTAAGCAAAGTTTAAAAGCACTAATTGAAATGAATTCTATCAAACGCTAGAGAAAGCTATTTGAGAACATAATCCACGTATAGCGTCGCACGACGAGACCTCCCTGTAGGTTGCATGCACTGTCATTTTGACCAGACGATTTTGGTGGGTTAGGCGATCATTCTTCGAATTTGTGCCTTTCAATGAATTTCTGCGGTTTAACTAAAAGTTCATATTTATGTACGCGAAAAGCTGCACTGCAGCGTATCAGCACTATTCTTAGGCGATGATCTTACTAGTATTATCTTTCTAAGACAAACTTTTTCAAATTTTATGTTATGAAATATAAAAAATATATTAAATGATTTTATAAAATTAGTAATATTACAAGGAAATAGCCTAAGCCCACTTTTGTTCTGCGTTAGAATGGACAAGATGATAGAAAAGGTAAAAGGTATGAAAGAGTTGGCATTGTATGCTATGCAGATGATGCTGCCCTAATAGATAACTTGCAAAGACAATTAAAACAATTTAAAGAAACTGCAGAAAAGTACAGTATGCAGTATGTCTATCCATTGCTCGAGAACCTATTCGATGTAAGCTTATAGTTGATAACCAACCAATAGAACAAGTCATGTCATTTCCTTATCTAGGAACAACCATCACAGCGTTTGGAAATCTAAAAGAAAAATTTGCAACCAAGTAAATAAAGCAATCGCCATCTCCGGATGCATGCGAGATATTATATGGCGGAAGAAAGGTATATCTAGGATACATCTAAAATCTATTAAGCCTGTCTCAAATCCATTATAACTTTTGCCGCTGCAACTAGAGCCGACACATCGATAAGAAAGAGAGCATTAAGGACATGTGAAATGAAAACCTTACGAACAATATGCGGGAAAACGTTACTAGACCATACAGAAACGACTATATAAAAGCAACATGCCACATCGCAGACATAATTAAACGGACGAGAAGAATTGCTGAATAGATTGCTGCAGAATATCATGCAAAATAAATAGCTGATAAACGTCGTACAGATCGGAAAAAAAACATCGTGGTCGAAGAACTTGCGCTACTGGTATAGTATGTAAATACGACTAGACTCTTCAAATTTGCTGCCAATAAAATTCAAATCGCTGTGGAGGTTACCAACGTTTGAAAGGACATGGTACATGAAGAAGACGAGTAACTCCATTACGGGCATGATGCACTAAGTCATTATTTTACTTGTGACGAGAAGTGTAAAATATGTTGCCAAGTACGAGAAAAGTTGGAACAATTAAAAAACTTGACCATAATAGCTGCGACACGTACTGACAAATACAGAACAGTCTTTTTCAAACGTCAAATTTGCAATCCGACAGGCCTGCAGGACAGCAGCCTGAAGCTGATTTAAGCGTCCACGGATTTTCAGTAAGTATAGCACGGCGAATCTAGAGACCCTCGTGCAACGAACAGGGAAAGAGAGGAGAAAAGAAGAAGGAAAACGGGAAAGCCTTAAAATAATGTTCATGTTTTACTTCCGAAATACTATCACATCCTGAGGTGACCAAATGGGTGCAACAATTTACCAAACCAATAACACCAAATCTGCCTCATATTGTCGACGATTTTTTCGAGAGGAAAGCCGCTACTGAAGCCAAAAGAAAACCCCGAACAAACACCGAAAATAAAATACAGGCTAGAAAAATATCTCTTCCCTGAAACTGTAAGGAACAATTTCGAAAGAAAAGAATGCCAACCAAGCATTCGAAGACACTAAAAACTATTTACGCAACAGGAAATACACGACGGTGTACGAAGTTGATGAACTCACAGGAAAAGCGAACAGGTATTCAAAATAACACTTTCGAACTGTAACAGAGCCTTAATGCGGCGATGTTTCTTTTTTCCTCTAACCTTCCTTAGTAATGAGACGCTGAGTTGAAATTTTACCAATTATTATTATTTTAATTTTTCCTTCGGCAGTTATTTCTAACTTTCCTAGACCAAGAGCACCCGGAGCAATCTGCTAAATCTTACAATCTGAGAAAAAAATTGTTTACCTTAACTATGTTCGTTGAACACAACAAAAATGGTTACTCCACCTCTACAATGCAAACTTTATGTAAAAAAATAAAAGTGTCTAAATGGGAACATTTATAGCTTTTGCATTGCACTGACTTATTATTGAAAACATATTTAATTTCGACGTGTAATTATTATAAATACTTTAAAGAAAGGTTTATATTTAGTAGAGACACCTTCTAGATCTTACCGTTAGACCAAACAAAAGCGGCATATATTGTTCTTCTATCGGTTTGATATCAATAATTTATACCAGATGTGAAATGCTTCCGCTTAATTTGGTTCATTCGCTTAATAATTTAATTATTTGATATGAACAGTGGAAAACTGCTTATATATTTTACTCGTAAGATTAGATTACCATGAATCAATCTCACAAGCTATTTTTCTCTTATGCCACATTTAGGTTTTACATAAAACAAATAATATTAAAAGTGAATACATTCAGAGGAAAACCATATCTAAAACCATTGAAGTTATAAGGCAGTAGGTGGGTTATCCACCATGAGAATGCTCCATATCACGCTAAATCCTGCCAATTAAACGCATCTACTGTTACTAACACTTTCGTAATGTTCATGTTTCACATTGTTTAATGTAAATGGTTCGTAAAGATTATGTTATTTAATTTTTTTAGGACGGAATGTGCCCGGGCTGCGGGCGAGTATGGACGATCGTGCACGTTCTTTGGAGTGTGGTGTACGTCACCTGCGGGGCCGCCCAACTAGTGGCCGGTATCTTCTTCATCATCTCCCTTCCCGAGCTTCATCTTAGCTGTAATATATGGACCGGATCATGGGTACGTAAAAGCTAATTCCAGACTCAATTTCTGAAATTTACTTTAAAGAAACGAATAAACTATTACTAATGTCAAGTAAAAAACGACTTCCGGGATTGGACCGTGTCATTATTGAGGTCGAAGAACTCAACGTTTCTCCCACTTGAGTTCTTCGACCTCAATAATGACACGGTCGAATCCCGGAAGCCGTTTTTTTACTTAATGACTATGGCCGTGAAAGCCTCCGAAATTATTACTAATGTCATTTATAAACAGGCACAGTGAAATATTGAAGACAAAAATATTGGGACAATCAGAACGCTATCGATCATGATAAAACATTTTTAGTACCAAATGCCTTAGAAACCGATTGTTTGAAATAATTAACAACTTATGAAGTTTCATAAAAATATATTATTTTATACGTATTGTAAAGAGTTTAGAATGAGTTTTACCTTACAAATTGATAGCCTTCCGTAACTATCATATAAAGTATCTACATGCAAATTCAATTTCCTGCTATTAAAGTAGTCGGTTCCAGACCGTCTTCATTAAATGAGATGACGAATTTAACGTTGTCGCTCCCGAAGTTAGCCAGTGAGATCGATAACACTTTAATCTATTTTCAAATGCGACTGATATAAAATAGCAGAGCAACAAAAACAATATTGGAAAATGCTATTAGCTTCCCGCAATTATTATTCTCATTAAAGAAGAAAATTGAGAGAGAATAATACTTGGAAAATGTGTAAATATAAATAACCTGTTACTGGGATTAATTTCGTCGGTAATTAAAAAAAATCTCCTTAAATACCAGTGCTTATCAACTGTAAAACTTTGATCAAGGGTATTTCGATATTTGTCTTTTAAAGCTACAATTTTACATTAGGTTTCCAAAATGATTAAAGTGGAAGCTTCAAATGCAAGCACATTAAGTACATACATCTATGTAATCTTCAAAGTTAACTTTACTGTACGACTTACTATGAAATGAAGTGGAGCTACGCAAGCTTCAAAGCTTGATAATAATTAATGTTTGCAAAGTTATGACGTTAATATTGTATGAAAGCGTTTATCGAAGTGTTGATCTCAGGTTTCGTGTGTTATTGGAGCGAAGTACTGCACATTTTATATTTATCAGGCACTATTAGGGCTTGTAACTTGTGTAAACTTTCTAGTTGGGTCATAGAATTTTACAGATGTCTGTGCTACCAACAGCACATACTAAGCAAGACCCAGACCCAATCCAAAGCTTCTCAATGATTCATATCAGCTTCAAACCATATCAAACGATCGTTAAGGCTACATGAAGATGTCCGAGGGTCGACGTGCTACAGTGAATTTTTGTATTAATAGTAAAAAGTATTTAATACTGCCAGGAGGCGCCAAAGAGTCTTTACACAACCTATAAATCAATAAGTCTGCGAGAACTCTTAAAGTGACTAAGGTGCCATGCGTAGCCGACTCGCTAGGACCTGAAACAGATTTTAAAAGGAAACAATACCTCAATAGCTTGCATTAGCCATACACAAAACATTAACAGGTTTATATTAGTTAACGATAATACATACAATACAGCATGTTACATAATTTCAGGAACAGCACACGTGTAGCTTTTAGGAGGGATTTTGTACAATGGGTCCAAAGACACAAACGCGGGGCGCTCTATTGTGGCCACAAATTACAGAGATTGTGTCTTAACTAACGCCAAATTACAAAGGAGTCGCAAACAGGCATAGTAAGGTATGCTAATTACAAGGAAGCAGCAAACAAAGGCAATATGGTATACTAATATACCACTTCGCGGTGATGCCGTAAGCAAGCAAATCGTAGCATGCCAAATTACAATTTTGACGCAAGAAAGCAAACGTGTGCTAATTACAACTCTACGGTGACGTTGCCGGCAAGCAACTTATAGCATGCCATTACATATGTAAGAGTTCAAAATATTCCAGTAAATGCACCAGTGATTCCTGATTAACTCGAAGGTGATGCCAAAGAAGTCGGTAGCTTCAAGTTTATAGAGTGGAACCATTATACAAATTCGTTTTATCTTGATCGACACGGGATCTTGAGTTAATACTTCCAGAACCGCAAAGCGGCGTTAACGAAGCAAAATGCGATTGCAATCTCGATGCCCAGTTAGAAGCGCAAACTATCTGCTCGTACTTTAACGACCCCAAGTCGGCTCTAAAATCCACGACATACGAATGCCTAATTAGAAGAGGGCTCGACAAAGAGGAAGTGCACGCATACCTTTAGGTGACATCTCCAATACTTAAATCGCGACGCCAGAAACATTTGCAATCAAATACGACGGACAATTAACACCCAAATATCTTCGATAAACCAACCATACAAATCCACGATAGCCCGAGTGAGCTAAGCACTATTCTTGCTTTTTAAGTCACTATAAACTAGCCCTAAACTAACACAAAGGTTAGTACGAAGTATACACGTGAGATTTACTTGAAGACCTCAGCAGAAGAGAACGAGGCATAGAAATTATTGCCGCAGGTGCGGAAAAGGCAAATGAATGTTGCTTGACCTAGTTATGCATGACAACGGATTGATAATCCGAGGTCAACGATTCCAGAACGAGCAAAACCAGTTTACGATTCCAGAATTACTGCGTTCAGACAGGGGTATCCACAACGCATAAAGTAAGCGAGGCGATCTAAAAAGGCTGGAAAGCGTTACGCTACGTATCAACTGTCAAGGTTTACCTTGTGAAACAATTAGAAATCCATGAGTTGTCGATGGAGCAATTTCATTGATTAACGAAATATGGCAAATTGATTAAACTCTGGGATGTAAAGAGAAGCATAAAAACTTTAGAAAACGTACAAGGGGGAAGTTGACCATACTCTGACCAAATTGTAATAGAAAGTGTATAGAAATCCATAGATTACAAAATAAGAGCCCGATTAAGCAAGCAAACTCGCTTTTAATGTTAAAAAAATGTTTGCATTTGTTTTCTAGCGTTCTAATTAAAATCATTATATAATTGTATATCAATTTTTGTCTTAAATCTTCCGATGAAATTTTAAAGTTTGTTTCTAAATAATTTCTGCTAATATAAGGTACTGTACCTTGGGCGGTTGGTTGGACACTGTACGGTGGTCATTTTTTCTTCTGAGACAAACGTTATCCACATTTTCTTAAATTTTGATAGTGATGTTGAAGGCGGCTACTTTCGTCGTGAAAAATGAACCGTATTTTCTTTGGGTTAATTGGCCCTTGTTGTTTCCTTTAGTTTTCTCGATTTTTTATCATCTGAGTAGGATTTCTTTTTATTCGGGGTGGATTGTTTTCAATTTTATTTTACTCGTGATGTTTTTGGGTTTTAGTGCTTTTGTTATGAATATTGGGCTGGGATGTTTTGACCTTGTGCAAATGCTTGGAGATAGGAGTGAATAATTGTGGAAAGTTTGGCTTCTGTTAAAGGTAAATTCTAGTCTAGTAACCGGCGCGCCTATTCCACCCAGCAGCGAAGACTAGTTTTGGTGTCCAAGCTAAATGCAGCATTTTGGTGGTCATCCCTTCCGGTTTCTTTCATTTTCACCTAAATTTGGGAGTTATACCGAACTTCCTGCTTTTACCGTATTTTTAATTTCGGTTCTCATTTCAGAAAATCGATTTTTCAGATTTCTTCTCGTGCCGTAGGATGTACTTTTTGAGGTTATAGTCCGTAATTGTGTTCAGCAAATATGTGATGGTTTTGCGATTTGTTGATATCTGACTGGTTAAACCAGGATCTCACGATATCTAAGGAGCAACACTTTTATACGAAATGATTTCGTCCCCATTGCACGTTGCTTGACATGTTACTAGATTCATTTAATGCTATTTCTATTATTTTCAGGTGATTCTTCAGGTTATTTTTCCGTTTGCTTGAAGTTATCCTACTGGCTTTCGTCATGTGATCCTTAATTTTCTACAAATGATCGAATCATCGTAAACCTACTAAACTAATAGTGGGATTGTTCTTAATATTTTCACCTGCCCGAGTCCACCTAACATTCTGGTGAAGAATCTTTACCATTGTACTGAATCTTATCCTGCCGCACTGCAGCTGCCCTGGGCCCAGTTTATACCTTTTGCTTGAAAAGGATTCCAATGTCAATATTTTAAAATTAAATCAACCAAAACTAAATTTTATTTCGCTTCCAGAATGATTGCGAATCACGCTCTAGAGATAAGTCAACATTATTTATCAAGTATTAATTACATGCTCGCCATTTGCTGGAACTTTAAAACTGCTATTAGGTAGTTGTAGTATAAGTAGTAATTACTATTAGCAAACACTACAATTGAGAGCTATTCTTGCCGTTAATATAAATAGTAGTAAAACTTCTCACATCGTAGTTTTATTTAGAACGATTTTGATAAATGAACCCTAAAATATTAAACAATTTTCAAACTAAAATAAACACCTTCAATTTGATGATTTTTTGCATTGAAGAAGAAAATGGGTTTCTGTTTTAAAACGAGTTTTTATTATTTATAACTTTTAATTCTTCTGTTATAGCAGCTGCTGAGCCTATCGAGTGTGAAATTCAACAAATTGTTTTAGCACAACATTTACAAATTAGTATTAATTATAAAACAGTTATTAATAATGTTTGACTTGCTGACAGGTTAATTACAACTGCTGTATTGGGCACATCCTTCATTACTAGCATAGTTTACTATTGGGATTTAGGCCAAACCAAGCATACTTGCGATTAAGAAAACTCTGCAAGTCTGGGTTTGAGGTTCGACCTTCCGCCTCCACCCAAGCTTTCGTAGTACAATTTGCTACCTCGTCAAAAATATCGAAACCGATGATTTGTAGCTCAGGCTTGAACTCCAACCTCTGGAAATGCTAAAACTAAACGATTTACAATTTCCAAGCAAGCACGTAGCTTTTAATAAAAAACAATGCTCGAAAACTACGTGCAGCGGCGAATACGATAAATCACCGATAACTGTCATTGCTCAGCACCGACGTTTTGCCGAGGCGAAAAAGATTGTGATGAATGCGTAGACGGTGTATCTGTAAGAAGGTTTCGTGTTGTTTTTGCTACCGTTGCTAGTTCCACTAAAGCGGCGGTAATTGTTTAGCTTGGTTAAGGGAATAACAAATGGTTCGTTTGCTTTTGAGCAGTAATACCAAAAGGGACGCTTTTCAAAGATATGAGCCGGATACGAGGTTTTCCAATTTTGCAACATTCCTCATTCAATATTCAAGTATATATCTTCAATACCTTAAACAGTTATCTTCAAATGTGTGGAGTTACACGTTCAGGTAATTCGAGGGACGACACATGCGCGACCATTCTTCTGGTTACCCGACCAGACTTGTGGAACAAATTTTGTGAAAATTCGTCTCATACCCAAATCCTTACTGAAAATCTATTGTATAATTCCATAAACTATTTAAATATTGCTCTAAGGGTGAAATGTATATCATGTAAAATATTTGCAGAATTGTTTATATTTCTTAAAATTAAAAATTTTTAGTTACATGTCCTTACTTGTAATAACCCTTATTATCCCATCAACCCAGTACCATAAATTCTGCAACGGTTTCTTTTAAAAGTCAGCGAGAAAGTCTAGCTAACTAGTCGACTCAATTTACATAATTATTCGACTGCGCTAATTATGCCCAGGGACATAATTGCTTGATATTTACCCACTTAACATACGGGCAGTCTTATTAATCCGTTACGTAAAGATTTAATAACGCGTTCCTCAAAACACCGTCTGGAGACATTGGCAGCTTCCAATCGTTTCTCACTTTCGACTGTTAAATAATACAACCTGATCAAAATCGAACGTGAATTCCAGCCTGCTGCTGTGTTTATCACCGACCTGTTGTAATTAGCGGCTACATAACAATTTGTGCCTGGCTCGCTCACTTTCTTTCGGAACATGTGCGGAACACGAACAAATTGGTTTTATGCCCGAATTTCCACTGGTGATTGTGCACTCATTATAAAATTGCTTTCTTGTACTTGTACGTTCGTTATCTCATCAGAGAAACTCGTTCGGAGAGGATCTTGATCAAATAATGGCGAATTCCTTAACGCTACGCTTATTACTCTCTTGGGGCTCGAATAATTTTCGCGTAATAGAAATCTGGTAGCTTGGTAAAAGCAAATGAATTAGATTTTGCTTTCGTTTCCCCAACGACAGGAACTCATTGAACTGTTTATAATTTATAAACTAACTTGGAAAAGCAATATTTATTTAAATTCGTAAATAAGGCGGAGGAAAATGTTGAGAATAAAGCGAGTTCATTGTTTTAATCAATAAACAATAATGCACGATTTCCGGTTGTACCGCCTGGTTGAAGTATGTGCTTACTACATTAATATTTTACGTTTACCTTAAGCTTTTAATAAATTATTCTAATTTACTCTCTCAGCACCAATCTAACATTAGTTTGAAGATTCTAAGCAAGAACTAAAATGAAATAAAAATGTTATATAAACTAAAAATATCAAAAGGAAACTCAAATAGGTGAAAGTATTTGCAAATTGCAAATTCATAGATACATTTTTCCTCTTCTGGTTATGTGGTATTTCCTGGTTTTGTTAAGACCCTTCTGAAAGAGTTACGTGGGTTAATTATCTCGGTGAGTTCGATATTTACCTGACAAATTAAGCGTTTATTTGACATGTTCAAGACTCACAGCTGCAGTCGAGTGCATTAGGCAGTGTCTCTTGTACCACTTGTGTGAATTTATTTGACAGTTAATTCCCGCTATTACATTGTTTGGATTATTTCTCGTATCAAATATATTTTCAGGCATTTGCAGTTGGGTTTTCGAGTATTGCATAATCTGCTTTACAAACGTGTGCGTTTGGTTGCCGTGAGCATTGGCATGGTCATTTAGTAGCTTTCGTCCGGTTTTGTTTTGGGTACCGAGTAAATCGGGACTTTCTCTTCTGCACCACAAATTTTTCCATGTATTCAATACGGTAAATATGAGAATATACTGCTGTAGATAACCGTTTTAGGGTCTTGATTTCTTCTAGAATGGAAATATTTATTCAGTTTCCCGTTCATGAAACTCTCAACATGCGCCTCCAAGTCCACATTCCAAAGCTTCAATCCGACGTCGATCCGCCTCCTTGACAATCCAGGTCTCAGCGGCACATAGACAAATGGAAAACACCAAGGTGGTGACCAAGCTGATTTTTGTATACTTTGTGATGTTTTAGTCCTGCGAGTTGGATACGGATACCTTCGTAGCTACCGGTATTGTCTATGAACCGAGACTAGCTAAAAACAATTCATCGAAATCATCAACGATTTGCGTCTGACCCGTTATGGGGATATGTGATTTAGTAAATGATGCTTCTCCGTTCTTTTTCCTTGTGGTCGATTAGTATGATGGTTAGTTAAATGAAGAACATATGTAAGTACTTCCTCAGTGCCATGTGTTTAAGATTTCTTCATCTTCAGTAACAGCAGAATGTTCATTACTTATGCTAATAGAGAAGTTATATAACGTTGAGGGGGCCATATGAGGTTGTATAGAAGACTAGCTTTTGCCTGCGGCTTCGCTCGCGCAATAAACCTACATAAGAAAGTGTTTAATATTGTTTCCCAATACAAACTCTGAAACCCCGTTTCACCACTATAGGGTTTTAATTTTATGTCGTGTTCACCGTCTTGGACTTAAAAAATAAATGCCATTATCGTAGTCAACATCCCAAAAAAACCTCAATAACGACACCCATATCGATTTTTAGGCTTATTTACCCCATTTCACCCCCTAAGAGGTTGATTTTCGGAAAATCACGAAATACGTGTTTGCTCATTTGTTTTTAGGAGTACTCCTACGAAGCTGCAAGTCGAAATGTCTATTTAATATTATTTTTCCATACAAAATTGGAACCCCCATTTTACCCCTTTAGGGGTTGAATTTAGAAAAATCCTTCCTTATTCGTTGTATACATCATAAAGAGAACCTCTGTGCAGCTTTATAGGTCCAAGAGTTTGGGCTGGGCGTCAGGACTTTTAGACATTGTATAGAAGATTAAACAAAAAATATTAGTCAGTACTTGGTTCCATCAAAAATCAGTTTTTATTCGATATTAGTACCGTACGATTCCAACTCTTCCTCGAGTTAGCACATTAGGTTCTTCTGGTATGAGACATTATCAAGGGTAATACCACAAAAGGTGAAGTTTTTTTGATTTTTTTTCGTTCATATGCAAAGTATTGTGTTTACATTTCGCGAAACCAAAACTGTGTTAAAAATTCCGCGAGACCGCAGGTCGAGTGGAATTTGAGCAGTTTTTGTTGAGAGAAATTTGCAATAATTCGCATGTTAAAGAAAAAAATTCTCTTAAAAAATTTTTCCTTGAGTGGTATTTGGAAAGATTTTTCAACAATATGAGTATAATTACGACTTTTACCGTGTTCCACAGCACACATTTTTAAAGTTTTCTACTATTAATTCAATATTGGAGCTTCCAACACTATTATTATGAGTTTTTAGAACGACGCCGAATTGAAAACTTCACTTTGACGTTTTGGCGAAATGTCAGTCAAAGGCTACTCACTAAATTGAAATCATTGAAACAAATGGGGCTCGCGTGAAAACACTGCGACATTAGATGTTTTCAAAGACAGTCAATTTTGATTGGCCGTTCAGACAAATTGAACAATTTTCATTGGTTCGTTCATTATAGTGTTGAATAATCTTTGTAATTAAATCAGGCTTCGGAGCTTTCCTGTAGTCTCAAAAATATCTATAACGTTTTCCATTGTTATTCTCCTGTTTAGCGCGATTAAGCCCATTTTGGGTATACGAGTCTTCTGATTCTGTTTTCAATCCATTTATACTGTTTGCTCTTTGCATCCAGTTCAGGCCACCTACTGGCTTATACTGTCTTATACCATCGGCCCATCGCATAGAAGATCTTCCATTGGGTTGTTTGTGGTTATACAATCTCCATAGCTTACTTGTCTACAATTTCATCTTTGTTGGGCCATTTTTTGTATGCTGCTCTATTTCTTGCTATGGTGAGGATCTGTTGCATGGTCTTCCGTTTTATTTCTCCCGACTTTGGTGATATTATCTTGTCAAGCTATTCTAGGTCTCCCCTTGTTCTGCTTCCCTCATTTCAAATATTTTATTCGGATATTTTGCGTTGTCCATTCTTACCAGGTGACCATGCTATTGTAGTTGTTTTCGTGATATGTCTAGTAATGGAACTAGTTCCAAATTTTCGCTTATACTTCTATTCCGTACTTCGTCTCTTTTTGTTTTTCCCACAATTCGTCTCAAATTTTTAATTTTCATGGCCGTTAGTGCAGATTGTTTATCCTTTATTGTCGGGTATGTATATGGTCTTATATACGTGTATTATTGCTTTAGTACTTAATTATCTTTTATTTATCATAGTATTGTTTATGTTTAGTCTAATTGTATACATGTGATCTTATGTTTGGCGTCCTAGCCTGGAAGCTGATTGGCCCTTTTGAGTTTTCCTTCTACTTTCACTCTTACTTGATATTATTCTCGTGTATATATTTTTGCCACTGGGGCATATTGCCCTTTGTTAGTACAATCATTCGATTCCTGGGGTGATGTTATCTTCTTCTGCATTTTTTTGGTTTAATTTTCCTTAGGGCTTTCAAAATCTTTTCCTCTTTTCTTTCTTTGTCTCTTTCCGCTTGGTTTTTATTGGTTCTAATTTCTTTGTCCTCGCCTTACCCTTCATTCGTCTGTTTTCTTTCATGCTTTTAGTATGTTCTTTATTGTTGTTCGTAGTTTCCTTCTCTTGTTTTTGGCATTTTGCACTTTCCGTGACGATGTTCCATAATTCTTTTTGTTTTTTATGTACTTTTTCTCTATCTTCCGAACTCCTCCCGGGTCTCTCTTTCTGCCGTCTTTACTTCTTCTTTAGCTCCGTTACATGTTGTTATTTATGCTCTTCTATTTTCTTGTGGTGCGTTTTTGTGTATCGGTCTAATGTTCTTTCTGTTCTCTTATTTTCATTCGGACATTTTTGTTCCACAATTTTGTCCTTTTTTGGCCTGTGTTCTCTTGTACAATTTTTGTACCACATATTTCTTTTGCAGTGGGATTAAGGGTTTCTGGGGGACTTGGCATGCTTGTTTACGAACCAAAGAGTTTTTTCTAGTGCTCCTTGTGGCTCTAACATAGTTAGTTTCTGTGATAGCCTTTGTTCATGTTGCTATTTTTTATTGTTTGCTTCGAGCATATCCAATTTAATCTTTCTAAACTTTTTTTTGTCAGTTTATAGGGTTTACCACTAGTCTATGTTTCGTATTTAGTTCGGCCCATCTAATAACCTTTACGTCATGCACGGCATATGTCATACATGTTGAGTATTGATATAGTCAATCGTGCCTCTCTGGCCCAATTATATGACATAGTATGTTATTTTGTGTTACCCATTAGATGATGATTCGTTCGTTGTGCAGTAATCTTCATTACATTATTTGTTTATTTCATTTTATATTGGCTTCTCGTGCGCTTAACGTGGACTGCGTATTTCTATTTCAACGAGGCTGATTTGCGAGCTACAGCGGTGACTTTTGTTTTATTTCCTATCCATTCCAAGGTTTTTTATGTTTTAATTTTATCCCAAGGTCTCGATGGCCCAGTAGGTAAGCAAAATATAAAATTTAGATTAAAAACCCAGAATGGCATCTCTCAAAAGAGATGCAAAACCATGGATCCAATAATACTATAATGTGTATCATGTAAAAGATCCCTTGCGAGGGTTAGACTTTGATGATATGACCATAGCATTCGGCATCTAAAGTATCTGGTGCGTCGCATGCCTAGATATTGTCTTTATCAAACAACAGAAACATGGATATTCCATAGCATGCTGTGTTACTTTGATCATTGTACGTTCTTTCTTGTCATAGTCAATACGGGTAGTATACGTGTACATACGATGTTTCGTAAATGCAGATGGATATTCCATTCGTTTTCTGCTTCTATTTCATTGTACTGATTTTTCTTTCTGTGCTAATTCTCTGTCCTAGATACATATGCATACAGCTCGCGAGGCGTAAGTAAAATTCAGGTCGCACAGCTGCTCGGCACCCGATCGGCAAGTCTCATATAAAATGCTTCGATATATTGAAAACTTCGCCTTATCGAAATTCGAATTGCTCCTTTAAAAGCAAGGCATTTCGTACACGCGCCGCTACTGTGAGAGTTGCCGATCGGGTGCCGAGCAGCTGCGCCAAACGAATTTTACTTATGCCGCGCGGTTTGTATTCGGCGACTTTCTCAATATCTGTATTTTGAATAGTTGCTTGTTTCTGCAGTAGATGTATTACTTTTGTTGTGCTTAAGTGTATAGTCTAAAAAAACAAAGTCGTTTGTTATGGCTTAGAAACGGGGCGTAATGGCTTTCGACAAAACGAAGTGTCCGCAAGCTGTAAACAACCCTCTACTTGCGCAACTAGGAAACCTATAAACAGACACGGATCTCCAAAAAGGAATTCTCGTCATAGATTCGGTCCATTCTCATTCAGTTCAATCACCATTGTTCGATTTACAACCTCTGTCTGCCCATAGCCTGGATTGTGTCGAACTCGTGTCACTTGCAACCCGTTCGTCATACTCGTGCTCTTCTGTATTGACAAACGGGAGAACAATAAGACATGAGATCTCATAAGTACTACTGTGCTGCTTTGTATCCACAAATAAAATAGCAGTCATTTTGTTTTTTTTTTTGTATAAAATCGTGTGCAACTAGATTTGTATTTTTCGCTACAAGAAAAAAAACCTGTTTTTCTTCCGAATTAGAGATAACTCAGATACTACAATCAGTAAAAGCCTCTGACTCTTAGAGTCTCAATTTTGCCTTCAGCTACGAGTATTTTATACTGAAAATTTAATAATAAAATGAACTCTCTAATAGCTTTCTTCCATTGTTTTAAGACACAAATACCATCCAATGAATCCAGTAAAGGTAAGTAATTCGTCCTATAGTATTCCAAAACTGCTTGGGGTAGATGAAACTGTCTTGTGCAAGTACTGCAGGTACCGGAACGTCACATGTGTTTACAAAAGTTATGTATCCAATCTGAGCACTTTAAGAACTAGATATCAGGGTGAAAATGTTAAAGCGATTTCTATTTCTAGCTTTAGGATATATAATGATAAAACGGATGCGGGAATTCGAATACCTCAGGTAGATGCCTCAAATAACTCACATAACTCTACAACCCCCAAATCAGTCTGGAAGACTAATTGCCTAGAGCGCTTCTAAAGCCTTTACTCTACCTTCGTTCGCTCAGAATTAGGTTATCTTGCGTTTCGCGTTCTTAAGAAATTGCAATTGTTATTCCTATTATTACTCACACCCATAAAATGTGATTGCTGGTGAGCTGTTTTTCTGATAAACCTCGGAATCCTATGCGCACTCAAATTGGTGTTTGTACTTATCGCCGGCTTTATACAGCTGAATATGAGTGGCGGTTTTACCAATTACTAATTCGAATGACCAAAGAAATTGCTTCTTCAACGATGATAAGCACATCCTCATTAAGCAAAACCGCAGAATTTGAACTTCTTCCTGCAGAGGCTCGTGTGACCACAGGACGGGAACCGTTGTCTCTGCATGATTCTAGAATTCCTCCATTGTTGTAATAACAATAATTATAGGTTTGGAATGTACACATGCATAAAAGCCCGAAAGTCGATGCGAACACGAGTGGGAATCTGTCAGCTGGTGGTAATTTATTAACCTTGCCTGATTGGCTTAGTAGTAACAGAAGCGGATTGGAAAATTATTAATTCGGTTAAGCAACGCACAGCAAAACAGACTCGTACCTTTTAGAAGCTTTAGGGCTGTAACTTCCACAATTTCCAGCACAGGAGCAATAATTTATGGCAGACACCAGAAAATTCAGATCGCTACACGGAATTTCCATTAAAAGTTTGTTCGATATGTTAAGTTGAGCTGCCAATAAACAAGCTCCCTGCGTGTACTCTTTTACGGATGCCAATTTATGACATTTGACATTTGAGTGCTTGTAAATTGAGGTAAAGTTGTGAAACGTGATGCGTTTGCATAATTCAAGCTAAGGCAGGAGTTTCTTTTTTGAGACATTTTATGAACTGAAGATCTGAGGTAATACCATTTACGGCAAGAAACTAAAACACATTTTTATAAAGATGTAAAAGTGTTTTTTTTATACTGTTGCAATGGTAGTCACAGTTGAATGAATGTAATATCACATTATCGTTATGGTGAAATTTACAATTTTCAGAGCAAATTAAATACATATCCATATTCCTGAAACTTATACAAAAAAACCTCGGAAAGGTTTTGGAATATTTACTCGCATATGTATTTAGGAACTGCAAATACAGAAAGTTACTATATTTAATCTTTAAAAACATGGAGGCAAAACTTGTAAAAACTAAAAAAATCAGAAAAATTTTTTTGAAAAAGAATCTATTTATACAAATAAGGTTTCGCAGTGAAGAAAATCCGTTTAGTTGCTAAGTTTCTAAATTTAGTGCAATGCAAAAAGCAATTGTGTTAAGAATATGAGATCTCATACTGAAGAAAGGTCATACAATTGTTCTGATTATAAATTC
The DNA here is from genome assembly GCA_940337035.1 of Agriotes lineatus. Taxonomy (NCBI): domain Eukaryota; kingdom Metazoa; phylum Arthropoda; class Insecta; order Coleoptera; family Elateridae; genus Agriotes; species Agriotes lineatus. Next base: position 29,149,480 of record OW679199.1, read on the forward strand.
GGAACAACGACAAAGACAAGTTTATTTGCACATATAAGTTTTCTTATACAGGAGATGAACCTGATTCTATGTCTATATGTCAAAATAGAGATGATTTTGTTGTACATGGCAATTGTCACAGAGGAGAAAAACCATGTAGTTGTATTTGTGAATACATAACAGCACGAAAGCACTTATAGCGGAGCTGTGCCAAACTGCTTGAAAACGTCAGGAATTACCCTTCGCAATTAGGATCGTACAAATGCCGCCGGTAACACTAATAACAGTTAAAATTCGGGGTGCTACGGTTCTAGTGAAAGTGTCAAAATCAACTGTGTGCTTGCAGTTAAGAAATCTCTTTAACGTCAGATTTGAGTAATGTCGTCGCGCAAAGAATGTAAACGTACTTTTCTAGCGTCGCGCTAAACGAGGTTTCTACAGTTTCTTTGACAGCAAGCATTCCGCATCAACACAACGGGACTTCCATCTACCCTTTTTGCGTCATGGAAAGAGCCAATTGCATAGGGCAATAAACGTATGCGCGATCGATTGTACTAAAAATAGGCCAAAGGAAGGTGAGAGTCAACCCAGCTGGACAATAAGACCATAAAACTCGAGTCCAGAAAAAAAATAGTGATGGAATTCCTCTTTTCTTAGCCAAAAGTAAAGATTTTAAACCCCAGCCTGTGCCCGGCTGGACAACATCTATTGTATACAAATAATAGAGTAGTTTGTCGCCTTGCAAAAGCAACTTATAGAAACAGAGACACTCTGGGATTTAAGATCATTGCTGCTCCATCTATCTTGTATCATTCTGGCCCAGGCGAGGGCGTAGGCCAGTTTTCTTAGCCTCTAATTGTTCCACTATCAATGTTTCCTTTTTCTATTGCTTCATCAACGTTATCCCTCCGTAATATTTGTGATATTCCTCTTTTTCTGCTGCCTGTAAGACCCTCATCCGCCAATCTATTTATCCATCTGTAATCTAGTACTACCACACATCGTCTGACGTGTCCATAGCAATAAAGTAATATCTGTCCATTCATTCACTATCTGATTTCCTTTTGTTTTATTCGTCTCATTCTTGTTACTCCACAACACCTTCTTCAGTATTCCATCTCCATGGTTGTTATTCTACTTTTATTTCTTTTATTTATGATCCAGTTTTCTGATCTATATGTCATGATTCATGATGCTTTGTACCATGGTATTGTATATCTTGACTCTTGTATTTCTTGTAATGTCCTTATACCATATGACTATATAGAGTTGTCTTATACAGTGACGTGTCTGTCCTAATCTATTTTTTATCTCTTCTTCCGTGTTTGTGTTTTTTGTCATACCTAGTCTAGTGTAGATATTTAAACTTTTCTACTTCCTTTATTTTGGTGTCGTGATATGTATTAGGTCCCCTTTTTTTCTTCTGATGTTGCCAGGTATTCGGTTTTGTTAATATTATTCCTAGTCACTCTTTTGTGTATTCTACCTTCAACTTTCGCAGCATAATACTAAGATCTTCTTGCCTTCGCATTTTCGCGTCCAATTTTCTAAAGCGTACTTAAAGAATATTAAAAAAATAGGTTGGACTCATATACCGAAATGGAATGCTCATTCCGGGAACTGCGTAAAACCTAAGTTCGACCTATTGCCGAATTAATTTGCCCAATTGCAGCATTGGCCAAATTTGTTTCGGCAATTGAGCAAATTCGACATCTGGGTCTGACATATACACCTATCCCCGACTGCACGTATCTGGACCCTATTAATTTTTGACCGATCTTGTAAATATATTCCTAAATATTGCAATTGAGGCTTGAAGATAGTAAAACTGATAGAAAGTTCTAGTTCTTCCGAAGTACTTTCCTAATGCTTGAATAGTGATGATGCAGGATAAAACTTTAATTTTTCTATAATTTTATTTTGTACAAACCTTTCGTAAGCCTTTTCCACTGCAAGTTTGCCACCAAATCACAAAGATTTTTCAAAAAAAAATAAAGAGGCCTCAATATTTCAATTCAATTTAAAAAAATTGTCTGTTGCAGACTATAATTTCTTCATCGACTTAATCTTCAATACTTTATATGCGCAATTTAACTTATGGCCCGTGTGTCAATTCCCAACGGGGCAGTTTTTTAAAAGAATTTTTTTCTTCAGTTTTTTATTTCCTTTGGGATCCTATTCGAAATTTTATTGAAAGAAAAAAAATTATTGTAATTTTCCACGTTGATCTACTATCTTGAATATAAGTTCTTGAAGCCTATTAAATAGTTAGCTCTTTCACTTTCTAGTATTTTTGTGCTACCAACCTATTTCTACCAGTTTTAATTATTTGTGACTAAAAGGTCCGCTTGCGGTATCCATGTCGGTTGGTATGACAACAACAAAATAACAGGCCCGTTGTGGGAGTATTATAGAAAATTGTTATGTATTTGGTTACGACAGAAACAACAATCGCACTTACAGTAAGTGCATCAAAACTTCAATAATTATCATTCTATTAAAATGAAAAATATATTTGAGTAAATTTATGGTAAAAAATATAAAAAATAAACTCGACCTAGTGACATATACATAGCTACAATATACTCATTTGCCTGTTATAGGTTTAATAATACAGCAAGGACAAAACCCTCTCTGGAAAATATCCACAATTCGACAAAAATTGCTGGTCATTAGGTAATCACATATCATTTCACATCAGCTGAGGTTTGGCGAAGCGTGAAGTTCAAGGTTTAAAAACATCCGCAGAAAACAGTACATTTATTCAACAGCAGTTATTACCTGCCGTGTGGAAAAATATGATTTTATAAAAATATATCTGCACGTTTTCTCTCTATAATATGCTCCACTCGTGTATGATATTTTAACAGATTTTTCAGCTATAAATAAGCTTAGAATATAATTTAGGATAGTAAGTAGCAAAGTTGATGTTTAAAAAAAAAATAAGAAATGGATTTAAGCGACTCACAAAAATTGTAAAACGTAAAATGATAGACATTTCAAAAGTTTTACTAAATAAAAGTTATGGGCATTATATGTTCCAGAAGTTACATATTAAATAATATAATAAAAGCAGTACAATGAGCCTAAGCTACTAATAAACTGTAATATCGTCGATTCAAGATTACATAAAAAAAAAATGCACAGGAAGTACAACAATGGCGGATGTTTCTCAGAATAATCAAAGAAGCCACTTACTAGATCTATAATAAGATATTAATTAAACTTAGATTACGTAAACCTCCATTAGGAATGCTAAAGCGACCACTCATTATTTTTAATTTCAAGAATAACTGTTTTTTGTTGATTTCTAAGATGCAAATAAATAATAATTATCAGCCTTATGGAATGTTTGAATGCAGAACACGAATACATGATATGGAGTTACTTTACGTTACTTCTAAAGATATTACCTTTAACGCTGCTTTTAAAATTATGGTTTTCCAAATATTGATTGGCAATAACTTTCGGTCAATGATATTTTTGTTTTATATTTTATTTTATTTTATTCCGCACTCCGCCAACAGCCGTTAGGCCAATTATAGGCGTTTGACTTCAAATGCGATGATGGCAAAGAAAAGGGTTAGGTTAAATAAAAGGTTATTAAATTATTAGTGTAGGGATTACCTGCAGTTTACCCTCGAAGCTCCCGCTATTCTCAGACAGTGTAAGGTCGTCGAGATTTGAGATTTAAATGTCGTTCTTTTGCACTTGCTGATGCAATTCGACACTCGCGACACTAAGTATCCAGTTGATGACACTAGTATTAACTTCCACGTTGCGTTACATACAAAATTAGGCAACCCGTTGTTTACTGGGATTACGACATGGACAACTTGGGGTTGAAAAAGGAAACGATAAGCGTGACAAGAAAAATTTTTCATTGCGAAGTAGGTACATAAAATTTCATACAAGACAATATTAATATGAATATAGATATGGTAGATCAAAGAAAGGAATCCAATAGCAAGAAGAAGCAGAAAAAGACTTTAAAGGTCCGGGAGAGATAGAAACTAAAGTTTGCGAGCATAAATGCGGAAAGGTAGAGGTAGATGAAGACGCTTCAGATTTAAAGGCCTTGAAATGCATAATTTGCGTCACACTAGAAAACGAAAAGGATAGCTTATATAAGTTTGTAGGCGATATACAGGGCGATCAAAAACGAATTGATATAACAACTGCATACACTGCACTTTATAAAGCTACATTTGAACTACAATTAAGTGCATTATTAGTTCATGTGATTTTAACGCCGCTTAATAAGCTACAAAATACGTCATTTAAACCAAATTTATAGATTAAATTAATAGGTATATTAAAATAGCACATGAATAAGTTAAACAAGATGTCGAAAATGAATGGTAAACTTCAAAGCAACTTGACAGTTCTATTTCAACAAAAGGCATGCTACAGATTAGGAAAGTTTGATTGTTTTTAACGACTCCCGCGATCAGGTTTATTTTGGATCTCTTTGTAATTGTAAAGAAACAACGAAAGACTTGCAATACAATAACAAAATTAGCACCGAACAAATAAACATAGATCTATGTAATAATTAATATTGCTATGGTTCTATGACCTGATTTGAATTTTTATCCCATTATATTCTAAACTTACCCTTCTTTGTCCACAGCTAGAGCATGCACTTGTAACAAAATTAATTGTTCGATTTTTAATCTCGTTGAGTTACTGCAGAATTTAATTAGAACATGCACATGCACAATATTACTAAGTTTTATCAAAATATTGTTAGTTAAAATTTTTTTATTAAATTTTACGTAATTAATACTATAATATTTCCTGTTATATCGTTTATTAAACCTTTAAGTTGAACACTATTAACTTTATTAAATTTGCTTATCTTTAAATTTATTTATATTTGTTTTTAACCAATTTTATCGTTGTTTAAATTAGCAGTTTAGTTCTTTTACCTTTGTGTTTTTACTCCGATCTGGTATTTGTTTATATAATATTTAATTTTCACTTACATTCTTGGCTTTTCTTTCTTGGAGCTCAATTCCTTTTAATTTGATTTGGCAAAATGGATGTTACACCTGCTACCTCCGACTGCTTGCTCGTACCGTGGTCAGCAACCCCTGTTGGTTATTCTCCAAGCACACACCATCAACATTTTAATTTTCTTACACCAAATTCTTCTTATGACCACATTTATTGTTAGAACACTTCTCATGGACACACACCAGGATTTATTATTATTTAAATTGAATTTTTATACAGGGAACTTGTCTTTTTAATATACGGATGGAGCCATAATTATATATAACAGCAATGAGATAACGTGAACAACAAAATAGAATGCTTGAGTAAGAAAGAGATGACCATATGAAAAATTATTTTAGTAGGCATGTTTAGTTAACTTATGCCATAATTAAAATGAGCGTCAGGTCTACTAGAACATTTTCTACTATGTTTATCTCTTTCTTACTCAAGCAATACGTGTTATTTTCTTGTTCATGTTATCTCATTGCTGTTATACTATACAATTGTGGCCCCATCGGTACATACGAGTATCCCCTATGTATACTTTTCTATTACGTAGACAACCACCAATACACACGTGATTGACAGTGACAGCGAATCATATTTATAATTTTTTTGTAGGTTAAGGTTATGTTCCAGTTCCATACGTTGTGAATAAATTAAAATTGATGGAATATCAAAATAATTTTAATTAAAAGATTATTCTAAAACAAAATATCAATAATACAAAACAGAAATCAAAATAAAACAGCAATAGTTACAGTAAAGAAGTTACAGTAAAAAATTGAGTTACAAGTGTTCAAAATGACCACCTTGCACTTCTAAACAGTAATCTAGGCGATCCGAAAAGCACCCATAGCATTCGCGAGAAAGTCAGGATTCAATCTATTGCATTCGGTACATATGCGATCTTTTAATTCCTCAATATTTTGTATTTGAACATTCGCGTAAATTTTTTACTTCAGGTAACCCCAAACAAAGAAGTCATTCGGTAACAAATCTGCAGACCGCGGTGGCCACGGTACGGGACCAAAACTCCCTATCCAACGTCCTGGAAACTTGTCGTTAAAAAGTTTGTAATAGCATTTGTGGAATGCAGAGGGGCTCCATCCATCTGCAACCACAGGCCATCGATATTTAAGTTTTGTATTGTCGGAATGATGTTGTTTATTAACAGCTCCAAAAATTTGGCTGTAGTGAGATTCCCATCAATAAAATATAGACCATTTTCAACTATTCCTAGCCATACATTAACTTTCCCAGTGTATTGGGTACGAGTTAAGTTTTGTAAATGGCGCTTAGTGCGGTACCAATAGGAAGGAATGAGGTTAGCAAGATAAAATGGATAAATGAGGAATTTTGTGAATTAACTTCTCCATTTATTGTGAAAGTTGCTTCATCGCTAAAAACTATCTTATTTAAAATGTCTTCGTGTTCATTAAGTGAATTAAATAAAGTTTTACAAAAGCTTGTTCTTTTTTCTTTGTCTTCGTCAAATAGTTGCTGGCGATTAGAAAATTTGTACGATTTATATTTAAATTCTTTTAGTGTTTTAAATACCGAGGTTTTCGATACATTAAAATGTGAAGCTATTTCTCGTAGTGGTATTATGGGGTTTTCTGTAACGTAACATAAAATATTTAATATAATTTCTTCAGTTAATACATGATTAATTTTAATTCTTGTTTCATGGGAACTGATTACGCAGCCTTCCGATTTAAATTTTCTAATAATATTTTGTATGGTTCTAATGCAAGGAATAGCCCTTTCTGGATATTTTGTTGAAAATAAGTCTCTCACAGTGCTTAAGCTATTACCATTTTGATACCACATTACAATTTCTACTTTTTCGTCTTTACTATAGATGATTGTATCAAAACTGCAATAAAACGCTTTAAATATAGACTACTATTCTTTGACGTTAGATTAATTTATTTTTCCATGGCATGCTATTTGTTTTAAATTAAAACTCTTCAAATTGAAGTTTGCTGTATAATTGGTTGCCTACATATAGGGTAAAACAATGCTTTGATGCGTTTTTTTCTTAAAGTATACATAGGGTATATGTATAATTAACTTTATGTTAAGCTGGTGTCATTTTGATTAAACATTTTACATACACATTTTGTTCTTGTTATTTTTTATAATACCCGCCAAAACCTTGGATATGAATACAATTAAAATATCAAAATTACAGATTCCTACTTATCAACCATTATGATGTTTTAACTAACATGTCATATTTTTAGGTTATCTGGTTCTAAAATGTGGCAGTTCCCATGTATTCTGCATGATTAATTATTTTATACAGCAAATATGTAAGAAATAAACTTATGTTTTATATTTTCTGATAATATTTATTTTACAGATAAAACCTGACTAATAGTATAACTTAGTACAAACTTTTATCATCTTGAGCCAAATTGAATTACCCTTGCAACCAATAAATGGATAACTGAATGATATCGGTTATAACTTCACAAGTATTCAAAATAAATTAATAACTATCATTCTTTCTAACTTATATTTGTTTTAGCTTAGCTAATTGACAGTCAAATTTACTGAAGAACTGTCGATACTATTGTAGGAAATCGTACTATTCTACTCAATATCCCTTTTATTTGCTTTATAATTAAGCTGCATGTTAATTATAATTTATTTAAAATGCTTTGCCATTTTTAGACCATACCAATATATTCGACAAAACCACTTAGATGATTTTATGAGTTACGTTTCTACTTATAATAAGCATTTGGTAACAAAAAAAGTATCGAATGACAACATAAAAACAATTTTGTATTAAAATTCAATTTTTAATGTCTGGATGAAAGTAAATACAAATATGTAAACAGCGTAAACAAAGTCTTAAAATGTCGCTTCGAATGTGTACTTCATTTTTACGCTCGATTTCTTTATAACGGCTCTATTTTCTATCCATCCTCTTTAAAAAGCTCCTATCAAACTGAAATTCGTCACAGAGCATCCTCTGCTGCCCATTCCGATGATACCGGAAGATTAAATGGGGCGACCAATCGTTGTTCTGAATGGAGCTATAAACTTTTATGGCAGCAAACGATGGAGGCGAGAAAATTCGGTCGGAAAAATCGTCGGTGGTGCAATCTGCGACTTGGAAAGCAGATCTGTGCACTTCACAGACGTCCTTTGTGAGGACCTTACGACATGTGTGACAAATGGACTGGGATTCAGAGCGAAAGCGAGGCGGTTGTAAACACTGCACCATAAAGCATGAATGAAAGAGTGTTACGTAATGAAGCACGTGCTGAGCACGTGGAAAACTTAGAGAACAGAGGTTCATGGTTTGAAAGGGTTTAATAAGTGTGATGCACTTGTTCTTGTACAGAGCGCACTGAGTAGAAATATATTTTTGTCTTGTTTCGAATCATCTGTCGGATTAGGAGTATGGGATGGCAGGCGGTCGATTTGCAAAACTTATCCTGCACTATCAGACTTCTATATCAGGATAGTGGTGAGCTGGAATCAATGGAAATTGTACGTTTAAGGTTTTATCAAACCACTGTGTGCTTTAACCATCTGCACTTTTCAAAATCGGTTTTGGTTATTAATTAGTTAAAAATGTGCACATCTTTAGAATGCCTCATAATTTACGACGATGTGAAAGTTTAACGACTTTTGCAACCGTGGCAACACCAATATTGAAATTTGAGATGATGGGAAGTGAACTACATATTTGCGTGTATTAGCCAACCACTGTGAAATAGGAGCATGCAATATTGCATGGCTCATGTACTAACAAGAAAGTTGTTTTGGCGTTAATTGGTTAATTGGGAACATCGTTTCAACAAATTGTAATACTTCTGATTAATAAATAAATAAATAAATAGCTCGTTGGTTTCCACATCGTCGGTGCATAGGAATTATTTGTGTGACCAGCTACCTGGCTTTGTGTCTTGCTAAGCACTTGCCTGAATCTTCAAATGTAAATAAAAAGAGTGAATAACAGTCTAATAAGGCCCTTAATTTAGCCCCTAATAAATGAATTGAATCATGTAACTTGGTTCACCACCTATAGGAGGGACAGTAGTTGAAAATTTTTCATTTGCATTGCTAAATTACAGGAACGGAATAATTCCTTTTGTTTTGATAGTTAAAGTTTGTAATTTAGCCCTTTCGCTCCGGTTTTTGCATAGCAACCAGGTGGAAATGGGTTCAAATCTACCCGTACCCGAGAATTTTCTAGGAGCATCAATGGATTTGAACTTGTTGACTAAGGTAGCTTTAAGTAGATTTAGCATCCCCGAATGTCTTATGGGGCTGTATTCGGCACAGCGCAATGCAAGTCACATGCGACCCATTACCTTCGTTACACTTCCCGCATGGAATGAATGGCCTTTGACATCAAAAGGTAAAAGAGGCGAAATGTTATGAATGAATAAATATTGAATAAGCTTTTGTTACTCTGTCAAGTCATGGCTTTCTAAATTTCTAAAAATCTAGATTTTTTAATTTAAGATTTCGAAAATAAGGCCTTAGAACGCATATGTCCCATCCAATGTGTTACTTACATATATACACTATACAAATAAGTATTACATAGCTTATTTTTACTTCCCTCGTCTAAAAGACGAAGAAAGTTTTGTAATCACGAAAAAACCACTTCCGTCTGTCTGTTGGCCGTATGACTCAAAAACTATTTGTTCGAAGAAGACGATATTTTGCATGCAGATTATGTCTACCTGGCATGAAACTGAAAAGGAATCGGAAAAATATATACAGGGTGAGCATCTTACAAAATAAAATGTTTGCATTAACTGAGAAATATATAAAAGTAGTAATTTGCACATAGGCCTGGCTTTACACTTGACGATAATTCGACCCAACCGGTACAGGGAAATGTTGTAAAAAGTCAAACCGCACATCGCAGGAGGGAGAGGTCCTCCTCGATAGGCCCGTGGACCAGGCGGCCGGATTTAAATTTCCGTTCGCAGGCGCTGTAGTTCGAATCCCATCGTCGGTAATTTTTTTATTTGAAATTGATTTAGTGCGCATTGCCAAATGTGTGCTTTTATTGGTTCAGTATTATTACGAACGTGAAGATATTTTTACCCCTATTTTCCTTTAATTTTTAAAATTTATTTAGTGCCACAACGTCGAATTGCGAGGGAAGTTCTGAGTAATGGCATTTACAGATTTTTTTAGAAAATATTTATTGAAAATGCAATTGATTTTGAACAGAAATTTCAATTCAAGTGTGCAAACTTCGAAAACATAGGACAACACACTAACAGCCGTATTCATAGTCGTTCGCCAGCGGCTCGACGGCGAGTCGCCGGAGTTTCGTTATGAATAGTATGTTGGCGGCACTGTACGTCTACGTCAAATTCGAGGTTAGCAGGTTAGATTTTGTGTCAATTTCTGTCAAAACTGACAGAAAACCTAACCTGATAACCTCGAATTTGACATAGACGTACAGTGCCGCCAACATACTATTCTTAACGAAACTCCGGCGACTCGCCGGCGAGCCGCTGGCGAACGACTATGAATACGGGTGTCAGTCTCTTCAATCTTCTTCATGTGACAGCTATGACATCGCCTGTGGCTTGATGATTTGATTGACAAATGATAGTTAACATTTTCCATGGTCAAGAATGAATTGGAAGGTTTTCATATGGTCGACGGCATTTGTTTGTAGCTTCTTTTCTTCCATAATCAATAAGTTGCTTTTCTTTTGATGAAGTTCTTGGTATATTAACCAGCAATTGACAGCATATTACAACACTATTCGATAAATTCGACAAATCATTTTTTCTGTGCCTTACAAGCTAGTACATGGGTCGATAAATCCACCCTTATTATAGAATAATACAACATCGGGGCGAAGAATCTCTACCTAGTTGGTAGTTGTCACAATATCCTTATGGCCGTATGGGTTTTCTTCTAGAAACGCACGTTCCTGCTGTACATACGAGCGACGCTGGTTAACAATCTATCGAAACAGTTAGAAATGTTAGGGTGTATCATAGTTTAACATAGCTTTTTCACAACTTTTGTCCGTTTTCTGTTTACTTATATCATTAGCATAGACAGCTTTTGAGTCATATGTAATTCACTGCTGTAAGTATTCCACGTTAGATAGGCTTGAACGGCTGATAGTAGCAGATTTCGCCACTGTCACATCTATCGTTTGATACTGGCTGTCTCAATGGCTTTTAAAAAGGTAAGATAAGCTTTGGTACTTCCATCGGGCTTCTCTGGTATATTGAAATACATATTAGAATGAAGACACGAGAAAAAATCTATCTCTAGAGTAGTCTAGAGACTTGAAAGCTATATCCCCAGTGACTTATTTGTGGACCAATAGCAATCTAGAGTTGACACTCAGTAGAAGTAAAGAACTGATGATAATAATAATTTCTGCAGCATCAGTGCACTTAAATTCTTTCTTTATTTTACATGCATTAATTTGTAGTCTGGAGTTTATATACTCTGCGAAGTGCAGTGGTGCTCAAAAATGTGTTGTACAGAGACAGTTAGTTATACGTTTATTGGCCGTTGTATTTTCCTCAACAAAGGCTCACACTGTATCATTAACTAGGTAGACCTAGATGTATACCGTCAAAATATTTGTATATGCAACATTTTTTTTTAACTTTATGTAGTCAATTCATAATCACAAAGCACATATTCTGTACAACTCTTTAATGAACACGACTGTACATTAACAAACTCTTAGAAAATACTTTTAGAAAAGCATCTGTTTGATAAGTAGAACTATCTAGAGTTACAGTAGGATAGGTTACTATTTAAGTATCACATAAGGACAGTCGAGGTTGAAAATGATCTTCGTATTGATACCATTTAGTTCTAAGCTAGGGATTACTAATTCTTCTTCATTTCGTGTCACGAAACTTCTTGGCGGCTTTGTAATTGTAAACTTACATAGTACACGATTAAAGTGGCGTTTACTGAAAGTGCAAACAAGGCTTGTTACAAACAAACCCTATAGGCAATAAATTATATTTATTGCGAGGCTTCTGGGATATCATATAGCTCGCCGCAGGCGATTTTGCACAACAAGTCGCTTAACAACATGCGACTTTGGGCTCAGACCGCCGGCAACTGCCCGTTTCCCGCGACCACCATTCAATTTACGTTTATCGCTGCACACACTAAAATATGACCGTATTCGCGCACTTTCAACTGTATTAAGCTACAACGATTAAACCTAATTAACAATGAAAGGGCATGCAAACAGAAACAGACTATATATGTAATTATTAAAATAAGCAGTTCATGCGAGGGAGGCTAGATGTCCATTTCACATATTTCAGATTTTAGGAAGAGATGAAAAGCTGATGCGTTTTCAGAACTACTATCTTAAAATGGTCTCAATTGAATCATATTCCAAATCTTTTGTAAAATATTGAATTCTGGTTATTCAATTCTTAGCTTCCTAAAACAAGTATTTAATTTCATAGCAATATAAGAAGACATAAACTTATGTAGATTTTATTTGTGTCATTACTATAAACTTACCTATTCACATGTTGAAAAAGTACACCAACAAAAGGAATTTATGTCAGTTCTATATACAGTCAAATTTCGATAAGACGTGCAAAATTTGCCACTAACCTCTCGGGACTGGCCAAGTATTTTACTATACACGTGCATACACGTATTATACAGGCTGCTCATTTTATGGTGCAAAAACTAGATAGGCAACACTTTTAACAAGCTCATGATTTTTTACAGATGACTCTTACTTTTTAAACTATATTCAAAATTTTCTAAATTTGGAAGATGGGTGGTTTCACTCCGTATGTTCATAACAAATAAACAAACAGAATTAAGGATTAGCTGTGACAATTATGATTGTGTTAAATGTGTTGCCTACCTAGTTTTTACTCGATAAAATGGGCAGCCTGTATACGAAGAGCGATCAAGAACCGCCTAGTACGAGGACGACAACGACGTATACGTCTATTATTTTCGTTGTTATAGAATTTGTGTTTGTGGCACATATATGTATAACCTACTAGGCGTGAAAGGGTTAGAACGCTAAATAAATTTCAAGTAGTTCGGTAAATAAGTGTGGGCGCAGCAAGTATGCTATTTTTTTAGAGCACGTGACCAGTAACATTTGGAGATTTAGCGCATTTAATGTTTTTACAAGCAAACGGCGCGCTACGCGCACGTGTGAAATAGGATACGCGATAAGCTCCGAGCCGAGCGCCAAGATAAGAAAAACAAAACCTAAACAAATATAAACATCTGTGAAGCCGAAACGTGCCACGGACTCACGGACTCACGGACACACATTAAGGAAAATTGTATTATAGATATTGTATGCAAGCACCGATTTTTAATTCTCATCTTGTGCTAATCTATTACGACATCTAAGTTCCTTTCCATCAACAGCAGTTCTATTCAGATCTATGTTACTTACGTTTTTAGTGTTTGCGGTAAGTAGCAGAGTGAACTGCTTAATATGTGGCACGCCACTGCTACTGTCAGATTTAAATAAACGTTGTTGCCAGCAGTGTTAAATGGGTTGCCTATATTACGTGGCTATATGGTTTTCAATAATTTTCGATGTGTTTGTGTAACGAGGTAATTACTATTTTAATTTTTAAAAATGATAGTGAAAGCTTTCTAGCTCTAGAATTTCAGATGTTAAAGTTCTATAATTTTAACAATTTATAGAGGGGTTTGTAAGCGAAACTCAGTGTGAACTGAATTTAACAATGGGGTAGTTAGAATATCAAAAACAGGGATTCGAGAAATTATCTTATTTCCAACACAGTAAAGAAAACCTTGTTTTGGGGTTTTCACAGGGATAAAAAAATATTCGATCTGTTTTGGACAAACATTATCAAGTAGAGTAGTAGCTATCAACAAATTTGTTTTTTAAATTCGAATTTAAGAAATAAAAGCGCTACGATTTTTTAAAGAGTGTTAACTATATATTTATTTTTTTAATTAACAAATTAATGTAGATATTTTTAATTTATTAGTGTCATGTTATAGGTCTCAATAAGTGGAAAGCGAAGCTGTAAATTGTAAAAATTTATATAATTGATGTTTTTCCGTTTTTTTTAATTTCTGAAATTAAAAAAAATGCTTTTTCAAAACTCTGTTTGTTTGATTTCTTGAAAATGCAGACCTAAACAAGTATTTTTGCATTACTTAAGTTTTATTTCTTAAATTTAAGTAAAACATTGAATTTTTTTGTTTTATTTTGACTCTGAAATTGTATAACACCCTGTATAATTTTTCTTCCTTGAATGCACTCCTATTAAGATGTTTGAGACCACTTTATCTCTCATCTTTCTCCATTTCCATTGAAATTAGAAAATTGTATCGTATTGTCTTGTATCGATTCGCAAGCTAAAACTGAAGATTATGCCATCAAAATCTTTAGATATGGACGAAGCCAGACGGAAATGATCAGATTCAGCCATCAAATTGCATTTTGCTACGTGCTATACGTCAGTTACAGCTATGCTAGAAGCTCATCTACATGATGAAGTCAATATTTGCTCTAACATCGAAATAACCTTCAGGCAATCCTGCAATTTAGTTCGAGTGGTTGCGCGAAAATTGCTAGCAACGTTGTTTTTGCTAAAAGCAGCTTTCCAAATATTTTCTCAGGCGTCGCCTTCAGTCCACCTTGATTAGCGAAACCTCGAACGATAATAATTTCACGTTACGCTATTAGCGTTAGCTTTAATGACGCATGCGAATCCTCTGGGATTAATAATGCGGAATTGGCTTAATACAGATCCGATTTAAACAAAAATGCAAGATTTATAACGACCTTCTTTAAATTGTCAAGACGTCATTATCAAGCTAAGGCAACAATACAATGAATAAGTAAGTAAAAGTTATTTCGTCGCTAGAGTTTTCCTTCCGCACGATACTCGACAGGTTTTCTTACTTTCGTTTCACTTTCAGATGTGTCTCTACGCGGCCTTCATTGATCGATGGGAGAAAATCTCTTGATCTACGACGAAGTTACAAACCGGTATAAACAGATTTTCCTTTTCATTCAATTTTCGCTCTGAACGAATGTTTACTGTTTGAGTACATTTAAACTATGGTTTTATAGTAGGTATATATCATTTCTGTCAGCAGTAAAGACATGATTATGACTGTATCACAGTTTCGGCCTTCCTTGTTGGATGTTTAACTTTAAACAATGAAATCAATTTTAAACAAATGAAATCAATGTTTGCCAATCCAGACATTATTTTACCTAAATCAACATATCTGCCCATTTAGTTGCATAAATATTGCCTAATAGGCGTAGTTCAACGTGAAATATGGGATTTTGTTTAATTGCAAACTACTACTAACATGGCAATCTTTACAAATTGCCCAATCGGGAATCTCTCAGCTGAAGACTACTCACCGCAAATAGCTCAATGGGGAATCCTTAAACATGCCATGGTTCAAACTGACGCCACAAAGTGATAAACTACTAAAACTGGAAACTCCTGGGATCCATTAAATATTAATGGTTGTTATCTATGTTTATTCGGTTATCCTGCTTGTGAATATTTTTAGTTTTGCAGACTAGTGGAACTGTAATTTTACTATTTCAAACACTGTAACGGAAGGGCTTGGTTGATGTAGCAACGCTTTTAATAATAGTTTTATATTTTATTACCTTAAATCAAGTTAACTTCTTACTTGTAAATTATGCTCCAGTTGAAATTAAATTATTTTTTCAGGAATTGTCTTGAGTTTCCAGCTACTCGTTGGTGTGTACTTGGTTAATTATCCTCCTGGCCCATTTCTGTGTGCATTTTCACAAATCCTTGGCTAGGGAAATTTTGATGATCTTTGGAATACATTCCATCCGATTGCTTTTGGTATGTGTTGAATTTTTCCAAAGAATTGCTTAAATGTGGATTTGAAATCTTTCACTATCGTGAAAAGTTTATTCCAGCACCCACATATGTATTATGTGTGCAGTTACTGAAATCTAATTATGACAGGATTAGCAAATATTTGAGAAGAAAAGCTTACCTTTGGCCGTTCACCAACCTTGGTAGATCAATTTGCTTTTGCTTTTGCTAGTCGATTGCGGTTTTGAGGTTATTTTACGCCTCTTATTACGCGGTTCAGCATTTTCCCATTTTGAGCTCCGTTGTCACCATGTAAAACATCTGGAGGACAGATTTTTAAGCAGTTTTGGGTGTCTTTCTCAGCTACACTGGCAATATGTCTCGCTCAAAAGTGTTCGAGACATTTTTCTCATACAATTTCACCTCGCCAACTGGAGAAAAGCCTACAGAACTCAACTATGACGTTTGGGCAGCTTATCCGCGGCTCCTATGACTTCTGCATGGTCGTCCTCTAGGTTTTGCACAGGTACTCGGTACTCCCTTTGCTATTCCCCTTGTGGCCTGGCTGTTCTGTGGTCCGTGAAAAGGCAGAACTATAAAATATTCCATACGTTATTACAATTCATGCGAATTTACAATTACAAATGTACACATTTACAGTGGGCGTTATTCCAACAGACTTATAGACTTATCAAATTTGAAAAACTTAAATAGGCAAGCTAGTTGTTCATATTTCAGAAATGAAAAATAGAAAACTTAGAAAAATGTCTTTATTTCTATTAAATGTAATTTGAGCTATGAAATAATTACCTGACTGAAAAATGACGTGGAATCTTACAAACAAAATGAAATTTTAATTTGGAAATTCTAACAACTTTATATCAAAATTTTAGAAGCAAAAGTTGCAAAAACAATAAACATAGTCATTTGCATGAAGTATTAGCGCCAACGAATGGCCCTATACAGCTTACAGTTGTGGCTGTAGGCACTCACCGTCATCTAACGTCATTTACGCAGCCCTCTGCGGATTGTGTCCAAACTCGAACTAAGCTCTCCTGGCACTGAAAGTTCACAGAAACCGCTTAAGTCCCGGGTAGCGTTTGTAGTGGAATTATCTAGCAAGCCGAATCGTTGATACATTGTACCATGCAAATTATTTTTTTTCACCTTGTAGGTGACGCAAAAAATCCCAGACAGGGGTCAGTCCATTGCAATTAAGTTAGCACAATTTGAAGTTCTAGAAATTGCACTTACCCTGTATATTACACGCGCTCAGACAAAACGACAAGAAAGTCTGTAGTCATAAATCATCCTAGGACGTGGACAACATGTTCCAAAAAGTGTCCAATGCAAGAACCTGCACACTAGCGAAGCTTCCACAAATAACAATCCACGAAATATGAGCTAAACTTGAACCACAATTCACAGAATTTTGCCGAAAAGCAATCCACATTTTTTCAGGCAACAACAACTGAAACAAAAACCTTGTTATCAAACAACTGCTCCGTCTGCCGGAAAAACACATTATAACTCAATCCCTGCGTTTATACAACGGCCGTGTTTCAATAAAGGTGCTTTTACACGGACATGAATTACACACAAAATAAATTCTCATGTTAATTACGCCTTTGACACGTATCAAAGGTTAAGCAGTTACCTGTGCTTGCTAATTGCTGCGTGCTACTGTACAATTTATTTATACTTATTAAAATTTGAACACCAACTTTAGTTTGGAGGTTGGCAGCCGAATGCACCACTACTAATTTTATACCTCCTGCCAGGTTTTACTGGTTGCGACCGCCGGGCATCTGAGTACAGACACCTATATATAATACAGGAGTAATTCAGTGTACCTACCATATTTGGCGGGCGCTTTCCTACTCGCCACCTGGTAAGCTGCTAAATGGGGGATTAGCAAACCCAAAATAATGGATAGCCAAGAAAAGAACATTAGAAGAGGTCGAAAGTTATATATATTTAGGATAGAAGGTTAGTTTTAAGAAAAGCAACCGAAGAGAAGATTATTGGTAAACGGATCAAATTGGAATGGACAGCACTTAGTAAATGGAGAGACGTATTCAAAATCAAAATAAATCAGAAATAAAAAATAAACTTTTTAATCGAAATAAACATAGAGCTTAACAGAGAACAATAAGAAAAGTTATAAACAACTCAAAGAGCAATGGAAAGGTCGATGGTGGAAGTAGCTCTGAAAGAGAGAAGAATAAACACATAGCTGAAGTGGAAGATATAGTGGAAAAATACTTACTATATACAAACATAGATGGTCATTATCGGGCCCATAGGATGCATTAATGGTAGGTTATGTAGCCCAATCATACACTATTGACTGCCAGTGAGGAACACCAATGGAAATGGTCAGACTACGTATCGAAGATGGAGGAAAACGGATGAACGAAAATGGTGATACAATGGAGACTTAGATTAGGAAAGCGATTTCGAGAGAAACCCCCACAAGGTGGACGGATGATGTGAAAAAAGTTGCGGGCTAGGACTGACGTAGAAGACAAGGGTTATATAGGGATAAAAAGCATTGGGCCTACATCCAAAATCCATCAATGTAGTAGGCAGATGATGAGCATAATGACGATGTACTCTAGTTTTGAAAACTTCTAATAAACAACAAAAACAATAACAAATTTAAAAAATATATAAATCACTTCAATTGTTTAACGAAGCTCTTGGGGTATTCACCGCTGGCAACAAGCCGCGGCTGCGCCTTGGCTTGTACTTGCCTACCTCATATGTTAATAGGGCCTTACATTCCTTGTTACTTAAATAGCTATTGACTGAAGCTCATGAACGTATCAGATTTTTTATTTTTTTTTATTAAAGTGCGTTCAAGTAAAAACTTTATCTAGAGGACTACTTTGAACTAGATTTTGTCTTACGACTGCATTTCGGTGATTATTACATAGCTCTACGCAGAATGCAGAGCGCTTGTTTACTTGAGTTGTCAGTTGTCAACTGTCAAATAGCGTTTACCTTTTAGAAGCGTTATTTATTTTGTTTTTGTGTATATTATTCTGTGTAAAATCGTTCCTTTAAGAAATGAACTGCAACTTAATTGCTGTAAAATGGTTTTTACTGTTATACAACATAGTTTTTATGTAACAAGTGAGGTTGTGTGTATACACAATCTATGAAATAAGTTACGACATGACTTTCAAAAATTACTGTTTGACACAAAGCCATTTGATAACGTTTTTATTTGAACGCACCTTAGTTAAAATATGACAAAAACGTTTGAATTAATACGAAGAAGATTCAAGTATTTTTCGGCATTTTTCTAGTTTATTTACCAAAATAAATTCAAAAGTGCTTATGCAATTACCTATATTTACAGCTTTATGGATATGTGTTTGTATTTTTTATGATAAAAATACTTTTGTAATTAAATTAAAATGACGGTCCCATGCATATTTTTCAGTAACGGGCGGTGAGGGGGGAGGGGTCAGCTACAAGGGGCGTCTAAGTAATATATTGTCCACAGCGCCAAATTTCATAGATCCGGCTCTGCTTTTACTGTATGTAGTGTGTATTATATTTAAAAGTCCTGATGTCTTACGTATATTTGGTTATCATGTGTTTCTTTCTTATACGTAATTTTGAAAGTATTTTGTATTTAATTTGAACTCAAATTTTAATAAAGGTGACAGGTGAAAGCACACATTATATATTACGTGTTGCATATACTTATTTATCGGGTTTCGACTTCAGTATACCAAATTTATTAGCATCTTTCTTAGTTGTTATCCTTAATCCAGTTCGCTTCAATACGGTTGGCTTTTAATATATACAGAAACATCAAAAACCATTGAAGACTAAGTGACTACATAATATAGGCAACCCGTTTGACACTGTTAGCAACGTTTAAAATCCTAACTCGGATAATAGCAGTAGAGTGCCGTTTATCAAAGAACTACGCACTTGAAACAATTCAAGACTAAGTAATTTAGCTTGGAATATAAATTGTTAATTTAAAAAAAAATAATGTATCATAAGTTAGGAAATGAACACACAACTACACCACGATCCGAAGTTCGTTATCGTGATTTTTTTCGCTCATATTGGGTAAAGTAGACTTTGAATTCAAATTCAATGTCCTTTCGGCACCAAAATTTCGAACTGCGCAATTTGGTGGAAAATTTCGGCCTCAATGATTCTTTTTTCGAAATCTGTGTCCTTTTAATTTTTGCTTCAAAAGCCGCACGATATACCCGCCATGTGCGAACTTCATTCACCAAAACCCAGGCGCAATTTTGGTCTTGTCGTCGGGTCGCCGCAACTGACGAGTATGTCAAAATGTGGATACCTAATAACCACCGCCTCTTCCATTTTCTTCGTTCTCCTTTTCTTTGTTTTCTTCGTTTTCTATGTAATTTTTCTTCCTGTTCACCGACGTCCATCTGCCCTTTGATTCTCATGCACGTATTAGGATAGGTATGCGCTTCGTCAAGGAAAAAGGTTGAGTACCTATGATCTCAGAACCTCCCAGCCCCGCACTATAGTCTAGGTAAATTCCTGAACTCACCGCTTTAGTTTATGAAAACTTCTAATTGCGGACTTCAAACTTTGCTCCTTTTTATGTCCGTATAAATTCTATTGTTGACAGGCGTCTATTCGCCAGATGTTTACAACTAGTGTATTGTGTAAAGAGTAAACTTTTCAGTTGTATGTAACATTCACAACTGTAATGCTAGAATAGCAAACGAGTCGGCCTGATAGATTCCATTTACCTGTATTATTCGCCGATCATACCGAAGGTCGACGTTGAAATTTGACCTATAATACCTTTATAGGTATAGGTATTTATATATATGTTTACAAAAATGTAATACGTTTATAATGTGGTTTCATTACTTGTACAACTTTATTAATTAGTAATTTTACTTTTCTTCATTATTCTATGGAGTAAGTTACATATTTTTTAAGTTTTAAGCTATATATAGTTTCAGTGGATATTTCGGTAGACTTGTTGCCTGTACTTGTATATATCCCAAATAAATAAAAATTACGTGGTCTTTATGGTCATTATTTATGATATCTCTGTACATAGCATGTATTGCGTGTTGCCTATATTGCATTGTTTTTTCACTACACACATTTTTCAAACTATTATATTAAAGTTGATGAGTTATTTTAATAAATTTGGTTCAGACAGCGTTTTTAATAAACACGTTATAAATTGCATGTTTTCTATACCTAGTTGTTAGTTTGCATTTCTGTGTGCTTAATCTTTAAAATATTTTTTAGACCCTTACTAAACTACTCTGGTTAGTAATAGTTTTTCGAATAAAAAAATAGGTTATTATAAATCAGAGCGGTATTAGTGGAAACATATTATTTTTTGACGTGTTGATAGCAGATATTGACCTATTTAACTGTTTTAATAAATTCTCCTTTAGGAAAGTAATTTTTAATATATTATTCGCCCAAATTCAGAAATGAAATGATTAAACCGGGAACTGCGTAACCCCCAACATTCCCCCAATTGCCGAAATAATTTACTCAATTTCAGCATTGGCCATATTCATTTTGGCACTTGCAGTATACCCTTTTAGTGTATATTACAAATTACATTGAATTACACGAACATACTTTAGTATTAAGTAAACTCATATCTTTTAGTTTATGATTTATAAACCAAATGAAGCGTATAACATCATCACATAGACGTTTTTTACAAGCACTTATTTGATATTTGACTTGTCAATATTAAAAATAATTAACAACTAGCTCCAGCTCAAAGCAATGAAACACCTTCCTCTCAGTCAAATGGGTATGTTCAGAATACAATTCTTTCCTATCTGACCTTTTATATTTATAACCAGTAATTATCAACACTATAATCGTATTACTTTAATAAGGTACGTTTTCAATTACCTTCAAAATATTTCCATAAAGTTTTTAAAATAATGACGAGATAATTTAGTTTGACTTAACACAATAAAATTCAACTAATTTTCAAAATTTATTTTAATGTCGTGGATCAAAATATTTAAAGTTTAACACAATCTATTAAAATTAAAAATTATCTATCTATATCAAAAATATTAATTTCCAAATATAAATGCCTAAACTGTCAAGATTTTGATTAACTTCCAATTTAAAATATATTATTAAGTGAATTCCTTATATATTTTATAAAACAATTATATTAAATCTAGGTAGTTCTTCAAAATTATACCAAGTCTAACTTTCTAATCGCCACATATTGAAATCCAAATAAAAGCATCACTGACGTTTGCTGTATTTCATAGATACCTGAACTTAAAGCTGCTCTTCGTTGTGGACCTTCTTACTGGTTGTTACTACCGCAGAAGCTTTCCAAAAATATTTCAATTTTCTCCAATAGTACCGTTAGAATGAATGATAAATTCTACTGCATAGTCAATGAATCTAAATAAATCAGGTTTACTTTCAAACTTACTAACTCTTATTTTGAATTATAATTGATTTATTTGATCAAATTATATCACAAGGAAAGCTATTTTGCCACTGTTTATATTATTATACTCACAGATTGATAATTATTCACTTTCAGCGTGATTTCAAAATTTTCAAGTCAATGTTATTCACTCTTCGTAACCTGGTTCCCAACTGCCACCATTCGTTTATACGTTTGTTCCATTTAATAGCCTTTTAAACTAACTAGCCTGGCTTTTAACTTTATTATATATATTTTTTAAATAGTCTCTAGATTATTGTCTAAAGCTGGTTGGATATTTAATAAGGTTGAAAGGAGGCATAACGCTTTTAATAAATATGTGGGGCATTGTTTCAGTCCATCATGATAATGTTATGTGTTAGTTATTAAAGAAGTAATTGCATATTTAGAGTTAATTCTATATTTTGCTTCTACTCCGAACAAGTTCTAACACAGTTTTTAATTTTTAAAATCCTGCATCTAATTCTAGGCTGAACATAATTTAATCATACTACAACCTTCTAATTTTATTTCTTTCAACTGACATTTTCCGGGTGAATAGTTCGAGTGTCCCAATTTTATTTACTTTTTACACAGATATCTAAGTTACGCGCCTGTCAAGTTAATGATACTTCGTGTATGACGTTTTTCAAGCCTATTGTGTTTGTTCCATCAGTGTAGCGCTCTTATTTCATGCTATAATTCGATGTTTTTGTAATATACACTGGATTTGATTCTTTTATTTTATTTAAATTAATTGAATTAATTTTAAACATTTAAATTTAATTCCCACAAAGTTTTATTCTTGCTAAAATGTAAAGTCATTATTTAACAAGAACTTCGTGAGAAACTGCTCAGACATTTTGGTGGCCGAATGGCCAAATCGCGTGTATGTTTAAATAAAAATATCACAAGCTAACGAGGCGATATAAACCAGGTGATTTCTTCTGCGAACTGCAGACAAAAATGAGAGAAATAATACTCGTTCTAGAAACAGCCCGAACTGCAAGAGTGGCATTTAAGTAAAGAGCACGTCTCGTTTTTATTTTTCTCTTTTACAGTTCTTTGCAAAAATAGAAGCGCAGGAGTGGACGTCAACAGAACTATTTATAATCTAAACAACCTTAATGAAGAGAGCCACAATTCGATTAAACCGTTTACAGGTCAGAGTTAATCCAATTTCGTTCGACCTTAATTTAAACTAATCTATGGAGAGCAAATTCATAGTTTTGCAGCTTCAGCGCTAGATATGAAGTGAACTTAATTAATTTCCAATGTATCGATGCAGTTCCACTGAACAACTCGAGCTTCAGATAAGCCAAGAAGTTATAATTGGTATACAGCGGTTTCTTTTATTACATTATAGAAAGTTCGTGGAACGTGCTGTTCAAGTTTTTCATATTGGAAAAGTTCCGAGCCGCAGCCTGGTTGAATTAATCTCCAATACAGTGACTTTTATATACTTTAGGTTCATCCAATATGGGGAACAAATATTAAAGCTGCAACTTTAAAACTTCAGCGGTTAAAAACTAATGGAATACAGCTATATTGGAGTTCGAAGTGTTGCCTAAGTAACTGCTTGCGATTCTTGAAACGTTGAGCGTTTACAGCAGTTGAAAAGCTTCGTAAAAAGAATTTTGCAACTAGAAAATGTAAAAAAACAAAAAAAGCAGGGTATTCACAAGTTTGCAGTATGGATTCTCATTATTCCACCTGTATAAAGTTAATAATTAATACTATGCCCTGAAAATTGTTAGTCATGTCAGTAATCAACCAGCTAATTACTTCACTTATCGTCATTTATTAGTATTGAACCGACGTAAAAATTAATGGAAAGGATGATGCGGAGCTTCTGAAGTCACTTTTATGGCGACTTTTAATTTTCAGTTGCAACCGACGTTTAATTAAGGGTACTACAAGGTGGCGCAAAAGTCCTCACTCGATTTCCTAAGGCAGTAACTTTGTTTGTAAATGAAAAGAATTGGTTCTGTTTGTTGATTATGTTTATTTAGACGTTTAATTTTTTTTCCATTAAGTCTCGAAGACAATATCAGTCAAGTGGACACCGCCAGAGTTGATGAAAATTTGGGCTCGTTTCACAGCATTTTTCATGACTTTTCTCAAAACTTCTGGCGATAAATTCTCCACTTCTAGTCAGATGTTTTCCTTTAGGGCCGCCAAGGTCTGTGACTTGTTCGTATAGACCCGTGACTTCAGAAAACCCCAAAGAAAGAAGTCTGGAACGGTCAAATCGGCCGATCTTGCGGGCCAGTGCAGATCTCCGAAACGAGAGATGAAGCGGTCGGGAAAAGCTTGCTTCAGAATATCCACTGTCGTTCATGCTGTGTGTGCGGTTGCACTTGTAAGAGAACATCTTTAAGTCTTTTACCAAAATTCGCTGTAAAGACCGTCTACCGATGCCCAAGTGCGTGGCCCGTCGTCTGGTGGATGTTTGAGGGCCCTCTTGGACATCTGCAGTCACAGCAGCGATATTCTCGACCGAACGGCTACTCCGGGCCCGACCAGGTCTGAAACTGTCCCGTATTGAGCCAGTCTCCTCGAGGCGAGTGGCTAAACGCCAAAGTGTTTGAACATTTGATGCCACACGACCAGGGAATCGACAACAAATTTTACGTGAAGCCAAAAGCACTGACCGATTATTTGTCAAAAACATTGGCACAAATTATTTCGCGTTCTTGAAGAGTATAGCGATCCATGATTTGTCTATGTGTATTCTGCTTCTGTTTGCTTCACGAATGTCAAAGTCGCGATGACATAAGATGCCATTTGCAAAAATGAGAGCATGTTCCGATAGGGTGATTACTTTTGCGCCACCTGTTATTTGTGTACTATTGAATGGCAGCAATTATATCTCATGTACTAATCGATGCCAGTAATCATATTTTGTATGTTAATTAACGTCAGCAATCGTATGTTGTGTACTATTTAATGGCAGCAATCATATCACATGCACTAATCAATGCCAGTAATCAAATTTTGTATACTATTTTATGGCAGCAATCATATTTGTGCAGTAACCAATGCCAGCCATCATATTCTGCGCAATAATTAATACCAGCAATCGTATTTTGCGTAATAATTAATGCCAGCAATCATATTTGAGTATTAGTTAAAGCCAGCAATCTTGTTTTGTGTAATAATTAATGCCAGCCATCATATTTGAGTACTAACTAAAGCCAGCAATCATATTTCGTGTACTAATTGATGTCTGTAACTAAATTTTGTGTACGGGTGTGTGGCAACTATCATATTTCGCGTAATAATTAATGCCACCAATCTTATTTTGTGTACTAATTATTGTCCATAATCATATCTGTGTGTAAGAACAATAGACCTATTCGTTAAAAGCTACCGTTGTATTTTCTTTGTGTGTTGCATGCCGAGTTTCAGCGTAATCAGTCTGTAGTGTAAGATCAATGTAAAGCGGATCCTGGAGTTTGTGGAGTCAAAGGTAGGTTCGAGCGCTTCAGTTGCCGGTTCCGGGAGTCACAAGGCTGCATGCATGCACCCCGTTTGGCTTTCGGGGTTTAGTCAGACGCGGGTTCAAATACCGAATCCCGTGGCACCCTATTATTTTGTAACATCCTGTATATGTCGTCGCACTTGTCCGTATGGTGTCCCGTTTATAGGACCACGCCCATCTCCTTGAGCGCATCAAGCCGTGGCTATTAGTCTGTTCTCGAGAATTCTAGGGCAAGTAGTGGTGGCGTTTCTCGGACGTGAAAAGTTAAGTGGCGCTCTCGTACCCCAAGGTGTCATAAAAACAGTTTTATACCCTAACGATCGAAATGGTTTTGTTTTTGAGTATAGTTTTCCGAATGCTGTCCAGAAAAGATGATTTCAAATATTTACGCCGGAATTGTCTTGAATGTCCAGCTATTTAATATTAATTGGTATGCCGTGGGCTATGTAGCCATCTTTGCGTCTAGGAACTTTTGGAAATGTTTTAAAAGGACTGTCTATATTACATTGAATAGGGGCCTTTAAGCTCTTCGTGCAAATAAAAATATGCAATGAACAGTCCTCTTTCCCGCTGTATGATTATTTGAAAATGATGATAGTATTTAATTTAATTCGTCTGTTAATCAATTATCGCCTTTTAATGAATTACGGCTGTTTAAAATGAGATGTAATATTTTAATGCGCAAATAAATGGTTGTATGCCCTTTTTAATATTTCAATCAACTGCAAAATTCAATGGACTAACTGATTGGTAAAACATTAAACTCGCTCAGGTGGGATCAGAATTGTACTATATTTTCAAGTTTGATCTGAATTTAACTATCTCAATTCAAAGTCGGTAGTTTAAATGAGCGATTCTTAATAGGTAGGTCAAATAATTGTCCAACTGACAGAAGACACAAATTTGTTGATTGCGCAAACTGCGTATCTGAACGTTTTAAAACTATTGAAAATATTGTGAAAAATGCGTCAGGTAAATCACTTAAACTTTTCCCGCTTGGCAACTAAACTCGTTTTTATTTTAGGATGACGTCAAGACTGCTCCTTCATTGTTTAGATGCGGAAACGACGCTACTTCTAGCAATTGTTTTTATTACGCTTGGCTTCTCGCTGGATTTGCAATTTTTGATAACGCCGCTTGATTTTTCCATATTTAGAACGTTGCTGAAGCCCTGGGAACGCGCTAAACTTCCTTGCCAAGGTTTGTTCTCGCGTTATACTGCGTTTCCCTGCTCTGATGCATAAATTTCAAGCACCCTACCTTTTTAAACTTCGGCTCGCTCTACAACGTAGCTGCCCGTAGGTGATGCTGCACGGATTTCCTGCTAGAGGCGGTCCCCTACCTGCTAATGGTGGCGGTGGCTCTCTTGAAGACTCTGCAGACGTCTTGGAGTGCAGGCCTCTGGCTCGGGATGCTTCCTTTTACCGGGAACGAAGCTGGAAAATCCCAGTTGAAACGGCTGCCGATGTCCTCGAAATGATCGTAGAATTTTCAAATTTATTTGTGGTGTAAAGCTTCACAAACACTCTCATATGAACACTGACACATTGGCAATAAAATACAGTAGTTTTTACTTGTTAATATGCTCATTTATTATTATAAATTTGTAATTAAAAGTGGAGCAAATTTCTTACAAACTTCAAGACAAATTAATTTCAATTGTTCTTTTCGTTTCAAACAATCCAGCATCAGGTTGCTAAGTTACAGAAATAAGTTTTGATACAAACGGTTACAAAAGGAATAAAGTTTGATACATAAATTTAAAATTAACACTTCTTAAATCTAAATTATTGTCTTTACCTTTATAACTAAAATCGTCTCTTTGCGATTGCGCACACAAACGTTATTTTAAAAGCCACCGCTCTGCTCTATTTCACTTTGTTATTAAATTCACTAATTATTGAGTTCCGCACTTTCATGTCTCTCGTCACAATCTGTTGCCAATAGTTAGCAATTGCTCTCTTGCAAATTCTTTGTATTCTGCATGGTATCGGTTTAACTTTCTGCTATGCTCACAATTTTCACCATCTTATGCTTTGACTTAATAAACTTACGCTCTGTTAAAATTGCAGCCAACAAACGGTTTGTGTTAAGTAAATTATATGCGGTTTGGCTTTCCATGTGCACAAACCTTTCATTTTAAATTATTAATTCAAGAGCCAATTCAAAACCCCCTGAGCATGCCTTGTCTTAGCATGCATTTCTCTACTAATTATTGGTTCTCGCATTTCATTACCAATGCATTTACTATTTTACTTTTGTTTAATATTGCAGTTATCTAAAATATCTCAACTCTGTGCTTATCTGAATCAGTCGATTATCCTGCATTGCAGTCAGAGCCAAGTCGTGGGCTTAATACCACTTCAATATAGAAACAGCGATTTCCGGTAGCCTTCTTAAGCAAATTGAGTGATAAATTGGTTCTGGTAGTATGTGGTTTGTTTCGGAAATGCACTTCTGTGGATTTAAATTTTGATATCTTGAATATGCAATCGCTGAAATGTATCTAGTAATGTTAGGATTCAAGAGTATTTCAGAAAGCACGGTTGTGGGACGGTTTAACATGGAACTTATTTGTTCAAATAAGCCCTTCCTCATACTTTCTAATTCTAGTAGGTCATGATTAAAGAGGTTGATTTTGGTTTGGTATTTGTGTAATATTACTGTTATTATGAGATTGCTGGCTTTTCTAATTGCTTATTGTTGAAAATAATAGTCCTGGTTGAGTTTTGATATGCGCAGGAGAAGTGTACATTTTTGGGCGGAATGGTGAAAATTGTTGTTCAGTAGTTTTTTATAGATTGACACCCTTATAGTTTCCTGCGCACAAGACGCATCGCACTTCAGCGGATTTTGTTTTTCTTAAACATTGATCGCAGGGTGGTCCCCTGTGCATTTAACATATATGGGTCTTACTTGGCAAAGATTTTTGGTGTGCTCATATCTTTGGCATCTAGCACATTGTACGATTTCTCGTTTGTGCATGGGTGGTTCAAATTTAATTTTACGTTGTTGAAGGTATTCCACTTTATAAATGTCTTTATTATTAGCAGTAGTTTTAAATTCCACGAAGAACGTTGGGAGTTGTGTTTTGGTTTTGTATTGCTTGATATTCCATATATTTATTACTATGTGACGTAAGTTCTCTATTTCAGTTTTAATTTTATCGGTATTAATTGAGTAGTGCAAATTTTTTGGCACTACCTTAAAGTTTCTTTCGTCCTTTGGTTTGTATGTGTGGTGGAAAGGATGTAGGGGCTGTCGTCAGGCAAAGTACCACATAGCGGGATTTGATTCAAAGAAATCGGTCTGGCTAATGGGAAGGAGCCGAAGAACCACAAATCTTTTGATAGGAATCTTGACAGGCCACTGTAAACTAAAGAGACACCTAACACTGATAGGAGTAGAGGAAGATCCCATTTGCCCAAGATGTGGGAGGGACGAGGAAACGTCCTTTCACTACTTGGGAGAATGCGAAGCGTACCAGCGACTGAGGTATAGAACCTTTGGAGCACCTACGCTTCGAATGGAAGAGTTGAACTCCCTATCCTGGGCCGAAATTCTGATCTTCATTAGAAAATCAGGAAGGTTTAAGCAGGGAGAAGAGCCCATCGAAGAGGACGATAATAAAGGCGGTTGAGGGGATGGCATGGGGTTGGCAAAAAGGGCCTATGGTGGCCTACTTGCTAGACTTCGGTCTCCCCACAACTGTTACTAACTAACTTGTATGTGTGGAATGCTGCCGAACTTATAGTATTAATAGCAATTTAAATGTATATACTGTTTAAGGTTTTTGGGGTTATTCGAATTATTCTTGTTAACATAGAATGTGCCTTGTGAACTCGAGCAAGGATCCACGCGATGACAATGCTCTTTGGTGGCGCGTGTTGTTTGAGTACTTTGAGAACGAGGATACTTAGGCAGATTTGACCTTGTTGCTGTTTGTGCACCAATATTGACTAACGTTTCGTAAGACTTTGCAGTTTGCATCATCAGAGTCAAAGTGGCACTAAGAACTGAAGGTCGCTGTGGAGATATTTATAGTAGTCTGTGCCAGCCGCTCGGAGCGACGTAACGCTGATTGGTCGTTCAAGTGCAGCGTGACCCGAGGGGCGTGCCGTATGACGCACAGGGGTTGTAATGCTTTGTGTATGTATTGTTAAACTTTCATTTATGCATTTAAATAATATTTAAATGAATATACGACGGGTGACATGATATGATATCACAGAGTACAAATGAATGTCTTTTCTCTTTGAAACTCAAATAGGAACTCATGCAAAGTTAATTCTACAAATATAACTTGCAAATATTGGATACTTTACCAAACGCTCTTTGCGCACTGCTGAAATGCAAACGCTGGGTCAAATTCTAAAACTAACATTACATGACAGAGAGATAAACACGAAAATTCGTTATAGGACATTAGTGAAAAGTTTAAAACAAAGAATACTAAAATCAAACGACCACGTTGAAAGAATGGAGGCCCACCGCTGGCGAAAATGGTTAAAATGGCAAACCCGAATGAAACGACGACCAGGGCGACCTCCGAAACAATGGACGCTTGTAATCGTAACAGAATGATCATCTGATATAGGAAAACCTATACAGCGTGATTTATACCAGGAGGCGAAAAATGAAAATTAGCGTTCGAGATTGGATTCTAAGCAAGAAATGCGAAATAATTTTCTTTCCGATCGGCTTTTGCTTTGGAAATATCGAGCTTCAAGCTTGTGAAAGATATACTTTCAAATTTCACAAAAAACTAATAGTAGGCCATATGAAAACTTTATTTAATCACTGGAAAGCAAAACCACTACTTTGACTTACAACTTGTTAGCTCGTTAATACTATAATTACTGGGCGAACTTCCAAAGCAGCATAAAATTAGGTACACTTGGGTGACAGCTCAGCGATTCGGAGGCCGTGTATTTCTTAAAAATAAAACGGTAGAACAATAATTACTAAATGTCCAGAGCGCCAACAATTTATGAAAATAACGGCGAATGCACCCCGGTGATCTGACTAGAAATTGTAAACTCTATAGCCAGCTAAAACACACTTCCTGAAAGATAGCTTCAACAAATGCAATCAAACCATAGCTAACTCACCCTGTATAATGGCAATTTAAGATCATTTAATTTCATGCTAATATCACAGTACAAGTTTACAATGAATAACATACAAATAGCATAAATTGGAATTGTAGAAACGCTCTAAACTACATGCGCTAACTATACTCACAGTTTCTGACACAAACAGCATTTTATAACAGGTTAAAAACAAGCAGCTTTGCAAGCTACTAGCCGCAGAAGCTCCTGGGGGGGGGGGCTCAGTTCTGGAGGAAGCTGATCGCGATTCTCGAGCTTTCGGCCGAGAAGTTCCTGCAGCCATCGATGGTAGTTCTCAGCGTAAAACAGCGCTGCTCCAGCGGAATTAAAGTGCCAAACCTCGGGGCCAAATACACCCCACAATACGGATCCTTCTTGTGCCCTAACTGAGCGCTGGCGACAAGGGAAAGCGGTTCCATGAGGGCTCGACAGATCGACTCGCGGGACCTGCAGCACGTTGCCGTAAACTCAGAACGAAAGAGCGGCGCGCCCAAGTTCAATGTGGCAGCCGGGCCGGACAATCTCGCTGTCGCGGCTAACTCAAAACCGGCATTAATTTTACTTGGTACTGCTTGCTGTAAGAGGGAAAGAGGTCCGAATAGAATACGTAAACACAGAGTTCCTAGCGCTTCTAGCTACTCAACCCCAGGTGGTTTTGGTCATATAAAAACAGATCGTAGATGCAATTACAAATCAAATTCGCCGAAGCGTAGGAAAATCTTCCTTCAATGAGTTCGGGGTCTCAAAGCCACAAAATCGTGAGGGTTTGCATAACTCCAACACAAAAAGCCAACCAAAAACCCTATAAAGACATCCCCGAACTAGTGAATTGCAACGTCACACAACTGTTCGTTTCAAGCTGCTAGCGAAGAAGAACGCGTGAAAGCCTGCAATCAGTTTTCCCCAGATAAAAGCATATCGCAATTGTCACGGCCAAATGTCCCAGACACGCGGTGCGCGGGAAAATAACATTCGAATTCGAAATTACGACAGGCGGCGTATTCTGCACGTAACAAACTCATGTTCAAAAAGTCCACCGCCAACCGCGATGCAAGCCTGGCAACGTAAATCCACTGAATTATAAACTGCAGCAAAATCTTGTTTATTTTCAATTTTAAGTGCAGTATTCATAATTCTTTTTCGTAATCGCTCTTTATTGTGTATTTCCTCTACATATATAAACTAATTAATTTAGATCTGGCGACTTAGCAGACCAATGAACTGGACCGCGCCTACCACTTGCAGAATGTGGTGGCTCACCATCGTGTTGATACCACATCAGGTTACGCAATGCAAGTGGAACATCTGCTAATAACTCGTACAAGTGATTATGCTACAATTCCAAGTATTTGTATTTTGGTAGTAGACGACTGTTGAAAATCCTACACACGTGTTAATCGAAAATCTGTGTTGAAAACGATTTATTCTAAACGCGTGCGGATTTTGTACTCATTGTGACAGTTATTGATACCGTCTCTGGTGAAAGTAGCTTCGTCGGATCACAAAATGGAATGAATAAAGTTAGGATCTTGCCCGTGCTGTTCGAGAAGCCATCGGGAAAATGTTAATCTTTGTACTTCATCTTGTGGTTTAAATGCAACACTTCTCTGTTTAAATTCCTCCAAACGAAGTTTTGAGAAACTTGCAACTCTTCTGGTACTAATACCGGGTTCGTCAAGCACTGCATCAATGACTTTTTCTTCTCTTGCAGCGTTGTATCGTAGATCTACACCACCAGTATGACGATTATCAATTCCACACTATCACAGTCTTTGAAATGCATCGGAAAATACACGTCGAGGCGGCTGACGTCTATTCGGGAATCTTCTTTGATATTCCCGACAACTTTCTAAAGCATTGCTATTGCAAAAGCCGTAAACAAAAACAATATCGGCAGATTCTTCATTGCCGAACGGCATTTTTGACAAAATTTTTATCTTTTTTACACTAACAATTAGGAAAAATACCCAAGTATGTGGCAGCTGTCAACAACTAGTAAATAAATCTTTTGTTTCGAAGCAATTTCCATAATTTACTATTCATGTTATGGGAAAAAATTAAATTAGTTCAGAAAATTGCATGCCTCGATATCTCCAAAACCAAGGCCGATCGAAAAAAGGTTATTTCGCATTTTTTACTTAGAATCCAATTTCGAACACGAATTTTCATTTTTCCCCTCCTGGTATAAATCACCCTGTATACAAAATAAGAAAAGATGACATATAGAAATGTATGCCAGGTTCCAACCAAATACTCTATTCAAGATTGATGTGATTGCCAGCAGGTGTCATTCTAGAGTGTGCTAGCACCACCATAGACCGTTAGTTCACCAGTATTGCAAGTATGAGTCAATTCTAGATGAACATCGTCTTATAGTTGTTGATATAATACTGTCTAACAGAACAAAACCATTAGCTGAAGCACAGTCCTATAAATAAATCATTGTTTCGTTTCGTGATAATATGTCAATGTACGTCAACCAGGGACTGAGCTACCGGGAGTAACTGAAAAAGAACAATGCCAAACGTCGAGAATCGAACAAGCATTCTGCAAATTTTGCAGATGTAGAGTATCCAGCTGTTACTACAAATTCTGAAATACTTGCATTTGTTTGCAACATGTGAACTGTGCTGCCAAGAATTTAAATTGCTGGTTGTGATAATAAACATTCTGCGTGAAACGGACTATTTCAAAGTTGTTGCTGTTTTTCCAATTACTTTGCTTTTATACGTTGCTATAATAAATATTTTAGTTTTGTTTTCAATATTGATTTTGAAAGAAATTTCCTTGATTGACGATACGTAAAATTGTAAGGCTTTCGTCAACAAATTGTACACTTCAAAGCTATCTTTTGTGCGTGACTATTTTCACACTAATGCTTGTAAAATAAGCTGTTGCATCTAAATATGACGATAAGATAAAGATATAAATAACTTAACAGCAAAATACAGACAACTAGGAAGAGAGAGCCCACTCGCGAAATGGTGTAATTCTCAATCCAGTCTAGGAACGCAGGGTGATACAAGATGTTCTACCATATTAGACGAGGGGATTTATACTGTAAAGTAAGAGATTCTTTAAAGCATACGTATTTTCATTTTAAATACTGAGAATTGTAATTTAACAATATGAACTTCTATTTTCAAATATAGCTTTCAAAAGCATACATTTTAATTTAGAAATTGAGGGTCAAGACGCAGATGACAAGTTTTCTTTCTACAGGTTATAGGCCAAGCAATAGGTATTTTTGCCTGTATTGATCGCTATCCTTACGATATGTCATCATTTCATTCCGTTTTATTGTAGTAGCACTATCGAAAGGTTATCCAAATGCTTATTTCCTGAAATCAGGCAAAAAAAACCCACAGAAAAGGTTTGTTCTCGACAAGTTTGCAGGCTGAACAAATAGTGGTAAGTAACATATTGTTTTTGCACGCTTTCAGCGATTGCGACACGACGTCGACAATCTTCGATAAAGAAAAGAAGAAGTTCCTAAAAATGCTTCAAAATTCCAAGGAATTAAACCAGACTGTAAAAGTGGTCTAGGAAGAAAGTGTAGATTTCGACACTATTGCTGCAGCAGGAGAACAATGCTTAACTACATTGTACGCAGCTTCTAGAAAATAGATGTTTGGGTTTTTTCCGGTACCAAAATTTCACCAGATCGGTAACAACAAGCAAGTTGAGTCTTGCCTCACTTCCATCCACAGTAACAGCTTCACAACATCAACATCAACACCAGGGATGGAAGAGAAGTAAGAGTGGACTTAGTCCAGTCAGAACAACTAAATGTCTGCTTCTGAAGTTCTACTTAAATTCGTCTCTTGTAAATGAAAAAAGGAGACGGATTAGGATATGGCTGCAGGAAGGTACGTTTAAAGCGCTCTATCATTTGCGACTACTTCCAGGAAAATGAATAAATCGAAACTGTCATTAACAAATTGTCTGTATACGAACATTCTAAGGAAGGGAATTATGTAAAGGAGAGTACAGAGAGGAGTCAACAAACGTGGTCTCTCCAGAGAATGGAAAGGAAGAAAAGTATAAAAATCCACCAAAACCACTGATGTGGATTAGGCTTCTCGTAAAACCACAATAAAAAAAACGCAGCATTTAGTGGTGTGGAAACAAGTATAAATGATAATTAGTTAATAACTAATCAATGACGAATACAATTTTACTTGGCAAGAGATCAATTATGCAATTTTAAATAATACACTCTAATCCACATAAGATTAATTCTAACACTATTTACTTCACAAAAACAACATTTTAGCCAATCTTCTAGAGAATTTGATCCTCGACCATTTTTATGAGAACTACTTTTTGTCTAGAAGATAGGTACTGAAAAGGAGTTACTATTAAAAAATTGATTTAGTGTAATCGAATCCGACCGAGAAAACCTCCTTGAAAAAGTGTTAACGGCATTTAATACCAAGTTGGAGTTAAATACAAAGAAAGACATGGTAGATAGGTGCCACAAATTAGGTTAATTTACAAGAAATCTGCTAGGTGAATAGGACAAGAGGCGGCGTGTCGTTATAATAGTTATTTGTGCAACAAGTGCTAAAAGTGAATGTTTATGAACGAGACATAAAAATTATAAAACGAAACCGAATGGTGAGTTCCATAACATATCGAGTGCAATAACACTTTTAGCACTTTTGCATACAATATTTTTTCTATGACCTGAAATTTACTGGCGTGACGGCACAGGTGACTGTTTCTGCAGCCGGTAGCTGTCAAAGTTAGTTATCAATAGTAATATAAATAGGGCGAGACATACTTACCGATAATTTTGCACACCCCAAGGGTCGAGTGCTGGTTGCAATCAAAATCGTTCCGAGGGCTTGCCCGAGGGCAATTTTCTAAGGGCAACCAGCACGATGACTCTTGGCATGGGCAAAATTATATGTGTGTTGCCCGCGTATATACAGGATGTTATGGAAATGAGCGCTAATATTTTAACCCGTAATAGAACTCGCTAAACTGAACAACTTCTCTATTTCTCATTTTTTCGAAAACGTTCTCAAAACTGAGTTAAAATTCAAAACAATTTTACTCTAAAAATACATACCCGCCTATGGAATAATATTTTAATTTAATGGCACAAAACACAATAGTTATTTTCATTACAAGCGTCGAAAGTAGCACATATCGTGCGAGTGTTGATTAGACAAACGAGGGCGTAGCGAAGCGAAGCCTGAGTGGATCTAAAACACGAGCACAGATATTTGCACTTTCGGGCGAGTTATGAACACTATTTTTTAGACGACCACTCAAAGTAAATTCTATTTTTAAGAATTGTTTTTATTTCGTTTGCAAAATTGATTGTTATATTACTATTGGTACAATTATAAAATATTAGAGCTTGTTGGAAGCAGATCAACGAATAAAGCAAAAGCGTCTGGATTATTTGAATCACCGTCTGCTGAATTGTGTGACAAACGTCAAAGTGACGTTTGTCACACAATTAAGCAAGCCGTGATTTGAATAACTTTGTCCCGTTACGATATGAGTAGTACGATATAATATCGTGCTAGTGTATGAAGTTGTCAACTTTCTGTAGTAGGCTGCTGTTGCGATAATGTTACTTTCATATGTGGTCGTCTAAAAAAACATTTCTTTGATATGCAAACCAACAAAAACTACATAGGTACTGATAAAACCTTTGATTCACATCTGGTCACCAACGTACTTTATCAATTGAGGTAGGTAAGTTGTTGACCGCATGTTTTTTGTGCAAGAACTTTGCAATTTTAATATGCTTATGTCGTTCACCTATATCTTAGAATTGATTACCAAGCGACTCTTCAAATTTAGGGGAGATAAATGATTGGAAAAATATGCGGTTAAATGATAAACGATAGATAGAAAAATTGTTCATTTTCGTGAGCTCTGGTTAAAATATTTGCACTCATTTCCATAACACCCTGTATTTTAAAGATTATTACACAAAACCTGTATACAAATTATGATGGAAAATTGATCTAATAATACCAAAAATCCCTAATTACTTGTTTCTTATATTTCTATTTCTAATTATGACACCATCTACGGGGTTGATAATTAGCACTAGGGAGCTTATCGCTTAATAATCATCCCTAAGGCGCTTGTCAGGTGATCAGTTTGGTCGATTTTCAAAAAATTCATGAGTCTCATTGGACGATATCAGTCCTGTGACAGTTGTGTGTAATAATCGAAGGTAATTATAATGATACACATTTTACTTTATTTATTACATAATGCTTTAGTTATTTAAAAATCACTTTACCTCTAACGAACGGAGTAACTAGAATAACTTTCTAACCTCACTTCCAGTTTAAAATACTAAATTCAAAACCAGCTGTTTACTTTTAGCACATGAGCTAAAATATAAAAATATAAAAGTTTTGAAATCACAAGCCACGCAAGTCCTGAATCGAGACGTGTAATATCTACACAATTGATAGTTTTTCTATTTTCTTTTTTAAATTTTAATTTCTTGTATAATTTGTTAAATGTGTCTGCGTTTATATTTGCACAATTTGCTATTTTACATCATGATACTTATGTTATGCTACTGCTACAAAGATGAGCTAAGTTGGTATAATTATTCTTATTTTGTGTTGTATTGTATTTTCAACCCGTATTGGGTCTGGCCTGTCGGTTGAATAAATAAATAAATAAAACCGGTCACTTGGTGCTATCTAATATCTAACATCACTTAACTATAAGGTTTTGTACAGGAAGATTTGACAAAAATTAGGTACAAGTCATATCAGGACCCAAAAACTCCATACGGAAAAAATCCGTTGGGATCAGGGATAGATCTGCGTACGCCAAAGAAAACAATGTCGCTAAAAAACTTCCGATCAGTTTTTGAAAGTCAAACTGCAGCACCACCTTAATCGAATGTGTTAAAGGATGCTTACGCATAAAAAGAAGTTACAAATATTAATAATTTCACATTTTATAGTGTTTATGTTTTAGATAAGGTTTAGTATTACTTTTGGGTGGTTTATAACAAAATTGTTTTGGGGAACTAGCATTTGTATATATTTTTAAATTTCTAAGGGAGCGCTGGGCTTTATTTTTATTTGTTATCTAATTTAACACTGGGATGTAAAATTGTTCTTGGTATTCTTGTGAAGTGCTTACATTTCTTTTGGGGTGCAACGGGGTGACTCATATCATGTGTATCGTTTTATACATATTACAGCTGCAAAAACTTGTATACGTAGCAGTCCCAAACTTATTTTCTTATTTATACAAGTTTGTTTTGGGTTTTTGATACATTCAAGGCATGAGGACGAGTAAACTAAAAATTGCACACTTAAATGTTCGTTCATTACAGCCAAAAGTCGCTGAACTTGCCGTAATGGTTACGATATATTGGCCGTCTCTGAAACATGGCTTACAGATTGCACTACAATAAACGCTGTTACAATTGAGTGTTACAGTTTTATATGTCACGATCGTACAAGCAGGGCGGAGGGGCGGGTATGTATATAAAGACATGTTTACAGTTTAAAAACTTAAAACTGAAATTGAGATTGAACAACTCTGCATAACGATTAAAACAAATTCTTTAATGTTTGCGGTTTGTGTAATTTACAGGTCGCCGACACATGAAATAGATTCATTTTTAGATAAACTTGGAAATACTATAGCTAATTATTTGCCAATAATAGAAAATATCATTATATTAGGTTGTTAAGGCTAGGTGAAAATCCAGCGTTTCCTTCACGAATTCAGACCGCTCGTTTTCGTAGAGCGAATTTCAAATCCTGTGTCTACTTGCAACCGTTTTCCCTTGCGCCAATAAAGACTATTTTTTATCCTACGGCGGTCCGTTGCTTTGCGCAAAGGTGATACCGGAAAGCGGCGTTAGAATGGATCGGTTTTTTGAGTGGAAGAGAGAGCACAAACGTATTTTCCAACTTTAGTCAACTGTCTGGCAAAACGGCAGAGATGCCGTTTTTCCAGACAATTGACCACATGTTCGTGCAGCTGCACACTTTCCGGACCGCACTAGCGTCCTGCCCTTGCGTCTCCTCTCTCAATTCCGGCAGCTAGACTTCCTTTCTCGTGGCAGTTGACGTAGCCAAGCGGAGTTGTTCTGTGCAAACGGTCTCCGCGACTCCGACCGTTGGAACCCGCTGTAGATGATTCGAATTCAAATTTTCGTAAAGTCAATTTTAACGTGTAACAAGGTGACACTAACATTGACTTGCTGAAACACAACAACAATTTAACTATAAATTACAACAAATTTTTAGAGATATTTGGATTGAGTCAATTGGTTTCAACTCCTACAAGGGTAACAGCAACGTCTAGTACTCTTATTGATCATGTCATCTCTACTATTCCTGATCTAATGCATACCGTGAATGTTATAATTTCAGACATTTCGGACCATAAATTGGTAGAGTGCACACTAAAAGTTAAAAAATACCGTTTACTCATTTTACAGGTGCCATAAGAGATTTCAAAAAGTTTAATAAACCAGATTTGATTCTTGATATGGAACATAGTGGCCTCAAAGATATGTATTACATCCGGAATTTGGATGATAAAATACTTAAAAAGTGTTATGTAGGCTGTTGGATAAATATGACTTTTTTTCTGAGAATCACTCTGGTTTCCGCCCCTTGCACAGTTGCACGACTGATTCATTGAAGGTCACAGGTGATAGTCTCTAAGCCAGGTCACAATTCTGATATTTCTAGATTATTCAAAAGTTTTCGACACTATAAACTATAACAATCTAATTTCAAAGTTAAATTTTATAGGTCTTAAAAGAAATTCTATTCAGTTGTTTAACAATTATCTAAATAATAGAACTCAAGGCGTGAAAATATATAATTCCGTTTCGGATCCTTTGCCAGTGGACTATGTTGAATATTTTTATAATAACTGACTTTTGTATTTGTTGATGTATAAAAGCAGCGTTTCTCAAACTGGGGTCCGCGGACCCCCGGGGGTCCGCAAACGCAATCTAAGGGGTCCGCGAGTTAAGCCCTAGAGCTATTATAGATCAATAGGAATTGTTTAATTTTGAATTAAACAGATAAAGATTTCAGTCAAAATTTACGAAATATCGTTCACAATTTAAAAGCCAGTTTTGCTTTCATAATCAGTCGGTTTAAAGACCGCTATCACAACAGTAAGCATATTATATTACGAAATGACCTAGAACTTCAAGTTCATCGCACGAACTCGCAGACAACGCGGAACTATAATTGCTTACTACTTATTTTGCAATTTTAGAATTGTTCTAGTGAACTATACTTTTGCACTTTGAAATGTTTTTATTTAGTATCTAAGCAGTTATATTGTATAAAAGCCCGTTTATTTTTGTAATAAAATCAATCGACATTTACTGTTTGATTCAATTACATCGATACTACCTTTCCAAGCCTAAAATTGAAGTGTGAGGCTGCACTTCGGGTAGTTATCTAATTATCATCCCTTTAAGTGCCATTGAGTACATTGGCTTAATACATGAATGCAGTCTCATTCATGTGCTTAAAAATTAGGGATAAAGAACCAGTGCAACCAACAGAAACCTGATCCAGCCTCCAGGCATTTCGGTTCATGGAATAGATAATGTGGATTTATAAAGAGTGTTTTTTAGAGGCGAAGAACTTTAAATTGAAATAAAACAGAAAATGTTTTTAATATTCATGAATTTGGCTTTACTTGAAAGATAATTTTTTGGCATGTTTGAATATAATTTCGGGTATGTGACCGCCACAGCTGGCCCGTACATGACGTAATATGGAGGTCCAATTTTCACACACTCTTCGCAGTAAATCAGGCTGTATTTCGGCAACTGTTAACTGGAATATTTCGTGGATCTGTTAACTGACCACCTCGTTCGTCCGATTTGACGCCATTAGATTATTTTCTTTGGGGATATGTAAAGTCGCATGTCTACCCCGATAAACCATTATTATTATTGCACGTCTGTATTGATACTACATATTCTATCAATTTTGTAAGTGTTCTTGTGTTTTTATTAGCCTTTAATAATAAAAATGAGCTCTCAAATATTACTTAATTTTATTACCGGTACCTAATGCAGCAGCAAACTGTTTTCAAGGTCACCGGGGTACATAAGTCATACACTGTCTATGGTCGATAAAATTGTATGGGGGTCCTCGATTTTTTTTAAGCAACTAAGGGGTCCGCCGATGTCTACAGTTTGAGAAACGCTGTATAAAAGGATTTCCCTTAAGTTGTTTGAGAGGTTGCATGAATGGATTTGGTGTGATTTTCGTTTTTGATATTATGAATGGAATGACGTCTGCTTCTTTTTGTTTCATTATCCGTTCAATTTTAAGTGCGAGGGGTTTGTATTTTTCTATATTTTTTTTTTGTTATATGTATTGCCATATCTATAATGTATGTTCTGTAATTTTGTTTGTCTTGAAACTAATATCTGGTATATTATGTGCTACTGTTGTATCTGTATGTATTATTATATCTCAATATAGTTGTTAAGGACTTTATAAACTTTTGCCGCCTCTCTTACATTCTGAATTCGTACTGTGCGCAGTAGACTGCCTCGCCGGCATCCGATTCCAAAAACACTTACGTTTCATCTGTCAACGTGGCAGCACGCAAACCGGTCCGCACTCCGAAAGCTAATTCTTTGTAAATGTTAAACTGTTCGTGTTAATTTATGGCAATAAATTACTACCTTCGCTTTTCAACGTGTGTATAATTCAGTGAAACCTACAATCATACAGTCCACAAATTCCAAGGCGAGCTGGCGATCAGCGGTTTTCCAGATAGCGAAAAACTGAGAAGGCTACAAACATTGTACCTTCGATCCTGATTAGTGCTCAAACATTGGTCCTACAGAACCGGATTAAACCACATTAGGTCATTGCGGGTCCAAAACAGCGACAGCATTCGACAACATTGGTCATAGGCAAGTACAAAGCATATTCAGTTGTGTATTGCATCGCATGCAATCGGCCGCAAGGAAGCAGCGTCCAAATTCGCAGCAACGCGTGGAACGAAGAGGGCGCATGCGGTGCCCGTAACGAGAGGAAGGAAGACAGCAGACGGTGCTATCAACGCCAAGATTCGTGCACGTGGGCATTGCAGCTGCTAGCCAGACGGTAGTAGGAACAGAAAACCGGCAAGGCGGCACACACCAATATCAAATGTAAGCCTGATTTTCCTATGCATAAATTTGGTTTATTTCGTCTGTGTTTGCATGTGCATAATTTCAGCTGCGTATTATTGCGTAAACAAATGGTTTATGAGTCATATAAACATTTTAATTGCGTGAAATGCCAAGCTATTACGTTTGTTAGCGATATCCCCTGCATGTTTCATAAATAATCCCGCGTTGTACCAAGGCCGTTTTCTGCGTCGTAGCAACAAGTTTCCCGCGTTGTACCAGGGTCGTTTTCTGCGTCGTAAGCTACAAGTTTCTGGCGTTGTTAGCAAGCGCTGTCTGCGTTATAAACAAATTCGCGCCAGAGGC
This sequence comes from Agriotes lineatus, assembly GCA_940337035.1. Taxonomy (NCBI): domain Eukaryota; kingdom Metazoa; phylum Arthropoda; class Insecta; order Coleoptera; family Elateridae; genus Agriotes; species Agriotes lineatus. The sequence continues at coordinate 29,191,820 of OW679199.1, forward strand.
GTGCGAAAGGGTTTTATCATTAAAGAATATTTCAGATTCTGCAAGTAGTAAGGCTACCGCGCGTAGCATCTTGCCTGAAATATCACAGATAGTTGACCCGTTTGGGTCCGCGTACCAGAAGCGTACAAAATTCGCGCCAGGGGCGTACGAAAAGTTAGTTCGATCTGTTAAATTGTTTTTAATCTCAACAATTATGAATTCGCTTGTTAGGGCACGTGGCTCTATCAAAGGCAAGCTTACGAGTTTCGCAAATTACGTGCAATCTTTGCAAATAGTTCACGA
>OW679199.1:29192201-29271715 GCA_940337035.1 Agriotes lineatus
GCGCCACCTGTTATAAGCATGGACTACTAAAATCGCGAAATGGAACAGATGCTCGTATTTATTTCTTCTAAAAGCAAAACTACATCCGAACGAGAACTCGATCATCTAAATTACCGGTCGTGTCAAATTCAATAATCTGAGAGACTGTTTCCCTTGGTTCCGCAGAAAACCCATTACCGACGTGAATAGCGCTTAAGAACGGAAAAAGCAACGGAAACAGAGAAAAAATTACAACTTCGATTGCCGAAATTGCGTGTCCCAATTCTGGCATTTCGCTGCTTATTCGGTTAGACCCTTGAAAGGCTTCACGAATTCACAGTTTGCAAGGAAAACGTTACTTTGAACAGCTCATGTTTAACATTTTTGCGATGTTCCCATTATTTTCAGCTTTTGCTGGTTTGGCGATTTTAAAACCTGCAGGAACGACTTTCTGTTATGTTCCTGTAGTTAACTACTCAGATATCGTTATATATTGGTTTCTATGTTCGAATAGCCACACTCAGCTGCTAAACACTCTTGCTCTTACCATTTCAGTCTTTCCATACAAATACGGAAAGATAAACCAATTATTATTGTAAGAATAAAAACTGCATTTATTATAAACATCAAGAAAAGCTTTACATAGTTCTATTTACACTAATATTACTCTTTCTGTCTGCTACATCACCGGTCACAATAATCTGGTACCGATTCCACAATAATTTCCCAATTCGAATGCCGACGTTGTTTAATTCCTTGGTTCCTAAATTATTTTTCACCATTTTTCTAAAATTTCTCAAATATAGTTTGATTGATGAAAAGGATATATATGGGAACAACTTTACAAATATAGCGCTCCAACCTCACGATTTATCAAAACAAGTTGGATTCGTATTAATAATTACAGCAGTGATTACGTAAGAGTGCGTGGCCTAAGTGCTTTGACAAACATAAGTAGATAGATGCCACAACAAAACATTCACGATGCCCGATAACTTTCTAACTTTATTTGGCTTTTCTGATGCAAAATAGGGCACCAGGTGTGTCGACAGCAAGTCTCACGACGGACAGGGGCTCCTCTTTCTCTCCGTTGGCCTGCTGTAACAAACCAGATACCTCTTCGAACGCCGCCTGCAGCTTGCATGACTCCAAAACTGCCCCAGTCTTAGGGCTCCGCACTGCTCAATAGGAATGTCGCTGCCTTCTCCCCGCTTACAGGGCTATGCTAGCCTTGTAACAGTTACAAGAACTGCCACAGGAACACCAGCTACCACTTGACGTACTATCCAACACTTTTTAAAACTCCTGTAGAGGTTCAACGAATCAAAGCAACCCTTCTACAGCCTACCCAAAGGACACTGCACTAATTACAAAACACTGAATTGGGAATTCCCTTTTAAATGGATTAATTGCGGGAAAGCCAAAATAACACATCTCAGCTTGGCTTCGCTTCCCTTTTTTTTCTTTTGTTTACATTCGCCTTACATTGTTGTTCATTATTTCTAAACCTGTTCTGATTACATTATATGTTTCAATCAAGGCTAATACTACAAAATCATAATTTCTATCTGTGAAAATTTGAGGAACAATTTTTGTTTTCAACAAGACATAAATGCAATTAAATTTGTCACAATAAACATGCGAATGTTATGATAATTTTTACACCTAGTAGCTTCTCTATTGTTCTTAAACTGCAGCATACGATCAGTTGCATCAAATGGCATTTCTTAAAAGAGACTTTTTTCCTCTGCAATAGGAATGTTTTGAATCAGTAGGTATTGATGTCCTAGGTGAATTTTTAGATAGTCAACCTGCAGAAAGTCTATTTTTTCCTTACTCTGATGCAGTGCAAAAACGTATGTCTTTTATTTTCTTTTCATAAATTTTTGTTTACATTAACTAGGCTTTAAGCTACCCTTATTCTAAAATTCAGTAAATCAAAGATTTGTTTAGACGACATTTCAGAGTCTACTTCCTGGATCTTATACAAATTCAGTAGGTACTTATGAATTAAACTAGAAAATCAACGCCTCCCATTGGGGCATTATAATATTTAATGCCTTGTGGGCGATTTTTTGTTTTCTTCTTCTTCTTCTTTATTCCAACGTTTTTCTTAGTTTCCCATGTCTATATAATAATTTAGGACCTAAATTAACAAGTTTATTATCTAGCCATTTAGGTAGAACAATGCCATCATCGCTCAATATTTTTCCTTATTTTTCATTTGATTATCGGTTATGGGTGCCGGTTTGAAAAAAAAGCGATTAATTTTATTAGTTCCTGCAGCTTTAGTGTTTGTTCTCTCAAAATTTCAAATAACAGATACGAAGAAAAGTAGTCGCAAAAAATAACGTGTGACTTTCATTTTTTACTCTGTTGCATACGTCTAGAATTACTGACCTGCCCGAGCCATACCTGTTTTGAACATCTAGATCAGCTCCTGTTGATTGCCCCTGATAAACGACTAAATCATAACTTTGCCTACTTTTTCACACTATGTAAATACTTTTATCTAATACTTCATAGTTATAAGGCTATTAGTAGATCGATTTTAGACCTCTAAAGTTGCCCATAACCCACTAGTGAGGTAAAAACCATAATCCACTAAATACTGTATTGTTTCGGCAAAGTTCTAAGTGGGACCATATGACGACAACAGTCGGTGTTTAAGTACCTGGTACTTCGCATACCTAGACCTTCTCCATAAGAAACAAACAAACAACTCACTACTGTATTGTTGATGACACTGTCAAGCTATGTCAAATTCGAGATTTCTAGGTTAAGTTTTGCGCCAGTTTGTGTCAAATAACAAACAAAACCTAACCTACTAACCTCGAATTTGACATAGACTTACAATACTCTTCAGCACTGCCAAACGTATAACACGAATCACAGGCGGTTATAATTATAAGTTTATTTTATCTGTTGTTACTTCCCAATTTGTCACTATGACTGTTCGCGGCTGTCAATAGAAAGTGTATGGTTTTTTAGGTATTTACTGGGTTGTTGGATAACATTTTATATGGCACGCTTGTGTTATTACAAATAATTCGCTCGAGAAAAGACCCCTCTCTGGCTAGTCGTCTCGAGGGCTCAACTTTTCTCTCGTGGATTATGTGTAATATAACACACTTATACCATAAATAACTATTATGCCCCATGGAGTTCGCTTGTCTTTCACAAATTGTTTTATTATTATCTATCCTGTACCTACAAGGAACCATGTGTTCGTCTATGCATAGGTATTCTTCTAGTTGTACTTCCAAAAGCATTTTTCTTAGGGTCCTGTGGTAGATCCAAATTATTGGCCAAAAAAACAGTCTCTAGTCTTGTTGTTGAGAAACGAATGTATTCCCAAGATTCTTTTGAGTAACTAAAATCTGGATTTTTTCGTACTTCAAATATTTTAGAAGAGCTCACTCATTTTCGCCAGTTTGATACATTCTAATTTGGGGTTGTAGATGCGGTACGTGTGCAACTGTTTTTTACGCTCATTGGCTTAGTTTTGTGTTGCTTGGTCGTTTTCGTCATTATAATTCTCGTTATCAAGTCTTTCTTCGTGGTGCTATAGTTCATAGTGTTATTTTGATCAGTTAAATCACCATGCTCCTCTTCTCCACAGTGTATATCATTTATATCAGATAAATCACCACATTCGACTAAATATAACAGTTCTTGCATATCTTTGGGATTTTCCAAATTAGATTTCTTTGCCATTTAGTCTAAAAATGTTCTCTACTGATGGCTTATTTAACTTCATAGTTTTAACTTGACAATAATTGAATCCAAATGTACATTGCAAACCATACCCGCTGAAAAACAAGGCATCAGCTCTCCTGCCTGAAGTCAGCTCAAGAAGGCCAAATTCAACAATGATTGCATTTTGTCCGCCGTTACTTTGCCTCGAGCCTCGAGATAAGATACTCTCATTGGCCCATTTGGCCTTCTTGTGCTAAAGTCAGACCGCAGAGCTGAGGCTTCGTTTTTCAGCCTGCATTGACAAATTGACATAACTCGTGCGACTATCGGGCCGAAATTTACATTGTGATGAGATTTTACATTATTAATTGCCCATTAACGCAAGAATTATTTACAATATGTTGCCGTTGATCGTAAATGATTAATTTTATAGAAAATCTATAACAATTCTACGACAAAAATTCCAATTCTAGGTGTATGTACGTCAGATCTAAAGGGGTTACACTAAAAAGGAAGTTCATTTCTTAGGTATCTTCTATTTCTGCGTTTGCATATTTAGGGTTTTTTAGAGAGTGGTATACAATAAATGTAGCTAACGAATATTAATTAAGAGCAACTTCTACACATCAGTGCTTGCTTGCAAGAAATTGCAAGGACCAAAGTTACCCAAACAATTTCATTATCGTAACACGTAAACAGAGTTAAACCGTTAAGTTACTAACAGGTTTTTTGGAAATTGGTTGGCAAGTTAAATTAGCGAAAAATTATAAGCTTACGGTGACGTCATAATTCAAACACAGCAGGAGTAAAATGTCACCACCATAAGTATACATTTAGTTTAGTGAACGCATAAATTTGGCTTAAACCAGGATCCAAGCGTGATGCAGATTTAGCCGATAGAACGTAGGTACTCCTAGGTTAATGCAAGACTGCACCGGGAAATCAGCTATAAAACTATAAAGGTCGACGACTCGACCAATAAATGGTGCCTCAGTAATGGCTTTGCAAATCTGCCGCAAACTAGCAGCTCAAACTGTAACAATTTCAGGGTTGACTCTATAAATCGTAACGTGAATGCCTAATTACATCGACAAACGAGTGAGAATAAGCGAACGCATACCTTAAGCTCACAGCTCCAGCCTCGATACACATGCAATTAATAATCCGCAATTAAGTGCGATGGGTAGTAGACAAATTCCAACAATTTTTGCTAAATTAACCCATAAGGATCTGCGATTACGCGAGTAAACTCCAGGCCACTATGTCGCACTCAAAAATCATTATCAAATAGCTCCAAAGCTAGGACTAGACGTTAGCGATAGAGGAGGCAACCAAGTACTGTATTAATAGAAACGACGCGCGTATCTGAGCAGTACACTTGCCAACAAAATCTATCGACGGTATGACCTTGTTGCGGTCTAGTAGCGGATAAATGATTATTCCACGCGCGCGAACTGAAGGTTGCCAAACGAGTTTGGTGACCTCAACACGCATACCACAATGGCGCTAGGATAGAGTTGGCCAAAATAGCATGCCAAGGACGGGAAAACTAATGCGCAATTGAAGTGTGGCGCTTTCCGATCGTAACAGTATACAACTGTCAGTCGACGAATAATATTTTCTTGTTGTTTGTGATCAAACTGCACCAGCTCGTGGTTCACAAGGATCTCAATCTCGGCCACCACACCTAAGTTCGTGATACTATTTTTTATAACCTGTCGGAAAGGGGTACCGTGGAACCATAACTCTCAATTTTTAGTTTGTTTCGGAAAGCATTTTTCTTTACCATAGCAAACTACAGCAAATAACCATATAAACATTTTCTTATTTACAGCAAGCAGAAATCTGAATAGTGCTTGTATAGTTGCTATGCAAAAGAGTGCAACTAAAACTAGTACGAGAATCATTTTTCACACCGTGTGACCTATATTCTTTTTTTTTATTCTATAGTTGTGCAGAAGTACTACAGTACGCATGTCCTCTGCTAGTCGTTTTCAATTGTTTTCACGTCCTAATGTTGGTATGTCTTTACCTTGCTTAATCTTGTTTGGTTTATGTGCGTCACTAAATATCGCTCGTTTTTACTTCTTCCCATAGTTTATAATTCCATTTTTTTTGTGCGTACATATTCGGCTCTAACTGGTCGAATAATTCTCTTCAGCAGTCCATGCATCACTGCCGTATGTCACGATCGGTCTTACCTGTGCTTTATAGATGATAAGCTTTGTCTTGTTTAATGATTAGATAGCTCAGCTTACTTGCATACTTTTTAACTTATTTTTTTTTCGTTTCGTCATTTTACTTTGTTAAAAATCTTGTTCCTATTGATGAGAAATATTATAAAATCGTTAATTGAATTCAAGCACTCCGAAATCTAATTATTACCTACGATTTCCATTTCATTAGCTGGATTGCGTAGTAACAAACGTCATCTATTATTAAAGCTTTATTGGATTGTCGGAAATTCCGACAATTTGAAAGCTTTTAAAGCCGCCAGATGCAAATTTAATGAACAGCCATCATTTCGTTTGTAGCTCCGACAGTTAATCGATCTGCAAGGTACGAATCGCTAAAACATGCTCCTGTAAACATTCCGATGAAATTCTACCTTAATTGCATCCTTTGTCCCGACTGAAGTGTTATATCGTAGATATTGGAGGGTCAGGTGGAAGTTCTTGTGAAAGTATCGCTGATGAAGGTAGAAATGCAGATATACTTTATTTTGGAAACAAGATGGCAAGAAAGACAATAAGCGTCTTATATTTTTTATCAGCATTAGATATTTGTGTTCATTCTCTAAACGCCCTCTAAGGATGTCAAATAAAACAGATCATTTGTTTAGGCACTGTTACTAAACGTGACCCGTTATTTTTGGGAATATTTGGTCAGACTAAAAAATTGCCAATATTAATGAAAGCTTCAGAGAAAAATGTACCTAACAAACAATTTTGTTTTAAAGTTCATAACTTAAAATTTAGCTTTTACTTTTAGTGAAGCTCGATATGAAACCAATTCGCAGTAAACGGCTTGCCAATATTTTATTTTTGTAGTTCATCCAGAAAAAAATGTCATGAATACTATAATGCAACAAAGAAGTTTTAGAAATTATCAGTGTTCACCCATGGTTGAACAAAATAAACACCTAAATCCACACATACTATATGTTTACATATGTTTAAGCATAATTTTAATTTAGTTATCGTAAAAGCTGTACATGTGATATTCTCAGATTTTAAAAAAAGATCAGCATTCTGTGTAAAGAGCAATAGCAAATCAAAGAAAATGTATTGTTAAAACATTTATTGAATAAATAAATTACAATTCATGTGAAGTCCTAAAACAATTTTTGGTTGTAAGATTATCATTAGTTTATCCTAGTGCTATTGCGTATTAGGGCATTTGGCGCCCAACGCAGGAAACATTAGAGTACTCCTGAAGGGAAAACGGCGATAAATTCTAATCAAACGCATTACTGCATCGACAACCCAGTATTAACAGTGGCAGCTAAAATCACTTACACCCTTTTCAATTGGCATATCCATTAAGTAGGTTTTAAGGTAAAACAAGGTGAGTTAAATTTAAAGCAATAAATATCAATATGGACGTAACAATGCTCGTATCTATTCGTTCACATAATTTTCTGCCTCTTATTGATGTATGCAGCAAACTAATGTTCTGATCTACATCGCTATCTATACCTTTCATTATAGTGTTATACTTAGATGAAATAGATTTTCCTACCAGATCAATTTTAGCACGTTGATATATTGGAAAATTATACTTGTACCTAGGCCCAGTTCCCTATGTTTGTCAGGAATATCAAAAAAATTTATCTGAAAACAAATCCATTGTTTATAGTACACACCCAAAATTTGTATTTTCGTCGCATGTGCTTTCCATGAATGAACCGCTTACTCGCGAAATTATCGCTAGCTAATTCAGACTGTGATAAAAAAACTTTATACAAATTTTCAGTGATGCTAGAGGTTTGGTTTTTTTTTCTTCATCTGGTGGTGCTAATTGTTTGCTACACTGAGACCTATCAGTTTATCCTACTCACAAGAACGTTCCTTATTGCCTGAGGTATTGTTTGGTTGCTAATCATTTGCGTCATAATTTGCATTCATTCATGTAAAGAGCACGATTTATTTTGGTGGTAGGCAGAAGGGACTTAATGCCTACATCCACTAACACAAAGTCAATGTTTTTACAAAAATGCATCTAAAAGAATTTAGTGTCTTACAACATGTATAGAGATGTAATATCTTGGTTTGCTTTTTGTAATAATGTTTATATTTGAATTAATAAATAGTTATTTACATTACTAGGTGCGTAAGTGAATTTTATTGTAGTATTGTATTCAAGTGTGCATTTATTTTTTTACTACAGACACAATTTGGATCATAAGTAAATTTTGTTACAATAATTGTGCTGGATATGATCTGGAGACATTGCCTTGATGGAAAAAATACTTGTATTAGGGTAACCATATAACTATAAACTTATCCTGTCAGTGTTGTTACGGTCATTTTTATATAAGCATATATTTTTCCTTTATTTCTTAACGTTCGCCCTAGTGATTTAACTATGCTATGCGAATTTAAAGGATATAAGTGGTTTTATCTTCCATGGTTAACGCTGACCCTAGTTGCAATTATAGGTTTGGATTCTTACATTCTCCTCCCACGAGTAATGTGATCTCTCCTGGTTTTGTTAGGCCCCTCTGAAGTGTTATTTTGATTAATTAGCTTTAGCAGTTCATTATTTACCTATGTCTGTTTTGACGTTTTGAAGTTGAAGTTGAAGTTTATATGCCGTTAGGGATTTTTTGTCTGTTTATTAAGGCTGGATAACTGTAGCTGAATGTATTAGGCAGTGGGTCTTGTCCAACGGGTGTGACTTTACTCGACAGTTTATTCTCATTACAGTATTTGGCGTATCTGATTGAATTTGCGCGCGGTAGCTCGTACTGCCTTGACTTCTCCAGTATTTCTGTTGGATTTTGCATATCGTCTGCTCTAATTTGCGAAGTTATTCGTTTTGCCGCCGTCAGTCCTAGTGGGCTCGCTCAGTGACTTGCTTCTGGGATCAGGTTTTCTATTATTATTCCGTCCCACTGTGATGGCAAAATCGCTTGTCGGTTTTGTTTTTCAATCGAACGACTTCTGGCCGGAGCTCGTAAAAACAAATCATTGCAATTTTCGGGGATCTCACGTCTTCCCCTTTATAAGGGACTTGTAACTGAGTGGTTGCTGTATTTCCGTTATTTTTTTACCCATTCTTATCGTTGGTTAGTCTAATTGAATCTGGGGAAACACCAACCAATGGATTTAATAGAGAGTTCTGCCGTGAAGCACATGCTGCCAATTTGTTCTTACGTATTTTTCATCTCATTTTAGATAGTTTTTGATTAGTAAGTACCTCGTTAGATAGATTGCTAAGCCGATTTACATCTGAAGTAAGTTTTCTCCGACTACACTCTGCGGCTATGCGCTAATTGACTTTTGTTGTTTCAAGGTTCTTCTTTGTATGTATGGATCTTTGTATTTGGGTTTTATGCATTTCAGTATTTGGATATCTGAATTATGAGTATGGATTGCTAGATTGGAGTTTCTAGTTGCGATATTGGCCGATTTTTTGACTTCATTTTCGTAAGATGCTGGATTTAACAGATAAGCCACATCAACCTTACTTTACTTTAAATAAATATTTTTCCGCAATTCAAAATGTATTAGCGTGAATAAGTTTATGAGCTTATAATATTGAAGTTTTCCTATTTATGCGGCACCTTTTGTTTTCTTCATGTGTGCGTTAAGCTTATTTTCGAAATTAAAACACATACGTTGCGCTGTGAACGTTACGTGTACACGTCGTGGGTTTGGTATGGTGTTTGCCTTAATTGCTTACTTAAGATATTATAAATTCAATATTTTATTTCGGTACAGAATTACCAATTATATTATTAGTCGGCATTTATTGTTCAAGTTCTACTATTTGTAGCTTTTAACATTAATATATAAATATCTTCTAAGTCTAGTTTTTTCCATAAAAATCTCGTAGACTGTTACTTTAATGATTTGGCCATGTAAGTAGCACTTGTGAGCTTAGCAATACTTACGCCCTTAGCAACAAGTGACCTCACACATTTCACTTTACCATTATAGATGCATTGCTAGAGTGGGTAGTTTTTTTAGAAAAAAATATATAAAGCACACTATTAATGTCATTTTAAACGAATTATGATGTCCCTTAGTAATAGAAGCGTGTTCTATTCGTCCATACATTTGCTATGTATATTGTAAGACAATATTCTTCCGGAAAGTGAATTGAAGTTTTGTTCCAGAACGTCGTGATGGGCATAGCAACTGGGATGGTGGCCTGCTTCGGTCAGCTGTCCTCACGGCGGCAGGAGCTGCTCTTGTACATGGCCGTGTCCATCCTCGCCGTCAACGCCGTGAATGCCGTCCTCACCGAGTGGTGCTTGTACTGGGTGGACTTCCCGACATTGCTGGCGAATCGCCCCTATCAAACGCTGATCCACTACGGTAATTAACTGAGTATCTGCAGTGAACGTTCATCATTTCATCATTGGGGATACACGTTACCAGTAAACAACTTCTATTTATTAGAGGTTGTAGTTGTCCGATCAATTTACACAAAATCGTCCAAAAGAACACTTGCGGTGGTAGTTGCGGTCTTTATGCATATACAAGGTGTCCGAAAAGTATGGAATAGAAATCTCAGTATTCATTTTAGTGGATGCTTCAAAAGAAGTAGCCAATAGCTGGTTTGATAGAAATTTATTTGTTAAACACTAGCACAATTACTTGAGAAGAATACGAAAACTGGCTCATAAGTTTATTTGAACAGTCAGCATTAATACCGACATTAAAAAAAATTGATAAACAAACTATCAAATTCTTTCTGTGTTCTTTTTAGGCATGGCCTAGTACCATTGAAATTTCCATACAATATGTTTTCAAATATATGATCCATTGTACTCATGTGGATTGAAATTATCTAAATTAACTGAATAACTTGCCACTTTAATTTCAGTCATTTATGTTGACATTTCAAAGGCGCGCTCAGTTGCTATACAGATAAAAACTGGTATATTAATGGTGGCTGTTAAAATAAACTGGCGAGCACTTTTCGCGTTTTTCTTAAAACATTGCTCAAGCAAGTGACTTAAAGATCTATATATTTGAAAAGAGCTTAATGTACTTTGTTATTTAAAAACTATATATTAGATACTGCGCTTTTGTTTTTTATAACTCTAATAATTAAATATTGTATTATGACGAAAAGAGAAATACTAAACCAGTTTTATTTGAACTATTTTTCAATATAATGGATATTTACTGAGGTATATAGCACACTTTATGCTCATCGGACACCCCGTATATATTTATTATACAACAAGTAAAGCGGCCAGAGTGCGAATTCAAGACAGGAAAAAATCTTGCTATGTAAACAATAACAAAGTAATGAAATTCTCTTGCATAATTGAAACAATGTTATGTTTGAACAAACTTTAATGAACAACATTGAAATATTTGCATGCTCTACTACTTCTTCGCGCAAAATTGGTTGTGTAGGTTGCACATAATTTGCGTATTTTAAGTTACTCTTAAAATCACAAGGGAAATTTTATCTTAATCATAACAACGTAAACTAACAATAATAAACAATTCTAATTATTCAATAACAATATAATCACAAAGGGATAACAAGAGTATAATATTTATATACGCAACAGCTGTTGACTGTCCCGCAGCACTTACTGGGGTACTGAAATCGTATTACTGAATTATAAATGACATTAATTAATGGATATCAATAGCCAACTGTTACCACTAGTAGTGAAAGCTACTGATTTTTTTTAATATTAAAAAGTTACCTGAACAAATTGTATACATAAATTATTCTATAATGTAAGAAAGTAATGAAGTTCAATGTAAAAATAAATATTTTTATTGTATTTCAACGTGTACTGCCATTTAAAGATTCAAATTAATCGACAGAACACAAGTGGTTAAACAGAAACATCGGTGGATTCGTACTGTGGAATGAAAACTATTGAATTAATATCAATACGCAATGTAGTAATTTATACATGAACATCAATTGTCAGTAGTATTCCATTTGTATTTTTAATGTCTATTAAAAGTTATGGACTTGTAATAAACACAAATAAGCTTAGAATGACTTCTGATAACAACATGAAATAGAAACTAATTAATAGATAGTAATTGTTCGAATTATTAGATTAAACTAAATTAAACAAATATTGTACATTTATACCAGAAAAAGAAAATTATCTGTGCCCTGTCAATTATTATATAAAGTGTAAATAATAGGTACACAATGTTTGCGTGATATAAATTCATTGAATAACGATATACAGAGTGGAAGATACTTCTAAAACTCTGATGAATAAAATTTGCTTCTACAAAAGTTGGAGGTACGAAGGTGGCTGTGTAAATTAGTAAAATATTTTTAATTATACAGCGTGGCTCCAAAAAATGTGGGAACCAAACTTACTGTTTTTAACAGAATGCCTATTTTGATAGCTTAAAAGTTTTAGGTCTAACGTTAACAGTTTTAGAGATATTAACGATCTTATGTAAACAATATTGTATGTCAGGCGGCTGATGTACATGACTGAACACAATTGAATGGAAGAGAACGCTACCAAAAAATTATGATTTTTGTAAATTACCTCTTGAATGTTAAATAATGGTTTTGGGTATTAATTCTACACAGGGTGCTCAAATTTCAAATTGATTAATCTAAATTTTTGTCAATGAAATATCACGTATATTTTTCTATTTTTTCTTCACACCCCTAAATTGCACTCTGTTTCAGATATGCTAGCTTAAACATAAAAAAAACAATGCTAGCCAATTAACTTCATTTCATGGGATGACAAACAAACGCCGTTAATATGCTAATTTAAAGACTTGAACTCTTCAAACAACAAAAAACCAGGTTCAGAAAATAAAAATCCAGTTACTGTTCGCACAACAAAATAATAAACAGGAAACAACGTCGCCGAAGCAAATTAAATTTGAAAAACGGTTGAATTTTGGGGCATGAAAGGAGAGATTAGAAGAAAATGATGACATTTGTTAATTTTGAGTACGTTGTCTAACTTTAATACACAGAGAACAAAAGCATAAATATTTGAACAAGAAAAGTAATTAGGTATAGTATTTCTATTCCCGTGGGATAAGTAACTCATTACGTCACTCATTTGACACTATTTCCATTAGGTAATGAAGCTTATTACACCACTGAGTTATGTAATGGCTTCATTGCCTAACTGAGTGGTGTAATGAATTCATTACCTAACTAAAATAGTGTCAAATGAATGACATAATGACATTTGCTTACTAAAATATTTTTGAAAATGACAGATCTGACATTTCTCTTAATGCACTTTTGTTAATGTTAGGCAGTTGTAGATAAAATTTTGCACAATACATGTGTGATAATGCATCATTAATATATTCTTTTAATGATGCTCTTATCTCACTTGTATAGTAAATAACCATTATCGCATTTCATAAGGTAATGTACTACATTTATACATTCAAGATCGTTTAGAAATGTGGTACTTTTGTGCATTAGAAACACTTGTCTGCTGGCTGTCTGGCTATTCGTTTTACGTTTACTAATACTCCAGTGTATTGTTGGTGGCACTGTCCAGTCTATGTCATATTCGAAGTTAGTAGGTTAGGTTTTATTTCAGTTTTGACACACTGTCGCAAAACCTAACCTGCTAACTTTAAATTTGATAGTGCCACCAACATTACACTTTAGTAGTGCTAAACACATAACATCAACTGGAACTGCTTTTTGTGCTTCAGCACATAGAAACGAGTTCTGCTCAGCTTGGTTATGTTTTGATATGTAATGCTTAAATTGCTTTTCTATGTTAAAACTGGAATGTTTGAAAAAAGGCTAAATTTAGACGTATTCCGAATCAGGCTTTTCATAAATAGAAAAATATACAGGATTTTCCGTTAAAGAACTCAAAAGTTATTATATTTGCAAATTTTGATCACCCTGTTTATCATTAATAGCCAGTTACCATTTTACATTCAAAAGTAATTCACAAAATACAAATTTTTTGGCAACATTTTTTGCATTAAATTGTTTATGTATATTAACTATTGGATAGGTGCTAACCATACGAAGTTTAACCACAAATGAGCGGTAAATTTGAATAGAACGTTGCCATTGGTTATCCGGATTTTTGAGTTCTCCCAAGTCTCAGTTGTAATGTGTAAAAAAAAATTCTGCAATATAGGCCCGGCCCTTCCCAGTAATTTAAATTCTGCATTTTTTGGTTAAACGAATCATAGTTGAAGTGACCTTTTATTAGTAAGTGGTACTTGCCACAAAGTCTCTAGTTTTCCGAAAATTGACATTTCTTCGTAGAAAAGCCGCTATAAACTAATATTTTGCAAATATGAAATAAACTAGAATAAAAAATAATTTTAATTAGCACTAAAAAATTATTTGAAAATTTTCAAATATTAATATTTATTTATTTATACGGAATAAAACAGGCTTTAATGCCCAATTACATTATTCCTACAATCATATAAAAAAAAATTAAATATAATTTTGACGACACAAAATGAAACTTACATTCAACTAAACTTTTAACAATTTCTACTCATAGTCACACAGATCTGGATTCTGCTTAACTGTATCTGTTAATTTTCTCTTAAACATATTTTCATTAATTTCAAATATATCTAGAGATTCATTTTTTGCAACCACTTTATCATAACACAAACACATTCTTATTACAGGCGATCTTTTTCTTACATTTGTTCTATAGTTTACATAAAACAGTATTCGTGTTCGAGACCTATAGGCCGGAACATAAAATAATATTTTTGATCGGATGTCAGTGCAATCTATTTTATCATTTAACAGCTTATACAGAAACATGACAGTTGTGATGACCCTTCTTTGGTTCAATTTAAGCATTTTAAATTCAAGTCTAATACCCTGATACGAATCAAAATTCGGATATACACCGTGTTTTTTTAAATACAAATATTTTAAAAATTTATTTTGAACTTTCTCCAATGCTTTGGAATGAATTCTAGCACCTGGATCCCACACAGTAACCGCAAATTCTAGCTTTGATCTGACTAAAGAATAATACAAGCTAATAAGGGTATCGGTGCTGTTAAATTCATTGCAAGTTCTCATAATAAAACCCAAAGTTCGCATACAGCTATTAACTATGTTTTCAATATGAATATAAAATTTCAGATTTTGTGTAAAATACACTCCTAAATCCCGTATTGATGTAACCCTTTCTAGTGTTGTATTATTCATTACATAGTCATTTTGGATTGGCTGTCTACTTAAAAAATAACTCATTATTTTACATTTATCAATATTAAAATATAGTTTATTAGACAAACTTCAATTAACAATAGCATCCAAATCCTGCTGCAAATAAACCACATCATCCGCTTTGGATATTTTTAAAAATAATTTCAAATCATCAGCAAAAAGTTGATAGTTACAATATTGAACCACTTCAGCAAGATCGTTGATAAATATAAGAAATAATAGCGGTCCCAAATTACTGCCTTGTGGCACACCTGAAGACATTCCAAAGCATCCCGATTTTATTCCGTGTAAATACACCCTTTGCGTTCTCCCTTGCAGGTAAGACCGAAATATTTGCATAGCACCCGCAGACAAGTTACATGCAGCTAATTTTTTAAGCATTAAGTCATGATCAACACGATCAAATGCTTTTGCAAAATCGGTGTAGACTACATCTACCTGCTCAAAGTTTTCAAATGCATTTGAGATATAATCAACAGTCATTGATAGGTTTGTCTGCACAGATCTTGCCTGCACAAAACCATGCTGTGCAGGAGAAATAATGTTTTTCACATGCGTGTACAGTTTATTATATAAAATTTGTTCAAATATTTTCCCACATGCAGACAGGATTGAAATAGGTCTATAATTTTTGATATTTCGTACATCTCCCGATTTGTGTACTGGTGTTACTTTTGCAACTTTCCACTTATTAGGAAATGTAGCCGTTTTAATTGCAATATTAAAAATAACTAACAAAGGATATGCTAAACTATCGGCACATGCCTTTAAGATGTAAGGAGGAATGCCATCAGGTCCAGCCGACTTCTTAGATTTGAGTTTCTTTAGAGCCGCTTTTACTTCCACTAATTTGATTTCCTGCATGGACATGACATCTAAATCATGTTTTAATTCCACCTGCTGATGGTTCAAGGCATATGTTGAATTAGGACCGTATACTGTTTCAAAATAACTGGCGAATTCTTGAGCAGCTTCTTCCTGTTTAACTATATTACCTTCATATTCATACTCATTTACCTCATTGGATTTACTTCTTTTATTATTTACAAAATTCCAAACATTTTTTGTATTTGACTGAATTTCTGATTGTATATTATCTAAATAATTTTTGTATTCAGATCTTATTTTTACCTTAACAAGAGATCGTAACCTCCTAAATTCTTGCATATGATAATTCGATTTATTTTTGCGTAATCTATGATAGTTTTTATTCTTTATTAATACGTTTACTTCTTGTGAAAACCATGCTGGGTATTTAAATTTTTTATAATTCATTTTCGGTACTGTTTGATTAATAATATTGTCAAATATTTGATAAAATTTATCTACACACATATTTACATCACTGTACTGCTCAAGAACACTCCATTCTTCATCCCTAAGCATTTCATACATCAACAAAAAATTCGCCTTCGCATAGTTATACTGCGTTGGTGAATTCTTTCGATTGCTGGTATATGCTTTAATTTCCGCTTCAATAGCTAATGCAGGATGATGAAGATCTACTGCAACAAGAGGTGAATTCTCATATTCTACCTTTAGAGTAATACTGCATAATATTAAATCTAATGTTCTATTATTTACATTTAATATATTATTTAAAGAATTTAGACTGTACGTATTCATGAATAAATTCAAAGCTCTAGTAACATTGTTACCTTGTTCTAACTCAAATTCTTTTCCCGTAATAATTGGAATATTAAAATCTCCCATTACTATCAGTTCACTGCCAAGGATTTCGTTAAGATTTTCAAAAGTATCAAAATAACCTCTGTAAGTTTCAATGTTTACAACAGGCTCAATGTACACTACATTAATAGTATATTTAACCCCCAAATGCTTAAAAGAAATCCAAACGGAATCCAGGTGTTTATTTGAAAATGACTTAAGTAATTTGGCCTTGTAACCTTTTAAAATTGCAATTAGTACACCCCCTCTTTTACTCTTACCGGTCATCTCCTTATCACGATCCTTTCTAAAGACTTGATATCGATCATCAAATAATTCGCAACTGTTGATATCATCACCTAATCCTGTTTCTGTTAAAGCCACCAAATCGTATTGCTCCGCATAAAGATTTTTTGAAAAAGTACTCGTTTTAGTTCTGAGGCCTCTAACGTTCTGATAATATAAGTTTAACAGTGTAGTATTCATTTTAAACAAAGTCCAATCTGTGTGAGTACAGTAACCTGAAAAGAAAATATAAAAAAAAGAAAAATTAATCAAATCAAATCAAACAATTTACAAACACCACAAGTATTAAAACAAATATTTTTACACAAACCAACTTAATATAAGTATTTCAAGTTTGTTTACGCATAGCGTAGTTCCACAGTTTTACCAAGACATATTGCTTAATTACTACATAATTTATCAAATTCTTGCATGGAGTTTATAACATGCTTTTTTCCTATTTTGATTAGATAAATCGCACCGTCCTTCGACCATACATTCTTATATCCAAAATTTTCAGCTGCACAATTTAACAAATCAACTCGGTATTTAGTTAAATCTTCCTTTATAACAGTTTTTGATCGTTTCAACTTCTTTTTATTTTGAAATACAATATCTCGGAAACGATAACTACTAAACTTAACTATAATAGCACGTGGCCTAGTATTAGCATTTGGTAGATTAAAATTCATAGAACCCACTCTGTGACACCGGTCAATCTGCTCCGGTATTATCTGTACACCCAGCTGGTTGTTAAATACATCTAACACATTCTTCTCAACATCTTCATTCTTATCTTCCTTAATCCCAAATATTCTGATGCTGTTGCGTCTTGTGTACTGCTCCAATTTTTCGACTTTTTTGGACAGCTCTTCATTATCTTTTTGCAAGTCATCCACCTTACTCTCCAGATGTGTGCATCGTTTAACTAATTTTTCAATATTATCCAATTTTACCAGTTTAGGTTCCAACTTTTTGACAACATTATCGGATATCTTCGACACTAATTCTTCTAAAACTCCACTGGTTGCGAAATGTTCCTCTATGCTGTTTTTTGCACAGGTTGTGATATCACTTAACTGACTTTGGGTGAAAACCATGTTTTATTTATACCGCAATAGCAGTAACTAAGCAAAATTAAAATACAAATAAATTTTTATTTACACTGGAACACGCTGCGCTGGTCGCAGATACGTCTACTCGCGTCGCCAGACAAACATCTTCCTCCTCAAAATCTAAATTTTTACATAATTGTTTTCATTGAAAACAGGGACATGCTATTTCTTAAAACATTTGTAATTTAATATTTTATTTTTGTAGTGTGGACAAATACATAGAAAACAGCGTGTATAAATCAATGGACGTGTTAATTAGTGATGTTCCTTTAAAAATATGGAATGGAAACATTCGATACCTGAAGCACACAGAATTAGTAGAATAAACCGAAGTAAACGAACATTTAGTTAAAACTAGGCAAAATTTAGCATTAAATTGTTGAACCATTATCAACTATTAACATCGTACAACAGCAGAAATATCGGATGGATAAGATCCATACCAACTAATCGATTATATTTAACATTTCACAGCAGCGTGCTGCCACTAGAGTTAATTTTTTAAATTTTTAATCCGGAGAAAAATTTTCATTCTTGGGAAAGCAGATTAATTAAAAATTCAGGGAAACTATACGAACAGCCTTTTTAGGTAACTACAAGCATATCTGTACATATACCATTTATAACTATTTCTGAATTATAAATCTCAATCTACGAGGGTGAATTCATATATTCGTAGCCTGACTATCAAGCAGCTGTTGCACAGTTTTAGTAATGCATTAATATAAGCTTGCTAGAAACAATTGATAAATGACTAATTTATCTGACATTTTTAAACAAAGTTGGAGACGGCTGTGTGTAGAAAAACTGCAAAAATGGATAAATTTCAAGTTCGTGCAGGATTAAAGATTTACACAATAAGTTTAACCACAGACTTTTTTATCGATATTAAAAGTTCTCTAAAGTATTCAACATTTTCATAAAAGTTTTCTGTGATGTTAAACTTTTGTAAATATTTAATCATTGCACGAACTTCAAATTTATCAATTGTTGCACACAGCGTCTCTTCTCCCACGTGCGATAACTTTATTAACGAACCTTAGATAAATTTCGATGTATTTCTCGAATTTCAAAACTGTGCTATAACTGCTTGTTAGTCGGGCTACGAATATATGAATCCATCCTTATATTTGCTCCATCTACACTATTTGGCATAATGTATTGCTTGGATTAATTACATTGTTCAGATGCTGTTGTTTAAATACAATAATTAAATTTCTCAGCGTGAAATTACTCAATAGCTCAGCACTTCTTACACCTAAAATGCCTTTTACTTCTATTTATGTATTTACATTGCTAGGTACCTAGAATTTGAAATATGATTTTTTTATTTGAAGGAGAATGTGCAGGCACGATAAACTCTTAATCTGTGGATGTGGATGTAATTATTAGGTTATATAGAATTGAATTAAACGAACGTCCAAACCAAGTTTTCAGTTGTACTGAAAGTATATAATATTAAATTTCAAATATTTAGAAAGAAGTCTATAAAGGTGAAGCGATAGAGATAAAAATATTGAACATATTAGCTCATTAAGTAAAGCAGTTCTTATTTCTATTAATATAGGGTAGTTTGTAATAAGTCATGAGATATTCATTATAAAAAAGTATAGGTATTTCATATTTACTAGAGACAAGCATGTAATAGAGGATTTCAAATTTCAAGCATGCTGTATTTCTTCGTAGATCGGTAACTTTAAAATCTTCATGTACAGGGTGGGCAAATTTCGATATGTTCATAAGCAGTCTGAATAATTACAGGAGATATTAAAAAATGGACTTCCGATGCTCAATCTCTTTTTTAGAGAAAACGTTACTAGTCAAAACCAAAATTGGCTATCGGCTTTTGTCTCGAGTTATAAAAAGTTCGATCAATCGACTTTTCGTTTTATGGATATATCTCGCTTATTTATTAAAACAGAGAAAATGTATTTTTACGTTCTCCAGAAACTTCTTGATAAGAATGCAGTGATGTAGTCAGTTTTTCAAAAAGTCGAAAGTCGAGTTGTACTATAAAGTTGTTTTTTATGGAACTCAAAGTTGACTTGGCAATTGTGGCATCATGTAATGAGATTTTTTCATTCCATACATAATATTGTATTACATCCATTATAGATAACATTTCAATTAAAGATTATACTTGCTTCAACTCAAAAACAACAGACGATAGCCAATTTTGATTTTCACTATTAAGGTTTTCTCAAAAAAAAAAAATCGAGGATGGGAGGTCCGTTTCTTCGTATCTCCTACAGTTATCGAGATTCCCTATGAACACATCGAAATTTGCCGACTGTACAAATACTCGCCAGTTAACATGACTATTTTCATCTCAACAATTTAGTAACAATATTTGTTATCTATAATTAACATTTGATAGGTTATTATACAGTGTGTCCATTTACTGCGCCGGCTTTTGATTACGCTTTCAGTTAGTTTCCGATGACAAGTTTGATTAAGGTTTTCCCAATGGGATTGAAAGGGGCACAATTTAACATTATTTTGACATATACAGGGTGTCCCAAAAAAGTTTGACTCAAAAAATTATTACTTTTTAAAAGGAACACCCTGTATTTATTTATGGCTATTTAAGCCTCTATAAGTTCTACGTTCAATTCTAACTTTTCTTTTAAATTGCTTTTATCGTTTCCAACTTATGAACGTTTTTAGTGTTTTTTTTGTCAACATCAAGCTTCCATTTTAAAGGTCACACTTTCACCACTTTTGAATATTTGTTCCCTGAAAATTGAGGCGGTCGTCATTTAGGCTACAAAAATACTAATGTTTCATAAAATGTGGATATTTTAATCGTGTTGTTCAAAATACCGGTTCAAATTTCAATATCTTCTATCTTTATTTTCTCAGATTTTTTAAGTGGAACACCATATATTTTATTATAGGAATAAATAGAACCTTAAATTACCTTTATTATAACCCCAACATGTTATACTTTAATTATTAATTATTAAAGTACAACATTCTGACGTCAAAATAAAGGAAATTTAAGGCTCTATTTCTGTAATAAATACATGGGTGTTCTATTTAAAAATAATAAAAATTGAAGATATTGAAATTTGAACCGGCGTTTTGAAAACCCTGAAGTGAAATATCCCATTTTTATAAAACCTTAGTATTTTTGTATCCTAGATAATGACCCTCTCAATTTTCAGGGAAGAAATACTTAAAAGTGGGAAAAATATGATGTTTTGATGTATTGACAAGAACCGCCTAAAAACGTTCATCATGCAAATTAAAAGAAAAGTTACAGTTAAACGTAGAACCTATAGGGGCTTACAGCCGTACAGAAATACAGGGTGTTCTTTTTAAAAGATTAATGATTTTTTAAGCCAAACCTTTTGGGATATCCTGTATTTGTCAAAATAATTTTAAAATGTGCCCCCTTCAACCCAATTAGGATTGCCTTAGTCAAACTTTCTATCGGAAAAAGGCAAAGGCGTAATCGCAGACCGCCGCACTAAATGGACACCCTGTACATTTGACTATTTAGTTTAAATATTGGACTCAAAAAAATTACTTTTTCTCATAGATTTGTTAGTTAGTCTGTAGCTTGCATACACGAGCCATTCGTTAAGTAACCTTTCCATATTCTAGTCCAAGAAATTAAAATATTACCCGCTGGCAGTTTCGCGGAATCGGGTAATTTATTCTTCTATAGTTTATTCATTCAGTGATAGTTTATTAATTTGTCCCTTACCCACTTGATGCATGACACAAAAATATTCTACTTGTACGTAATATGGGGCATTTAGCTCGATATGGATCATTTAAACTCATTATTGTACAACAAATGCTAATACGTAACCACATAAAATATGTTGCTTTTTTTATTAAGAACAAGTGAGACAACATGAAAGCAATATATGGTACTCAACAAATGAACTGGGCCATTTGCATATATTGGTGCATTTTTTAAAAATATTTTTCATAAGGACAGTTTTTGGTAACCTTTCAGGATTGTGTCACTATAAAAAGCATAATTTGGTTTAAATAAATTCATTAATACAATATTATCATTTGAAAAATTTGAATTTTTCCCAAATGTTGAGAGCACATTACATACAAATCGTTGGCAAACATTTTTAAACGTTCCCAGGAGACTCAAGAAACTATTAACTTCCTTTTTTGTTCCTCCTCTTATTTTTGTTAAAAATTGTTTTTTATAATTTTATTATTTTTTAATTTTATTAGTAAGATTTTGTTAATGCTGCAGTTAATATGCTATAAAACAAAAACTTTTATATATTTTTTATGACGTAATGTAACAAATGCAATTTTTATGAGTGGTCCAGTTCATTTGTTGAGCAGTATATTTATACAAAAATCATCTGAGTGAGTATAATAAACGACGGTTTCAAATATTTTTAAATACAGTTGGCTCAAATTATGTTAGATTTTACCAGTCAATCGATCAATGTCAAATTTATTTTTGTACTTGATTTAGGATTTACTTCTGCGTCTCATGAATTTGAATTATCTTCACTACCTTAAAAACAATCTTTATTATACTTCATTTTCACTGGAAAACGAAATATTGTTGAAAAATCACACATCAAACGAGGTGTTATAGTGCTGAATATGATTCGGGGTGAGATGCTGCAAATAACAAATCTTCAACTTATTATATCAAGTAATTTGATACGCATCAAAGGATTAATATCAATCACCCGTCATCTGTAAAATAATAAATGGATCAGCAACTGCTCTAAAACAACCACTTGACTTTAAACTAATTAATATTCGTAGCTGTTGAATTCGCTACATCACCACCTGTGTTACATGAATGGATTTAATGTATAGTCCATGTCATTCATTCATTAACGATCAACTTGATCCGATGTCACCCATTACTAATTCCCATTCAATTCCAGCTTGTTTCGCAACACGGGTCGCAGTAGCCGTGGTGATCACAACTTCCTTCCTCGACAGCCAACTGGCGTTTTGCTCCATGCAAACGACGAAGAAGCAGAGCACAAAGAAACTGCGTCGTTCACACGAGCAGGTTTCAGACATTGAATACATCATTCCCAGGGTAAGTGATGCAAGCTTTGCATAACCGCGTGTAAAGTGGTACAGGCACTATTCATATCAATCGTTGCAGCCCAAGTCGTCCAAACCTTACAGTGCTTACAACGCGTACGCGCAGAGTTGGGTCTTCGACGCGGACACCGGCAGCTGCTCCAACCACACGAACTCGCCCTATCTGAAGCTCTCCCAGAACGGGACCCCGAAGAGCTCGTGCTCGCCCGTTCAGCCTCAGCTCGAGCCCGAGCGCAGAACCCCCAAGGAGACGACCACGCACGTGATCGGCAACCCCGTGGTGCAGATCGAGGAGGCCTCCGACGACAGCACCAGCAACAGCGACAGGAAGCTGAACTACATGAAGAGCTTCTCCCGGTGCGCCTCCCCCGCGGTCCTGTCCGCCAGCTCTTCCCAGATTAGTTTGAACGTAAACAGCTCTAGCAACCCTCCCATTTACGAGTGCTTGGAGAGGTTGACGGAGGCGTCGGTTTACCGCTCCAGGTTGAACTCGGCCCTCAGCAACAAAGAGGACGACGAGCCCCATTCGCAGGCCATGATGCGGCGGGTGGAGGCCATCACGCCCCAAGGGGAGAAGGTGCAGTACGCGTCGCTGATGAAGGAGCTTCAGAAAGCGATCGTCAACAAGAAGGGGTCGGACGTGACGTCGCCCCAAAGCACGAGCGAGAGCACGACGACGTCTGAGAAGACGCAGACTAATTCCAAGAGTAGCAGCAGGCACGAATCGTCGCGCACTGACGGCAAGAACAGCGACGCCGAGTTCTCCAAGGAGCTGGAGGCGGCGCTACAGCTGATACAGGACCTCGAGAGCCCCAATACCATAGACACGCCCTCGGAGCCCAAGTCGTCCTTCGAGGGGCGCGACGCACGTCCTGTTGCTGTGTGGAAGAACAACGACGCCAGCGATAGCGAGAAGACGCTCAGCGCCGTGGGGTCGCTGGCGGAGCTGACGTCCCCCATAACCGAGTGCCATCCAGAACTGTGTACCTTCAAGCCGTCGATGCACGGTAAGGGTGCCGTTGTTGTTCACTGTGATTCCCAAAGCACCTCGGGCTACAGCTCCCCCACACAAAAGAGTAGCTCCCATACCCCTAACTGGTCGACCGCGTCCTCCGTTAACGGCAGCCATAACGATTTAGGCAAGACACTATCATATTCCATCCATAACACCAAATCCACGGCCGTTATCTCACTCTATTCCCAAGACACCCTACGCGCCAAAGGCAAATCGATCACACTAGTCAACATCTCCGGGAATATAGACCCGGTCGACAAAACCTCTATCATGCATACCACATACCTCACCGAAAGAGACTTAGAAAATAACAATTACAAGTCCATTCCCCCGGGCGCTAAGACTTCTAACAAAAGCCCCGACAATAAAGTGGTTCGAAGGTCCTCCTCTGCAGCGGGCGCCGTCTGGAACGTGAAGTCGATGCTACGCAAGAAGAAGCAGCAGGGCCTCCCCAAGCTGTGTCCCGAGTTGGAGGGTGCGATTGTAAAGTCAGAGAGCTTAGCGTACCTCTCCGAGCTTGAGCTGCTTGCTCGGCACCAGCGCAACAAAGACATTCAAAGGGTAAGACAAGGGCTGGTGCTGGTAACTGCAGAAACTAACATCGCAATCGCTACTTCCTCATGCGCACGGTAGTCTTAACACTTTAACGTATGTGCTTGGGGTTGCATACTCTGCGCGCAGATATTTCACTTCACTCGCACACGTCCATTCATACCGAGTAAGTTCTCATATTACCATTTAAGGGCTGTATTTAGTTGCACTATTTGCGCAAGATAAAGTGTAAAAATAGTCGTGTATCTTAAATTTTCAACTATGTATGACAGTAATTAAATTTAAAGAAAACGTAGTATGGAAGTCTAGTATGTGGTGAGTAATCTTACTAATAATCTCAATTATCCCAAAATTAGAAGACACTTGAGTTCTGTAGTATACAGGGTGATTGATAAGTATGGTCACTTAATTCAATGAGTGTATACGGACCTCAGCAGAAATACATTGTACTAAACGTTAATTGCACACGAGAAAAAAATCGCATTAGGGTCTGATACACACTTTTGAGGCCCACTGGCTAAATTGGATGCTAGTCCATTAACTTAATGCATCAAATGTGATTTTGCATTTTATCCAAATTCGGTCTTATCGCAACCACTTGAATAAAATTATGTTCGTACAAATTCATTCCAGTGATCATATTTTTTTTATTAATTTTTGTCGTATAGTTTATTATACAAAGTAGTTTTGTTTGACGTCCTCGAACTACCCTTAAAATTAATGATCATATTTATGAATTACCCTATATCTTTGTAGAACTTCCAGTAATGTATTTGGACAATAAAGACTACTTATTATTATTATAGTATTATATTTTTGTACTTCCGGTCTTTCGTAATTAAAAAAATGCATAACTGCAATATTTAAATATTTTGAAAATCTTTTAGGTAATTGAGGTAACATTATAAACAAGCTTGACCACTTTGAAATAAAAGCAACTAGAAGTTCTATGATGACACGTGATTATTGTCTATTCTCGGAGAGATTATGTTTATTTTTAATTCTTTAGGAATTCGCAATGGCACTTTAAACCATGAAAATGAGAATTAGAATAG
Organism: Agriotes lineatus; assembly: GCA_940337035.1. Classification (NCBI taxonomy): domain Eukaryota; kingdom Metazoa; phylum Arthropoda; class Insecta; order Coleoptera; family Elateridae; genus Agriotes; species Agriotes lineatus. Next base: position 29,218,010 of record OW679199.1, read on the forward strand.
CAATTTTAGCTCAAAAGTGCATATATCTCTTTTTCATAGGTTTTAATAAACGTGTTTCAAAGTTTTCAAGAACGTTTATTTTCACTGTTTATATTGGACTTAAAAATAAGTAAGAACTGTGTAAAATAAAATTGCAATTTTTGTTATTTAGTTATTTATTCAAAGAAAGAAGGAACAGATATGCATTTTAAAATCAATTATTAAAATTGCCGTACTACAAGGGTGGATTCATATATTCGTAGCCCAACTAAAAAGCAGTTGTTGCTTGTTGCACTTTGTTTACAAATGTCAGATAAACGTGTAATTTTTCAATCGTTTCTAGCAAGGTTAGATTGATGCATTATTAGAATTTTAAAACTATGCAACAACTGCTTGTTAGTCGGGCTATGAATATATGAATCTACCCTCATAACTCACAAGGTAGAGTTTTTATTCGTTGGAATGTACAATATTGACAGCCCAAAATCTTTTAATTTTATTAGTTGAACGTTTTCTTATATCTTATATAATCCTCTGTCATGGAGCTGAAATTTTACTCTCCGTGGCGTTTCAGAGAAGATATATCACCATCAGAAGTTGCTAAAGTGACGTTCTTAGGTGATTCCTTGCAGAGATAAATTGCAATTAAACTAGGGATCTGTCAAATTTTCTTTATTCCAACTGTTTGATTAACACATCTACCGTTGTCGTAGGTACATTAAGAAAAGTCGGTTGGTTAAATATTTGACGATATACAGGGTGTTTTAAAATTACACGGCGCTATTCCAGCGATGTGTTGTTTAACTCAAAATAAATTTGTATGAACTTAGTGTATCTTAGGGGAACTACAACTCCTAGAAAAGTAATTAAATACAACCATGTTTTTTATTACCCTTATCACGGCTGCAGGTCCTTTAAAACAATTTCGAATCAATGTTCATAAGAACGTTTTTGGGTATTTTGACCTAGAGAACACGTCCCATGTCATGTATCACGTGTTTTGTAATTTTGAAACACCTTATATTTTAAATTTGGAATTGGAGTTTGTCCTAAATGGTTTTGGTATCACATACCTTTACAATTAAAACAGTACCGATAAGTCAGTATTGTCATTCATTAATCTAACGAATTGTACAGGTTGGCACGCACCAGAAAAGCTATAATTAAAGCAACTTATATATAAGTATCACGTCGTTAGTCAGCTTCTTGTACTCTCCTCTGCGGTTAAAACAACTACGAAAATTTTCTGAAATCATTTTTTTTAATCCGACAATAATTTTCATTGCTTGCTTGCTTGACGCCACTTTGAGAGCGAACCCGTAGGCCGAATTGGCTGATTTTGGTGTCAATCGACTCAGGGCGACGCAACTAAGCCAGTAGTAGGGTTTTCAAATTTTTATAAGTGACTTTTTTATGCGGATTTTTTTGTTGATAGCTAACCTCAAAATTAACTCGACACACAAAATGGATCACTCTTGTACAAATTGCATTAAATGAATTATTTCGCGCCCAATTTGGGTGCAGAACGCTAGTAACTAAATATATGATAAGGTAAACCATAATTTGATGCCTTTTTCTTGGTTAACGTTTCTTCGCGGTAGGCCAGAACCGTATATTCTGAAATTTGGGGTGGAACAATTCGCCGTCGCCGATTGGCCGTCATCGATTCGCCGTTGCCAATTATCCGTCGTCAATTCACCGTCGCCGATTAGCCCTCGTCGATTCGCCGTAGGTCAAATTCAGCGCCTATCCGATTCGCCATAGCAAAAAACGGTATTTTTTAATGCTTAGATAAAAGAGAAATAATCTATAATTTTATCTTCGACGAATTTTAATAGCGACACTTTATCTCCGTGTTGAGTTTTAGTCGTTTTCTGGAACTGTAGTACTGACAACAGGTGAAACATGGTTTTAATTTCTTTGTATTTTATTTAGGCATGCTGAATTGAGAGCAGCATTTTGATTCATTTAAAGCTTTAACCTAACCGGCAAATGTTCTGACAGCAAATTTTCCCGAATTATACCTACGGCGAATCAGCGAGGACGAATCGGCGTCGGCAATTGTCCTAAAAGTATACTAACTTTTTTCGTTGAGCGGCAAGCACAACATAAATTGTTACTGTTTTCATATTCATGTTTTAATCGAGCCGTTAAAATATTACTGATTAGCAACTTGCAACCACAACTACTTCTGGAAGAGTTTCGCTATATCAGAATCCTCTACAGTTATCTGTCACATTTCCATAGTACTACGCGAAGACGGCAGGTTGTCTTAATGTATTCTTCAGTTTTATTTTCCTCTTATATTGATTCAATGATTTAATCAAAATTTTAATCGGCTTTTAATATTATAATACGCGACCGGGCGACCGGATATAGAGAAACTATACATCACTACGTGACTATTGACATTTGGAAAATTTGTGAATTTCATGTTCTAATGTTGCATGTCAGCACCAATATGACATTTTTGAGCCTTGAAATTCCTGCTGTCATTTTGAATGATCACGTTGTGCTAATATCTTTTAACGTACGACACTTTATTTTCTTTGCATCAACAAAATTTCTAGCTAAGTTGCTTATTTTTTATTGCTTCACCACTGCCATACAGCCTACCTATATTACGTGGTTTTAGTGCGGACAGTATACAAAAACGCAATTTTATTTCCCAAAAGTTAAATTTCGGCGAATAAAAAATAATTTTAAACGTTTTAATTATTTTTCTGGCAAATATTTCATCACGATCATAGCAAAAATAATATATGTAACGCGTATGTCAAGTGTCTACTGAACTCGCCGACTTTTAGCTCTTATCTAATAGCTCGTGTTGGAACTAGCCTACGCGTTTACTAAAGTACAGCTCACACGGTAATTTTGTTGCATCCAATTTGTTTGTCAAACACGTTCCATGACAGCATAGAACAATGTTTTATTCTATTAAACTGGGTTTTCACACCATCACTATTACTCTAAGCAACTGATTGAATCAGCTGTTAGTGAGGTTATGGTCTGTTTGATATTAATTTTATTTGTATTATTTTAATATTTATTAACTAACATATAGTTCGTAGCGTAATTACTATGATAATTATGATGGTAACGGAAAATCTTGACAAAAAATAAATAGAAAAAACTAAGTTTTTGAAACCGAAATATAGGTAAGTGTTTTAGTGAAGACGTATTCCAAAAAGTAAATAAAATGCGGAAACGTTCTTTTATTTCGGCCGGGATGTCATTAAGTTTATTTCTTCTTCAAATTTCCCAAACACACTAAACAGAATCGCATCAGACAGTTGCACGAAATTGCAGCCCGTCCTATTTTTAGAAATGTTTGGTAGGCTACACTTACTACACACGATTGCTAACGTCACAAATACGTCATCATTGATGTATGCCAATAAACTCCATGCAACAAAATGACATTGTGACCTGTGCTTAAAACGATTCCCTCACTTGTTACGTAAATAATTATTATAGCGAAACTATACATACGCCAGAATTAAAAATAGTAGAACTGAACTTTTATAATCTGGAAAATCTGAATACTTTGGACTTTCGCTTTAACTCGTACTCGTGAATTATTTTATGTCATTTAGAATATTACAACAAATTGATAAAATAAATTTCTGATTTAAGAATAGAATATGGCAAAAAATATTGTTTGCAATCAAATGAAAACCCTTCAAGCTAGTATAAAGTTAGAGAAATATTTACAGCTCGCATTATAAAAACCATATTGCAGAGAAATAGAGTCGTCACTAGATGATTTAAAAATGTAAATATAATTAGCTTTGAACATAAATTGTTTTTTTTAAATCACATTAGTTACTGTTTGCCACCACCTCTTTAAAAATATTTCCTCTTGAGCTTCGACAACAACTTTATTGGAAAACACCTTCCCCGCAGGGATTTTCTCAGTGAAACAAAGAGATGGTAGTCGCTCTGAGTCACGGTTAGACTATTGTGGGTAGTTAAGACAATTGTCGCTTTTGAGTTGTGAGGAGTTGCATTGTCATGCAACGCCACCTTTCTCTTCCCCCACAATAATTTTTTAATTTTTCGTCGTAATTACATATGAAGGCCCACTGATTGATCTTATTGTTGTCTTATGCGGCTCATATTCAACGAGTAGCAATCTTTCTTAAAAATAGTAACCCTAATGTTAATTGTGGGTTTTTGAACCTCGACTTTTTGAGGAGTCAGAGATGTCTTCAGTATCCAAATCGTATTCAGATCTAAGGACAAGTGGTCACATGAAAAGACTAATTATTTATACTGATTTATGAGCAAAATATTCAACTCGCGCTACTCTACACGATTTTTTTAGAAAGTTGGAGTAATCCGAAAACCTAAAACTTTCACATGAAATCCCTGTTTCGCGGGCTGCATCAAGAATTTTTTACTCTCCTGCTTGTCATTACAATATCACTTAGATTTTTAGTGGTTTCTGGAGTGACATATTTTGGTCTTCTTTATCTTTTTCTGCCCTCATCAGTATATTCAGATAGTATATCCAGGCCCTAGTTCTACACGTTCTTCTTGGAAAGAGGATCTTATTTTAGTAGGAAAGGAATCTGTTCTGAACAAATTTTTAATTTTGTTTTAAGGCTTGCCGTAGCCTCCTTCATAGCTCAAATGTTTCCTGTAGCCCCCCCCACAAGCCCTCCTTAGCCCCCTAAGGGGCCACATGGCTCTCGCTGAGAACCACTGTTATAGACCACCGGTTTTGTTAAGTATATTTGTGTCAGTTGATATTTATATCTGCACTGGCTACCTAACATGTTGCTACGACAGGTGTTTTGAGAAAACGATTGATCCCTGTTTCGTGGGCTACATCAAGAATGTTTACTCTTCTGTTTGTCAATACAATATCACTAGGATTTTTAGTGGTTTCTGGAGTGACATCTTTTGGTCTTCTTCATATTTTGCTGTCCTCATCAGTACATTCAGATCGTATGTCTAGGCTCTAGTTCTACACCTTCTTCTAGGAAAGAGGAACTTATTTTAGTACGAAAGGAATCGGTTCTGAATATTTTTTATTTTGTTGTGAATCTTGGCGTAGCCTCCTTCAGAGCTACTGCGGGCCTCATTTCTTCAAATGTTTCCTGTAGTCCTCCACAAGCCCTCCTTGGCCCCCTAAGGGGCCACATGGCTCTTGCTGATAACCACTATTATACACCACCGGGTTTTGAAAAGTATATTTGTGAGATTTTATGTTTACATATGCACTGAGTTGCCTATCACGTTGCTACGGCAGGTGTTTTGAGAAAACAAATAATCCCTATTTCGTGGGCTACATCAAGAATTTTTACTCTCCTGTTTGTAATTACAATATCACTTAGATTTTTAGTGGATTCTGGAGTGATCTTTCGGTCTTCTTCATCTTCTTCTGTCCTCATTAATATATTCAGATAGTATTTCTAGGCTCTAGTTCTACACCTTCTTCTAGAAGAAAACAACTTACTTTAGTACGAACAGAATTTGTTCTGAACATTTTTTTAATTTTGTTGTGAAGCTTGACGTAGCCCTCTTCAGGGCTGTTGCGGGCCTCATTTCATCAAATGTTTCCTGTAGCCTCCCACAAGCCCTCCTTGGCCCTCTAAGGGGCTACGTGGCTCTCGCTCTCAGACCCACTGTTATAAACAACCGGGTTATGAAAAGTATATTTGTGACATTTGATGTTTACATCTACACTGGGTTGCCCAACATGTTGCTATGGCAGGTATTTTGAGAAAACAATTGATGCCACAAATATTGCGAATATAATTGATTGCCCCCGTACATGAAATATGTTTTCATAAAATTCAAAATAACACAGTGTTTGAGTAAACCTTTATTTATAATTCGTAGGGCTTCAGGTAAACAAGCTAAATTGTCTAAGTATTTGCGGGAACTTTAAAGAAATTCCAAAGCCAACGGTTTGGAACTAAACACAAGTCTTAAGTTTTAAAAAGCATGAAGGGTTTTAACTTAGGGTTTTGGTTAATTAGAAACCTCAAATTAATTTGAAAGTTAGATACTTTTCAATGCTAACATTAAGTAATTCCTTAAAAGTTTCTTCATATTTGGTCTGCAAAATCACCTGTATACCTAAATTCCATTCTTGCTATACAGTTTTTCTACTACTAAAAGCTATTTTAACATTAAAGCTCGTTTTACCATAGGCCTTATATCGTCAGAACGAAACCCTGGTCCGATTTTTGCGGTCATTAAAATGCAAACCATGTTTGTACTAATTAGAACTGAAAACGAGCTGAAATACCGAACTTGGAGTGTTATTAAGAGTTCTCATTTACAGCTTTTTGCACCGAGAAGCCCACGTTCCTATTTTCAGTCGGAAATTGTCTCTCCGTGCGGTTGTAAAATTTACATTTTATGGCAGTTAATTAAAGTTCTAGTTTAGATATTTGATATCATGGTAGGATAGCTCTGCTTTAAAAATTTACAGAGTTCGTTTTGCTTTGACCAGAATGATAACTGCACAGAAAATAGTTGGCTAGAAAATGCATCATAAACGTACGAAAAAGTTGAATTATATTTAATTTAATTTGAACGGATTTATTCCAACTCGTACGTAGGTTATTTGAAGAATATTGAAATACAAATTACTAAAACTGATTTTGGTAATACAGATTGATGTGTGGTGTTTCTTATTTTAGAGAGTCTAAATTTAAAATATGAAATAATTACCTACATAATGTTAGTACAGTCTTTTGATAATAATATAAACCGAAAACAACGAATAGATGAACTGTTATTCGTATTTTTTCTCTATATACCGATGGGGCCACAATTATATATAACAGCAATGAGATAACATGAACAAGAAAATAACACGTATTGCTTGAGTAAGAAAGAGATAAACATAGTAGTAAATATTCGAGTAGGCATGACGCTTATTTTAATTATGACGTAAGTCAACTAAACGTGCCTACTAAAATAATTTTATCGTATGGTCATCTCTTTCTTACTCAAGCATTTTATTTTGTTGTTCATGTTATCTTATTGCTGTTATATATAATTATGGCCCCTTCTGTATTTTTGTAATATACATCTCTGACCCTGAAATACAGCTTTAACGTTTGTTTAAAAGCCGTAGCTGCACAGTGAAACATACTAGGGAAATTTATAATTTTGTTCTTATCAGGATACGTCGCAGAAAAGCATTTCTATATTGGAGATATTTAATCCGCTTTCGTCCTTTCACGTTAAGAGAAAACTGGTTCATACCGCTGCTTGTTTGTGTCTATAGTTAACAACCCTTACAGCGTTTAAAGCTTCTATTAGACCTTTCCAAAAACATCCCCTTCTCGTTAGATCTGTGCAAGTATACAAACAACCTACTATAATACACAATTAACTGCTTGCCTTGCTATGGAAACGGACGACCCTGACTGTTGTTTTTCTTTTAATGTGAAAGGACCTGTTGTTTTTTTAGTAATTTTGCAGTCTATGAAACATTTACGTTTTTTAAAGTGGTTTATACAATTTTGCATCTGTTTCTTTTAATATTAATTTTTACGGTACGACCTTTCTCAATTAACAGTTGAAAGAGTTGTTAAATTTACGGGCAGTGTTAAAGCCTTTCTCATATTTTAGTATTATGTACAGACATTCGCGTATCACTATGTAACGAACGACTTCCAGGATTGGACCGTGTCATTACTGAGCATTAGGAACTCAACGTTTCAGCCACTTTCTTAAGTGACTTCATCGGGAGGTAAGCAAAAGAGCACGGTAACTCAACGTGTAAACGACGCCCCTTATGACAGTCTGCAAAACGTTAAGTTCTCCAGGCCCAATAATGGCACGGTCTAATCTCGGAAATCGTTCGTTAAGTAATGACAATTGCCGTGAAAGCTACCGAAATTACCTTATCACAATGATAAATGTTTTGAAACATTTTCAAAATATCCTCGTATTAGAACAAATTCGTGTTATAAACTTAAGAAGACTCAACCTGGACGAAAATTCAGTTTTAGGGCAGCTTCTAAGTAAAAGGCAGCTTCCATCATAAACATGCTGTCTTAACAGCCGTCCATAAGCCGAAATGTTTACGAGTCGGTTACAGGTTTGCAGATCCTTTTAAAATTTCATGTCTGCTCGCGTCGATCGAGTCTCGAGTAAACTACGGGGATAAAAATGACATTTTTATCAAGTATTCCGGCGAAAAATACGAAATATTGATGTCCATATATAAATTTCATTATATATTTAAAAGTTTTAAGGCGGGTAAACTCAATTCTATAACCAGCTCACCTTAGAAAAACGCTTCAGCTGCGAAAAGAAATATGTAATTTTGTTCTGGACGCTGTAATTTAACCATTCAAATGGTTAGTTACTATCAGTAGCTCAAATATGCAACTATTCTACAGAGTGATTGACGAAGAATACTATTCCTTCAAAATGTTGATAGGCAACCCACCTTACATATACCCATGGTACCCTATAGCACAGCATAATTGGTTGCCTAATCAATAGCAACTAGGAGCGGCATTCTTCGTGAACCACGCTGTATTTCCAATAATTCTTTTTTTGCCCTACCAACTTAGTTTTACTTGTTTTCGGATTCGTTATCTGTGACGATATAGTCAACTTCCCGTACTCTTGTTGCTTGGTATGGCAACAATAAAATAACCAGCCAGTTATAAATATAACGGTCCTAGTATTGTTATAGTTGGTTGGTTTTGTATTTAGTTACTATAGAAACGACAATCAGTCACTTTATTTAGACCAGCAATAATTGTCATATTCAACGGCATTTTTATTTTTATTAGTTAATAGCGCAAAAAAATTTTATACGAGACTCGATTGTTAAGTGTTTTACTGGAACAGTCCTCAAAAAATAGCAAAACTCGGCCCTCCGGGCCTCGTTCTTCTAACTTTTTTTCGGCCTGTTCTAAGACACTTACCGATCTTGCAACGTAATATGCTATTATTGTTATGCTTTCGATGTCTATCAGTAGATGGTATCACCAAGTGTGGTGAAAACGTTTGACAAATACTTTGTTATCGTATCATCTTGTATTTCCGAATTTGTTCCGGTTTAATTTGTCAATGTCTTCTGTGTTTTCCAGATAATGAATATTTTATATAATATATATATAAAATTTTAGAAACCAATTTTAAAACTGTCAAACGAATTTTGTTTGTCACTTATTTTCGTCATGCAAATTGCAGCAGAATTGTTACTGGTGTAAACTATCACGAGGTCAACTTTCTACCTAGACATGTCGAAGGGATCATCGCTTTCCTGAAACCAGGCATGCCACTGAAAAGCAAATGCGTCCCCGGAGAGCCTTTAAGCTGCGTAGGTCGTAGGTTCAGGGCGTGCACCACCGGATGAAGGGCTATTTAGTCAACTTCAGACATTCCGTTGAATCGACGGGATTGATTACGAGCGCTTGCATGCCAAAGTGTTTACGGTAGCGATTTCTACATCACAATGCAATTAAATAGAAAGAGTAGGAAGTAGTTCAAACGTCGGAAGTTCTCTGGGCGTTTGAAAAGGGCTAGATTAAGGCGCTTGCTTTCCTGAAAATTTGAATTTATTACTAAATGGCTTTTTAATGGGACATACTTAGCTAACAATTTGGGGCTTACTGGTTATCAGTTGTCATCATTTTCCTTCATCACTCAAACAAAAATCCTTATCCTTGCCCTTGCTCAGTATTTTATCATTTAGGTATTGAAGTTGCCCCTGCTCAAGCTTTAGTTTTGAAGTTCCGCGTGTATATAGCTCCGAGGTTAATCATGTATAAAATTTTAAGATAATGATGCAAATCGCTTACATAATGTGTCTTGTAGCAAATCGAGCTACGAGTTCTGCAACAATTGGGATCCCCAAAGACTGATTCTGAATCCAACTGCTGAGGTGGAGCTCCCTTTCCATAGACCTAAAGCTGCAGGCCAGCTACGTCCAATTTCTTACGCCACCTGCCCACTAAGTTGATTATTTATTGATATATTTTTTGTAATATTTCGCTATGTACCTAAACATTGTTATAGTTTAATATAGTTTATATCACGATTCTATTGTATAATAAATTGATTTATATTGTAATATATTGTGATAAAGTGAAAATAAATAAGATTTTAAATCTTTATTAGATACTATCTGCTAAACGTTGAAATGGTAAGAAACAATAAAAATAGAATGATGTTGTTTTGGTGCATTATCACACTATTATAAGAATACAGTTAGACCGTAAGTACGAAGGTTTAGCTATTATTTTTACCCCCACTTCATACTTTAGTGTCTAGCTTCCAGAATAATGTAATCAATTGTTGCCGCTGAACGCTCTATTAGGCGAAAGTAAAGAAAAACTAATGATAATCTGTAAATGCCCAAAATAGTCCGGAACCAATAACGTAGAAAACTTGAACGCAGAGCAAACTTTCTAAATGACTTTCTAGGACTCGCAACAGAAATACGATAAATTTGAGAAATAAATAAAGACGATACCCCAAAATGCAATAACAAATGCCTGAAAAGCTAAGACAGCAGGAGACATCAGGTACAGATACGACCAAACAATCGAAAACCGTGTAATAATGGGAATTACCTTGCACATAAATTCACACAAATGGGACAAAAGATACAACCTGCTGTAGGCATTCACTTTTAACACACAAACCAAAAGTCACTACCGAATTATTAGAATACAACTACGTTTTAAATGTCAAAGCAGACACCTGACTTGAAATAGGTAAATATTGAGCTGTCAGAGATAATTAACCAAAATTGCGCCGTCAAAGAGGCCTAACACAATCTGGAAACATTACATTACTTATAAGGAGAGAATACGTTCCAAACCAAATGTGCTGTACGAATGCTCCCAAACTCAACGTTAACCGGCCAATTCGCTTACCATTAACTAGATTTCAGGGAAAACTACAGGTAAGGTAGATAACTAAGGACAGAGTTAGAAAATAAGCAGAAATAGGGGCTTCAAAATTAAGGTAACCCTATCTGGCATTCATCCAAATTACAAATCATGCCACTAAGTTTTTGAAAATGAAACTACAATTGGCCAGGGACGATTATTTTCTATTGCTAAAATTACATTCACGTCATCTAGAAACAGTCAGCAATTCTCAGTTAAGGCTGTACTCAACCAATGCTTTACATTAGGTTCCTGCATATTCAACAGTGTGAATTCAATAACAGCACACATCCTCATTGCAGGCAATACTATCTATCCTCTGAAAACATCGAAACCATCCAAAACAACCTCCAAAGCCGTGTGGCAGCTAAGGGAGGAAACTGATTGAAAAGACAGAAATAACCATGCACGTGGAATGCTTCTCAGATGAAGAAAAACGCGTCAGAATTGGTAAAACTGAGTTATATTTTGAACAATGTTATAAATACCTGGAGTCTTTTCAAGAAGCATAAGTAGAAACTGGAATAGCTGTAAGAAATAGAGTCAAGTGCGAGTGAAATAAGTAGAGGGACATGGCAGAATTAAAATCAAGAGTCTGCAAAACTGTTGTCACATCTACCATGACATCTAATGCAGAGTTCGCTAGCAGTTGCTGCGTGTTATTGGAATGAAAGTGGTGTCCATGGGTGCCATCAGACTAGATAGAATCAGGAACAAAGAAATAAGGAAAAAATGGGGACTGCTGAAGGAAGAATGAGATGGTGGGGTCGCGTTGATAAAAGGGAGAACAACCACATCGCCTAAAAGAAATCACCTGTTACAGAAATTTTTTAAACTCAAAAAATTGGGTAAACACGTTTTTACACTACGTAGTTTTGTGCAATATATCCTACGTTAATTAAGAACCACGTCAGGTCATAGCAAGGTTTTTTTCGTGCTTATTTCTAATATGGTGTATAGCCAAGCATGTGAAAAAAGAAACACCTGTTTAGATGTGTTTAGAGGCATTTAAGAAGAATTATAGCTGACATTTTGAACTAAATTGAACTAATTGTATACTCTGCTTAGCTAAAAACAATGGTCCGTATTTTTACATCAAGTTTAAATTTTAGCCGGGGCTGGTAGCTTAATGGTAAGCATCCTGACTACTGATAGAAGGATCGCGAGTTCGATTCCCGGTCCTGGTGAAGTTTGTTTTTGGTGAAGTATCATGTAAAAGATCCCTTGTTAGGGTTGGAACTCTATAGCCTCAGCCAAATTCTAAGTAGGACTTTGACCATATGACTACAGCATTTGGTGTACCTGGTACTCCACATGCGTAGACCTTGTCCATAACAAACTAACAAACAAGTTTAAATTTAATCATAACTCTTTGAAAAACAAAGGGGAGATGCTGTTATGTAAATGTCAATGTGGAAAACAAAGGCTTCAAAATATACCGCTGCCATGAGAATTAACAGTAACTTGATCAAAAAATGTTTCAAAAGAGATAATTAATGCACTGATTCAATAAACTAATAATTACCAAATAGGAATTTTAAATAGACACTCGCAGATACAGCTAGTTAAGTACAGATTTAATTATACAGCGTAATCAGAATAAAGGATAACAAATGGGCAATATTTATATTATCCATTTATTAGAACATTTTGTTTTTGTTCTTCATTTTATATACGGGGGAGGTTCAAAAATATGAAAATGGCTTAAGAATAAAGTACACTTATTTTTCAAAATATATTCTAAATTTGTTTAATTTACATTTATAAATTAAGAATGGTTTTGTAAACCTAAAGTTTATACATTTACTTAATTATTGGAAGTGTCATCAACAAAATTTGTTTAAATTGTCAGAAGTACCAGTAACTTTAAAAATAAACATTAACAATTACTTTAATATTAAAGGATTAAAGAACAAATATAATAATTGTCATTTGAAGGTTTAATTTGATTATATTAATAAAATCTGAATATTATCTGCTGAAATATATTTTTATTTAATTTTAAAGTACATTGTAATAGACTGCAGTGTATTGTCAGATATCATACAACATTTGCCCTGCAGATTGAGAGTAGTATTGAGCTAGCCGAGTGAACAATTATATACGAGAAAAATATCTACAAAAAGGTAGGTTTTAGGGTAATCAACTTTTAAAAGAACCGAAAGTGCATCTATGTTTTAAACCAACAGTACAGCTACTCCGCAAAGTATAGATACAACATTAACTAGTTTATATTTTGCAAATGAAGCAGCGACACGTATTTTTTCGTGTGCAACTTTGATTCTTTGACTATACGAAATCCCAAAAGTTTTACAACGTACGTTAAGGATTATAGGAACTCCTCAAAAGCTACCCCTCGAAGGTCGCCATAAAGGGCTGATACGGCCGCGAAATAATTTACAAAATAAAACAAAAAACGCCTTATTAACATACATTTATTTTGTATTTAGGCACATAAACATACGAAACGTTAAATATTATCAAAGTGTCAGTTTGTATTCGATACACATGATATCAATTTTAAGTTGAAAGCAATTTCTGGCTTTTGTTTTGTGGCAGTCATAAACGAGAAAATTATTTTGCATAAATAGGAGTTTGCAAACTATCAAAAATGTAAGAAGTTTTTTTGCAAGCTTGGAATATTCTTGCATTTTTTTATCCAAAACTGGTCTACGCTCTAGGAATAAAATTCTAGTTTTAACATTCCATCCCTGTATATTTCAATTAGTTCTTCCTTCATATTTATTTGAATTTCAGGTAATTAAACGCAGCTGTTTAAAAACGACTTCAGTAGCTATCTGTGACTATCGTTATTGTTTTGAGTTTCTTTAAAAAATACACCAATAGCAGTTGTTTAAAATTGTAAAAAAACAATAAGTAAAAACGACTTCCGGGATTGGAACGTGGCACTATTGAGGTCGAGGAACTCAACGTTTCACTCGTGAATTTGCTCGAAGGACATGAGGGAGAGATGCAAAAGTCAATTATGCATCAAGAGAAAAAATAGGTAAAGATATAGGTAGCTTTAGGGGATGCCATAGGAGCGATAGAAAACATGAATAATAAAATTACGGCTGGAAAAGACCAAATAAGTGCAGAAATGTTAAAATACAGGGGGAGCGAGGCAAAAAGCTTAGTGTCCCGAGAAAAGTCTACGAAAAAATATCGGAGAAACGACTGATGAGAAGGAAAGTAGGGAATAAAATAGAAGATGCGCAGGTCTGGACGTAATACACTAAAACTTATTTTAAATATCAGACAAGTTTGCGAAAAGAAGCTGAGTTACAATAATAGTTTATGTATTAAGGGCATAATCGTAATTAGGCACGTGATATAGACGTTTTATTTTATTTTAATCCTCAAATGTACAAAATTCAAGAATTCAGTATTTTGGCTACAGACTATTGGGTCATTCTTGTGCTGGCGCTGTGAATTTTTGGTGTGCTATGGTGTCTATGCAGATTGTTGGTGTTGCTATGCTGCATTATTGGAGCTTGTTATACTGCTTGGCAATTTTATAGGCCCTAAGGCCCTAAAAGCCATTTTACGCTCGCTATCGAGGACCAATAATTATGGTTCCAAAAGAAATAAACATCTATATGGTTGTTTTATCGACGTACAAGAAGCCTTTGATAATGTAGCGCTTGAAAAAATATTGAAGACACTGGAAGAAAGACAAATTATCAGAAATTGGTTGTACATTACAAAGAGTTTTTTCCACAAAATCAGCCACGTATGGGAAACTTTTAGGAGAAATTTTACTCCTTAACTTTTGTACTTAATTTAAAACGAGTTTTATGGATAAAATAGTGTACCGTTCTACACGAAGTGGTTGGCAAGGCCTCAGCTAGCTGTTTTAAATCTCGGCAGAATATGGCGTGGTGTAAGTATCAGTCTAAGAAATGCTTCGGGCTTTTCAATTGAACAGAAGGATTAATACAAATTGGGCGCCTTGTCGTTACTCACAACATATAAAAACAAAACCAGCTACTTAAAATTACGCCACCTACCTTTGGGGTTCCATCGCATACCTAGATTACTCGTTCAGCTAGAGGGGTTGCAGGAGAAAACACAAACAAATAATAGCAATAGGAGCATTTATTTAAAACCAAAAATCGCAGTAACACATGAATGATTTGCATTTGCCCTCAAGCCATATGACAACAAATTAAGTGGTAGGACTATTGCCTATCAAATGAATTAATAAATCATAAATAGGAATTTACTTAAAAATATTAAATCGGCAAAATACTAATTATAGTTTAATTCACAACTTCAGAACCACACCTGTCCTATCACAATTGGCATTCACGCAAAACGCCTAAAACGTGGCGTATAAGTTACAATGCACATGCTTATTTCAGCAATTTTGAATTATTTAAACTCTAGCTCATTAGCGTCATAGAAGATTGAGCCAAAAGGTTGATTAAACACGTTCAGTTTGATTTGCCAAGATCTTAGTAAGAACTAACATAATTAAGGCGAATACCTATGTCGAAAAAAACAGAGCTGATAATGGCATGTACTTACAGTACTTCCAGAAAAGTTCAGCGATCGGCAAATGGAATCCTGTTGTGTTGCATTTACCCATGAAGATGCTAAGCCTGATTTGGCTGCTAAACTCTGAGGATCCCAAGGTTGCCACTGTTAGAAGTCAGCTAACAACAAACGGAAGCGGTACATGTCGGGAATTCCTGACCTATACGAAAGCAGAATCGGGGATTTGAATTAGCTGAATGTTTAGCCTTTATTTGAGCCTAATTTAGCCTATACAAGACCATAACCCATGCTAAATGATATTAGCCCATACTAACCCGTACAAGCCGAATTTTTAGCCCGTAGCTGCTGGCCTAAATGTTAGAAATTAGAAAACGAAAATGTGAACATTCTTACCGAAGGTGTATCGGCCTAATTGCGTAGAAGACGGCACCCTAGCGGTTCCAATTGTTGGCAGAGCAGGGGAATCCAGCTTAAATATAAATATCAGTACACAACGAATACAATTAGATGAACGTTCTTACTTACGCTGAATGCGCTTTACGAAAAACGACGCCTAGCGGTTTCGCTTGTTAAGCAACAAAAAGCGGCTTCAGTTTGGCCCAGTATTTCACATCCGCGAAAACGTGCTTCTCGAAAAATCAATACTCTTCCAGCTATTCGGCTGTTTGAGCGGCCTACCAGAATCGAAATGCCAAACAAGTTCCAACGCGAAAACTGCAGGTGTTTATCTCTTCACACAAACGTCTGCTGCGATAAACTTGAATTGTTTTGCTACAATAATTAGATATAAGATGGTCCGAAATAAGGGGCGAAATGCATTAACACGCTATAGAAATGAAATTGAATCGGGGCGTTACAATATTTTTCAATTGTTATACGGTTTCGTAGTAAATGGAATTAATTTAAAATTGCAACAAGAGTAAATCTTTGCTTCAATATGTTTTTTAAAAAAATATGAGAATAATATTAATGCATTTAAATACAATTCAAATACAAAGTTTGAACAAAAAAATATTAATGTTTGTTTTTATTCGTCTTCAATCGAAAATTATTGTAACGCCAAGGAAATAGACAATTAAACCATAATCATATTTAAAAAAGCAGAGAATAGGGTATTATAAACGTTTAGTGAGAAAATAATCAATTTTGTTGACGCAACAAAATGATCAATTAAAAGAACGAGCAAAAATAGAAATTAATAGCTTTTATTCAACATAATTTTAAAATACGTCGTTCTTGCAACAGTAAAAAAATTAGCAATAACGGTAGTTTACTCTTGACGTAACCGCAAAACAATAGAAAAATACAGTATTCCTAAGACTGATTTTAAATGATGCACAAACTTTTCTAAAGAGAAATATTTTTTAAGAAATCAATAAAAAAAGTTTCAATTACTGCAAATTTTTTGGAAGACTCTGTATATTGAGACCATAAATTTAGTAAGGATTGAAAACAAGTGTTCTAAATAATTTACAACAACAAAAGGTATTAGACAAGGCGGAATGCTAAACGCATTACTATTTATTTTAGTAATGGACGAAATCGATCACCTAATTCTACTAGCGGAAAATAAAAAAACCAGAACAAGCTAAAAATATGGAACTTCAAAGAGGTATGAAAATAAGTGTAAAGAAGACATGAGCCATGACCCATGAGAATCGCTAAAAATGTACAAATACCAGAGTTAAACTTGCAAGCGTTACTATTAAACAAGTCAATAATTGTAAGTATTTATGATCGTTAATAAGTAGTAGAAGGAGTAGTTGAAGAAAGAAAAATACCAAGCGCCTGGAATAACGCAGTGGTTCTTATATTGAAAAAAGGGGATATGACAAATATAGAAAATTAGAAGCCTATAAATCTGCTATCCATCTCTACAAAGTCTTTACTAGAAAGCTCGATCTTTACCAACCTATGGAACAAGCCGGGTTTCATAAAGGGTATAGCACCATCGACCAACTCCACACAATGCGAACGAATTTTATATTCTTATTGATTATGTATTTAGACCTTCAAAAGGTGCTTGATAGTGTTGAAATTTGGGCAATCTTTAAATCATTAGAGTCCAAGAGTCGACTCCGGATATTCCAAGATTTATTTGAGAGATAAGATCAGAAACGAAGAAATAAGGCATAGGACTGGAACGATAGATGTCATAGAAGGAATAGCGAAATTGAAGTGAAACTGGGCGGATCATATCGCACGGGACACAAACAACAAGTGCACACCAATACTCACTCATTGGAACCCCGGGAAACATCGAGAGGAAGGGGCATCAGCACGCACAGGACAGATACAGATTGAAGAAATCTGGAGAAGCATATGTCCAGCAGTGGGCTAAAAGTGGCTAACAAAGAAGACAAAGAAGAATAAGTAGTACAGGAGATATAGAACCCGACATAAACAACAGAATCGGTAGTACGAAAAATTGAAGGTGTTATCAGCATGGATAAAATAAGGAATGAAGAAATCAAACGAACATAGGATGTAAAACCACTTGACACATATATACAGAAAAAACAACTGTGATGTCACCCATGTAGTATAGAGAAAAATGGGGTTACTAAGATTTGGGAAATGAGGACGAATGACGAGAGAAGCAAATGAAGAACAGCGCGAACATGGAGCAATGAAGTATACAAGATAATCGAGGCAGCAAAAAAAAGAAGAGCGAACAACATATAACCCCAGATTAACAAGCCTAATGTAGAACGACTACTACAACTCTCGATACCAAATGGTCGAAGAAGAAATGATTATTTATATGTATTGTAAAATTTATTTATTATAATGAAGAAACAGGGTTGAAGGCCATTAAATTAATATCATATATTACGGCAACACAAAAGACTTAAAACTAAATTAATGTAGAAGTATATAATATAATATAATGAGATCCATTTTTTGTAACTACATTTTCATAGTATAAACACAGTTTTAGAATTGGTGACTTTGTTCTTAGACTAATTTTATAGCTTACATTGAACAATCTTCTCGTTCCAGATCTATAGGCAAAAACAGAAAAAAGTGTTTTTGATCTGAGGGCCATACTATCTATTTTGCTTTTAAATAACCTACCAAGGAACATGGTGGTTAAGATTGCGCATCTTTGAGTTAGTTTAGAGATAAAGATACCATTTCTTATACTCTGATACGAACTACTCCGGATATCTTATATGTTTTTTGTAATATGGATACTTGAAGAATTTATTTTGCACCGTTTCCAATGTTTTAAAACAAACTTTAACACCTGGGTCCCCTATCACAACAGCAGTTTTGATCGTATCAAGAAATAAAACAGTATAATGAGAACATAGATATTATTAAATTCACTACAAGTTTTCATTATAAAACTCAAGCTTTGCATACATTTGTTAACTGATTTGTCAATATGGATGTCAAATTTTAGATTACTAACTGTGCCCGAGGCGTATGCCGCACTTACAATGTAGGACGAATTTAATAACTTTTTTGCACTTCCAGGACTAAAGTTGATACTTTAGTCCCCGTAAACAGCGACTAAAGTAGATCATTTAATCCCTAGGGACTAAAGTAACTCATTTAATCCCTAGGGACTAAAGTAAAAATGATACCGTAACTATGGTAAATTTATGTACACACGAGGTTAGTAGGTTAGGTTTTGTTTGTCATCTGACACACACTGACGTAAAACTTAACCTGCAAATCTCGAATTTGACATATACTGACAATACACTTCAGTACTGCCAACTGATTCAGGCTATCCAGGACCTGCTGCAATTTAGTTTGTAATAAATTATAATTGTCAGTTTCCAAATTGACAGATTCCAAATTTTGGAAATGTTTGATGATAATGTTCCCAAAAGTGCAAAAAATAGCGTATATACCTCGGGACTAAAGTGCCTAAATCCCTTGAGTGGTTATTGCCCTCGCGGGCTTCGCCCTCGAGGCAACAAACTCCACTCGCGGGATTAAATGGTGCACTTTAGTCCCTCATGATATAATATACTATTGTTGCACTAAAGAAAGTTTTAAAAGCACGCTAGAGATGGGTAGCAAGGAAACCTAACCTTTACGTCAATCGAAGCATCACGGACTCGATTTGTAAGGGTGTGTTTAAACGGAGCGTGTGGGCGACCGTGGGTCCCATTCAGTAATGCAGTAATGAACCCTCCTTATTATTAAATGAAATGTACTTGTGTTCGTAGTTTTAAAAAACAAAACAAATGGGCATAACAACTAATTGTTTTTTAAAATAATATCACTATTAAAAGTAATGGGAAGTTTACAAAACCCGAAAATAGTAAACCGTTGAATGAAGCGTTGATACTTTTACCGGTTTAACACGGCATGTATTTTTGTGCATTATTTAAGAGGTTAATAGGTAAAGTATACTCTCAAATACGAATTGTTGTTACCCTGTCTAGTGTTGTACCATTCATTGTGCAGTCGTTTTCAATTGCTTCAAGGTATAACTCATCATTGTCTATATTTATCTATAAGGTCCGGATACATTTTAATGATAAGCGTTGTCAAGCAAATGCGCTGACATACGCTGAATAGTTTTGAGAAGATCAACATTTAGTAAAAATTGTCGTCACTAACATCAACCGTCCTTTAAATTTTCAATTAGAGTGATTACAATAAATGCGTATGCCTTATTGCTTTATATCACAAATGTTTGCAGTGTTTTTTTTTTCAAATTAACTATTAAAATAATTCCAAGTTGCTTGCGTATAAATTTCCTGTTTCTTGTCTTCTCCTGTCACATGTTCATTCCACCAAGCAGTGTGTTGAATTCTTTTCCGCCTTTTAATACACTGCAGATTCCTTTGGCAGTTAGTATTTCTCTTATTTTATTCTAGAATATTCCTGCGAGCTCTTTTTTAAAATCTCTGGCATCTTGAATTTCTTGTTCTATCCTTTCCTCATATTCAACTCTCACCTCCCCCTGTTGTAATTTGTAGCTTCCTTCATACCTACTATTCCTTTCTTTATTTTCACATCAAAGGATGGTTACTCCTTATGTTAGTTATTCTCATCACTCTTGCATGCTGGATATTTTTCTGCATGTTCAAGGTTATTACGTAGTATTATTAGTGTGCCTTTCCTTTTTTCCCAGAATTGTTTTTTAATTTCTCTATTTTTATTTGTTGAGGGGACATATGCAATTATTACGGCCCACCATTTTTTGTCGTCTTCCACTATCTCTAATCTCATTACTTTTTCGTTTTTATATTCTACTTCCTTAACTTTATCTATATCCCCTTTTTGTAACATATAGGCCACCCCTGTTACTATTCGGTAGTCCACTGTAGCATATTTCATGCTTTTCGTGTACAGTCGTACTTCCTTTGCCTATTTCCTGTAATCAGGAGGATGAAGTCCCTTACGAAACTAGGCGCAACGTTGAGTTCGTCGACCTCAATAATGACACGTT
This sequence comes from Agriotes lineatus, assembly GCA_940337035.1. Taxonomy (NCBI): domain Eukaryota; kingdom Metazoa; phylum Arthropoda; class Insecta; order Coleoptera; family Elateridae; genus Agriotes; species Agriotes lineatus. The sequence continues at coordinate 29,238,794 of OW679199.1, forward strand.
CCAATCCCGGAAGTCGTTTTTACTTATTGTTTTTTTACAATTTTAAACAACTGCTATTGGTGTATTTTTTTAAAGAAACTGAAAACAATAACGATAGTCACAGATAGCTACTGACGTCGTTTTTAAACAGCTGCGTTTAATTACCTGAAATTCAAATAAATATGAAGGAAGAAGTCATTGAAATATACAGGGATGGAATGTTGAAACTAGAATTATATTCCTAGATCATAGACCAGTTTTGGATGAAAAAATGCAAGAATATTCCGAGCTTGCAAAAAAAATTCTTACATTTTTGATAGTTTGCAACATTGTATTTATGCAAAATAATATTCTCGTTTATGACTGCCATCAAAACAAAAGACACAACTTGCTTGCAACTTAAAAATGATATCATGTGTATCGAATAAAAACTGGCACTTTGATAATATTTAACTTTTCGTATGTTTATGTTCCCAAATACAAAATAAATGTATGTTAATAAGGAGTTTTTGGTTTTATTTTGTAAATTCTTTCGCGACCGTCCCAGCTCTTTATGGCGACCTTCCAGAGGTACCGTTTGCGGAGTTCCTAATCCTTAACGTAAGTTGCAAAACTTTTGGAATTTCGTATAGTGAAAGAAATAATATGCGATTCAATATAAGGCAAACCAAAGTTGCCCACGAAAAAAATACGTGTCGCTGCTTCATTTGCAAAATTTAAACTGGTTAATGTTGTATCTATACTTTGCGGAGTAGCTAATTCTAATAGTTAATAGTGCGTAAGTAATTGAATAATTATTCTTCTCTCACTGTACTGTAATTTTTTTTTGTGATACCAATACGGTAATAAAACCCTACTCGCAAGCTTCTAATTATTATTTTAGTAGAAAGTCAGCATAACTACATGTGGTACAGTTGAGGCCAAAACAATGGGACAGTTACGTCTATTTTCGCCATTATTCCACCTTTCGTGCAAATGCTTGCGAAAATTCCACTTATCTTCAGAGCTGGGCAAATTACTTTAAAAAAGTAATTAATTGCAAATTACAATTACCGCCCTGTGAAGTAATTGAATTATCAGATTTTCAACTACTCAAATGAAATAGTAATTCAATTATCAATTACTTGGCAATTGTAATGGCACAACTCAAATTAATGTTATTAGAAATTATTATTATTATTAACAATATGAGAAGAGTTGAGCACAAGTCCTATAAACTCTTATTAAGTACATAATAAATATCATAAGAAACATTTGTGTACAGCTTTTTGTCATATAGTTGTATTTAGGTAGCCATGTCCTAATACATCGCTTTAAACAAGCCACTTGAAATAAATAAATAATAATTATTATGAACAAATATTGTATAATGATGTTATTTATTGTGGATTGTTATGGAAAAAATTAACTCTGCATTTACCGCAGACATATTTTTTGCTGCTTACACAATAATTATTAGTAAGTTGTGCTACATCCTGCACAGCCTACACTACATAAGAGACAACACATGCGCATCTGCAAACACACGCGCCTGCATTAAATATCTCTCTGCTAATGCACAAAACTAGCTGTTATCTATTTAGTTGGAATCTGAGGCCAGTAACTTAGTAATTGAATAACCAGAAAGTATATCAATTACCGCAAGTAATTTCAATTGCCACAAGTAATGCAAAAACTAGCAAAGTCATTTAAATACTTTAGAGTAATTTAATTTACTCAAAAGTAATTGAATGTAGTAATTAATTACTTTCAGGAAGTAATTGTCAAGTACTGTTTAGAATTAGTGGTAATTACCAATTACAATTACCGTATCTTGAAAAATAATTTAATTTCAAGACAAATCGACAAAAAGGAATTTAATTAGTAATTTAATTACAAAGTAATTAATTACTGCCCAACTCTGCTTATCTCTAGGGATGTCCAAATTTTATAAAACTGTTGCAAGTTTACATATATTTATACTATTTAATTCAAAGTTTGGTTTGGATAACCATTGCAGCTTTGTCAATATATTGTGTTATCATTAAATCTGCCCGGACCGAATTTTGACATTCGTCGCCCTATTTCGGCACCCAGAAGCTATAGCGTGCTGTGATTGGTCTAAGCGGTAGCTGGGTGAGTACTAAGTACACACAAATCTTAAACTGCAGCTAATCCAAAATGATGACTGGTGCAAATTACACAAGCTGGTTGACAACCATATTCGCGCCGAGTCCTGTTACCGCTTGGACCAATCATAGCGCGCTGTAGTTTCTGGGTGCAGAAATAGGAGAAAGAATGCCTAAATGCGTCCGGACCCTATTTGTCTACATTAACATATAACTTACTCCAACATACAATGGCATATAAATTATGTTGCATATAGAATCATCTGGGATATGTTCGAGAACATCGCACTGGTGTGTCGGTGAACTCATTCTTACAATGAGAGACAAGGATATGCGATGCACCAGTGTGATTAGGCGACGTTCTCGAACATAGCCCAGCACCACATATTTTTGATAGGTATTTATGATACAAGTTGCTAAATTGAAGTGTTTTAGGCACGCGACGCGTGGTTTGAAATCGCGTCAAGTGCCTGAAAACTTCTTTGCAACGCGTATCATACAAGATTTTATCTACTTATCTACATTAAATAATCATAAGCGTGGAATTATTACATTTCATAAACGTAACAATCTGTCAGTCGTCTGAAATAAAGAAAGCTGTTTCGACGTTTTTCATATGAAAAAAAAACAATTCAAATACAGTGCCTTGATAGATCCCATTTAAAGCACTGTTTTCAGTGCTTTAATAGCCACATTAAGGTCATTGTTCACTCATTCCTGAAATCGGTTCTCGCTACGAAAATGCAGTGGCAATAAGCAACCCGTCATACGTCCAAAGATTCAAGAGAGCACAAATCAAAGGTTGACAGCGGGGGGTAAAGAGATTAAGATAAGCAACAACCGTACTCTCGAACAGCAAGTTCTGCAGGTACTCAAGAGATTTTCGTTACCACGTCAGAGAAATTTAACATAAAACAAGAGCAGCAAAACATTTACTTGTCGACATGGTCAAAGAATTTTTTTGCAATTACCTACCTACCTTTACGGATATACTCGTAGGGTTTTTTACAAATTTTTACAATAACAGTAAAAACTTTTTTTTTTTATTATTGTAATGAGTAAAGTAAAATTATAATTATTATAACATACCTAAATAAAAAACAATTTTAAGAACATTGTATAGAAACTGTAAAATAAAATAACATAATATACAGTGCTTTCGTAAAGTAGTGGTTAAGTCATTAAAAATTCAAGGAATAACTTTTGGAAAAAACTCTGGAACCGGTCGATTTTTATTTGCGCATTTTTTCAAATGAAATTTATACATACAGGGTGATCCGCGTAGGAGGTATGACGTCATCGATGTGTTTTTAAAGGGCAACCCCCTTTTTTATTACGGAATTTGAAAGAACACATTTTTTACTTACGCTAAGCTGCTTTCTGTGTATAGGTCACATGACCAAAATTAAGAAAAAAAAATTAAATTGCAAAATACTAAATTTTATTGGAATGATAACTTCGAAAACCACTAAATTAAATGTTAGGCAGACAACGGTGCATAATTTGAACTAGTAGCCAAGACGACCGATATGTTTTTTATTGATTGCTGTCATTATTGCATGATAATTTAAGTTCTTCTGCCACACTCAAGCTTAGCTTCTGTGGCTTTAAGATAATTTCTAAAAAATTATGTATTTTAAAATGTTGGGAGTAACTAAATAAATAAATGAAAAAAAATTGATAAAAACCTAAAATCAGACTTCCTAAAATTAAATTAGTATTTTGCAATTTCAAAATTTATTCGGCTATTTTAATGCACTTGGGATATTACTGTTAATTAAAATTGTTTCATACATACAGAATGTTTTTAATAGTTATACAGATATTTTAAGAAGAGGTAGTTCTCATTAAAGAATAGTTTCCGAGAAAAAGTAGTTTAATGTTTTAAGAAAAAAGTTAGAGAGCCACTGAAGTTATTCAAAAATAATAATATAATACTATAATAACAATGAATTAATTACTAATATAAGAAAAACATGAAAAACAATAAAATAAATCCTTTTTTCTATTATCTAATTATTTAAATCGGAAAATTTAAATCTCTAATTGACAAATTTCGTTTAATTGTTGAATGCAGAAATTCTGGCAAAAATGTGGAAAAATAAAATTTCCTTAATTTCTCAATTATATTATTATTCCAAAAGTGTTTACTTCTTGCTATAAGTGCGCAGTTATAATCTTTTTGGGTATATATGAAACAGTGTTGGGAGGTTAGTAAATTTGTTCACAGGATTGTAAGATTAAATATAGTGTCCTCCAAAAAGTCGTCATAATATGGGTAAAATTTTTATTTTTGATTTTTCAAAAAAAACTTTGTACTTCAATAATTTGTGCTTGTCTAAAAGCTATTTAGCCTATATCATATATACCAAGTGATTTTACTTATTTAGAAAATGAAGTTTTTCGTAATTGTCAAATTCCAAAAAGTGCTATTTTTCGGAAATTAAGTAAGATTTCAATGAGCTTTTTTTCGAGTGTGTTACTTTTAGCTAACTGAACAATCTCAAGGCCAGAAAATACTTATTTTTAACTTTAGCAAAAAATTTATTTTTCAATTTTTAAAATATTTTTCAAAATTTCATACTAAGCTTAATATTAAAATTCAAGTTTTTTATGTGAACACTTGAAAGATTTAGAATTGGGAAATATAATATAAACTATTAATTACTTCTTTAGATTTTTTATTATTTACCGAAAAGTAGTATGTTTGCATAATTTTAACGTGTTTTATGCAAGGCGCTTTTTAGGAGAAATATTTTTCAATTCTAATTAATATCTATTTAAATTAACATGGTTAGATTAGAGTTTCTAGAAGCAATTTAAACAGATAGTAATTACAATTGAAAAATATTTCTCCTAAAACGCACCTTCCATAAAAAACGTAAAAATTATGCAAACATACTACTTTTCGGTAAATAATAAAAAAAATCCAAATAAGTAATTAATATTTTATATTATTTTGCCTAATTACAAATCTTTAAAGTGTTCACATAAAAAAATTTGAACTTTAATAGTCTTTGTATGTGAAATTTTGAAAAATATTTTAAAAATTGAAAAATTAATTTTTAGCTAAAGTTAAAGAATAGGTGTTTTCTGACCTTGATATTGTTCAGTTAGCTAAAATAACACACTTTAAAAAATCTCATTGAAATCTTACTTAATTTGCAAAAAATACCACTTTTTGGATTTTGACAATTTCGAGAAACATCATTTTCTAAACAAGTAAAAATCACTCAATCTGCCAAACTTTAACAGTACGTTCCTCCAACGATTTTAAACAAAAAAGGTATATGAACATAGGGCCGATTCGAAAAAATTAAAAATGCAGCCGCTTACATCCGGGATAGACCTCAAGTACTGCGAAATTCGAGTAATTCTCTAGTACGACGAGCTCAACGGTGCATTGAAAACGAAGGTGGCCATTTTGAACAGTTAATGTAGTTTTAATCAAGTTATCTCACTAGAATTGTTATTATGTTTTAAGTAAAAACGGTTATTTTCTACATCCATGAATTTTTCTTTAGTAGGCTAGAACTTCATTATTCTTTCGAATCGGTCCTATGTTCATATACCTTTTTTTGTTTAAAATCGTTGGAGGAACATACTGTTAAAGTTTGGCAGATTCCTCCTGAATCACCCTGTATATGATAGGGCAAAATAGGTTTTTAAACAATTACAAATTAGTGACGTAACCAGTTTTTTTTGAAAAATCAAAAATAAAAATTTTTCCTATATTATGCCGGCTTTTTGGCGGACACTGTATACCTATCAAAGAATCTATATCACACAACAAATTTTGAAAAGCGACATTTCGCGGAATGATTAGCGGCTAGGGACAGTTCTGTACAGATAACTCTAGGACAGAAGCAAAAACTCAGGCAAATTTCTGTTGTTGTTTTAACACTTTGTTGCTAAGAAAAAGTCAACTAGCTTCTATCAATAAAAATTTTTTTAGATACTCATTGTTTCTTTTGAACTCCCTGGTCATGAAAAGCAAAAAAAAGGATTTTGATCATACAAAGTTGGAAAACCACTTCTCCAATACGTTACATATACTTTTTCTGAGAATGAATCATGTAAAATACAATCAAAAGAAGTATATTCACAATGAATATTGACCGATTTAGGGAGAAATATTGACAATAGTTAGTGATATTGACAATATTTATTAACAATAACATCTGTTAATAGTTTCTGTGTAATGGTAATGTTAATGCTACAATTAAAATATTGGGATGTCCACAATTAATGATTTACGTATTAAAATTAATTCATATTAATGTCCGGCTACTTTTATTTGATCAACTGATGTCAAATTTCCAAGAATTTTGATGGCTAATTTCATCAACTAAAATCGAATCGTAAACGCGAGATAAAACCGTTTTAGAAACCTAAACCCTTGAAATTATGAATTGTCTAAATACAACTGAAATGTAGGTATCATCATTAGAGCGTCCGTAATGTGCAACTTTCTAATCCAAGCTTTGTGAATCATTTTCTATATTCTGGCTGTCTTGGCAGGCACCTGTGGTGAGGCATCCTCATAAATAGAATTATGCCAAAGCCTAATATGCTAAGCCGCTAATAATTATGTGCAGTTAACGGTTGCTGTATAATAAGTTGCATACCTGACAAAAAATGTGATAGTTTTTATTTTCTTTCAGTTAAAATAAACAGAAAAAGATAATACTCAAAAAAAGTAGTCACAGGGCGCACTGTAATTTCACTTCCTCTATTTGTTGGCGCCAAAATAATGTATAGCTAACGAGAAAAAGTGATGCAAAGTTTATCATGTTTTGCTGTTTTTTACAAAAAATATACAATTTAAAAAGAAATTGGCTCCAAGGCGCACTATAAATATAAATTTTGAATTATTTGATGTGTCGCCCATCGCTTCAAAAGTAAACTTGAAGCTAGAAAAACGTTCTAAAAATCAGTATTTTAAGCGCTTGAAGCCTACTACTATAGAAGAGCCTTAAAACATCAAGGTAGATAATAGTAATTTATTATGTAAGTGTTTTAGAAGGCGTTTTATCCACGAAAGAATGATTAAATGCAAGAACGAAGAACGAAAGAGCATTTAATTTTCCTGAGTGGATAAAGCGTATTTAAAACACAAATACAATATAACGTTTTATCCAACCACCCAATAAATATCTAAATAAACATCAATTTTGTATTGACAGCCGTGAAAAGTCATAGTCCATAGTGGAAAGTACCGAGAGATCAAATAAATTTATAATTAAAGTCGCCTGTGATTCGTGTTGTACGTTTGGCAGTACTTAAGTGTATTGTCAGTCTGTGTCTAATTCAAGGTTAGTAGGTTAGGTTTTGTTTGTAATTTGACACAGACTGATGCAACACTTAACCTGCAAATCTCGAATTTGACATAGCTTTAAAGTGCTACCAACAATGCAGTAGCGAGTGACGTGGTTTTTATCTCAGTAGTGGATAATGGGCCACTTTAGAAGTCTAAAATCAATCTAGTAATAGCCTTATAACTAAGAAGTGTTGGATAAAATAATTGTAAATCATCAGCTAACACTAAACTTTTAAATTTTAATTACATCGTTTGTAAATATTAGAAATAGAAATTGGCCTAAATTGCTACCTTGTGCTACGCCTGATGTCATTCCAAAGCTCTTAAATCTTGAATTATGCAGACTTGCAGAGCCAAAGGAGAAATATTACAGTAACATATTTTTTAAGTAACAAGTCATGATCAACCCGATTGAATGCTATCGCAAAATCTCTATAGACAACATCGAATTGTGCAGAATGTTCCAATGCTTCATATATACAGGGTGATTTTAAAATGTTTCGCCAAACTTCGGGGTATTGTTCTACACACCAAGGCAAGTAAAAAAGTCCATATAAACATGTGTCCGAAAATCGCGCGTTTCCGAGTTACGAGCAATTTCTGAACTTGTGAAGTAGTCCAGTCAATTGGTTCTCAAAAAGGGCGAATAGGGGAGAGTTTTGGTGGAGTTCTGATATTTGGTTCCTATATGTTTTTTGGGTCGCTGTGCACGAATATCAGGTTTTTCAATAAAATTTTAGACCGGAAACACGTTTTTTTAAGCAAAAACCTTGTAAAAAACCGATTTTTTTTTAGTTTTTCTAAAAGTACCCAAAAGATATCTATCATTTATAACTATTGAACCTATATGAAATAAAAGAGGACACAGTTTCCTACACTTTATGTATGTGAGGTTTTTTTCTCCGATCAATCGTTCAGCCGCGAGAGCGCCGCAAAATTATAGTCCAGTCAAATAGTAGAAAATAGGGGAAAGTTTTGGAGTTCTTATATTTGGTTCCTATATGTTTTTTAGGTCGCTGTACGCGAGTATCGGGTTTGCCAACATTTCAATTATGAAGATTCATTTCATATACCATTGTTGATTTACGAAAAATGTATAGTTTTCGAGTTACTTTGAAATAAACTGTCATAATTCCCTTTTAACACCTAACTTCGCGGCGCTCTCGCGGCTGAACGATTGATCGGAGAAAAAACCGCTAGTACATAAAATGTAAGAAATTTTACTCTCTTTTATTTCATATAGGTTCAATATTTACGAAATTGGATAGTTTTCGAGTAATTTTAGAAAAACTAAAAAAAACGATTTATTACACGGTTTTTGCTTAAAAAACGTGTTTCCGGTCAAAATTCTTGTTGGAAAACCTGATATTCGTGTACAGCGACCCAAAAAACATATAGGAACCAAATATCAGAACTCCACCCAACATCTCCCCTATTCGCCCTTTTTGAGCACCATTTGACTGGACTACTTCCCAAGTTCAAAAATTGCTCCTAACTCGGAAACGCGCGATTTTCGGACACATGTTTACATGGACTTTTTTACTTGCCTTGGTGTGTAGAACAATACCCCGAAGTTTGGCGAAACATTTTAAAATCACCCTGTATAATCAACAATTATAGATAAGTTTGTCTGTATATAACTCGCCCGCATAAACCCATATGTTACTCGGGAGAAATAACTTTTTTATATGTTGATTTAATTTGTCATACAGGATTTTTTCAGACTAAAATAGAATTGAGATAGGTCTGTAATTTTTAATATTGTGCATATCTTCTGATTAGTGAACATTTTTAACAAAACTACAAACACGCCTTAAAATTATTAGTGTACTTTTTATATCTAATTATTTTATGCTATTTTTTTTCTATTTACAAGTGACTGACAATAAGGTGTCTTATATGACATTTGTATAACCCTTACTTACAATAAGGGAAATATCTGCGGTAACAAGTAAACTCAGAGTGTACCTAATGTAAGGTATAAAAAAGAACAAGAAGTACAGTTTTTAGGATGTGGCCGATTTTAAGTTATAAATAACCAAACAATTGCTCATTTCCTTAATCACCTTTTGTCCGTTATCTTTATTGGTATCTGTTGTAGTGATGTACTGTTTATCTAATCTATGCTCTGCTTTTAAGAGACCGATTCATCAAGTCTAAATTGTGTAGTTTGATGATTATAGAAAAAATGTAAATGAGTCGTGCATAATTTTATGATAACTAAAAGAGTAAAAAAAAATGTGAGTCGGTGCAATATTAACTGATTTTTAAACGTCTCTGTCGCATCCACGCGACCTTTGGCGAACCGAAAACCTATCGATAACAGCCGAAGACAGATTTTCAGTTAGAAGCCAAGGCCGGTCGCGAGGTGTGCGGATGCCGTCACCGTCGCATACCTGAGAGGAGGTACACAACGTTTCATATACCTGGCCACGTTTCTCCCGCACTCGCCCAGATCGCAGCAGCCGCGAGAGTGAACGGTGCGCGTGCAGGTGCAAATGTTTCGTGCTCGCGGTTCAACATGACGGCGCCCCTGCAGTCGTCTACGTTAGACAGCCTCCCCAAGCAGTTCGTGACGGCGATGCGCACCCTGTTCGACATCATGGACGATAAGCGCACGGGGTACGTTAACTTCGCGGACATCGAGAACAGATGGCAGGACGACGGCTCCAAGGGACTGCCGAAGGGGGTCATCGAGAGCCTGCGCAAGGTGACACCCCCCAACGGCATGCTGTCGTTCGAGCGATTTTGCGCCGGCCTCAAGATCTGCCTGTTGAGGAACCAAGTGGAGACGCGGAGTCAGGGCTCGCTGAAGACGAGGCCGGACGCCAGCAGGCCCCCGTCGGCGCCGCTCTTAGACCTGGAGGGACCCCAGAAACCGCCGGCGTGGACAAACACCGCCGCCATCCGCCCCAACAACATCATCTCCCAGCAGCGCACCATCAGCATGCCGCAGCTCCTGTCCAAGAACAAGGAGCCCCCGGAGGCTGATGTGCACAACTTCGAAAAACCGGTTCCCAACGTAAACAAACCCATGCTGTACGGCCCCCCGAAGCCGCCGAGGGCGGCGGTCGTGCTGGAGCGCGGCGGCAACCTGGACAGGGCCGAAATCAGAACCGCCCTCCAGAATTGGCAGATAGGGCTGATGATGAACGATCAAGATGGTAAGGGCGATAAGAGGGCTGCTCAGTACGGGGGCCCCCGCGCCGGCCGCAGCCTCGGCGACGGCAAGGCGGCGCCCCCGACGGACTTGCCGGTCACCGGAATGTACCAGAAAAAGGCCAACGTACGAAGAAGGGAGCCGCGCCGGCACACGCTCCAAAACGGCATAGATTACAATATGCTGAAGCGGATGAAGCAGATCGAGCAGGAAAAGGACGTGCTTATGCAAGGCCTCAGCGGGATCGAGAAGGCGAGGGAGTGGTACCTGAAACAAATCGCAGCCGTGCAGGAAAAGATGAAGTACCTAGGGAGAATGGGGCACGTGGTAAGTGCGCAAGACCTGTTAGGTTACACCTTCTCCAAAGCTATTTCATATTCATACGAGTACATACAGTACGCTACTGAAATCTATAAAAACTTTTTAACGACGTTGCGTTTTTCTCAAAGCTAAATTTAATTGAAAACGGTATAAATACCAGGCTTAATAACCAATATTTTAATAGGTCTTTGACCTTATTACCATAACAGTAGATGTACATGGTACCACAAACAAATAACAAAGAACGATTATGTCACAGATTGATCATATACATGTTTTAGTCAAAATTTAGATGCAAAAGACCATGCACGTACTGGTACGAGTTTAGGGGCCGGGAAAATAATCTAGAAAGGGCCCCTATTTTTATTAAACCCAGGTTATTCTGCAGACAAAATATTTGACACTTCAGATTATGTTGGTTTTTTTAATAAACTTTATACCTTCATATAATATTTGCGAATATTTATTTTAACTATATTTTAATACAAACGTAGAACTCTTGATAACCCCAATAAAGTTCACACTATGTCTATTTTCGTCAAAGGTAAAACCTGAGCTATGTGCAAAGTATTACTTTTATTTTACCAATAGTTATTGAGTTAAAGCAAAAAATAAACTGAATTAAATTTTTCTAATGTATTCACCCTGTATATAATTGATCTAAAATATATTCGGTTTCGAGCTAGATAGACAACCAATCCGTATGCAAAATAGCGTCTTGATCAATAGTAGATTATGCAATAAGGGAGAGAAATTGCACTGAAGCAAAATAGCATTCTCTCCGAGTTGCATATACTATTTTTTTCACGTTGCAGGAAGATTAAAAACGAAAAACCCGTTTTTTAAACGTCATTTATTGACATTTTAGAAATTTTAAAGTTGGTGGCACTGTAAGTCATTATGACAAGAGCTTAAAAATATGTCAAATTCGAGGTTAGCAGGTTAGTTTTTGCGTCAGTTTGTGTCAAAACTGACGCAAAACCTAACCTGATAACCTCGAATTTGGCATAATTGTTGTGTCAGTCATAATGAAAACTCCCTAGGGAAATTTTTGTCTTATTTAGTCTCTAGGGAGCAAATGTTCTACTTCTGTCACAATTTTGATGCTATAGAAACGGACTTCTACTCCCGGTCGTGGAAAAATAGTATATTATATCATGAGGGTCTAAAGTGCACCCGAGGGGTTAACCACTAAGGAAAAAATGTGACAAGATTGCGAAATTTAATGGATTTCTAGGGATTTCCATTGATTGCGGATAATTCCCTAAGATTGCGGGGGATTTCCAAAGATTGCGGGGGATTGCCAAAGATTGCTGAGATTTCCAAAGAATGCGAAAGATTTCCAACGATTGCGTAAGACTGCTGGATGATTTCTGCAACCACTTTGAAGATTAAAAAAAAACAAAGTAGTGTCGAAATTATGGGGACATAAATAAGTAGCTGTATAGTCATACTGATTTAAAAAAGAATTAATCAGTGTCGGGATTATAAAGATAATCTGACAAAATGCGACAGTAAAAAATGTATTTAGTCGAAGTATCTATTCATTATTGATATAACATTTTAATAAAATAATATCAGGTAACAGGTCTTTCTACGTATGTTAATATACTATTAAATATAAACAATAGAAAACAAAATCTTTCTTAGTATCAAATAGTTACTATACTAACGGATTAGCATGTAGGTACTTTGGCACATACTTAAAAAATCTGGTGTGATACACTCACACAACTTCCTTTTACAGTGATCTTATAATCAGTCAAAAATTTCATTTTTAATTTTTAACCATTTGTCAAAAATTTTCAAAAATTACAAATTCTACAAAAACGGTACAAAATAGAGTGTTAGTTCAAGAGACAAATTTTCTCTAGAATTTTAAGCTGAATTCAAAAATGTAATAATATACCGGGTGTTCTATTTAAAATAGGAGTTAATAAAAAAAAATAGAAAAAAAACAAAAGAAACCCATTTTAGAAGTATTCAACTGGAAAATCACCGATCTCACACCAATACACATTAAAAATGTAATAAAAATGTAAAATTTAAAAAAAATCGTTAGAGCCGTTTTTAAAAAAATCGAAAAAAACTGAAAAATTACAAGAGTAAACACCTACTTCCGGTTATGCGATTTTCTTCAAAAGCTTGCTGTCTCATCTACATAGTACACAAAACTTATATATGAAGTTTCAACGCCATACCTCTTTTCGTTTTTGAGATATTCTGTTCACAGACAGACAGACAGACACAGACAGACAGACAGACCAATGAAAAAAAAATATGTTGTTTGTGTTCAGACGGCTCTAACACGTGAAGATCTGTTGAAAACTCAATTTCGAATTTTTGGGGTGAATCCAATACTTCCTTTATTGTAAAAGGAAGTAAAAACAGTAATGTCTCCTGCACCCAAAAAACATGTTTTTGCTTATTGGTCTGTGTGTCTGTGGGTCTGTGTGTCTATTTTATTACATTAAAAATGTAATAAAAATGTAAAGTGTGAAAAAATCGTTAGAACCGTTTTTGAAACACAAGAATAAACATCGTACTTCCGGTTATGCGATTTTCTTCAAAAGCTAGCTGTCGCATCTAGATAGTACACAAACTTATATATGAAGTTCCAACGCCATACCTCTCTTCGTTTTTGAGATATTCTGTTCACAGACAGACAGACGGGCGGACGGACGGACACAGACCAATGAGCAAAAACATGTTTTTGGGTTCAGGGGACTCTAAACCGTGAAGATCTGTTGAAAACTCAATTTCGAATTTTTGGGGTGAATCCAATACTTTATCGTAAAAGGAAGTAAAACCCGTCTGCAAAACTTAACAGTGTGTTATTTACTGAATGGTTAGTTGTACGTTAAAACCTGTATTATCTTTTTTGTAGAGAATTTCCTAGCCTCCATTTTTTGTAATAACTAAAAAAGCCACACGACCCATATAAAGCGAGATATTTGCGAAAAACTTATTTCTGTGACCTTTGACCTTGAATAACTCAAAACGCAAGCGCGATATCGATGGGAACTTTTGAGACATTATTTGTAACTAGCAACCCAGTGAGACAAATGTCTCATTTAAAAAAACAAAAAAGACCCGTTTTTCAAATAGAACGCGTATTAAATAAAAACTGTACCCAGACCTGGAAGGTGTCAAAGTGGTACGCCGCATCGGAACATTCTGGAAGCTGTCAAAGTGGTTGCCTAACCGATCGAGGTTTTAAGGCGCAGAGGGTCGCAGCTCCGTTTGGCTGCTGAAACAGCGTATTGACTTCCGGTTTTCGAGAAATCACGTGATTTCTCGAAAACTGGAAGTGTCACGTGACTGAAATTCGGTTCCTGACCTGACATGACCATTCCAAACATATAACTTTCATAACTTTTTCTCTATCTCCTACGGTTTGGCTGCTGAAACAGCGTCCCGGACAGACGAAACAGCGTCCCGGACAGACAAGTCTATTAGATAAAGAATGTCAAAATAAAGGTGTATGCAAAATTTCAGCTCACTTGGATTTTTTTGGCAGATGCTGCGGTTTTCCGTCTAATGTAACTGGACTATTGTATATGCAGTGTAAATTGCAAAAATGTCAAAATACAAACTAGTGGACTACTGCAAACCTGTAATAGCTATACATCAAACCAGTTTTACTGAATGTCAAACAGCTTCAAACATGCAATGTTCTGTGCCCGTGTTAGGTGTGTTTTTGAATATATTGAAGAAATTAAAGATGAAATGAAATAGCACCTACCCTTATTACCTGCTATTTGTTTGTATGCGTATGCACTGTTTTATTGTTGTCTGTTGCACGTAATTTTGACAGCACACCAAAACGTTCCGTCTGTAAACTGATAATTACGCGGTTGGCAGGTGCCGGCGATCAGGTTTCAGGGTGACTACCCAGTCAGCACGCGCACACCGGCCCTTTCCACCACCTATAATACGTTTACGATGTTTTTAGGCTAAAGCACGCGGTGGGATTTTGTGGATTTCGGAGCGATTGCGTGGATTGCAGAGAGATTGCGTAGATTGCGGAGAGATTGCGGGATTGCGGTGAGATTGCGAAGGATTTCCGTTGTGATTTCGGGGATTGCGGATGAATTTGTGACAAGATTGCGGGAAGTGGTTAACCCCTCGAGTGCACCATTTAATCTCGCGAGTGTAGTTTGTTGCTTCGAGGGCGAAGCCCAAGGGCAACAACCACTCAAGGGATTTATGCACTTTAGTCCCGAGGTATATACGCTATTTTTTGCACTTTTGGGGAAATTATCATGAAACATTTTCAAAATTTGGAATCTGTCAATTTGGAAACTGACAATTACAATTTATTAAAAACTGAATTGCAGCAGGTCCTGTATAGCCTGAATCAGTTGGCAGTACTGAAGTGTATTGTCAGTATATGTCAAATTCGAGATTTGCAGGTTAAGTTTTGCGTCAGTGTGTGTCAAATGACAAACAAAACCTATCCTACTAACCTCGTGTGTACATAAATTTACCATAGTTACGGTATCATTTTTACTTTAGTCCCTAGGGATTAAATGAGCTACTTTAGTCCCTGTTTACGGGGACTAAAGTATCAACTTTAGTCCCGGAAGTGCAAAATAGTATATTATATCATGAGGGACTAAACTGCATCATTAAATCCCGCGAGTGAATATTATTTCCTGAGGGCCCGTAGGGCCTGGGGGAAATAATCACTCAAGGGATTTAGGCACTTTAGTCCCGCGTGGTATACGCTATTTTTTGCACTTTTGGGAACATTATCATCAAATATTTGAAAAATTTGAAATCTGTCAATTTGGAAACTGACAAATACGAATTTTATTAAGAATGTTGTGTACAGAGTGATTTTTTAAAAACTGAATTGCAGCAGGTCCTGGATAGCCTGAATCAGTTGGCAGTACTGAAGTGTCGTGAAGTGTATTGTCAGTCTATGTCAAATTCTACATTTGCAGGTTAAGTTTTGCGTCAGTGTGTGTCAAATGACAAACAAAACCTAACCTACTAACCTCGAATTTGACATACACTGACAATGCACTTCAGTACTGCCAACTGATTAATTTTAAATAAAAATTTTATTAAGAATGCTGTGTACATAAATTTACCATAGATACGGTAATATTTTTACTTTAGTCCCTAGGGGGCTAAAGTGATTACTTCTGTCCCTAGAGATTAATAAATGAGCTACTTTAGTCCTTGAAATAAGTGACTAAAGTGCCCACTTTAGTCCCGCAAGTGCAAAAAATTATTTTCATCTCGTATAGCTATGGAATAGTTCCTAATTCATGAATTTCAACTATAAGTCACTTAAAAATAGTTGCATTCAAAAATTAAGAACTATTTCATAGCCATACTATGTAGATGAAAATAATTTTTGATCATACTTTAGTTTTTGAGCTATATGGCTAACAGACAAACGGACAGACGAACAGACAGACGGACGGTATTGAGTAAACATATTTTTATTTATCTAGGGATTCTGAAACGTACAAATAGAAAGAAATCTAGGAAGATGATTATTTTGTCGATTGGAATGCATAACCAGTAATCACCAGTATCCCCATCACTGTAGATGCCTTTTAAAACTTAACTTTTTTGCATAATTTATCAATAATCCTTGGCAGAAATGCTGGTCGTTATTTCAGCGTCGCAAACCATACGGAATAAAGTTTTCAATTTTTCCTGCAGAAGGTAACTACGTATGTTATTTTCAATAAATTCAATCTTGAAAATGACCTTTTAGACGAGACTTGCACGAGTGACATTGTCACAGAAATTTTAGAAATAGAATAGTACAATTGTTGAAAGTCTAGAGAACAGGATATGAACGAAAAACACTGTTTACTGGTGCATTTCGAAGGCGCTGCGACAATAGCGTCCTCCTCAACTTGGAGATGCAAAATCAGGATATACAGGATGTTCCTAAATATCATGTACATACATATTTGTAATACAGGTTACGCTGTAGGGCTTACATCATTGGGCATATCAAATGGTTGTGAGAATCTACATGAAGATATTTTTTGCGGTGCGCCGCTGGTAGCTTCTAAAATACAAAATTAGTTTTCTGTTTTGTTTAGAATCTTTTTGTTCCCTTGTAGGTTTTTCGTATCTGCGACCGTTACCCAGAAAAAAATAAAAACGATTTTCTGTTATTCGCTAGGCGAAATTAAAATTTTTAAAATGGTCTAGTAGGTTCTGGCTTTATTTGAATAATCTCTGGTTTCTATTCATTTTAACAGTTCGCATTTTAAATCGTAACTACTGTCTGCATATGTTTATAAATTAAAGGTTTAAGTTGTAAACTGTAAGGTGTATAGCCTTGTGAATGGAAATGCAAGAGAAGTCAGACGTCTGTACATGGAGCGCTATCGCAAGAGAATGACACCTGATCGTCGAATATTCTCAAATATTCATAGGCGTCTTGTAGAAACTGGAACTTTTAATAAGAATACCACTGATGCAGGTAGACCACGTATTGTTAGAACACCACAGATCGAAGAAGCTGTTCTAAATGAAATATAAGAACATCCAGACCACAAAAATCTTTGATCATTTAAATATTGGTCATCACTCATCAATTTGTTTGGAGTATCTTACGTGATTCTGTAATATACCCTTACCACATTCAAAGGGTGCAGGCGCTCCTTCCTCTAGATTCCGCTTTAATGATTAATTTCTGCCAGTGGTACCGTAATAGGCTAGCAGTATATCCCACACTACAAATTTTTATAACAACCACATATAGGCTCAAGAAAATCCACATGGAACTGTAGAAACCCATTTTCAGAGCCTACTAGACCATTTTAAAAAAATTTATTTCGTCCAACAAAGTTTTAGTCATGAAATAAGCCAAATAAATACCTCCTTCCATATGTACATGATATTTAGGAACACCCTATCTAACTTACATCTTTTTTTTTCTTCAAAATCCCGCTTTGATATCTGGACAAGTTATTAATTCTTCTTACTTTTTCCCTGTCAAAGGAAGGAATTATTGTGCAAATTTTATTTAGCGAACATTCTAGGAGAGGTTGACTTATGTTGAAAGATCTTCATGTGCGTAAAAGCACTTGTGAATATGGTTGGTTAACCTTCCTTTCAGCTTTGCAGTAACGCATTTATATTGTCCACTCATATTGGAGGCACCGTCGAATACATCAGCAATGCAATGCTCCAATAATTATTATTATCATCCAGAAGTTGTGCTAAAATCTCATAGAGACGATCTCCAGTAGTTACATCTTTAAAGTGATTGCCCTTTCGATAATTTTATTAGGTTTTATGTACCTCAAAAATGGCACACTGATCATCAGATGAAATATTAATCGTATAGTATCTATTTGTGCGTAATAGATTCTGCTTGATGTATAAACTAAGAGAATGGTTTTCAGAAAAGTTTCTATGATTTTTAGAGATATCTTCTAAGCTATACGCAGATTCGTTTCTATGACCCCAAAAGAATCATGTGTTTACTCACTATTACAATTGGTCTGATCAACGTCGCCCTTCCACTTCCATCTGGATAACTTTCAGACCAGATTGCTGTCTCATGTAACTTTTTACCGCATCACAATGGCTTTGGAAATTGACACACTCCTCAATTCGCTGCTGTGAAAGAAATTTTCAAAAGGATACACCCTGCATACATGTTTCTTTCATATCATCAGATAGCATTTAAAAGGTTAGCGATGATGATGATTATCGTTTTGTCCAATTTTCAGCCGTTTTTGTGCAAAAGTAACTTACAATAAAATAATGTTAATTTTCATATGTCAATAACGATTAGCTTGACGAAGACCTTTTCACTGTTAAAATATATATTCTGGGATACCCGGTATATTAAACATTATCGTCTGATCATACCATATATTTAGATTTGGAAATACCAAGATGATATTTTTTTGAAAAAATTTAACAAATCATAAAGGTTTATCGCCAAAAGGCTGAAATTTTCGCCATTGGGTCCATTTCCTTGAGTATCTACGGCCGTAAATAGAAGCAACAGCATTTTTCCCCAAAAAGAACATTTATGTGCACACGTGATTAGTGTTTCTGGTAGAATATTTTCAAAATAAAAATGCAGCTCAAGTAATTAGAAACTGACAATTCTAAACAACGAAAGGATAATCGATAAACCATTTTTTTATTACATTGACAAAAAGCTCTAAAGTGGTCTTGGTATCTTTCCAATGACAGTTCTGCTCGTTTATTTTTATAGTAGTTAGTTAGATCATTACCATGAATATTTTCCAGTTTGAAAACTTATAATGGAAATAGCCACAGAAATCAAACATCTCTCAAAACGTGAGAATATAAACAAAATTGTTATGGGAATTTACGAGCAGTGTGGGCATGCACTTGATCAGCAGACACTTATGAGCAGGATGGGACTAATTTGCTAGATATTTCAAAAATGTTTAATTTAAAATTCAGCTACGTACTAGGGCCTTTTCGGACAACACGAGCAACACGTGGAAGGGCACAATCAACAACTTGCATGTAGTTTTACTTTCATTTAATATCAAATTACATTAAAAATTTCCAGGTGTATTTTCACACATCAAAAATCTGTAAAAGGGCTATACCAGAGCTTTCCTTTAAAAATCAAAGAACAATAGGGGTAAAAATATCTTCTCGTTCGTAATAATACTGAAATAATAAACGAAAACACTTGGTAATGCCAATTACACCAATTTTCAAATTTAAAAAAAACATTACGGGCGATGGGATTCGAACTTCAGCCACTGCGAATGAGCCTGAGAATGCGATTTCAATGATGGGTGCGGTAGCCTGAAGTAAAGCAGGCGGTCGCTGCCTCTTCCACTGAGAACGCCTCCAATCGGTGAGATGTGACTGTATTAAATACAACGCAGTTATTGTTGAACGTTGCTTTAGTTTTTAAAACATTTGTCTTGTATCTGCTGGTTCCCATTTTCGTCAATGGTAAAGCCTGAGCTACCTTGAAATGACCACTTTTATCTATTTCTCATTTGAAGTAAAAATAAACATTTTATTTTTTAAGATGTTCATGCCGTGTACGTTGTGTTCAAAAAATGCCTTTTTTCGTAAACGGTAAAAACCTGAGGAATGTGGAAAACCTTACTTTAATTTAAGTAATAGTTCTTCAGTTAAAGCAAAAATTTTATTTTCTTAAGGTACTCACCCTGTATGTATTTTCTCGGTTTCATGCCAGGAAGGCATATAATTTGCGTGCAATATATCGTCTTTCTCTAACAAATACTTTTTGAGTTATACCGGCAGACAGACGGAAGTGGAAAAACATGTTTCTTGTCATCTAGGGACCCTGAAACGTGAAGATCTGAAGAAATATTGGAAGGTGATTTTTTGCGATTACAATACTTCCGTCGTCTTTTAGACGAGTGAAGGAAAAATAGTATTTTGACTTGTATGTTGGTTAATCGTAGTTTACGAGTACATTGAGGAACACAAGTAGAACTTGGGCAATTCTAAATCGTACATACGCGGCCAACATTGATGTTTTTTTTTTACTTTTCGATATAGGTAAAACTCTAAGAAATTCTATTAAGTACCCCATATAATGTAGCAAATTAGACGACATGCCGATGTTGTTGAATTATGTTTAAATTAACACATTTTTGATGTATTAATTTTTCGTTCACTTCCTTGAAAGTAGATTGCTTTTGTGCACCGTTTCCATATAATATCGCAAACAAGTTCTGCTCTACGTCATACAGAACAATGCTCTAATGTTAATTATAACTTATGCGTGCTCGAATCGCATTTTGTATTACTCACTATTTTCTGGGTCAGTGCAATGTATCAACTGATAGTTTTGAATACGTTTTTTTCTCCTACCTAGAATAAAGTAGGCATTTAATATCCTCTATACAGGGAGTAAAATAGTACATTTACTCTCTAGGGAGTAAAGTAATGATTAAAAACACGTTTTGATGCTGACGTTTAATAACTATGATCTAAAGTGTACGGCATGGATAAACAAAGTACGTGTAGTACAAGAAACATCAAAATATAATAATAAAAATAATAGTTATTTATGTACCAAGGGTGTAAGATAGCGTTTATGGCCCGCCGCGTGAAAATTAGAGCCCAAGACGTAGGCGTTTTGCCCTAGATGCACACAAAATGTTATATACAGAACTGAAATACTCACAAATAAAACCAGATTTATAATTATTGGCAAACTGCGATGTCATTGCTGGTCAAACTCACAAACAAGACACTACTCCAACCATAAAGTATTTTATATACCAAGTACATAATGTAGGACTTTATCTGACGAGCCATAAAATTATGGCCGAGCTAGTTTCGTGAGCGAGGTCAATAAAGAAGACGTACAAGCAACAGTTATAGCTATATTAAGGGCATAATCAACAGATTATAGCACAAGAGAATAATTAAAGCGCGTCGCAAAGCGCAGAGCTTTATATTTGCCGAGGCTATAATCGTGATTTTGCACGTGGTACATACATAATTTTATTTCATTTTGGTTCTCAACAGGGAAAACACGCTTTGACTGTAATACATTCTCCATTTGTTCAGTTTTCCAAAATTTTGGATATTTTGTTTAGCAAGCGTTGTTTTTGAAAGAATGTGGCAAAATATTTTTAAAAACTTAAAAACTTCGATAGTATCATTTTTATTATTTTTTTTAACAATGGGTTAATTAATAAAGTAAAAACAATATATATTTAAATTCAGTCCTGACAATCACTGCTGTTATCTCCTTCGTCCACATCTGATTCTGGTGTGTTGAGGTTTGCTTGGAGATAATCAAATGAACTATTTTCTTTCTTTTTGAGGACCTTGCTAATATGAGAATCTTGTAGACTTTCCGAAGGAATTAAATACAGTTCCCGCATGATAGTCTTCATCTGTTCTACAGAAATAAGTGCAAAACATTTAAACGCATCTTGAACAAATATTTAAGGCTATGTAGGAATGAAAATTCATAAACTAAGTGTTAATTCCTTACCTGCAATCTTCACAACTGTCTTTGCTGAGACCTCTTCTTTCTTATAGTACGATTAACGTGTGCCAGTCCTTTAACTTTCTTCTCTCGATTAACATCTTTTTAGATTTTCTCTTACCCTTTAAAGGAACGGTGTATGCCATAGCATTCATTTTGACAGAAGAAAGTACCTCAGTTTTCTTACAAAAGTAGCACTTGTCACTGACGTGTTGTTTTTGTGGAACCCCTATATTTTCAAGCCGGTAAAACAGGCTGATTGAATCTTTTGCAAGAAATAACAACACACCCCAACAAATGACTGACTAGCTTCACATACCATTAGTGCTAATACTTACAAGTGAAAAAATAATGGCAAGTGCAGTTTTTGTAACAAACCCTTCGTCAGCACTTCTTAGAAGCCTTAAGAAGGCTTATAAAACCGCACTCAATCTGTGGTAGTAACATGCTCTCAGCCTACACTAAGAGGAGAAGGAGGAGGAAGTTAATAATTAAAACAGCTGGCCCATATGAGCTAGTTAGTTACGAACTCAGTTGCTATATACAATAATCAACTATCTATCGACATTAATACATTTTCACTATCACTATCGTTATTGGCATTTATAATTAAAGGGTTTATACGAACTAACTTATATTTGTCTTCATTAGCAATTACATGTTTACAGTTCCGCCACAGACATTCTTCTTTAGTTAACTCAATTACACTCGATTTAATTATGTCCACATTCCACAACCTCGTAATCTAATTTAGGGTTCTTATGGCTTTCCCTCAATCCGCTCTTTGTCCATGTTTACGAGCTCTTTGATTTTTGCAGATAAACGCAAAGCATTCGAAACTCTCTTTACTGGAGAGGGAGGAGCATCCAGAGCACAATTATCTATCACTCCAAACGTTTTGTACAATTTCATGGGAACAAACCAAGTTTCGCCTAAGTATGCTATGTTTCTGTATTCCTTTCTATATTCTCCAATGTTCTGTAACAAATTAGCTCTACCTTTTTGTTTAATGTTTTATATGTTAACCACGTGCCCATTGCGAGACAGATCTTTAACCTTTTGTAGGTTGTAGGAATATTGTATTTCAACCTCTTAAGAGCATTGTGTTAAAACCGCATTTTTTTTTAAATATACTTACTTAATATATATGAATACAATCAATAAATTCACTTGGAAGCAACCAATAGATGCGACGTTTTCAAAACTACTCTTAAATTATGTAAATATCGGTGCCTATTAATGACTATTCAACACTATAACATATATGCCAATCACATTGCAGACATTTGCTTTTTTCAACCAATAACAGCAGTATATCACTGAATATTGGGCACCATGCAAAATATTCACAAAACAATGTACGTACTCAAAAAATAAATAGCCTTGTTGTGAAGTATCGCTTAGCAACAATGTTCTGTCCTTAGTGATATCGTTAGGTTACGTAACACTAAACCCCAACAAACTGTGTGGCTTGTTTTAAAAATTTTAAAATGCTGTGTTTTGGAAGTATTCCGCTGAATTTGATTGAGAATGAATAATTATATTAATTGTTGCATTATTTTTCAATAAAGTTAATCGTTATGTATTAATATTGTTAAATAGTCGTCCCAAATACCACTCGAAGTGGATATATTTTTTTAAATATTTTGCCATTTCCATAGAAATTATTGCAAATTTCACTCAACAAAATCACATTTAAATGTCACTGGCCTTCGGCTCGTGACATTTTTGATGTGATTTTGTATCGTGAAATTTAAACGCAATAATTTACATGGAAACGACAAAATATTTGCCAAAAATATATCCACTGCTTGTGGTATTACCCTTGATTATACAACTCAGTATAAATTTGGCCAATAGTAATTGAGAATTTTACTTAGTTACAAGGTATAGATAAACGGATATACCCTTGACGACGTGGTATAATCACTTCGGTGTTTCGGTGGGTCCAACAAAGCAAAAATAATGGATAATAATAATCTAGAGCCATGATGTAATAACTGTCTATTGCAAATTCGAGGTTAGCAGGTTAAGTTTTGCGTCAATTTGTGTCAAAACTGACGCAAAACCTAACCTGCTAACCTCGAATTTGCAATATACAGTTATTACATCATGGCTGATAACGTCGAATTTGACATAGACTTACAGTGCCACCAACATAAACAGTGCCACTAACACAAACAGTGCCAACCTAAGAAATAAAATAATTTATTATTATCGGTCTAATCGTAACGAATACCACTCGAGCAATCGAAAGTAATGATCATTTTTCACTCGTAACTCGACGTAATCCTTAAAATACCACTCGAGCTGCGCTCTCGTGGTTTTTCGCAGATTACGTCTCGTTACTCGGAAAATAATCGATTATTTTCGATGCTCTTGTGATATTATAACTGAGTATACCATTATAGATAGTTTATGATTATGGTACATATCACTATATCTAATGGTTCAGTAAAAATAGCTATTTATGTTACACGCAGTTAACAGCCGAACGAGCGAGGCACATAAATAAGGCGAGTCTAAAAAGTCCGCTTTCGTACGTGATATCCATAGTTTTTTTTCTTCTACTGATTTGGAAGCGTTTTTTCTAATTATAAAATGACAGTTTAATCGATAAAGTCAGGAAAAGTCGAGGAGGTCATGATCATACTGCAAAGTGGGAGTGCCTATTTTGATTTCCACCAATGGAAATGGTTGTAAGCTATGGTTATTACTGCTGAAAAGTCAAAGTTACTTGTACAAAAAAGTGGGAGTTTGCGGCCGCTAAACGCTGTCGAAATTGACAGTATAATTGGAATGGGTTCTTCCAAGACAGCGATTCAAAAGCAAACTCTTATTTCTAAGTCAATACTTCAAAAAACTGTATTCATTTATCAAGGCAAAACTACAATAAGGTTAATATTGTTACTATTTGTAGAATATAAAACGTGATTACGTACAAAAGTGAGGTTAGTACGTCATTTTTGGCACAAAGAGTAATAAGCAAAGCATATCTTGACTAGTAAATCATGTTAATAGTTTGCAATCATGGTTAGGCAGCCTAATTAATATCACAGCAGATTGATTAATAAAATATTAATGGATTAAAATTTCGTATATAAAACGGACAAAGAACATCTTATCACATAGGTAAAACATATGACACTGAAGTTTTAGAAGATAACCAAAAACTTGAACAATCACCAACAGGAAGAGCGGGAATATTGAATTGACAAATTCAGGAAAACTGCAAAGAAAAATCATACATCAAGCCTGTTAGACAAAAGCAGAAAAAAGGTAGTTAAATTGTAGTAGTAGTGTTACTGTTATACTCGTAATTAACCATAGGTTTAAAATGTACGAGAAATGTATAAATATTTATACTTAAATTTTCAATATCAGTTCTAAAATTCATATAATTAGTTGCTGATATGGTACATTTCTAGAAATATACGTTTGTTGTAATTACAAATGATCACTACATCAATGGTTATATTTAGCTCGAGAAACACCAGTAAATAATCAAAAATCTGTTCATGGTCATCAACATCATCATCACGTTTGCTCCTGTGTCGCTGCCGAGGGTGTTACACACTACTGCGAGTGAAATGATTGCAACTTCATTGATGGAATTATTGGCATTATTAAAGAAAACTGTGGAAATACCTTCAAATAGTTCAGATTATCGAAGATCTGCCAGTTATCATTCAAATAATTATCAATAATCTTTCCCTGCAAGTTAAAAAACGAATCCTCCTATTTTGCGCTTTTGCTACATTGTTTTGTTAATTTTGTGTGTCGAATCTGTGTGTTCTGACCAGTATACATTTATTAAAAGATAGTTAGAATTATTCACATGGTCGTGTATAATGTATTATTATTATTCGTAAGAATCAATGGACAAATTCTTATAACTTGTATATATATTTTCTTCTTCTTCTTTAGTAGTTTGTTAGCTCATGGTAGGTTTTATATTGCTCCATTACCTCTTCCTTCTATAATTTCCTATTTTGACGCTTATTTCTTCAATTTATTTATTATCATGCCTCAAGATCTTCAATAATGTTTTGTATCTATCTCTGAGCTGGTCGTCCCCTTCTTCTAATTATGTATACCTGGCTTCCAAGCTGTTACTTGCGTCTAAAAGACGAAGGAAGTATTGTAACAAAGAAAAAATTACATTTCGAGATTTCTTCAGATCTATAAGTTTCAGCCTTCAGGGTAAATAACGAAACACAAGTTTTCTCATTTCGTCTGTCTGTCCGTCTGTACGTATTTTTTTCACATACCTCAAATTTTCACGCTTGCTGCAAAAGGGCTTATTTTGGACCCTACATAATTATATAGGGCGAATACCTTAGAAAATTGAATTTCTTTTTCGTTTAATAGTTTCAAAAAATTTAGTTTTGGAACTTCCACTTACGAAGAAATTCTGTGCAAAACTATTTATAGATTTTTATTTCTACATTCAGTAATATTCTTGCACTGGTCCATAGATTTTTCTAACTATAATTCTCTCACATCTTAATAATTGTTATAATTATATTATTGTAAAACTGCGAGACTGGAACGAACGACTGCCTGATAAACAATATATTTATTAATTGGGTTTCGTTATTCAGGGCAGCAATTCGAAAGAAAACTATGTTTTTCTAAGCCAATATTTCGGAAATCTTTATTCTTTTATCAAGGCACTGCAATAATAAAGTTTTGGATTGGAATTAATCAGAAATTTAAGAAAAACGTGGTACTTACAAGAAAAGAAAAGTGAGGTTAGTAAATCATACCTGGCGCAACGAACAGGGAGCAAGTCATATCTTGACTTTTAATATTTTATTGTATTAATTTACTTACTTTTTCTAAATTGTATTTACCTATCTTCATGTGCCCTGCTGTTTCTTCTAATTTAGTTTTATCCCTACCCTTCTAGCAATTTGTTAATTGTCAATTTGGCGTCGTTTTTAATTTTCCAATTGTTGATTCTAGTATTAGAGTATAGAGTTGTAGATGTGTCGCTTTGTCTGACTTCTGTGTGGTATTAGAATTATTTTGATGTGATGTATTTATAAGTCTTTTGTTCCTGTTGGAATTAAATCTGTCATTTGCATTAATTTCTATGGTATAACTAGTTTTGCCATGTCACAGATTAATTTATTATGCGGCTGGCTTTTCTGCTTTTTCATATTTTTATAAAATTTTCTTACATTCCTGTTTTAGTATAATTTTTTATATCTTCAGCGTTTTTGTGTAATATTTTACTTTCCCTTTTCTGATTATCTTCGTGTGTATTCCGTATGTACCTTGTACTGTGTTGATTTTTTGCGTTAAGCTAATATTCGAAAATAACATTACGTTGTGAACGCCACATGTACACGTCGCGGGTTTAATATTGGGTTTGTCTCAATTACGTACGTATCTTGTCTTTAAATAACATAGATGCAATATTTTATTTCGGTAGAAACTACTCTCTTATATTATTTTTCCGCGACTGGCTTTTCTGCTCTTTCGTATTTTTATAAAAGTTTCTTACATTTCTGTTTTGTTATAATTTTTTTATATCTTCAGTGTCCTTGTGTAATATTTCACTTTCCTTTTTTCTTCGTTGCTACACACCCTCCTCTTCCATATTCTGCTTTATCGTGTTGGTTGCTGTCATTTATGCATTTCATTTTTTTTGCTGTATCACTGGTCTGTATTCATCATCGTTTTCTCTTTTATATTTCCTTTACACCCTAAATTGAACAATGTAATAACAAAACTATCCAAACTATTTCAAGATTTGAAAAGTTCTCTTGAATTTAAAAGTAAGAGTCTACTTTTACCTCACTTCAAAATTGTATAGCCTCTAATGAGTCTTCTGTGAAAGGGAACTATGTCGTATTCACAAATTTTATTCCGCGAATCGTGATTGTTTTTTTGTATTTGATATTAAATTATGTCAGTTGTATTAAGCCATGTCAATTTATTTTGAGATTCAAAAATTGTCTTTGACTGTTCTTTATTACATAATCGTTTGCATCTTAAGAGTGTTCTATTCGTCTTAATAGTACCATGCCTTCTTCTCCACGCATTTTGCTCTAACGCTGGACTATATCACATACTTCTTCTAATTACATCTCTTCTTATAGCGCATCTGTTGGGGTTACTTGTATATTTTATATACTTTCATTGTTTAATAGTACAATTTCTACGGTGTTCTATAGTTCTGAAACAAGTTAAAACCATCTCTTGGTCTGTTAATAAATTTTGTGTTTTGTGTTTCATATTTTTTTGCAAAACTCTTTAGGAATCGGTATAGTTAACTCGGTATATCTTTCCATCTTTTCTCCAAAGTTTTTCTATGTAGCTTCATTTACTAAAGTTACTGCCTTACATCTATGAACCCTATATCGTAGTTTGTATCAACAGTGTGATTCTTTCCAAGGCAGCTTCTTTTTCACCACCTCTTCTTTAATGTTACTATTCCCCCATACCGGTTGTTTCTTTTTATTATTTTACCCCACATGTTTTTCCTGTAGCTTTAATGATTTTCTTATACTCAAAAATGTAGTAGGCCTTCCAATGTTAAATCCTCTTTCACTTTTTGAATCTCAAACTTATTTCTTCGCAGCATTTCTTCCTGGCCTCTTTTTCTTGTAATATGTACATATTATTACTAATCATGTAATTGTAATCTAACTTCATTATAACTGTAATATGTTTATTTGTCCCCAAGTACCTCTATGGATGAAATAGGTTGCATGATGATGATGATAGTTGCCCTTGGCCTTCATCTCATTTACCTCTGTGTTTGGATAATTATGTGGAATTTTTAACGCGATTTTTTGCACGCTTCACTGATTGTCTATAGACCATCATGATTTTTGTGTGAGTTTTGTAAATTTCTTAAGTTTTCATTACATTTAACCGTTTAAAGCTTTTCAAGCAATTGAGTATTCCATATATTTCCTACGGTGTCCTGTATACCTTTTTTGTAAAGACACATGTTCGCTTTTACTCATCTCTCCGTAGCGTAAAAATAGAAACACACGATTATAACTGTAAAAAAAAGTAACTGTACGCAAAACAACGTAGAAGGGGGTGTCAAAGTGTTACTGAGCCCGGTATATTTGCCATTGCGTTTGGCTCTGTTTGTACACCGACACTGCAACAAACTCAATTATAATACTGACCTAGTTGTGGCAGAAAAAAATCTTCGCAAGAGAAATTCTCACCATTGTATGCCACTTGTAGCGCTTAATATGCGGAAGTGCTAGAGTTCAGGCGTAAGTAGCGTAATGCTGTCTTTCTGATACTCGCAGAAGCTCGCATTACAAATTATGCACTAAAATGAGACGCGACTCGTTTAATTGTTTTCGTTCCGCAAACGAACACATTTCAACACCTGACAGGTTCGAACGATGTCAAGTGAAAGTGCAGCCTCATTGGACGTGCTCTGCGTATTACTATGAAATCTGTAAATATTTAATACGTTTGTTCGGCAGCGTCACATGCCAGTTTTCTTTTAATATTAGCATGGTGAAAGGATCAAAATAAAAAATTGTTTCGTGTCTGTTAAATTGCTGATTGTTCGTGTGCCAGTGCAAAAAAGGAACTTAACTCTACACTTTCTACTATCTCCTGCGAAGAACATTTTGTGCACAAATCGATGTGTTTAGTATCTTTATTATTATGTTAGGGGCGAATAGGTCAGCATGTACAAGGTTACCTGCATAATACATACATACATAATCCATCGACGTAACTCCAATTCCTCGTGGGAATAAAAGTGATTTTCAAATTAATAAAGTACCTAGTATATAACGTACTTGAATGTCTACAAATTTTGGTTTTTAAAATAAGAACACGCAGTAAGCGACCCCATAAATACTAGATGTTTGCTTTTCAAACTAGGTTAAGTGCAAGAGTTGCTGGCAACTAGTTTACATGAAATGTGTATCAATTACATAGAACATCATTATATCATTTCCAGAAACTTAAATAGAAGTTAATACTAGTTAATACATCAAATTAAAATGTAAATTGTAATATACAAGTTGTTCTTCTTTCTGTTTAAAGTCATATTCTATATTTGTACAATATTACCATAGATAAATCCAAATGATAACATATTATTACGTTTATTCAATTTTCACAGTTATACACTGTTACGTTCATTTTGACATTGGAATTTATCTTTTTGTCTTATTTACTAACGTTAGCCTTGGCGATCTAACTCACCTTAGTTCCCCTAAAAGCTACTTAATGGCTGTGCTAATTTAAATATATGTGATTGTATCTGCTATGGTTAATATTGAGGTTGGAGGCAGTCTTCCCATCACAAGTAACGAGATATTTGCTGATTGTGTTAGATCCATCTAAAAGAGAAATATCCCGTACAATTTTTGTTGATCAAATGTGTTCTGTTAGGTTTTGGCATATTGCCTGCTTTCTTTCACGAATTTATCGTATTGTCACTGTAACTGCCAGCGCGGTCGCTTAGGAACTTCCGTCTATGAGCAGACTTTCTAGTAATAGTTTGTATCACTGCGTTGGAAAAGCAACTTGTCAGTTTTTTGTCTTTCAGTTAAAGAACTTCCGACCACATTCGCAAAAACAAGCCATATAAATCATCACAGACTCGCGACTAGCCCTTTAGAAGGGGCTTGTACTTTTTTTTATTACTGTATCTCCCTTATTTTCCCAATGCTTAATGTGGTTAGTTAGGTGGAATTTTGGAAAGACGCCATTGTGGTGAATCTATTAGATATAGTAGGTTTTTATGGTGAGTACCGTAATTTTACACTATTTGTTGGCAATTGTGTGGTCCATAACCTCCTTCTTCTTAGGGTGCCATCTCCGTCCGAAGGTTGGCTATCATTATGGCTATTTGTATTTTATTCACAGCAGTTCTGAAAAGTTGGTTCGACTTGCAGTGATACAACTCTCTTAGGTTACGCAGCCATGATGTCGTTCTTCTACCCACGCTGCGCTTCCCTTCTATCTTCCCTCTCTGTCCAAGGAACTTTCAGAATTCTTCTGTAGAGCCACAATTCAAATGATTGCAGTTTTTTAAGGTGTATCTTGTTATAGGTATGGGCTTCTGCTCCATATAGTACTATTGTAAAAATATTACATCTAAGGAATCTTAATTTTTAATTGTAGGGTTAGGTCTTTACTACAAAATATTTTTTTCATTCGCATAAATGCATTTCTTTCTATTTCTATTCGGCATTTAATTTCTTCCGTTGAGTCGTTGTTATCATTGACCCATGTACCAAGGTGTTTATATTTATGGACTCTTTCTATTACTTTGCCCTGTATTCTTAATTCGGCATTAATGTTTGGGTTTTTTGTAATAATCATGAATTTAGTTTTATTTATATTCATATGGAGGCCGCTAATTTCACTTTCTTCTCGTACCCTTTCGACAATTCTCCGTAGGTCTTCTATATTTTCTGCCAACAAGACGGTGTCGTCCACATACCTTAGGTTGTTTATTGATTTCCCATTTACTATAATACCAGCCGCTTCATCATGTAATGCTGTTTGTATTACTTCTTCGGAGTATATGTTGAATAATATAGGCGATAAAATACACCCTTGTCTAACTCCTCTTCTTATTTCAATCTCATCTGATGTTACGCTTTCTATTTTTATCTCTGCTTTTTGGTTATAGTACAGATTTTGGATTATTTGGATATCATTTTTATCAAATAACCTCCAGGTTACTCTATTTTGGACTAGGAATAGACCGCTGAGCAAAGATTACACCTAAAGTGAGATTTTCTGAATGAGCTCCGCTCCTGTAAGTTAACTGTGTCGTGCTGTTACAGGGCTTTTACTGTGTTAGTGTTTTCGTATTGAGAGACTTTTTGGATTGTCGTACATGGATTTATGTTTGGGTTAATGGATTGGCTTACTAGATTTGGATTTGTAGTTGTTAAATTGCCCTTCTAAATTTGGATCTCAGATTATGGTTGCCAGGAGTTCCCAGTTGCGACTTTCGCTCTTTGAGTTTTCGTTTACCTAGAACGCGGGATACTATAGATACACCAAAACCTTGCTGTTATGTAACTAAATATTTTGCAACAATTCAAAGTATATTGACATAAATCACATTGAGAATTTACGATATTAAAATTTTCTTGTTTATGCCAGATTTATTGACATGTTGATGTATTATTAATTGATGTGTATTTTCTACCTACCTTGCACTGTGTTTATTGTTGCGTTAAACTGACATTTTAAATTATGTGATGAACGCCACGTGTACACGTCGCGGGTTTAATATTAGGTTTGTCTCAATTACGTTCGTACCTTGTCCTTAAATGCCATAGATGCAATATTTTATTTCAGTAGGACGCACTACCCTGTTATACTCGTATTATTTGTCTCTATGTATTGGAAATAAATATTACTTTCATTGCGTCGTCTTTTGCTTTCTATAGCAGATTATAGCTTATCAAAGAGACTGCGTCTAGTAAATGTAACTAATTTGGAGATATTCAATGTAAGTGGCGATTTTCATATCTTCCTACTTAGGTTCGTGAGTTGTTCAGCAATCAAGCTTGTGGCGCCCGTATTTGGTTTTGATCATTTTAGTGTTAAACTACTGTCTCGTCTGGTGTAGCTTAGCTCGCCCGTTGAACTCTATTGATTACGGAATATTTTGAATGTTTTCTGTCCTGTTTATATTGAAGTGTTACAAAATTATCATTAGTTTATTGTAGTGGTAATACATATTAAAGCATTTAGAGGAGGCAACATCTTTATTTACAATCACATATAGTACTTTTGTCACAACTGAATAAATCAACAATTTGCATTTAATAAACTTATTTACAAACATATACAGGGTGCTTCACAGATCAACGCTACCAGGCTGCCGTTATTATGCATCAGAGTTGCCTGTTTGATATACTTGACAGTGTATTGACACAATCTTTGTAGGATTTTACATTCACTTTCTTGTGTAAAGGTGTAAAAGTCGCAAGAAATTGTATCACTGCTATAATCTATCTATAGAATATATGCCAAAGTTAATCAACAAGGACTGACATTGTTCTTTATTGTTTAAATAAACAATCAGGCTTTTCACAATGTA
>OW679199.1:29271738-29339698 GCA_940337035.1 Agriotes lineatus
CTCAATCTCAAAAATTTTCTAAACACGTTTTTTAAGAAAAAGTAACTTTTTTTAAATGGCACCTACTAAGGGTCATCTTGCTATTAAACTGCAAATTTAATTACCAATATAACGATTTGCATCATGCACTAATTTACCTTTATCTAAAATTGAAGAATAATTTTTTTTTAATATTTCTGTGTAATACCTAAGCAAATGCGGCAACACTGTTATATGTAATTTGAGCCGTAGACTGCGAAAAACATAAAATATATACGGTGATCCATTTAAAAAGTCAAGGTTGGTGTTATTTCTGGTGAAACCGGAAGTCGCCCATTTTGGTTTTTACTTGTATATTAATCCGAAATTATGTCTAGTATCCGTTTATCAAGTTTCATCCAAACTCATTCATAAATAACGGAGATAGAGGCATGGCCCTGGTCTCATTGACACCCGCTATATGATCTCGTAAAAATAAAACAAAGGAATACATTTCCTTCGTTTAAGGGTATGATCATCTAAAATAAAAAGCACTTGAAATAGTTGTAATTGTAAAATCAGTGTCACGCTCTATGTATATATAGGATTTTATAATTTCGGTCAAATCTCCTTTCGGTAAACATTCCTTTCGGTAAACTTTCCTTTCGGTAAAAATTCCATTCGGCAAAGTTTTCTTTCGGTAAACATTCCTTTCGGTAAACTTTCCATTCGGTCATCTTTCCGTCGGTAAACTTTCTTTCGGTAAAGTGTTTTCGGTAAACTTTCCTAGATCCTTTTAACACTACACTATGAAAAAACTACCTTCTTAACATTCAGCATAAATAAAACCAAACAGAGTAATATCACTAAGCTAAAAATTCACCAAAGTAAGTGTAAACATGTAAACTGTAATTGTGAAAGTGTCCAGTCTTCTGGCACTGTCAAATATTTAGGAATAACAATAGATGAGTTTTTAAGGTGGGATGTTCACATTAACAACCTAGGAAGCAGATTACGAAAATGTTTTTACATATTTAAAAAACTACGTGAAAATGTACGTCTAAGAACTCTATATATTTTTTACTATGCTTTGGTAGAATCTCTTCTTAATTATGATATAATCGGGTGGGGAGGTATGTAGGAAAGTTTACCGAAAACACTTTACCGACGGAAAGTTTACCGACGGAAAGTTGACCGAATAGAAAGTTGACCGAAAAAAATCTTTACCGAAAGGAAAGTTCGCCGAATGAAATTTTACCGAAAGCAAAGTTTACCGAAACACAATTGACCGAAAGGAAATTTGACCGAAATTATAAATCCTATATATTGAGAGGATATCTAGCTAGCGGTATCTAGTTCTTTATTGATTTATTTATCTTCCGTTGAAGACAGATGTTACTTGTTCTATAATTTGAATTAAAAAAAAAGTTGTTGTGTTGATTATTTATTAATTGTTACTTTTCTCAAATATGGCATGATTCATCAAAGACTACAAAGCATAGGGGACAGTGAAGTGTTTAGTTATAAAGAATCTTAATTTGAATTGTTAATGTAGTTGATTGTGTAATTAGAATTTATATGTAGATTTATTTTAAACATTATGTAATACGGGCATAATGTATGGGATAACAGATAGTACTACATAATCAGACTATCTAGTCAATAAGAACATCAGGATTTTATAAAAAGGAAATAAGCAGGCAGGAAAATGTTTGGGTTGGTTACCAAAAAATGCTTTATATCGTCTCAATATATAGGATTTTATAATTTCGATCAAATTTCCTTTCGGTCAATTGTGTTTCGGTAAACTCTGCTTTCGGTAAAATTATCATTCGGCGAACTTTCCTTTCGGTAAACATTCCTTTCGGTCAACTTTCCATTCGGTCAACTTTCCGTCGGTAAACTTTCCGTCGGTAAAGTGTTTTCGGTAAACTTTCCGGGACCCAGAATGTATACAAAAAGCCTTCATACAATTCAAAAACTGTTGTTTAAATAATGGTGAAGAAACCTGAGATATCCTACAAATTTAATAATGTCTGCACTTAAATTATTGCCTATTGCTAAGCTTTATTTGTTAGCTGTTATTAAATACGCATATAAAAATCAAGAATGCATTTCTTTTATCAATCATGCACACAACACACGTTGTAATAAACAACTAATGGCCCAACTAACTAGAATGAATGAGACATTTGATCAGCGCTCATTCCTTTACTATACTCCCAAAATATATAACAAATTTAATCAATATCTATTAATCAATAAAATTCTAATTACAGGTAATAACTTCAAAAACCGTGCTAAAACTTGGCTTACAAATTTGACAAACGAAGATTTAAATTTTATTTATGTGCAAACCTGATGACAGTAGCAATAATAACTTATCATTGCGATATTTAAATAACCGGCATTTTATTCCACTCATTATCTAGCCCCCCGACAATATTATAGCAAAAACCACACACAAACTGTTTTTCAGTTTTAGTGGTCTATATTCCCAGTCATTTTCATTGCACCATTTTCTCATTTCAATTGGGGAATATATAACTTTATTATCTCTTGTCCAATAAATGTACAAAAAAAAGTTATTAATATTCACACTACCTATCTGTTTATCTAAGATACTACATTTTATTTACGATTAATAGAAATGTTTAAGTTTAATATTGTAAAAAATTGTATGTAGAAGCACAAGGAATGATAATAAAGTTGTTATTATTATTATTATTTGTTGAGAACATTTCCCTTAGGTCCTGCTGGTGTATTTTTGTGTTGGGCGTTTGTACGCCCATATGATATTGATGTTGCTTTCATCCATGCGTTTTATTTTAATTTCTATTGCCTCTAAGCTTTGTAACGTTGGTAGCAGTAATGGTATTACGTTGGCGTTCTTTTTTATTACTATGGCTAACCCACCTGGTGGTTTACAGGTGTCTCTATCGTTGCGGTATACATTATATCCTGGTCTCATAAATGGTACATTTTTTTATTAGATAGTTTACTTACGCATGCGATATTAACTTGGTAACGAGCCAGGAATTCAATAAACATTGATATAAAGTACGTTTTTTTTCTATAATAACTGTCAAAGTGTTACAATTGTAACGTTACGCCCAGCGCGAACGCGATTCTGTAAATTAAAAATTAATTAGCGCGTTCCCCTTGTCGTGCACCACGTTAGAGACCGAAGCTCCCGCCGAGAGGACGACGTGACGTCACCGCAAGCGATCGCCCTAACACCACTGCGCACCTAGACCACGAATCCCTCTCCAACGACCTCCGATTATGCTCGCACCTGGTATAAAAGCAGAATCCGGAGCGCAGACAAGACAGAATTTCCTAGAATTTCCTAGATCTTCCCACTCCTCTAGTCTCGCCTGTACTCTCAGGAGTGTCCCCCAGGACTCTTCGAGGGTATCCCGACCAGCTACCTGAACCCCTGAACGTTTGGATTGTTACTTTACTTTCCAACGTTATTTCCTCGAATTCCTGCACGTTTGGATTGTTATTTTACTTTCCGACGTTATTCTTTTGAACTCCTGCACGTTTGGATTGTTACTTTATTTTCCGACGTTATTCTCTTGAACTCCTGCACGTTTGGATTGTTGTTATACTTTCCAGCGTCATTTCCCGAGCACCTAGCGACCTAGAGAACCGCCCCAGGTCCGACGGCGACGACGTCAGACACCTGGATATAAGCAGAGTATTTCCGAACTCGCTGACGACGCCCTCCAAAGTTTAGGCACTCGGGAGGCCAAGTCGTGCTCGCCGGTGACGACGCCGTCCGCGAAGCGAATTTCCCGGCACCAGGACGGCGACGCAGACGTAATTAGGCCCGATAATTGCGTCTGGAGCGGCTTTTGCATCTCCGAGGCCGAGGAGCGTGCACCGGGGGTTTCTGCGGAGTAAGCCCGAGGCCGCCGTCCATAGGCACGCACCCATGGAGCTAGGGTAACTCGGCGGCCACCTCCGCCAACGAGAAACGGCGTTTAATCAATCAAAGTCCACTCACCTTTTGCGGCGTGACAACTGGCAAGTAAATCAAATTAAATTCGGCGCCCATCACTCGAACGTTGGGAATTTCACTGTCAGAGCTCCAGACGCCCTAGGTATGCACACAATTTAATTTTACATTGACCACAGTTTTGTTTATTTAACGATTTCAAGACCAAATGTATTGTGGTCGTCCGCCATCACTGGCGGCCCGCTAATCTGTCATATTACCTGTTCAGGGCCGGCGCGTTGCCAACGTGACGAGAAGACTGACGTACATACAGGCTGTCCCGTAATAGTGTGCCACTGCTCGATTGCCGACGAACGAACGCCCCGTTAGAAGAGTTATTTTATTTTTATGTCATTACATTCTATTATTTCGTGATTTTTTAATACAGTTTAATTTAATGTATCTAGTTAAATATTATTATATAATAGTAAGAAGTTATTCTGTGTTTCTATTCCACGTTACTATCTGAGTTTATTATTTGGATCTTGGCTTTTTGAGCTAACCTTGGGCAACCAGTTTTCAGGCTGGTGATTGTAGCATTTAAATTAAATTAAACTAGCCCGTCAGGCTACACAATGTTGGTAGATATGTGATTAAAAGCTAGGAAATTTTTATACCTCGTGTTGGTAGAACTTTTTCAAATTTATGGTTATGTGTCAATTTTGAATGTCAAAGTTTCTTAATTTGAACTCTTGACAAATTTCCTTTTTTAACATGGAATCACCATCATCATCAATAAAATCGGATAAAAAAAGAAAACCAAGAAATATTTTAAATGCAAAATGAAGCAAGCGATATTAAATGATGATATATCTGTCAAAATGACAATAATTTTTTTAGTGGAAGAAAAGAACTAAAAATCTATGTACCAACATTATTAAAACTAGGGACCCTGCAGGAATGCAACTCATCCCCTAGAAAGTTGACCTTGAAAATTATTATAGAAAAAAATGTACTTTATCTTGCTGTATGCCATTTGAATTAAAATTTACAATTGTTAAGTTAGCAATTATCCTCTGTTTGTTTGACAGCATCGCTGATGAGACTTGGAATTAGTGCTACAATGAATGTTTTGATATATGGAGCAATTACATTGGTTATTTCTTGTATAAGTTTGTTTACCGATGTCAGTATTCAATGTTGAGTGGTCTGTATTAGGTGTTAAATTGTTTGCTTCCGTGCTCTGAGTGGCTGTTGTGAGTAGCTTTGGCCATACTTTTGTTGATCGGAGATTCATATCAGCATGTGGTATTAGTTAGGCTTTAGTGTTGTGAGTGAACTGGCATTGCTTTTGTTTTTCTAGTATTTTGGGATTCTTTGCACATTAGCTATATAAAGGGTCTCCTGTGCATTTAGCGCATCTTGGATCCAAAGTACAGTAATTCTGTTTGTGTCCAAAGCGTTGACATCGGTAGCATTGAGGGATTGTTTTAGATTTGTGTATTGGTTCTATTTCCATTATGCAATGACATAGTTTTGTTATTTTGAATATATCCAGTGCGTTGCCGCCTTTGAGGAATTGAACTATTACTAATGGTATTAGCTTTTTGTTTTTGAGCATAAGCGTCGTCTATGTTATGGTTTTTTTTCTCTTTTAATGTGTTTTCTATTTCCTCGGTGCTTATCGACCGTGGTAAATTACGTATGATAACTTCGAGGATGGTTGTTTGTAGGTCTGTATAAGTGTGGTATTTAAGACGGTGGTCTACACAGAATTTAGTTAGCTGTCTATAGTCATCAATACTAGCGACATTAACACGTAAGAATGCTCCCTTGTAGCTAGTTGAGAAATCTTGATTTTTTAGGTTTTTTTAAATTTCTTTTATCACTTGTTGATAGTCATCCGCGTTGTGCAGGAAGATAGGCAGATTTTTATTCTAACTTCTGCGCTTTCTACCATCTGATAACACTGCTAGTTAAGTGCTGGTGTTACAATGTTTTTGGTTGGTAATATCGGTTTTGTTGTACTTACTAGTTTCGCATTGTCTAAAAGATATCTTTTAATATCTCCATCAGGCGAGTTTAATGGTCTCCTGCCACCTAAGGGTTGTTCTTGTTGGGCTTGCGAAAGTTGTCCATGATTGATTAGAATTGCCTCGGCATCGATGGGAATGTATTTGTCAACATCCATGTTTGTACCAGTTTGTTCACTTTGTATGGCTATGACATTATTATTTTCCGTTGTTATGATAACACGATTATTTTTTTGGTTGTCGGTAGACTGTTTGTTTGCGTTTGCGCCTATCGCTGCGCGCGGGCTGCGAGATATGATAGGATTTGTCGCCTTATCACTACGACACTGTTATTTGTATTGCTACAGTATTGAAATAGTTCCAACTAGATTAATGAATTGTACACTAATTGCAAGTAACTTCGCACTCTGAATAATAAACAACCGCACTTGACGATTTCTAAACAGGCACTTCGGCATATAATACACTATTTTCTCTAACCAATACTTCCGGAGTTAAGGCAGAATTGTGTTTTTAAGAGGTTCACCCTATATATGTTGAATCAAAAAAAGCACTCGACCTGACGACCGCGAGGACGTAACTTTTTCCTCGTGGATTATTTGTAATATAACATATTTTGAGTTTTTTTTATTTTTTTAATTTTTTTATTTAATTGGTTGCTGTTTTACAATCTACTCTACAGTAATATATATGTATAATATAAATACAGAGTAATAAGTAAAAGTTTTGAACGGTGCTTGACTTGAGGTGGGTACCATCCACTGATGGTTCTCCAAACGTCCCTAGTTAGTGAGGTCTTCTGGCCATGTTCTCTTGAGTCTCCTTTCAGTACGCCAAGGTCATCATGGAGAGTCTGGTTGGAAACGTACCAAGGGGCATTCGCAATCATGCGAAGCGTTTTTGATTGGAATGTTTGTAATATTTTAGTGTTGGACGGTTTGCTACATCCTCAGAGCTCAATACCATATGTCCAGATCGGCTTTAGGATGGTTTTGTAGATGGTTAATTTATTTTGGAGCAGTAATTGCGATTTTTTACCAAGTAACCAGTGCATTTGATTCACTTTTAGGTTTAGTTTGCTACATCCCCAGAGCTCAATACCATATGTCCAGATCGGCTTTAGGATGGTTTTGTAGATGGTTAATTTATTTTGGAGCAGTAATTGCGATTTTTTACCAAGTAACCAGTGCATTTGATTCACTTTTAGGTTTAGTTGTGTTTTTTCTTTGCCTTTATGTGTTCTTTCCAGGTGAGCTTCTGATCCAACTGAAGGCCTAGATATTTGACGACCAGTTTTACTGGGATTGGAGCATCATTTAAGTAAACTTGAGGGCAGGTATTCCGCCTCAAAGTAAAGGTGATTTGTGTCGACTTTTCGGTGTTAACTTTGATTTTCCAACGTTGTAGCCAGTTGTCTAATTGATCCAGGTGATTTTGTAGCTTTTCGGAGGCTATGTCTGGATTTGTATCACATGACATGATTGCTGTATCATCAGCAAATGTGACCAATGTGGTGTCGTCAGGGTTGGGTATATCCGCCGTGAAGATTAAATATAAAAAAGGACCGAGGACACTCCCTTGAGGTACTCCAGATTTTATGGGGTGGTAGCGGGATAAAGCATTGTTAACCTTAACTTGATAAAATCGCTCACTAAGGTAAGACTTTAGAATAAGATATATTTGGCTAGGCATGTGTTTCTTTAGCTTAAATAACAGTCCTTCATACCACACCTTGTCAAAAGCTTGTTGTATATCCAGAAATACTGCAGCACACATTTTCTTTTCTTCCAGGCTCTCTTTGACTTTGTTTACTACCCTATGGCACTGTTGTATAGTTGAATGCTTTTGACGCAAGCCAAATTGGTGTTCAGGGATCAAGTCGCTATTATTAATTCTAGAGAGGAGAAGTCTCTCAAATATTTTTGACATTAGGGGCAACAAGCTTATGGGACGATAGGATGCAGGTTCCGTAGGAGGTTTGCCTGGTTTTAGAATCATTATGATTTGGGCATATTTCCATTGCACTGGATAGTAGCACAGTCGTAGCATGCTATTGTAGATTGTCGTTAGGAGAACGAATTTCCCCGACCACCAAGTCATATCCAGGGGCTTTAAACGAATTTGTTTTGTTGATTTCCTTACGGACTTCAGTTGGTGAAAATGGATCTGTAGGCAGCGAAAGTTGACACGGGGTGCTGAGGTAGTTTTCTATTCCTTAATGTTCGGCGTTGTTATTAGGAAGTGAAGTGAACACGTTTGCCAGATGCTCAGCCAAAATATCCGCTTTCTCTTCGTCTGATTGTGCCCAATTGCCATCTGCCTTTCTTATTGGTGGTACAGCTACTACAGGTCTTTTGAATTTCTTTGTGGCTTTCCATAGGGAGTGATCTTGTGGTGTTAGTTGAGTGATGTAGTATTTAAATGTGTCGTTGCGAGCCTGTTGTAATGCTGAATGGAGTTGGTGGGTTAGTCTGTTAAGATGAGTTTTGTCATAGAGATTTCTCGTCCTTTGCCATTTTCCACGTGCTCTTCTTTTTTCGATTACGAGTTCCTTAATATGTAAGGGTATGTTATGGTTGTGTGGTGTGACTTTCTTTTTTGTAGTGGCTTCCCATGCTGCATACTGTATTGTGTGTGTTAGGTGATTTACAACTTCTTCGATCTCGAAGGGTTCTTTTATTCGATACCTAAGATTGATGTTTTCATTAATTAACTCTTCGAATAGTTCCCAGTTTGTTTCCTTCGAGCATAATTTGGGTATTTGTTCATTATATATTACATTCGTGCTTAGTGTTATTGTTAAGCTGCTGTGTTCACCGCTTAGATTAAGGTTGGACTCAATGGTGGAGTAAATATCAGATATCCCTTTAGTTATAGCAAAGTCTATTAAATCCGGTAGTTTATTTCTGTCGGTAGGCCAATTAGTTGGCTCGCCTGTAGATAAGAAATTTAAGTTATTTTGTTGTGCTGAACGGAGCAGGTTACGTCCTTTTGGTGTAATCAGTCTAGATCCCCATACTGTGTGTTTAGCATTCCAATCACCAGCTGCTAGAAAGTGAGATCAAAGAGCACGAAAGAAGTGGTTGTATTCTATCGTAGAGATGTTGTGTCTTGGGGGACAGTAAATGGCTGCTAACGTAATAGGCATGTTAATTGCTTCTAGTTTTACTATCGTGGCCTGAATTTTATCAGTGACGTAGGCTTGTGTTACATAGTGCCTCATTGCTGTTCTAATTATGAAGGCAGAGCCTGCATGCGCGGTTCCATCAGGGTGATGAGCGTAATATATCGAATAGTATGAAATTTTGTTGTGCGTTCTTTCTGTTGAGTGGGATTCAGAAACTAGTAGCATATCAATTTTGTTGATATTCAAGAATAGAGTAATTTCATGTATGTGGTTTGATAGCCCGTTTGCGTTCTAGGCAGCTATTCGTATTGATGAAGCCATTATTGGGTTAGTTTCCCTATGAGCGTAGTCAGCATGGTCAAGATCATGCTGTTTTGATTAAGCATCTGCGTAAACATGTTTTTAAATTCACTAAGGAAGCTTGTTAATGTATCGGAAATTTCTTCGTTAGCTTGATTTTCGCGACTTTGATGGTAGTTTATGTTTGTTCTACTGCCTTCTGCTGTTATTTGAGCATAACTAGGTGTTGTATTGAGATGGGAGTTTTGCATGATTGGTTGCATTTGAGTTGTACGCGTGTTGTTGTATATTTGATCAGCGCGGTTTGTTCTTCTATTGGGATTGTCTTTAAATCTTATTTTTGATAGGTCTCGATATACGGTGCACGCTTTGTAATTCGCGGTGTGGTTCCCATTACATAGCGCACATATTGCTGCTGTGTCTTTAGGTTTGGTACATGTCTTTGTGTCATTGATTTCCCGCATTTGACACAGTAGAATGGTTTAGCACAATATGTTTTTGAGTGTCCGTACTCCTGGCATCTTGTACATTGTATGATAATTTTTTTACGTCTAGGTGGTTCTATTTGGATTTTAGTATGTAGCAAGAACTCCAGTTTATATAGCTCTTTGTTGTTTTCTTGCGGTTCTAGATCCACAAAAAATAACGGAAGTGGGACTTTACTTATTCTATGTCGGACATTTATAATATTTCTAACCGTGTGCCCCTTGTTCTTCAACTCTTCTATTATCTCATCTTTTGGTATGGAATGATGAAGGTTACGTATTACTACTCTGAATGCTCTCTCTTGTTTTAGTTCATACGTGTGGTGTACAATGTTTTCCTCGCGTAGGTGACTAATTACTTTTCTATAGGTCTCTATAGTTTGAGGGTTTATTTTGACTGTGTTATTTGTCAATGATTTGGTGTAGTATGTTTCATCGTCAGCGGCTAGAGCCAGATTGTCTGTCATTTCCTTGTAATTTGTTACACCATAGATGTAGATAGGGGGTGGTTTAGGGACTTTTGGTTGGTGATTTATATCTTCATTGTTTGAGTTGTTTGATTCTAAATTAGATTGGACAGGATCTGTTATTGATAGTGCTTGATATCTATTTGAAACGTTGGTTTGCGAGTTATTTAGATGTGTTTGTGTGCATGTTTCTTTACCGTAGAGTCTGTTTCGTTTGTAGCTGGTTCATCTTCACGTGATGCGTAATTAGTTGCTTCCATATTCATATTGGTTTCATGTTAGGATTTAAATTTGAAGAAGTTTGCGGGTATATTTGGTTAGCATATTGGTGCTGATTGTTGACTGTTGGAATTTGTTCCGCTTGACCCTGGTGCATTTGTGGCAGCTGTATGTTTAGAGCAAGATAACTTATTTGGTTTTGATACGGAATTGGCATTGTGTTTATTGGCTGCATATTTAGTTGATTAGTCAAATTGTTATTATTGTTTTGCCCAAGCTGGTTAAAAATTGGCGGCCCCGGGCCGTGATAAGTTGCATTAGGAAACATACATTATTATTATAGCTATTTGTACATACAGTTTTAAGTGATGTGATAGCTAGCACTTTATCGGTTCACAACACTACACTTAAATGATAACGGATCGCAGCTAAGACGACCTTATTCGTTTAAAGTCAAACGAGTACTATATTTTGAGTTAAAATAAAAATAGACAGAATTTTATCGTCTTCTTTCAATAAACAATTTTTGAGCTCTAGCATCAACAGATAAACAAGCGGAATAGAGATACAGAGATAAAAGCGGCAAATCCCCTAATCCCTAATACACTATCTTTAAGTGTCATAGATTATACACATACGATGTTTGTACTCGTAAAATGTACAATCAGTCCTTAATCGGTTACCGAATCGGTTTTATCACAGGTGTATCAAGCAGCAAGCT
Source organism: Agriotes lineatus (assembly GCA_940337035.1). NCBI lineage: Eukaryota > Metazoa > Arthropoda > Insecta > Coleoptera > Elateridae > Agriotes > Agriotes lineatus. The sequence continues at coordinate 29,282,992 of OW679199.1, forward strand.
ACTCTAGAAATGGCTTCTAAGAAATTGACTTTTTGGTGCAAAATCTAAGAAAAAGACTTGTTTTCCAATAAGGTAGATTAGTATAAGATTGTTTGCAGTTTTTTATTTGTTCGGAAGCAGTTTAATAGTACATTCTGATGATTATTAAACAGTGCAACGTGATAGTACTAACAATTATTTCTTTCTTATTAGATTATCTTATCACTTAAAGCTGAGAGGGATTTTGCTTCTAAATCTAAAAAAGGACCATCTCGTAACAACAGAAACTCAATGCCATTACACACGGTAAATTTCTTCATGCTGATAATAAGTTGTGCACTGATTATCATGTCCATTTTAGAAGAAAATATACTTAGTAGTTACCGATAAAGTACTAGCAAGTCTCAGCAATGTCGCAGGAAAATTTACGATTTACTCCACAGCAATCAACGACAAACTGGCAAGAATTATACAAAGTTAAACCAACATACTAATCTCTGATTTTTTAGCTAAATGAGAGAAAATCCAAGCGGGAAAAGCTGGAGCAAATTGAAGCAAACGAAACAGAAAAGGAACCACTGCTAGTCAGTGATCATATTAAGACTTTCAAAAACTGGTTTAAACACAAGGGACCTTGGTTTAAACAGACGTTTACTTTATTTTCTATCCCAAGTGTCATACGATTATATAGAGGGTTAACAATTAAAAAAGAAGCAAAATATGGAACACCTACTCCATCAGAAACAGCTAAAGGTACTATTTTTTCAGAAGAAGCAAAACTTGGAACACCTATTCCGTCAGAAACAGCTGAGAACATTACTCTATTGGAAGAAGCGCAATTTGAAACATCTGCTTTCTCAGAACAAGCTGTAGGTGCTACTCTCTCAGAAGAAGCAAAACTTGAAACGCCCACTCCACCAGACACAGCTGACGACGTTACTCTACTGAAAGAAGCAAAATTTGAAACATCTGCTTTCTCAGAACAAACTGTATGTACTACTCTTTCAGAAGAAGCAAAACTTGAAACGCCCAATTCATCAGAAATAGCTGAGGACATTACTCTATTGGAAGAAGCAAAATTTGAAACATCTGCTTCATCAGAACAAGTTGAAGGTGCTACTCTTTCAGAAGAAGCAAAACTTGAAACGCCCACTCCATCAGAAACAGCTGACGACGTTACTCTACTGAAAGAAGCAAAATTTGAAACATCTGCTTTCTCAGAACAAACTGTATGTACTACTCTTTCAGAAGAAGCAAAACTTGAAACGCCCACTCCGTCAGAAACAGCTGAAGGTGCTTTTGCAAAAGTATCACAAGAACCTGAAATTTTATCCCTGGTCGACCTTATAGAGGCTATTACGTATTTTCTAGCATTCCTGACAGATAATGCAGGAGGTTTAGGTTTATGTATTCTATTATGTAAGATACAACATTGTAACTGTTCTTTGAGATTTTCCTACGTGATAATTTTAGGTAAAATTATGTGGAAGATTATGTCAAGAGGTGAATTTAAAATATTACGGAAATACTTGCCACAACTGATGACATTGCTTGTAAAAGCACTTACAGCCCGTCAAGGTAGCTCTAAGCGGGCTAAATTCGTAGTAGACCTAAAATTATCATTAAAAGTATTGGTTGACGATTTGATTAAAGCCCGCAGACCTAGCCAAACAGATAGCAAAACTGTTAAAGGTCATGTAAAAGAGAGCAATCGATCTAAAAGCAAAATAAATGACTTAAAGGTAGGATTGTTTTTATAAATGATGATTATAATGTCCATTGCAAATTTCAGTATGGCCATAAAGAATTTTAAAATCGGCAGTGACATGAGCAAATTGAGAAGAAATGCTTAGCATATTGAAAGTTTAAATAATAGGTAATAGTTAACTATTTGCTAGATCATCAACTACTGCCATTTTACAACTGACTCAACAATGTTACTAATTTGATCGATTTATAAATGACATATACAGCATTCACGATTTTTCAGACACAATAGGCCATGCTTTCAGTTTATTCTATGTATATAGTTTGCCGGGTTGTTGATACAAGGGTAGCTAGTTCGATCCCCGGTGTAGGAGAAGTTTTTACAAATTTCAAAATGCTGATAAAAATGTCTACATAATGACACGTTTCGGAAAAGATGTAGAATAACCATGTAGCCAATCTAAACGTTCTTACAAGAAAATGCAGAAGGTTTACCCAATTGTAAAGCAGGAGCGTTTTTCGAGCCTGAAAACAGTCATGGAAGGCAACGCGATACCACCACGATGCTGCTGAATCTATCCCCAGGATGTTTTCACCTCATCCGAGGGTGGAAATCGTCAACGTGCTATATTTACCTTTCCCACCAGCACCATCTTCCATGGAGTAGCAGCACCAAGACAAACCAATGGAGGTTTAGAGCTCGCTCTACTGGCTATATACTATAGAATATAATAACTTAGTTACAAGTATTAATACGGAATAATGTAAAAATGTAAATAAAAAATCATAAGACACTTTAAACAGAAGAACTGATCGACTGATACGGTAAATGGTTCATGACCACCATATTCAGATTTGTAGCTTATCCGCAACGGGAATGGGCTGATGATGATGAGTCACGGAATTTAAAAAAAAAATCTCATCCCTGTACTTAGTACTTAGTGCTGTTATTACGTTCTTTTACTATTTTCGACAACATTTCCATAGATACACTATTATAATGGATTTTGTAATGATAAAATTAAAAATCACTAAAAGCCAAAAGAGTTTTTTTATAATATATAAAGACAAGAATTGTCACCATCAAAAACATGAAAAAACGAAAGCTAAATTTAACATCCCATTTTATACCTAATCTAGTCTGTACTCGTTAAATATAGTTTTAAATTTTATATTGGTATTTTCTTCGATTGTCACATATTTCTACTGTACCGATCTGAGGATCCAGTATCGGTAACGTTTTGTAGTAAACGTTGGTTAGAGAGGATCCCCGCGCTTCCACCCTCAGAGACCAAGTAGTTTTGGCTTTGGGTTAAGGGTTGAGAGGTTATACCGGTGTACAGCCTCATACACCAAATAGATGTTAATTCAGTAAAATGGTGGAGATTAGTACTGATTTATTATTTCAGACTTATTCCATACACAGGGTGTTTCAAAATTGCACAAAACAAATAGGTTGTTCTCTGAATGATGTCATAAGGGCGTTATTCTGCATCAAAAAATAAGAGAAAAACTCTAATATTCATATGTCCTAAAATCATTCATTTCAAAGATATTCTTGATCAAAGAATTAAAGATAACAATTCGTTTTTAACACGTGTAGATTTAGTATTTCTGCAACTTCTTTTTTATGTTACATCTTATATCTTCGTGAACATGAACTTTCGAACTCCCATGAACTTGCTGATTCTAAACGTTTATTTTTAGTGGTTGTTGCTTAGATTTTTCTTCGGTTTTCAAAAACTTGGTAAGGTGTTGGTCTTCTTTGCACGTGACCATTCTAGTTATCTTTTAATTACGTCTTGTGTGCTGATGTTTCCATATATTTCTGCTCAAAGTACCATATCGATTCGACCACGTTTGTTGTAAGTAGTATGGCAATACTGCGATTTTGGAAAATATGATCGTTAGAGCTAGGAAATGAATTACTGGGTAAGGTCTGAGTTAATTTTGGAAGAATTTATTAGGAAACTCTGAGATGAATTGGACTTTTGTTTTGGAAGTAAATATTTGGCATTCTGCATTGCTAAGTCTGGTTACATCTGTTCCTGTCCTTGAATTTGTTAGTAACTGGGCAGCATTTTCAGTTATAAAGAATGCTTGAGATCTTGGATATCTTAGTACTCGTGAGTCATGAAGAGTTTCCATTGAGAATCTTGCTTGGATTAATGCCATCGTTAGTAATGCAGCAAGGGTAGCTCCTAAATTTTCTCCAGCTTGTCTAAGCTGCTGTCTTCTTATAGTGAGAGCCATTTTTGTATGTTTGAGAGCGAAATGCGTTTTGATGATACTGTTGTGGATTACATTTTATCAATTTTCTTTCTTGTTCTTCGATGACGCCGTAGTAATCTCGTTTCGCATCCAAGTAATGGCGTGGTGGTGATCTTCATTTACTCGATGTGAAGACTTTCAATAACACTCCATCAGAATCGCTTCGGTACTCTCTTTATGAAGTTGTAAGAGTGGTTCTTGAGCTTCTCTCTTGGCAGCTCCTACGTAATTTGGTCGATCGAATGATGTAGTAGCTGTAGTAAAGCGTCTTGCTTTTTTCTTCGTAGTACCTGTTCCGTGAATTGGCCTACATTTTGTAGTTTGACCCCACTAATTTCCTCCATGCTGTTAGGTATGGTTGATCGTATGGACTGAAGCTATACTAATTGTAGTAAGATGGACCTTGTGCTGTTGCAGATGACCAGTCGAGATGGGAAGATTTTGTACAGGCATGTTCCTTCGATTTGTTCGCGATGGAGATGTCTCGGCGGTATTGGTAACTAGATAGGTAGATGTTTCTTGTACTATTGACGAAGAAGATGTTCGGTGGTGCTGTTCACCAAATGAGGTAGATGTACCTACTTGTTGACGAAAGCGTTGTCCCGGTGGTGCTGGTGACCAAGGATGGAGGAATTAAATTATCTCACCAGAAGTTTTTGAGCAGGTGAGCAAGACGAAGTGTGGTTCCAGCAATGATGGCGTCCACAATGGCTGAAATGGTGTCTGCTCTTTGTAGTAGTTGATGGATGGATCGTATCCCCTGATGATGAACTTTTCTTAGTTAGTTATATGGGGTCATATTTTCTCCATTCTCAAAAGAACTGGTATTCCGGTATCAGTGACTTTTTGTGGAGATAGCCGATGTACAGCCTCATAGACCAAATAGTTATGGCTACGATCTCCCGTGTTAAAGGTTGATGGTTGAGAGTCAGCAGGTTCCCAGGCTCAATGACCAAGATTAATACTGATTTATTATTTCAAACGTATTCCTTATACAGACAGATCAATAAAAAAACCAATTAGGGTAGGCTGTGATATGTGTTATACGTTTGGCAGTACTAAAGTGTATTGTCAGTCTATGTCAAAATTTGAGACTAGTAGGTTAGGTTTTGTTTGTTGTTTGACACAGACTGACGTAAAACTTAACCTGCAAATCGCGAATTTGACATAGCTTGACAATACACTTCAGTACTGCCAAACGTATAACACATATCACAGCCTGCCCTAATTGGTTTTTTTATTGATCTGTTGTTACATAGAAACTTTTACAGAGTTGGGATAAATAAATGAATAATGAACCGTCAACTTAGTAGGGCCCTTATCAAATCTTATGGGTTGCGAGATCTGCAAATAAACAGGAGAAAAAGCTATAGAAATAGTCAGGCAACAGGAGAAGGTGAATCCTAAAAACATAGATCATCGTACTGTACTTACGTATTTTACTGACAAAATACACAATTTAGTCTTGAAAAAGGTTGATTTGTTAAACTGCAGGCAGAAACTTAAAAAAAACGCAACCAAACCAAGCGCAAACCAGCACAACTGATGTAATAACATAAAAATGGTCTCTAACATCGCAAAACTAATTTTTATTTCTACGCCGGAGCTCATGAGATTTGGCAAGAGCTCTAAGATGTGATAACTTTATAATGAACAGTTCGTTTACTAATTTCGGACATCTATTGCGCTGAACAGTATTATGTAACTGTGACCGAGAGCGTTGTGCCGACTAAAAATGCTAACTCGTTATGGCAGCACATTCTTGTAGATTGTTGACCAAACGAATTGCTTCAGACTCTGAAACGAGTTTTTAAACACATACATTTTGTGTATACAGGGTGGGGCGCTGAAAATCATTCTATAGCATCTTTATTAGTTAAGAAGAATTCGTGATATTAGAGTCGAGTGTGCGCTTCAGCAAAGTAGTAAAATCATAACCTTGACTGAGACAACTGAGTGGCAACAATAATCAGTAAATGGAGTAAAATCGAGCACAATAAAGTGAGGTCAAGGCGTCGGACGATGAATATAGAAAACATAGTTTCCACCAAGTGAAAGTTTTCAAGCGCTATTGCCAAACCCGATGAGAAAAATTTCTGGCTCCTGAACCAAAACACATATAACATCAAGAGAAGCCAGAGCGCTAGCAGAGGACTATTTAAAAAAAGAAACTTGGAAGATTCGAAGGAGTTCGAGAAGTGAGAAACCGAACTGCAACCAAAGGATTGCATAACCAAGACAACAAAAACAAAGAAATGGCAGAAATACTACTTGAGGAAAAATTGCAAATCGGTGGTCTAAGATATCTACAAAGTGCGAAGAAGCAGGCTCAAACAAACGATAGTGGTAAAACTGGTAAATTGAGAGGCAAAAACAGAAGTTATGAGGGAATAGAAGAACTGAAGGGAACTAAAATAGTAATAGATAACGATATGGCCTTGAGAAAGAGGCAGCTCCAAATGAAAATAAAGAAATCAGCAGAAGAAGAGAAGAATAACGGCCAACGCGTACGTACGAATTGGATGCCTACCAGAAGTTAATAATATTAATAAATATGGGACAGCACTAAGGACTTGCTATCCCACACTACAAAGTAATATGCAAAAACAAAAACTAGAGGGAAAATAATAACGAACGATGCAACGAAGTTATTTATTTATTTAAGATTAAACAAACAAAACGGGCATAGGGCCAATTACATTGTTTGTGTTTAACAGTTTACAATATTGCAGGCGTATATATATATAAATAATAGAATGAAATAGATACTGTCAATCAGAACGGAAGTAATCTCACTCACCAATGTTATTCTCTGCATCATACAACTTCGGTATTTGGTTTTAAAACGTTTTGAATGACATTTAAAAAACGTCGATATCCGACGTTATTATAATTTTGTTAATTATATAAGACATATTAATTATAGGCGAATTATTTCTTAATTCGGTTCTGCAATATGGCAAATAAAGGAATGGGCGAGGCCTACACCTTAATGCAGGAATATAAAGCTTAATCAAGGGCAGCAATGTGGGACAGTCCATTCTGTTATGGATGCATTTCTCTTCTATCGCTTAGTCTGAAAATTCGAAACTCACCCCGCATATTTTGATATGCATGGTAGAGTGGATAACGATTATATTTCTTAAGACATAAATACTTAATATATTTATTTTGTACTGTTTCAAGTTTTTGTTTGTGTACTACTGCAGCCGGATTCCAGACCTTAGAGGCGAATTCTAATTTTGAACGAATAATCGCATTATAATGTAACGACCTTCGAGCCGAATCGCGTGCAGACAGATTAGACAGCCTTCCAGAACGACCTCGGAATAGTCGAGAATATCTCGAAGCTTCCAGAAGGAATCACCAGCGATATATATAAGCAAGCGCAGCGGAAGAGCAGTCATTTCGAATCTAGCTTTGAAGTGCGCGAAGTTTGCCATATAAATCATTCGTGTTTAAGCCGTGTGTAAATAAATAAAGCGTATTTGTTGTTAGAAATAATTCCTGTTGGTGTATAGATAATTTGTGTTTCGTATTAATAGTTCTTGTGTCTTTGTTAAATCGTTAAGTTAAATTGCTGTAAATAAATGCTTAAAACAAGAAGCGGAGTATAATTTTTAATAGCCCAGAAGATAAATCGTAACAATAATTATATACACAACACTGCCGAGCACCCAAATATGCACCTACATATATGCTAAGGCCGATGGCCAAAACCGGAAAGCGAAACAGAGTAGGACTTTAATCAAATATTTTATGTAATTCTTGTCTTGGATAATTTAATACCCATAGTTTAACTTTATTTATATACTTTTTATATGTTGTTTCATGTTTTATATGTAAAGGTAATGTATTAAATAGTTTTATGTATACAAATTTATAACTTCTCTTACCATGTTCTTTCTGGCAGATGGAATATCGAGAATTTTATTGGTTTTATTTCTGATGGTTGCCTCAATTTGATTATTAGCCACGTTTGGCTTGAAAACTAATTATTGTAAAACTATTTTAGAAAATAACTCTCTAATATCCATGACTTCTGCTTGCGTGAAGAGTTGATCTGAAATAACTCTTCACTCTTTTCGCAGTATTATTTTAAGATAAGTTTTTGTGCAACTTCTAAATTATAAAGTGTGGACTTATATACACTCCTCAACTTATAACGCCGTACGCTAGATGCCCGCATTAAATTAGAATCAATGGTGATTCCTAAATCTTTAATTTCTTCTAATCGTGCTATATAAACTGAACAGTTACATTATTTAAGATCACAGTCTAGATTATGTATAACTATTTTATTGTATTTTGGAAGAGAGTTTTTGTATGATGCAAAAGCAATAAATTTTCTTTTTTGATATTTATTGTACTATCCAACCATAATTTTATGTATTTTAAGTCCTCTGTTACTTTATTTTCCAGGCTAGCCCAGTCTTCAGCATCATAAAAAACTACCGTATCGTCTGCGTATTATATAATTTGCTGTCTTCTATTGGCCATAAGTAGATTATTTATATATATTAAAAATAAAATTGGCCTGAGTATGGTGCCTTGTGGCACACCATTTTTAACGTTTAATGGATCACTTAGTGTGCCATCGAGCCATCGAGCCTGTTGCGAGATGCGATTCCATTGGCTGCAGGTGCGAGCACACTTCAGGCATCTAGCGCGAAACCTTCACGTGGCGCCAGTTGGGAGCTAGCATCTGGCACGGGCGGTTGTGCTGCAGAGCGCACGCCAGCGGCGTTCCCTTTCGGCGTCCGTTGGCGTTTTGCGTAATGATATTTTCGGCCGGTGTTTCCGTATTGTTACAGCAAGATTTGACTTGGTTTATTGTGAGAGTTCTCGGCGGGCCGTGTAAGTGACAGGATGGGCTTCTGGGTGCTTGTGTGGTGTCTTTATCAATCGTCTATGCCGCTCGTTAACGTTCCGAAAGTTTGTTTGGCTAATTATTCCGGCTTCTTGATAGGGATCTCATCTTACGAGTGAACTATCTAACGACCTCGCAGGTTTTTGTGGTCGCCTAGGCGGCACACTTCTTTCCGAATAAATCGGGGATCCAATGGACATAGCAGGTTCCCACCCACAGCACGTCGACCCACAGCTGTAGCGATTGGTGCACGACAGCCCACAACAATTAGCGCTTACGTAACAATGCCAAGCCGCCTAATAGAAGGTATTGTGCGCTCCTATATTTTTGCATTAATCATTCATGTTATACGGCCAGCCGGCTCATTAGAATATGTTAAATTAAGCGTACTTGTTATCCGCCGCCTAATTAAGGCGTTGTGCGCTATTTTCCAAATTAATCCTTTGTTTTATAAGCCCGGCTATATGTTCATGTTTTACTGCCAACCGGCGACGCATACGTTGAATTATTCGTCCGTGTGAAAGAGCTATTTGTAGTTGAGGCGTCCCCAGCTGGGCCTACCTTTAGGTCTAAATTCTAAGTAGATTGCGTACGCTGACCACGTCGGCATTGCTGTACGTTATGACCATGAACTTGGTCCAATAGATCTGTTTACTGTATTTGACTGATAATTTTCCCCTTGTGCTTGTGCATGCTTACTTAGAGGGTGACATAGTCACTGTGTCAAGATTGATGTAAGATGAGGCCTAAGAGCGGTTTATAAGTGTTGCAGGTAGGTCGACGCGCTTGTCGCTGCACTGTTGAAAGGCCAAAGTTTATACTTGAGTATCCTACCCCGTTTGGCCTTCAAGGTCCGGTTAGGCGTGGGTTTCCCCGATTGAATCTTGTGGCGTTCATTTATTTTGTAACACCCTATACATACCGTCAAACTTGCCCTGTGGTGTATCGTTTCTAGGACCACGCCCATCTCCCTGAGCGTATCAAGCCTTGGCCTTTAGCCTGTTTTGTGAGATTTCCAGGGTAAGTGATGACAATTACGGACTTGTCGAAGCAAAGGGGACTCCCCCAACCTAGAGTGTCACTAGAATCATTTGATACCGTAACAAATTTCAAAAGAAAATAAGAAAAGTCAATCGCATTTTAAAATCTCAGTAGTTAGATTGGGTTGCTAGGATAATACGAAGCTGTAATATTTAATTTCAATAAAAGTTAGAAAATTAAATTACTTTACCTACCCTTGATGTTAAAGTGCTACTTTATCTACCCTTGCTGTTAAAGTAACACTTGACCTTTTGTTTTGAGTCGATCAAAGCACACTTTAACATTTGCTATAGAAAAAATATATATTTTAATTTCCATGACATCAACAGGGCCAAGAAAAATAGTTTTATTGCATTTTATAGTTGCCTCATTATCCAGTTCCACATTGGGTATGATTTGTTCGGCCATATTATCTGCAACATAATATAATATTTATTAAATTCATTAGCTAGTTGTCTGGCATCGTTAATTACTTTCTGATCAATCTTAATACTTTTTATGTAAAAAGTCTTGCGTCCCTAATTAAGAGAATTTCTAACAGTTTGCCACATTACTTTAGTATCCCCTGGGCTTTTATTAAATTGATTTTTATCTTAGATATTAGACCGTTAATTCTATTTCTGTAAAATTTATATTGCCTTAGCGCTTCATCATCTTGAATATTTGTATATTTCTGAAAAAACTGATCCCGAATTGTTATAGACTTCACTAGGCCATTAATTATCCAAGGTTTTCTCTGAACTTAAATTTTTCTCTGTTTCACTTCCACAGTACTTAATTTTATGTAATTTGTAAGTTTGTTTAGAAAATCATTTGTTATTTTATTTAAATCCCCCTGCTCGAATGTTTCACTCCAACTCTCATTAGTAAAATATTATTTAAGTTTTGTAAAAGTTACTATCTTCTTAAATTTGTTATCGCCAATAACCTTCAAAGAATTAATACACAATAATATCGGAAAATGATCTATGATTTTAGATTCCATAATGATTGGGATTAATGCATATCAAACTTAGTTTTCATAAATATGTGATCAATACAAGATTTTGCTGTATTTTCAATTCTGGTGTAATCGTTTATGCATGATACAAATCCACATTCATACAAAGAATTCAGATAAGAGTTTGATGTTAGTGTATCGCGTAATATGTTTAGATTAATATCTCCAACTAAAATTTCCTCTTGATTAAGACACATCTCATTCAGGTACGATTTAAAATGTTCTAAAAAACTATCTATATTCGTAAACGGTGGTCTGTACACAACTGTTAGACAAATGTTTTGATTTTCGAATTTTAAGTGATAAATACAATTACGCCATCATTCTGATTAATTTCACCGTTATTATAAACAGCAGTGTATCCAAGTACGAAATTTTCAGTTGTATACCCTCAACGTCTCTGACAATGCAATAATATCTAACGAAATAGAAAATTGGTTTAACCACACTTGCAATTGGTCGAATTTTTTATTAAGGCTACGAATACTTGTGTGACAAATTTTTAAGCCTGAATTGTTATCTAACTTAATATTACAGCTGTTAACATTTTCCAAGCGTATCGAACTTGACTAGATTTTGTGTTACTTGTTAATCTTGAAATTAGAAAAATGATTACGTGAAGGACTTGATCTCCAAAAAAAAATGATAAATGTAATTACCTCTATAAAAGAAATCGCCGTCCTTAAAGTGCAAGCTGCATACCTTCGTATGAGGTGAAATCTTTTTCCCATTTTTAGCAATACTGCCCATTTCTTACATATTACTTTATTCGTTCTAGGAAACTTGTGCAAACTAATATCACTTTTGTACGTAGATGAACACTGCGCAACAATTATTTTTACTTTTAGAAACACGTGAGGTAGTTGCCATCGCATTGTTTTCAAATGATAGCTGATAGCATAATAGTTATTTACGCACAACCGGGCCGAAAATAAAAGTTTACATCTTAGTTACCACGACCGCAAGTACAACTTTACGCGCGGCGAGCGGTAAAGTAATTTGAGGGCGGTAAAATAAAAACCCGGGCGCAAATTACTTTACCGCCCGGCACCTTAACTGTGGTAGCAATTGTTGGCATTAAAAAACCTAAATTTATTCTAAGTGTTTGTTCCATGAAGTTGTGCGTAAAACGTTGTACATATCTCAGGCTGGAAGTAGATTACGCCCTTAGCCAAATAAAGGCCCTCCTCCGTCGGGCTGTAATCCTACTCTTCCGCCCTTCTGTACGTAATAGTTATTTACCCCGTCCCAATTGTTTGCAAGTTTGGCCACTTGGCGTCGTATCGATCTACACTCTTCTACAGTAGCTGTATACAAGAAAGTATTGCCATTGGGATGTATTCGCCGCTACTGGTCGTGGTACTTGTCAGCCATTAACAGGCAAGATATTTAGTTACTTCTAAGTTGTTCCCAAAGAGGTTGATAGAGCCTGTTCATTTCGTTATGGAAAAAACAAAACCTTTCACATCTGACAATTCTAAATTGTCAGTGTCAAATAATTCTTTAGCGTCGCAAGCGGGTGAAATGTTATCGGCTATTGCCATAAAAAACTGATATGCTGTACAGTATTTAAATGTGACAATTTAGAATTGTCAGATTTGAAAAGTTTTGTTTTTTCCATAACGAAATGAACCTTAGAACACAAAATAGACAGGAAGGCGCATTTCATTTAACTTGACTGTAACATCTAGGCGACGGAAACTGCCATTTTGAAAACCCATGTATGACTAATGATGTGTGATACCGGTTTGACAGTTGTGGGTTTTAGTTAGTTTGAGACTAATTTTGGCTGTTCTCAGACCCCAAATACCAGGACTTTGGGCATTATATTCCATCAGTAAGTATTAATATTACTTTTCACTTCAAATAGAGAGATAATTTCTCTGAACATGTCACTTGTCATACGTACTTGTACACAACAATAGTCATGGGCATAGAAGGGAACGTATAATGGGGTCATTATTTGTAATCACACAATCTGAGGAAGCAATTTAAATTACAGACAGTGACTGAAGTCACACAAACTCACATGTAGTCATAAATCACATAGTGTAAAGTGCACTTAATAAAACTGTTGAAATTGTTTGCTGCACATGCACCCTCTCGATATGATACGCCACTGCCAAAAGGAAACAACCATCCGCCATTTTGAAAACCTATCGCGGTCGCACGGATTTTTTACAAATGCGGCTTCCTGTTTATTTTCTGTTCTAAGAAATGAACAGACTCTAGTTCCATTTGGTTTCCGTTGGTGTGTGCGCTTAGATTGATTCTAACTGAGTTTAAATAACCTCAACTAGTGTGTATATTTACACCAAACTCAAATACGTAAATTACAGAAGTGATTTTTGCAAAAGAATAGTACGCTGAAACCACAGAGCAATAACTAAAACCGGCTGTAAACTTCGTACAACACCTTAAAGCACAATGAACGAACGCCAATTAAAAATGTCAATATCAAAACATAACACTGCACGTATAGCCAGTATCAAATAGTTAAAATAACTAACTCCAAAATAATGACCATTCAAAAACGTTTAATCATTTCTAAAGACACTGTATATATCTAAGCTCAAATTAGTTTCAAAATGGCGGCCAACAATCGTATTCCACACTATCTTGTATGTAGTCACTGTACACCCTTCGCGGATAAAGCAGTAAGCTACTCTAGAAATGGCGTCGCCAGCGTTGATTAACAAAAACTGCGTCTTAATAAAGCCTATCAGCTATCTGAATGTTGGTAATATGCAAATTATGGCCAGTTCATGAAATTGGCGCTGGTTGACACCGTTTGATAAAGTCACTAGATCAATACAATAAGCGTAACGTACCGCCATTCCATTCCTCGCATGAGAAGGTGAGAAATTTTAATTAAGCGTACTATCATCACAGGCGGCGGTGAATAGTTTGCCTGTTTGTCTAGTTGCCGCTTCAGTAGATAATATACCGGGTGATTATAAATTGTTGTGATTTTTTTTCTAGGTTGGCACTGTTAATGTTGGTTACCCTGCTGTCAATTTTCTCCGTACGTCACAATTGACATTTACATAGGCGTACCCACTTATCAATGACATCAAGAGTAAGAATCTTGAATTTATTGAATAAATTGGAAAAATAATGTATTTTTGCGTTGATCGTAATTATCCTTTATCTAATAGACTTGTCTTTCCGGGACGCTGGTCCGTCCGGGACGCTGTTTTGTCTGTCTGGGACGCTGTTTCAACAGCCAAACCGTAAGATATAGAGAAAAAAGTTATTAAAGTTACATGTTTGGAATGGTCATGTCAGGTCAGGAACCGAATTTCAGTCACGTGACACTTCCGGTTTTCGAGAAATCACAAAAAAGACCGTTTTTCAAATAGAACGCGTATTAAATAAAAACTGTTTCAGCAGCCAAACGGAGCTGCGACCCTCTGCGCCTTAAAACCTCGCTCGGTTAGTCAACCACTTTGACACCTTCCAGCTCTGGGTACAGTTTTTATTTAATACGCGTTCTATTTGAAAAACGGTCTTTTTTGTTTTTTTTAAATGAGACATTTGTCTCACTGGACTGCTAGTTGTAACTAACTCGTATGTTAATCGGCTAAATAAATAAAAAACGCGCTCGCTAACGCGCGCGTTAAAATGTCTCGATTATGAATCGCTCTCATTAACATACTTGTTTGTTTAAATAACTACTAAAAAACAGTTAAGGAAAGCGTTTAGAGCAGTTGTTCGAAATCATGCCCATCTTCATGTAAACAACAGTGAATTCTTCTATGCAAACTACTAAAAATATTTCTTAACATTTCAGGCCCTATGTTTGCCTCTGCAGCCTCAATTGCTTGTTGCAGGTCTTAGAAATTCTGAACTGGATTTCTAAAGACTACGTTTTTTAAATAAGGAAATAAATATAAATCAAGAGGAGTCAAATTAGATGATCGACTTGGACATAATCCTACACTAACCAATCGCTCTGGGAAAAACTGTTCTAAATTTTGAATTGTTGCTCATGCCGTATGGGCAGCGGCTGAGTCCTGTTGGAAATAACCATTTGTTAGTTTCACATCATTCAACTGGTTTATAAATGGTTCAAGGAGTCTTTGGTATCTTTCAGCATTAATTGTTTCATTAAAGAAAATTGGGCCAATAATTCGCATTCGGGACATTGCAACCCAAACATTTACTGAATGCAGAGGCACGTCAATAACATTGTGGGGATTATTTGCTGACCAACTTCTATAATTTTGAGAATTTAGATATCCATTAAGATGGAACCAAGCCTCATCAGAAAAAAACAAGATATTTGTCGTTATTTCGGGATTGTTATTATACTAATGACAAAATTGGATTCTTTGAAAAAATCAGAAGGTAGGAGTTGTTGGACCATCGAATATTTGTAGGGATGTAAATGCAAATCATTTTTCAGGATTTTTTCAGGATCCATATAGACCAGGCGCTAGAGTTTTTTTTCGGGAAATAATTAGAGGAAAGCTGCAAATGGCTTTAATCGCTTTATTTAAGGTCTGGAATGAACATATTAAGTTTTCCCCCTCGAAAGACCTGAGCGTTGGCCGCCATATTGAAAAAAAATGCAAAATTGGAGTTTCTCGCCAATATCTCCGTTTGTGTTAGTCTGACAGGAAAAATACCTATTATGAATATTAAATATGATTGAATTCTTTACAAAAAAATGTCCTTTATACTTTTGTTTAAAACTTGTAGTTTAGAATCAATAGCCGCGAGAAATGTGGTACATTGTTAGAAATAAGGTGTTCCAGGAGGTTCACCAAAATTTTGGGTTGATATATGAACATTTTAATTCACATAATACACATTGATACGTGTATACGTACATTGTACAACACATTTACTGATATTCCCGGTTAAAAGTGGTGGGGAAACTTTATTTTCGCAATTTATGTTTGATAACGCTGATGTTAATATCAATACGATAGATGAATACCTTTCATGCGATGGGGGGATTTAATGCGTAACTCCCTACAGCTCTGTTTCTTCGGGTGCAGAAATTACAAGATCAAAAGAAATTCCAAGTGCGCATGCTGTAGGACAGTTTGGCAATACTCAATTAATATCTTTTCAAAAAACCGGAAAATCGGAACTGTCAAACATAAAAATAGAAGATCTAAATGAAAAAAATCCAATCTCCAACGAAGTACAGATATTGCCTAGTGATTTCCTGTGGATTTATGGGAAGTGGGAAGATCTGCTAGATACTCCAGGATGGAATGGCATGATGGAACGAGTCACATCATTCAAGAGCTACTCAAAATCACATATATTGTGTCTTCCATTCGTCAATTCTCCAAGCAAGTATGTCACGATATATACGATACTACTCACGGCAGCCGAAAAATGCAAATCCTTAAATCAAAGCTGCTGCTTCGTAACATTGGATTAGCCACTCCACATTAAGGCTAGAGATATAATAGCTTCCATCTCCGTTTATGGGGGGATTGGATACATCATGGATGTAAGTGGATTACAAGGGTTATTCAGTGTCGTGTATGCTGCTGGCACCTGGCTTTGGCAAAAATGATCTTATCTGCACTTTATTTAAACGTTGATGAAGAATCTGCACTACAGGAAGCCGTTTTGGAATCGGAGATCCTTCTTTCATAGATAAAATTGAAGCAAAACCTTTCAAATTCGCGGAAAAATTAAATTAACTTCAATCGAATGGTACGACGGCAAAACTTTGGGTCCAATATTTTCATATGTCAACAGTCCAAGTTCAGAGAAGTAGAGACTGGCATTTACACTTGCAATGCATACAAAAATGTGCCATATCTACACGCTTGTGGCAATTTTTTGTATGCCAAATCCTGCCAATTATACCTTCAGGTTATGTTTGATCTTGAATCCAGACTCCCTTCATTGGATTGCGAACGATTTTTATCGAATGGGTTTTTTACGATCCGACGCTCTGAAAAATTCTGGTGCGGGATATGGTCGGATATGACTATCAAGCAAACCCTCATGAGAACGATGAAGAGCCTAACATAAACGAAGATATTGGCGAAAAAGTCCAAGTTTTCTTCTTTTTTCCAATATGGCGGCCAACGCTTAGGTCTTTCGAGGGGGAAAAATTAATACGTTCATTCTAGACCCTAAATAAAGCGATTAAATCCATTTGTAGCTTTCCTCTAATTATTTCCCGAACACGTCCTTTTTTTTGGCCTCTAACGCCTGCCCTAATGGGAAAGACCATAAACTAATGGAAGAGATAGAAAAAGGTAAAGTCATGGTTTATTCAAAACACAAATCCACCTATTTGTTGGGATAAACGACGTATGGAAAGGTGGGAATTTTGGGCAATAATTTGATTTGCATTGTCTACAACTACCGCCGCACGTCCAGTAGACTTGCCGATTCCTACATTACCAGTACTGAAAAAGCGTTCTACTACTCTTTCACAATGTTGTTAAAAAACACGATAATCCACTTCTTCTGTACATTTCGACAAACTGATCGCATGCCGATTGTCGTGAATATTCCCAATCACCGTTTTCATTTCTTACGCCAGTTCGGAAATATTCTACAATCTACAGTAGAAACAATTTTCAGGAATTTTT
The DNA here is from genome assembly GCA_940337035.1 of Agriotes lineatus. Classification (NCBI taxonomy): domain Eukaryota; kingdom Metazoa; phylum Arthropoda; class Insecta; order Coleoptera; family Elateridae; genus Agriotes; species Agriotes lineatus. Next base: position 29,300,435 of record OW679199.1, read on the forward strand.
TATTTCATAAAATGTATAAATAAATAAATATCAAAATGACGTTTTGTTTATATTCCATACGCCAATGCGTTGTTTTAAGTATCAGTGTTGTGTCAGCGCTGGTTGTGTACTCAAAGCCTGTGCAAGTTGTACTGTTCTTTATTACCCCAAGTTACAGTCAGCATACATAGCTAGGCAACACACCTTACATAACTTTATACCTATCATTTTTACTTCCTTTTACGATAAAGGAAGTATTGGATTCACCCCAAAAATTCGAAATTGAGTGTTCAACAGATCTTCACGTTTTAGAGTCCCCTGATCCCAAAAAACATATTTTTTTTCATTGGTCTGTGTGTCTGTCTGTGAACAGAATATCTCAAAAACGAAAAGCGGTATGGCGTTGAAACTTCATTTATAAGTTTTGTGTACTATGTATATGAGACAGCAAGCTTTTGAAAAAAATCGCATAACCGGAAGTAGGTGTTTACTCTTGTGATTTTTCAGTTTTTTTCGATTTTTTCAAAAACGGCTCTAACGATTTTTTTTAAACTTTACATTTTTATTACATTTTGAATGTGTATTGATGTGAGATAGGTGATTTTCCAGTTGAATACTTCTAAAATGGGTTTCTTTTGTTTTTTTGTCTATTTTTTTTATTAACTCTTATTTTAAATAGAACACCCGGTATATTATTACATTTTTGAATTCAGCTTAAAATTCTAGAGAAAATTTGTCTCTTCAACTAACGCTCTATTTTGAACCGTTTTTGCAGAATTTGTAATTTTTGAAAATTTTTGACAAATGCTTAAAACATTTTAAATAAAATTTTTGGCTAATTATAAGATCACTGTAAAAGGAAGTTGTGTGCGTGTATCACACCAGATTTTTTTACATTACAATCAAGTCTACCAAAGTAATATTTTGGAAACTTTATCAACCTTCGAACAAAAATCACAATCATTTTTGATCACCGGGTAGTAGCAAACTAATTAAAAGTCGCTGCAAGTAAGATACATGATTATTGTGTAATTTTGTACAAATATATTACAATTTTAGAGGATTTTGATGGCCTAATTCGCTGAGAACAACACAAAGAACGATTGAATGGGCTGTGTTAGGAGTAAAATTGGCCCCTTTCAGACGAAACGACTTTTCGCCGTGCGCCGTGTACGGCAGAGTGCCGTGCATTTTGAAGACTATTGATTCATATGGAGCCTTTCATACGAGACGGCCACGATTTAAGCCGTACACGGCCGCCGTGAACACCACGGCGTATATCAAGCTCGGACACGGCGCCGTGCCGCACGCGGCGTCTTGATATACATTGTGGTATATGGAGGCTTTCAGACGGAACGACTTTCCGCCGGTGAGATGGCGTATCTCATATTGGTATTTAGTCTAACGAGTTGTTCTTGCACTTTATTCGAATGTTGCTATTAACATTCTAATGTAATTGAGTCATTCTCAGTCATCTATTACACAATACTGAAAAGTGAGATACGATTAGAAGCCTACATACGGGGTGTTTAAATCGTAACATCGTTCATAATAGAGATATTGAAAAAACTTCGTTTTGTTTTAAATACCAGTACGTAGCCTATAAAGTGTAATCCAATTTAAACCATGACCTTTTATTTTTGAGTACTGATACACTACTTTGGTATTTTTAATGGAACACCCTGTACATTTTTAAATATTTTAAATCAGTGATGTGGTAGTATGCTTAAAATAAAATTTGGAAATTTATTATTTTGTTTTAAAAAATGCCCAAATTAGGCCATGACACCCAAAATCACTAACAATCGAACAAGAAATGCAAAAGAAAGTTTACCTGGCTCTCCTCATGGACGAATTATCGCAGCACACGTACTAAAACAATTGAAAACTATTTTTTAATGAAATAATTATGTTCGCATTATATTTAAAATAAAATATTTTTTTTAAAGCGAAATGAAATGGCGAATATGGATCATCGTTGGAAAGTTTTTTGTTGTAGTTTTCAACTGTTTAATGAAACTCATATTGTTCCATTTAAAAAACAAAGTTTTAAATGGTTTTAGTGCGTTTGATGCGATAATTCGGCCATGAGGAATATTTGGAGCCAAGTGGAGTTTCTTTTGCTTTCCTTGTTCGTTGTTTAATAATTTTGTGTAAGTCATGGCCTACTTGAACTAAATATTTTTTTATTTTAATAAAATAACGAGTTCTAAAATTTTTGTTTGAGCATCTGTCAAAGTATTTTTACGCTGATTTCAAATATCTACAAATATACGGGGTGTTCCTTTAAAAAAAACAAAGTCTTGTCGCAAAAATAGGAAGCCATGACTTAAACTGATTTATGACAGTGTGTAGGCTGAATACTGGCATTTAAAACAAGAAAAAAGTTTTTTCAATATCTATTATCAATGAAGTTACAAGCTGTCTAGCGATATACAAACACCCTGATACATCACGGCCCATAACACGCCGTCATGTTCGCGAAAAGTTGTGTGCTCTACGGCGCATCTTTGGAATGCACGGCACTGTGCCGTATACGGCGCACGGCAAAAAGTCGTTTCGTCTGAAAGGGGCCTAAGCTTACGGAATCACATACGAAACGAAGAACGAACGTAGAGGGTGTAATACAACGAATTGCGAACTAGGAAAAGCTTTGCCACTAGATTGAATTGTGTTGGTACATACGTTTCAGGTTATTATTTTTGCAGTGTGGTTAGGTTTCATGTTGTTAATTATTTGAAATTGTAGTTCTGTTTGTTACAAACTGAAATTGTCATCAGTTCAATGTCTATCTAGTTAAAACTAATTTATAAAATAAAATTTCTAGTACTTATATAATAGGAACAACTGAAATAATTAAATGTCAACTACTCAACATGAAACCTAACCTCACTGCAAAAATAATGTACCAACACAAATCAGTTTACTGATAATACTTGCTGCCAATTGTTTCTTTAGAATTTCGCTATTTGCATTTCCATATAAAAAAAATTGGACTATACCAAGGCCATGACACTGGGCCTATAAAGTGACCTTTGGAATAGCCTACCACAACTTGGCAACATGGCTGTGCCACCCTTTAACAAAAAAAAACTAGTGTTAGTCAATAAATGAACAATCTGTCAGTGCACTATCCCTGTAATTGTGATATATGCAAACTGAAGAAAATCTAGAGAATCACTGCTATTTACATCGTAGTGCGTCACTTAAGCGTAATATTCAATTTAAAAACAATTCCTAATGGGTATGTATAAGCCGTTCACGACCTTTTTGGGACAGAGTTGGCTATGCTTTTTTCTTTTCATGTTGGACTAACTGATTCGGTGATGTACCGGATGCAACTTTATTTTTTTGTCAGTGTCTATTCGACATTTTTTTGCCACCGCATTGCCAGATTTATTATTTTAATATTCTTAAGAAAATAAATGATTTATCAAGTGTGCAAAAATAATTTTAATTTCCGTCAAAGGAAAAGTCAAATTGCTCAAATTAATTTTGTTACAACAAAAAATTTAATAAACCGATAACTCGAACTCATTGGTAATGCGCAATCGCGTACAGCTTTAATGGTTTGGGTAATGGGCTAACGGCCGATTTCAGCAAAACAGCTGACCGCAGATGATTCAGTATTTGTTGTTTTTGAATTAATTTATGCTGTTGTGAATTCGGTGGTTGTGCTTTGAGTACCTATTGGTTATGAAAAGAATTAGTTGCAAGAATGTATTGCTATATTTGTAAAAACAATAATCCAGTGTAATAATGTATAATAATTTGCTACCTACTATACCTATTTATTACTATTTTAGTGTTGAAATGATATGTGGCAGATGTGAAAATCAACATGAAGTAAAATCAGCAAGCCATCCATTTCACAAGATATTTACAATTTTCAAATGTTAATTTCTATAAGACCAATATTGCTCAATTGCTCTACTAAATTGATTTGGCATCAGTTTATGATGTCTTTACCTTTCCACAACAGCAAGCAAGCAAGCATGCAGCAAGCATGTAAAATAAAGTGGCATATTCATATCATGTACACAATTCTTATCCAAACTGCAATAAACATTAATATTGAATGCTTTTGTTATGCATTATTTCTCATCTTCGTTTCTGTCGTCAATTCTCAAATCATTTAAAATTTTCATCCTTAATTTAAACAGAGATCTGACAACAATGTACCTATTCAGAAAATATAACCTTAAACTGAAAACAACCTAACCTAACACAAAAAGTGTCAATTTCCATTAGGGAGTTTAGTTACCACAGAGGTACTGCCAGCAAAATTACTAGATGGTCATAGCCTCACCTGACCCAAAAAGATCGTGAACGGCATATATCTAATTCTTCATGGCTAGATACTAATTTTGACTCTATCTAATACCTTAATTTCTTCAAAATAACTTGCCTGGAAGCTAGTGATATTGCAGTCAGAACAAGTCTCTTTATCTTATTACCTCTTTTAAAGCGCTTTTCACACACAGCATTAGCCTTTCCAATCCGACAGTTCCCTAATAAGTTGACTTGCAGCTTGGTACCTCAGTACCATTTCAAAGGCGTTTTTGTAACTTATAGGAACTACCTTGTCAAAATAGTGTTCAATGTCAAATATATTTCAAACAAACAAAACTTACACCCATATGCATATAAGCCGTTCACGACCTTTTTGGGACAAAGTTGGCTATGATTTTTTCTTTTCATGTTGGACTGACTGATTCGATGATGTAGCGGATGCAACTTTTTTTTTCTGTCAGTGTCTGTTCGACATTTTCTTGCCACCACATTGCCAGATTTATTATTTTAATATTCGTAAGAACATAAATGATTATCCGGCAACAATGTACCTATTCAGAAAATATAACCTTAAACTGAAAACAACCTAACCTAACACAGACAGTGTCAATTTCCATGAGGGAGTTTAGTTGCAACAGAGGTTCTGCCAACAAAATTACTAGATGGTCATAGCCTCACCTGACCCAAAAAGATCGTGAACGGCTTATAGCAAGGCGGTCTACATTGTTCCAGGCCATGACACTGGCTCTGTTGCCAGATTGTGTGGTAGGCCATTCCAAGACACACTAAGGTTTATTTGTTTGAAATATAACATGTGAGCAAATGAAAATGAAATCAAGCTTGGCTTTGAAATATTTGTTGTATGAATAATATGTTGGTGGCACTGTAAGTCTATGTCAAACATAGATGTAAAGTACAAGATAGAGAGAAATTCTGATAAAATACATTTAACTCGTGTTACATGGTGCCAGAAATAGCCTTTTTGGTCTCAAGGTGCTACAAAATGTAGAAAAGAAGTTATCGTATAAATAAACACAAATTAGAAAATATAACCTCAACAGTCAACACCTTATAACCTTATAAGGGGGTGTGCAGGAGTTTTACGGTTGATAATAATAGCAAACAAAACCATGCAAACAACAGTGTGACTGGTAGGTCTGCTAACAAGTTAAATGTTCAAGTAGCATCATTTTTCATGATAACTTTTTTAGGTCACCATTCTAATCGTTTTAACTTGTCAGAGGCTGGCTGAAAGGAAATTAATGATCCTGATAAAAGAAGTTTGTGAACACTACTTTGCTCTGAAACTGAGTTTGTCCGTTACAAGATGCACCATTTAGAAGAATGGTAGAAAATTACTTTGTGCGACTCCAAGAATGGTGTTCGAAGTGGCTGTTAGAGCTCGACAAACAAAAATGCAGCGTGTTGCACATGGGATACCACAACCCTAGCTACACGTATTATCTGAACAATGTGCTTATAAAGGAGGTTTATCAACAAAAAGATCTTGGGGTCACCGTGTCGTCGGATTTTAAATGGAGTAGCACCTATCTAGTTTCGATCGCTTTTAAAAACATGTCTCCTCAACTTTTAGCGAAAATTTATAAAACCTATATTCGGCCAATTTTGGAGTATGCGTCCTACGTTTGGAAGCCTTAAATTGTTAAAGACATTCATGCTCTTGAACTCACCCAGAGACGTATCGTTTATTCAACAGAATTATTGGAGAATGGAAAGCTCTTCCCAAGTCAGTTGTCTGTGCGCCTTTAGTAAACGCCTTGGACAAATTGAGTGGTTAATTTAAGCTAAGTTAATAACTGTACTTGTATAATTTGATTCTGTAAAATTTTCAAGTTTGCAAGTGTTGCTTGTAGAATCCTTTATCTTGTTATTTAATATAATATTGAGGTCCTGGGTGGTGTAGCTTGACCAAGCGTCCACGTTCGATCAGCAGAGTTAAGCAATGCTCTCTCTGGTCAGAACTTGGATGGGAGTTCCACAGCTGCATCTCTCGGCGCCTCGTGGTACGGCTATCATGGAAAAAAGTTGGTCCCGGCGGTCATAACAACATCATGACAGTCGTTAGTGGGGTTGGAAGTCCCCATAACTGCACAGCGACGCTTATAATTGGCCTAACGGCTGTTGGCTGAGTGCGAAATAAATAAATAATACATTATTATGTGCCTTCAATTTTAATTTTTAGTTAAGTTTAAATATCTTATTAGCTCTAGTTTTCGATTGATATGTTTTATCGGCTCAGCTGTCAAACATTATAAATAAATAAATAAAAAGGAAGCAGAACTTTGATACATGCAACAACGGGGAAAATGCAGAATCCGAGGTTAATATCCCGGCTATTGTTAATATTAATAATTATACTATACTAACCATAACCAAAATTATAATGAAAAGAGTTAGCAGTGTAATTGGCCTCGGATTCTGCATTTTAGCCCAAAACAGTTGGTTATTAAATAAATAGCCGTGTTTATTTGATTGTGCATTATGAAAAAGGTCCATTTTCAGAAAAAATTAGTCAACATCTGGTATTTTTCATTTTTATGTGCCTTGCAAGGATTTGTTTGAAGGTTATGTTACTCGAGCCACCCGTGATTTGGTCTAAGCCAAAATTTAAAATTGGTAATTTTTTTAATATTTATATCCCTAATGGCATTAGGAATGATTATCAAAAAAATTATCTACCCAAGTAGTGATGCACATACCCGTAGTCTCAAAAAATACCCCTGAGACTGGTAGTAGCACTGCTTTTTGGCTATTAACTACAAAAGGGTGCATCGGAGAAGAAAATTTAATAGGGATAAAAATATTGGAAATACAAGTTTCATTAAGGTATGTCTTGTGTAATCTGCAGCAAGAGTGTGAAATAAGTTTGAGCGTACAGCATGAAATGTGCTCGCTCGTTTAGTTTCTGGTCAATATCGCAAAAACAGGAGTTTTCGATAAAAATGGATAGAAGTAAATTTGTAGAGCACAACATTTCTTTGCAAGAATGATAAATTAAATTGTTGCACCAATTTTGAAAGTGGTACTTAAATTTTTTGGAAAAATACAGTTAAATTTACTGGTATCTCTTTTCCACACCACCCATGATGTAGAGATTTTGGCGCATTTTTTTTATAGTGGTGCCCCTGTAGGCATAAATGCACTTATTTGTTGTAAAAAATATCACTCGGAATCAAAATTAACTTTGCTATTTGAAATTATAGTTAATGTTATCATCATTTGGAAATTTTTCCATTTGTACGTTTAAATATGTTAAAGAATATGAGAATAAATCTTCTGCTTTTAATAATGTGCAGTCCTCAATATCATTCTATTCATTACTAAGAACTTCGAACTTTACAGTTAGGTGCCTTGAAAAACTGTAGGGAATCAATCTTTTTTGAAGCTTCGAAAGGGAACTTTTTTTGATATTCATTCCTTTCCTAATGCCATCAGCGATATGAATATCAATAAAAAAAGTTCAGGAAATTGTCCTTTGGAAAACTATCTACTTAACACACCGGTGAAAAGATAGATCTTCGCTTGAAGAATTACAAGAAATAGAACAAATTATGCACGTTCTCATTGCTAAAGTTGAATTTTCGAAGAATAAACTGTGAAATTGAATGACACTTCTGACGTTTTGATTTAAAATGTTCAAAATTAACCGTACAAAACATTGTATGAAATATGTTTAAAGGGAGAGAGAAATAAATTGATACAGGTTAGAATGAAATGGGGGAAGGTTCCGAACTCCGTGATATGTTATTTTAAGATTCGACTTACGTTTACATGTAGTGAACGTATCTTGTACTAATATATCCATGATGTCAAATTCGAGGTTAGCAGGTTAGGTTTTGAGTCAGTTTTGACACAGACTGACGCAAAACCTAACCTGCTACTCTCGAATTTGACATAGACTTACAGTGCCACCAACATATTATTCATACAACAAATATTTCAAAGCCAAGCTTGATTTCATTTTCATTTCCTCACATGTTATTTGACCTTAAAAACAATTTTGACACTTCATATATGTCATGCTGTAAGTTACAAAAATGCCTTTGAAGTGTTGCGTACCAGGCTGCAAATCAAATTACACTTCTTCGGTTGCTCCGTACGTCAGTGTCTTCAAGTTTCCATCTAATGAAACTGTGGCACAGCAATGGAAAGAAGTTTTACATTTAGAGAATTGGCGAATTGGAAAAACTAGTGTTGTGTGCGAAAATCACTTTAAAAGAACTGATATTAAGGGCCGGTTGCAGAAAGCAATGTTAAGTCTGGTGTTAGCTAACATCGCGTCAAAGTGAACAAAAACGAATCAAATCTCAAATGCTTATGGTAACTAATACATTAGTAAACAAAATTTGATGCGATTTTGTTCACTTTGACGCGACGTTAGCTAACACGAGACTTAACATTGCTTTCTGCAACCGGCCCTAAGGGTCATAAGATGAACAGACTTGTTCCAACAGCAATACCACTAGTTTTCAAGCAAGATTGGCATTTTGAAGAAGATGAAGTCAAAATTAGTAGCGATTTACTTGTAATGGGAAATTTGGTAGTTTTAAAAGAAAATCTGGATAAGAAGCTCGGGAAAACTTTACGGGAGTTGGGATGGCATTTCGGCGATGGAGAAGACAAAATTATTTTATTTAAGATGGATTTTGAAAAAATGAAAGTGAAAGCATCTGTTCAAATTAACAGTAATTTATCCATTAGTATATTTCATCAAAATTCATCATTCATTTCATCTTTTAACATAGTAAATAATATAAAAACATATTCAGATATAGAAAATATTATAGCATCTTTAAATGATGCACCTACCAAATATAGAACATGTGATTTCATTAATAGGCTAAAAGAAGAAATTGACGAGTTTCAACATTTTTTATATTCTGATCAAACTAATGATTCTTTTGATAGTGAAGAGAAAGTACAACAGCTAATGTTTATGTCGGAACAAATAGAATTAATTTTTAATAATAAGAAACATTATTCAGTTAAGACACTTATAAAATCGTTCATTATCTTTAATCAGTCCTCAGCAGTGTACGATTCAATCAGAGAAAATAAATTATTAAGTTTGCCCTCCCCACGACATTTAAAACGCTTAAAATCAGCTTTTAATATTTCACCCAGATCAGATAATGAAAATCTAAATTTTTTAAAATCAATGTCCAATGAGATGACGAATTTGGAAAAGCATGTAATTCTTCAACTTGATGAAATTTACGTCAATTCATCGATTCAATATCGAGGAGGAAAATTATATGGTATAGCTGAAAATGAAAATGCTAATGCAAAAGAAGCTAAAACAATTCAGGCCTTTCTTATTTCTAGTGCATTCGGAAAATTTAAATCTGTTGTTTCGCTAACGCCAGTAAAGAATTTAATTGCTGAGGAACTTCACAAACTGACACAAAAAAATATTGAAATTGTACTATCTTGTGGCTTTAAAATTATTAGTATTATATCAGATAATAACAGATTAAATAGAAATATGTTCGCAAAATTCTCTGATGGCAATGTTTTTTTTAATCTGGAAGATGCTCCCATATATATTTTGTATGATACGGTTCATATATTTAAAAGTATTAGAAATAATTGGATAAATTTGAAAGATTCAGAAAAAACTTTTGTGTATCCGTCTTTTGATACTCAAACGATATGTCGAGCAAAATTTTCAGCTATTAGAAATTTGTATAAAAATGAAGTAAATACTATAGTGAAGAAAGCTCCTAATCTAAATTATAAAAGTTGTTACCCAACCCATTTCGAACGACAGAATACTAAATTAGTATCAAATGTATTTAATGAAAAAACTATTGCGGCCTTAAGTACTGATGACAGCGAAACAGCAGATTTTATCAAAATTATATTAAAGTGGTGGACAGTAGTTAATGTAAAAAATCAACTAGTAGGTAAACTTAAATTAAATGATGATGCTAAACCTTTTACGAATGTAGATGATGAACGATTTGAATTTTTAGAAGTTTTTTTGGAGTGGCTTGAAAATTGGAAGCAAATATCATATGGCCAAGGCTTTTTAACGAAAGATACTTATCACGCTCTTTTTCATACTACAAAATCTTTAACATCTTTGATTAAATATTCATTACAAAACTTAAATGCTAAATATATTTTAACAGGAAAGTTTCAAACAGACAATTTAGAAAGAACATTTGGTAAATACAGAAATTTATCAGGCAGTAATTACAATGTATGTGTACAACAAGTTTTGGAAGCGGAGCATAAAATTCGCGTGAGTAAACTGTTAGGAATTCAATCGGCTAGGTATGGTCTTGTAAAATTTTCATTTGATAATATACCTACCTTGAATAATGATTGTGGTACCGATGCTTTTGAATTAAATAATAAATACTTAGAAATTCTTGATGATCTTCAAGAGTATGACCATGGGATAGATGACTCCGTTATTATTTACATTTCTGGATATGCTACATTCAAAATTTGTCGTAAAATTTCTTGCGCCACTTGTGTATCATATCTCAGCAGTGCCGACATAAATGATGATTACTTTTCTAAATTAACTAGGGGTGGTTTAACAGTTGCAAGTGATTTAATATTGGAATTAGCTAAATTTACTTTGAACATCATGAATGGATTAATATCAGCACAATATGAAGATAGTTTTTTAAAAGATAAATTTCACAAAAAAATTTTAACAGAATTAATTTTGCTAGCCATAAAGAGAAATCCAGTTTTAAGCAATTTTTTTAATTCGTCTTGTACTGTTTGTTCATGTAGCAATAGTCATATTTTAGATAAATGCATTTCCATTTTTTCAAATATTTGTTTAAACAATTACAGAAAGCTAAGAACAGATGCTTTACACCGAAATAAAGGTGAAATAAATTTATCAAAGAAGAGAAAAATACAAACTTTATTGTAATATTTGCCAGTTTATTATTCTGTCCATACTTTAATTTTATATTTAAGTTGATATTGTAAACCTGGTTTTCCATAACGGAAGGCAAAGATTTATTATAAAATAGAATTGTTGTCAAAAAAATAGTAAAAATATTATTTTATTTATTAACAATCAAACAAAACAGGCATTTCGTCTAATTACATTGTTTGTAGAACTAACTACTTCTATGTACTTCAAACTTAACAATAACTTAAATATCTTAAATGTAACTATAATATAAATACTTGTAATTAAATTAATTCAATTAATTAGGTACTACCCCAAGACAAACTACCGGCACGACCGCATCTTCTTATATAAATTTGAATCCCTACTAACACGTCGGCACTCGACACGGTAAAAGAGATTATGTTTAGGATTATGAATAAATGTATAGATTATGCAATTAGAAATTGTCACTGTCAATGTCAATGTTAATAACCAATATACGTCTTACTTGTTAAATTGACATATAAAAGTACTTTTACTACGATGTGTAGCATGTAAAAGATCCCTTGCTAGGGTTGGAACTCCTTAGTCTCCGAAAAATTCTAAGTAGGACTTTGATCATATGACCAAAGCAGTTGGTGTCTAAGGTACCTGGTACTCTGCATCCCTAGACCTTGTAATTTACAAACTAACTAACTAACTTTAATACAGTGAAGTTGAGGCCTACTTTATAACACAGCCATACCAATCATTTGTCTCGCAGTAGCACCCACCCATCTGAAAGAAAAAACACAAGAAAAAAAAAACTGTAACCTAATTATTTACGCATAGGCATAGACTTCAGGATAATCCATAACAGTGTTAGTCACTAGTTTTTTAAATTCATTCTTACTGTTATTAAAAATGTCAAGAGATTGATTCAACAGCGATATTTTGTTATAATATGCACAAATTTTTGTTAAAGGTGAGTATTTTCTAATATTGGTTCGATACTTTTTGTGAAATAATGTTTATTCGCAACCATATATGTAATGTTAACATTCCTGACCTCATTTGAGTGGGGGAAGTCGTACATTTCAGCCCGCTACTTCCCGCACTCACTTCCCGCTCAAGTGCGGGAAGTACATTCCCGACCGGTGTGTAGGTAGGGATACTGGGAATCTTGTACATCCATTCATGCGCGTCGCAACCTGTCGTATCATAATATAATAATTTTTCCAATTATTGTTTAGAATAAAGTGGTTGCGAATAAAATAGTATACAAACCTCGACAGGAAGTTTCCTTAGTCTCAAGATAATAGCTGATTTCAACGCTTCGCGTCTCAATCAGCTAACTAGTCTCTCGACAGTAATGAAACACTTCCCATCTCGGGCTGTAATATACTATTTCTGCCTTGATTTGTAAAATGATATATAAAATAATATTTTTGTTCTTAATTTCATAGAATCCCATAACTCATTTAATAATTTATATAAGAATACTAATATGATAGCACGACGTTGGATTAATTTCACTATCCCGAATTCATGTCTCAATCCCTGGTACGAATCAAAATGAGGCTGTATCCCGTACTTCTTGAAATGCAAATATGTATTTTAAGAATTTATTTTGTACAGTTTCAAGAGATTGCGAATGCTTGACACCACCAGGGTCCTACACAACAACAGCATACTCCAACTTTGATCGCACCAACGAATTGAACAAAACAATCAAAGTATTTATGTTCCAAAAATCTTTAAATGTTCTAATAATAAAATCCAAGCTCTGCATACTTTTTTTAATTATCTTTCCTACGTGAGTTTCAAATCTTAAATTGTGATTAAAATAAATGCCCAGATCCTTTATTGATTCAACCCTTTCCAGAGCCATATCATTCATCATATAATTAATAATGATAGGATGTTTACTAAGAGTGTAACTCATAACTTTACATTTTTCTAAGTTAAAATATAGTTTATTGGTGTCACTCCACTTCATAATTTCATTAATATCATTTTGTAATTTGTCAGTATCAGATGGCTCCTTGAGATCAATAAACAATTTAAAATCATCTGCAAATAATAAACAGTTACTATATTTAACATGCTTAGTAATATCATTGATAAAGATGAGAAATAAAAGCGGTCCGAGGTAACTTCCTTGGGGTACTCTTGATGGCATTCCAAAAGGATCTGACTTGGCACCATGCATATAAACAAATTGCGTTCTGCCTTTTAGGTAACTTGCTATTAAACTAAGACTACCATTGGATAAATTAAACGCAGCTGATTTCTGAAGCAACTCATCATGATCAACACAATCAAATGCTTTAGCAAAATCTGTATACACCACATCCACCTGATAACCCTGATCTAGCGATTCTAATACAAAATCAACGAAAACAGATAAGTTGGTCCGTACAGATCTCGCCCGCACAAAACCGTGCTGATCAGTACAAATTTCCGATTGTAGGTGATTATGTAACACATTATGCAGTATATACTCAAAAACTTTCGCAGATGAAGATAGAATAGAAATGGGCCTAAAGTTCTTTCTATTACGCGTGTCTCCGCTTTTATGTACGGGAGTTTTTTTCGCTACCTTCCATTCACTAGGGAACGTATTAGTTTTAATAGCAATATTGAATATTTGTTGCAATGGATAGGCCAAGACATCCGCACAAATTTTATAATGTAAGGAGGAATTCCATCTGGTCCAGCTGATCTTTTTGATTTTAATTTTCTACAGGCAAACCATTGTCCATGTCCAACTGCGGATATTTCAAAACGTATGAAGATTCAGGCCCATATACTGATTGAAAGTAAACTGAGAATTCCTGAGCTGCATCTCCTTTTCTAATAGTTTTATTATCATGTTTGCATTCATATGTTGTGACACTATTATTTCTTTTATTATTTACAAAATTCCAAAAAGCTTTTACATCTGAGTTTATATTATTTTGAATATTGTCTACATAATTTTGATATTCTAACCTTATTCTACACTTTGTCTCCCTACGCAACCTTTTATATTCAGTTAAATGAAAGTCACATTGATGTTTCCTTAACCTATGGAACTCCTTGTTCTTTAATGACATTATTATCTCTTGAGAAAACCATGCAGGGTATTTGTAATCTTTCATTTTCACCTTGGATACAGTAACATCAATAATTTTGTTATAGTATTTTACAGTAGAAGTCCGTTAGGATAGCCTTTACTGCCGAGCCAGAGAATTTGTGAGACGAGCTCGAAGAGCGAGTCGAATAATACTGGCGAGGCAGTAAAGGCCCTAACGGACGCGTATTGTACAATAGTTTTTGTAATACCTACATACAATTCGGTCATATCTATATTTTTCTAATTTATTTTCATAAAACGCTAGGTTTGTGTAATGACGTTTTAGAATGATTGAGAGTGCGTAGAACGTTGCAACTGTTGTTTATAAATGTCATTTATTTCCAATTTTGTGTATGGCTATAAGCAGTTTTAAGTTGTAACCAGCTCGTAACTTATGACATCTGTAGAAAATGATGAAGATATTCCTAAAGACGTTAAGATTGTGAATGAGCAAGTTATTTTAGCGTATGTTCAGGAGTTATAGCAGTCTTTTGCGCCTTCTTCTATGTGGAGTTGAAGGCTTGGTTGCTGCTGGATTTATGTGACAAACGTCACTTTGACGTTCGGCATACAATTTAGCAGGCCGTGGTCTTTACGGACACTTTTTACGGCCGGGCCGTAAAGAGGTTGCTTACGCAGTAGTAAACAGTCCTTAAAGAAATATTTAACAAGTAGGTATTACAAAAAGTATTTTATAATATTGTTTAACACAATCATTTACATCTTGCAAATGCCCTAGAATGTCCCAGTCACTATCGCTCAGCATCTAATACATTTGTAAAAAATTTGCCTTTGCAAAATTATATCTATATAATAATTGCTTCTCACATGTACGTTTTTTGGAGGTATCAACAGTTAGACACAATTGCAATGGTGGATGATGATCTATTGAAGCAAGTGGTGACTCCTCTTGTTCTACATGTATTTGGGTACTGGAAAGGACCAAATCAAGAGTTCTATTATTTATGTTTTTAATATTATTAATAGTAGTTTGTATACCAAGGCACTGAAGTATAACTTTTTATCACGAATGTGGATTTAGTTGCCGAGGCCCGTAGGGCCAAGGCAAATAAACCACATGAGGGATAAAAAGGAACTTCAGTGCCGAGGTGGTACACTGTTTTATTTGAAATCGAGAAATCATGAAATTACAACATTTTATCCAACTTTTGTAGGTTATGTTTGGTCGATTGACGTTTATCTGTCGCCTCGCCACCTATAAAAAAGTCGTAAAACAATGAATTACTTCACTGCCGATTTCTCGTATTTTAATGACGATTTCGGCGTACTTCACTGCCGATTTCAAATAAAAGATTTTAATCTGAACATTTACATGAATAAATTCAACTGTTTTGTATATCTGTTACCTTGTTCTAAATTAAAACTAGAATCAGTAATTGCAGGAATGTTCAAATCGCCGACAATGTCAATTCACCATTACATATCTCTTCAATGTTTTCTAAACTATTACAGAAATTTATATAAGTATTAAGACTCATAGCTGGTTCAATATAAAGTTCATTAATTGAATAAGTAATTTGCCGTTTTTCAAATAATATTGTAATTGAATCAACATTTTCAACGCTAATTGTTTTTATCAATTTAGCATTATAACACTTTAACACAGCTATTAAAACACCCCCGTCCCTATGTTGTAGCAACTCTATCACGATCACATCTAAAAATTTGGTAACGGCCATCAAATAATTCATAATTAGCAATATCCTCACTCAACCAGGTTTCGGTTAACGCTATCATATCATAGTGCTCAGTTAAGATTCTTTGAAAATTCGCTTGTTTTCGTTCTAAGACCTCTGACATTTTGGTAGTATATTCTAATTGTTTTCGACCCCACTGCCATGTAGGTATCACCTGATATCCACAGCTAAAATCAAAATAAATAATAAACACAAACAATGTAAATTAAATTCTCAAGATACAATCTACTTGGCAGAATCAAGTGCTTTAGACTTAATACTTGATGCTGTTCCCTGAATTTATTATTCCACGTTGGCGATATCATCATCAGATATAATCATAACCTTCTTCCCATTTTTATTTGCAAAAATTCTCCCGTCATTTGTCCACACGCACCGGATTCCAAATTTCTCGCTGGCACATTTCAGGAGCTGCAGCCGTTGCCTGGTTAAGTCCTCAGTTATTACGATGTTAGTGCCTTTCAGCTTCTTTTTATTTCTGAAGACTTCATGGCGATAACGATAGCTACAGAATGTTACTATTATCGGCCGGGGTCTCAAATTACCTTGAGAATTGTGTGGACCCACTCGATGGCATCGGTCTATCTGCTCCTTGTTTACCTGCACGCCAAATTCTTATCAAACAGCTCCAGCACTGTTTTGTCGATATCCTCGTCTTTGCGCTTTTTTACTCCAAATATTCGAATACTATTTCGACGAGTGTATTGTTCCAAATAATCTACCTTGTTGTATAACTCCTCATTTTTTGTTTTCAGATTATTCACTGTTTCTTCAAATTTGTCACATCTCGTTATCAACTTTTCAACATTTTCAAACCGCTCTTCAAGTTTTTTAGATACTGCGTCCACTATTTTGCCTATAAGATTATCCAATCCACTTCCGCTTTTAAAAAAGTCTTCGATAACGACTTTGGCACATGTCTTTATGTCAACTTGTTGACTTTGCGTAAACACCATCTTCAATTTGAGGATTTTAAACACAATCGAAATCAACGGAAACAGCACGTTCTCACGTCTACTCGAGTTGCCAGATCATGCGGAAGTGTCAACTATAAGTGGAATAGCAGCGTATTATTCATCCACTTGCTCAATTTCTGCATCTCTTACTCACTTTCTAATGCTCCAAGAAAAGGACCTCAGATTACCAGATTTGTCTAAATGAATAACCAAATTTAGGATTGATTTTAAATTTTAATCCAAAGAGTGAAGTACTATTCGGATTTTACCTACCCATTAAGAATTGCTTTTAAATCCAATATTACGGTGAAGTGAAGCACTACAGTGTAAATAACAACAATTTTGAAAGATTTTTTCAACTGGCATTAATCTGACAGTACACTGACAGATTGTCTATTTAGTGACTAAAACTAGTGATTTTTGTTAAAGGTTGGCAAAGCCACGTTGCCAGATTGTGGTAGGCCATTCCAAAGCTCACTTTATAGGCCCAGTGTCATGGCCTGGAACAATGTAGACCGCCTTGGTAGTAGCCATTATTATTGCAGAATAAAAACGTATTCACCAGGAAATATTTGCAATTTGATGTTCACTAAATAATAAAAGCAAACGTATTTTAAAATCAATCTATGTGTTTTGAACATTTAAAAGCCAGTTTATGTTTGTAGTAATATTTATTGCATATCTAGGATAAGCACGTATTCGTGTTACAGCGTTTTTGCATTAGCACCTTTACAAAGAGAATACTTAAAACTGGTCAAATGTGAAAAGCGTACACGCCAAATCGTGGTACCGTTTTTACGAGATCTAGAGTTTTTACAACCACGTTTATTATTAATGAACGTAAATCAGAGAGGTTTGGATTTATATGATCACGCTAACGTCAAATTGTGCTATACGACCAGTAACTTTTCTGAACAATCAGCTTAAATGTTACTTGGATATATTCCTGACGATGCAATTCACCTGTCATCTGTCAACAAGTGACCAATGAAAATACAGAATTTGAAGTTTCTTACCAATAAAACAATATCAGCGGATATATCTTCCTAGAACGTATTCAAGTGATTACTTTAAACAAATGTGATTTTTATTAGAAAAAGTCAATATTAGTGATCTGTTACTATAGAAATTCCGTAGTTTGTTGCTAGATTTACTGAAAACTAATTTGAAAAAGTAGTTTGCTTCATTGAATAGTCCCTCGAATGCCATTCTTAGTCAAAGTTGAGTAGATAATTTTTGAGGTGGTATTACTACTCATGTCCATTGCGCTTAGAATTAATTCGAACCCAAGCGCAATGGACATTCGCCATACCACAGCAAAAATATTCGACATAACTTTGACTACGCATGGTATTATAAGTGAAAATATTTCTGATATTCAATGCATTCAACATTGGCTAAGCCGATTACACACACAGATAATTATCTATGAACGGTTGTTTTTATACAGGGTGTTCGGATAATAGGTAACCATACATTGACGCATTAAAATAATTAAAAAAAACTTCATATGCAGTATTGTCCGAAAATCGTTATTGGCGTAGATACCGGCCCTTAAAGTTTAACTTTAACTCTCGTAGTATTTGAAATGTACGGCTAAATACTCTTCCAGAAGACTATATTTTGATATCTACATTGGTATTTGATAGTCGCACGGCGAGTATTGCCATTGTAATATCCATAAACAAAATCGATATCTGCATATTGCTGTACTACTCGTAATTCCTTCCGTTTTGGAACAATTAACTTATTTGATTCAAGCTCTTTCTACCTTTCAATGCAAGTGGAAGAAATAAACTAATTAAAACTGATACAATTATCAATATGGTAAAGAATGGTGCTATGTTGTTTAATCGCTGTTACCTTGATATTAAGAATTTATTGATATTAGGAATGTACTGCGACATTAATAAAACTTTGATCTCTTGTAGTTGGGTAACTACATGAAATACGATCAATGTCCATATGACATTTTTTACTAAAAATGACCTATCCAACAATCTGTTGAAGTTTGGTCCGCCCGTTATAAATCACTGTGTATTATGGCTACTCCGATAATATTACTCGATTAAAGTTTGAAGTCATATGGAAAACGGTACGGACTTATTCATAATAAACAACGACCGCTTATGCCATGCTAGAAACTGATGTTGAACTGAATCAACTTTATTTCAATTAGTTACTTGTCTCGACTAAGTCGAAAGAAGGACTGTAATCAGTGCTTCACGTTTCGGCGATAATTCCGTCTGTCTATTGGTTTGTCCGCTGTGCGCCTGTCCTTCTGTCTGTCCGTCTACCTGTTGGCGATATAGCTCAAAACTGTATAGGATTATTTATGTTTGCCTGGTTCTAAACCATACCATATACAGGGAGAACAGCTATAAAAAAGCGTAAATTTTTGCTTTAACTCAGAAATAGATGTAAGTAATAACTTGCACACAGTTCAGGTTTTTTGTTCTTGATTGAAATGGGACCCAATAGGTGTAGGGAAGGATCAGAAAGAAACGATCGTTGCAGACCACAGTCGGCGCAACGGAAAGGTGCAGCGATCGCCGCGCACCGTATTCAACGGAAGGGATATATATGTGCAACGATGGTCGTGGAGTGCTAGCGCGAACGGAAAGGTGTAGTGATTGCCGCGCACATCAGCAACGCAAACAGCATTGTACAGCAGCGGTTCATACGCGCGACACTAGCGAGGGAAGTTCCATGTAAAGCCTTCCACAGTTTCTTTTATTTTAAAACTTCTTAATGTAACTGTAAAATTAGTATAGTTTTTTTTCCTCGAAGATCTCAGCGCTCTGAAAGAGATAATATACGGGATATGTATTGAAATCCTTAGCTAATACGTTGCGTTCCGGGTCAAGTGGGTAAGGCGTCTCTCTAGAAATCAGATTCCCTTTGGGAGCGCAGATTCGAGTTTTACTGACTGCCCTATTTTTCTATTTGTGAATTAATACAATTCACAATACTCAATATTTAGTTTGAGTGTTTCAGCTTAATTAGAAGAATTAAACATTTTTTATATAATCGTATAAAAAAGATAACTTTTTTCAACAGTGACTGTTTATAGTACTACTAATTTTAACGTGCAAATAATTTTTTTTGCATTTTGACGTGTTCTGATAATATATTATGACAGGCTTTGCCATAAATTTGGAAGTCGATATAACCTAGAATATTTAAAGCAGTGTATGAGAAGTGTCACCAAACTAAATTTCTATATTTCTGTTGCGATCGTAGAAAAACAGCATATTACATACGTGTATAACTGCCATTATATCATGTGTTCCAAAAAAAATCATTCGCAGCATGCCATGATCAAATTGAAGTTTGCTGTAACTTGAGTGAAGCAAATAAATAACCATAAGTCAGAGAGAACTAAATTACATCTTGACCTAAAATATACAACACACTTAACACACTTAACAAAAACAATTTTTATTAACCGTTATGATTATTACACCCGTTGTTTTTGTGTACATGCCATCTTATTTTCTTTTTTGCTTGGTACAATTAAACTTAGTGCAGTCTAAACTTTAACCTGACAGATGTTTTTTATAAACAAAATGTGCAATCTGATATTCACCTACAGACTTAAGTTAAGACATGACTAGATTTCTTATCTTTCGAAGGCCTACCCTAAGTTAGTTTTTTTTAACAGAGGATACTAATAACATAATATACTATTATCTTACAGTAATGGCTTTTGATATATTGTATGCAATTGTTTCAAGATCAAAAACAACTATTATTAACAAGTGACTATAACGTTTTATTATACACTGCTACTAATTCTATAACAGTTGGCAGTTTGTACCGTTTTCGAACTTTATTGTACAAAATGCCGTACTGTAAGGCAAAATGTCATATTTATATCACACATGAGTAAGATGTTATTAAGCGTTCGTGTGTTAACAAAAAATCCCACTCGAGTATAATGACTCCTTGCTCTCACCTATTTTGTACATACTTATGTACATCGCTTAACCGTTAGTACTTTATCTAGCAAAGGTTATTCTTTTTGCGGGGCGCTTTCGTCCTTAAAGACGCATTTTCAAATGCAAATCTATTTTAATTAGAAATAAAGGCACCTATGTCATGAGCTAAAAAGCTAGTCTTATATAATTTTATTCCGCAAAGAAGATGATAATTTATATTTTAGTAGAAGGACGTATATAGTAACGCTTTAATTAAATACGAAAAGGTCACGGAATTTATATAATACTTTAGATTAATACAGCACAGTTGTTTATATTTTAGGTTAAATACGCAAGCCAATTCATTGCTTTCAGAAGAGCAAACCTCTAATTACCAAAGATTAATCACCTGCCAAGATATCCTGTCGAGATAAGTGAGTTATAGGTTTATTTGCATTACCCTGGGCATTTTGTTTAAAATTTTAGTTAAAATTCCAGATTCACATGGCAGAATATAAAATTGACCAAAGCTGCAAGGGCATAATTCTATTTATTTAAAGATCTTTATTTATAAATCGCTACTGCTATTTGTACTAACGTTGTAGAACCGTATATCAGAAAATTGCGTAATTTGCTTTAATATAAAGTTGTTTTTCCTATACCATACTAATACCATGCTAATGGTATAACCATATATGAAATTTTAAAAAAATTTATACCCTCCATTAATTATTACTATATTCATAAGTAAGTACTACCTACTTAATGATACTTCATTCTTACTTATGCAAAATGTTAGTGTATTTATAAATTTCTTAATCTTGAAGTTAACTATGACTAACTTTCAGCGTCTATTGGCAGCTATAACTAATACAAAAGGAAGGAAGAATTAGACTATTACGACTCATGAACTACATACAACTTGTAAATTAGACTGTGTGATATTTAAGTAACGCATAAATTCGGTAACTCCATTAATGTTCGTTTTCAGGAACAAATCTGAAAGGGGTGTAGAGATTGAAATTGAATTGCATATGTTAAAGTAATTTTCAGCGTTTTATATTACTTACTACTTTCCCCGTGTAAAAGTAGAGGGAAGTATTGTAATCTAGAAGAAAATCACTTTCTCAGATTTTTTCAGACGTTTTAAGGTTTTCAGATGACGAAAAACAGGTTTTTTCAATGTCGTCTCTTTGTCTGCCTGTCTGTTTGTCTGTCTGACCGTCTGTCTATCTGTCCCTCTGCCGGCTTCTGTCTGTCTATCTGTCTGTCTGTCTGCTTGTTACGGGTATAACTCTAAAACTGTTTTTAGGTTATATGCATCCCTGGCAAAAACCGACAAAATTTCGGTAATATACCGTGTGTCCACAGGAGTACGCACCGTAGAGATAAGATAATGCTAATAGAATATAAATATCAACCAGTGCTATGACCACCGTCCCTTTCTTTGTACCATTTATAACAATATTGTTTCATACAGTGGCGAGTCAGAAGCCAGAAAACAACGTTTTAGCGTGCCGGCGATCACAGCATCAGCCGATCTTTCTATTCTATTTGGTTATCCCTATGGTGCGTCCTCCTGTGGACACACGGTATATACAGGGTGAGCACATTAAAAAACTAAATGCTGCCCGTTTTTGCTTTAACACAGGTGCTATTACTTAACTGAGAATAAGGTTTTGCACATAGCTCAGGTTTTACACTAGACAATACAAGTATATTTTGAACCCAACATATACAGGTTGAACAACTTAAGAAAAATTTTCAAATTTTTACTTTAATTGAGAAATAGATAGTAGTAATAATTTTCTCACAACTCAGACTTTACCCCTGATAAAAATTTGACCTTACAAATACAGGATAAATGTTGTAACAGGCCAAAAGCAGTAGCGAAAAAGAGCGGTACGTTTAATGGAGCTGGATCGTAAAGTTCCGAGCGGTCCCGTGTGGCAGCTGGAAGTTCGAATTCCATCGCCGGTATTGTTTTTTTATGTAGTTCGCATTACCAAGTGTTTGCTTTTATTTTGTCAGTATTATTACGAACTTGAAGACGTTCTTGTTCTATTTTCCTATGAATTTGAAATTGGTTCATGTCACTAGGTCCACTTCTGAGGGAAGTTATGAATAAAGCCCTTTACAGATTTTTTGTGTTGGAATTATTGTCAAAATCAAAAAGTAACCATTAATAAGTTTTTTGTTTCAACTTCAGGTAACTAGTATTATTCTTTTAATTTCATTCATCTTCACTACACGAGTTAAAGCAGCTTTTTCTATTATTTTCTAATGTAACTTATTTGAAAAGAAATTAAGTATTGCTACAAAAAAAATAAGTTCTCTTTAAAAAAAATATGTCATAACATTTAAAACAAATGATATAAAAATCTGAAGATTATTTTATTATATTTGATGCTAAACCATTTTGAGATTTTTTCGGAAAACGAAGATTAACAGAGTTACCGAATTTATGGGCTATTTAATTCCTGCCTGTTTACAGGGTGTTTCCCAAGTAAGCCATCAAACTTAAATGTGGTATTCTATTTTTAGAAGAAAAGTTTCTATAAACGTATTTCCTAAATTGCTTCATTTTCAAAACACAGGGTCGAGTTAAAATAACAATTGTAAATAGCTTAACGTTTTATTAGGGAAACAGTTATTCCAAAAAATTATAAAATACAAATAATAAAAATGAAGTAACTAAGCAAATTGCAAAATAAATTAGAGCATCTGCTCAAAATGGCCACCTTCATACATAACACATGCCTCAGCTCTCCTTCTCAGTGTCTGCCGTACTCGCTCAAAAATACCTGGAGTATTACGTATAGTCTCGCATCCACCCATTATGCGCTGCCTCAGATCGCCTTGACCTTCAATAGGTGTTGTATAAATTAAAGATTTGAGGTGTCCACAAAAGATAAAATCTAAAGTATTTAGATCTGTGGATCTAGGAGGCCATGGTTGGTTTGGCATTTGAGCACCTCGATCGATTCATCGATTGGTAAACTCCATATTCAAAAACTGACGAGCTAGTACACTAAACTGAGCTAAAGAGCCGTGGTGCATAAATCACATTCTGCTTCCGACCATCAGTGGAACATCTTCCAGTTGAAAAGGTAGTTCATCTTCAAGAAAATTTGGATACGAAGCACCGTCTAGTCTGGTTGGAAGAAAGACCATCAAGAAATCTCCAAAAAGTTGCTGCTGGAAGTGGCCTTTTACTATTGCATGTGGATTTTCTTCACTTCAAAGATGGTTATTTTGAAAACTCATATTAGCGATATTCGAAAAGTCGGCCTCGTCCGTAAAGAGTACCTCAGCAACGTAAGAAAATCTCGCAGCAACAGAGCCTGTACACGACTGAGATGGTAGGGTATAGCTGCTGTTTTCTCAGAATTGTCTACACCAGCATAGAGCTTATTGATGTTTCTGGACGTTCTTTAATTTCGTTCAGAACAGCTTCTTCTGCTGCAGAAGTGCTAACTGTTTGAGGCCTTCCTGGAACATTAGGTTTTCGTACAGATGATCCTGTTTTCAGAACACCCTTGTGGTTTCTCATAAAAGTTCGATGATTCAGTAACTGGCGATTGGGATAGTTTTCGTTGTAAATACGTCTTGCTTCTTCAGCACTTCCGTCAGTAAAACTGTACATAAAATACATATCAGCCATTTCTAATTCTGTCTAATTTACCATAGTCAACAGAACTTTAAAATACTAGGTTAATAGAATGCAAGTGACATTCAGTTATTTAAACAAGTGTAAAAGGCAGGTGTTTTGATCAACAGACATATACATGTTCAACTGCGATGAAATACATAATTGTGCTTTATTTTGCTTGAGAGTTAAAAAAAATATGCGGGCTGAAAAATAATCAGTGACGTGTCATTTTCTAATTAAAAAATGTAATATAATTACCCCCATGCAGGCCCCTGGTGCACCTGAAAATCTTTAAATGATACTGAAACGTGGCTTCCTTAATTTTCATTTTTGTTTCGGCTTCTGTGACGCCCTGCATTTTGAAAACGAAGCAATTTAGAAAACATGTTTATCGGAACTTTTTTCTTAAAATAAGCTCTAGATTACCACCTTTAAGTTCTATTACTTACTTAAGAAATCCCTGTATACTGTGAGTTTATTTTAAAGCAGAATATACGACTTACGTTTCTATGGTGAATTAGTGATAATCACGATTACAATACATTGTTCATTCTGTAATTTCTGCAGGAGCATCAACTTAAAAATTGCTGTTATTCTTTCCTATGTTCTGCATAAAAAAACTCATGCTATAAACCAAACTACTAGGAAAAATGCAAATCTGCACACAAACTGCTTGCGTGGAAATAGAACGACATATCCTGAATAGTGAACCTAAGGCTCTCTTTAAAAAGCTGAAGAATTAAGCAGAACGTTTGAACTACGCTTAATCTTCATCAATAAAAAGATAAATCAACTAATGGAAATTAAATCTGTAATCATACAAAGCAGAGATCTACATTGCCAAGAATTAATGCTAAGTGAAGGTAATGATTAGCATACAAAAAATCTAGAAGAAATGTAAGTACCAAAGCTCAGAGAAGAAATAGAGTTAGCTATGCGGAAGGTTAAATATAATAAATCCGTTGGGACTGACGGTATAATTAGCTACATGTTAGCTGCCACGAGGGAGGTCGGTAAGAAAATAACGGGTGTCTCAAAGAGTTTTTCAGTCTTATATTCTATTTAAGTCAGTTACCATTAACTTTTATTAATAACTTTATTTAGAAGTTAAAGCTACATATGTATCTAGGCCATGTACACTTAAGAAATTAAATCATCTATGTTTTGCCCCTGTCGATGTCGGTGCTGTTACTCTTGCAAGGGATGCATTACATTTTCCACTACGCTGGTGCATAGGTCTCGTGGAATGGATTTAACTTCTTGTCGAATACGTTTCTTGAGTTAGAGAAAATTTGGTAAGATGTTCTCATCGACACGACGCGATAGCTCCACAAAAGAAACTCGGCTGGAATTAAGTTCTGCCTTCTGGGAGTCCAACTAGCGTCGCATCTCCTTATTAAAAATGTTCATGGAAAAATTCTCGTGCTGCCCCTAGTACGGTATTTGATGTATAAATAGTGCCCCGTCTTGGAGGAACTACCATTGGTCATCAAAACCATCAAATTCTTGGAAAACAGAACTAAAACTTTCACGAAACATTGCGTCGTACCTCTCAGAATTTATAGTAAATCCTTATGATTTTCGAAAAGGAATGGGCTTATTATACTTTTCGAGGGTACTGCTGCCCAAACAGTGAATTTTGGGCTGTGCAATGGACTTTGATGTTTCTCGCGGTAATTGTTCTCAGATCAATAATACCATTCGACGTCGAAGTTCGATGCAAGAATAATTTTGCCATCACAAAACACATGTTGTTGAACGACAAACCTTTCACTGTGCCATATTTAAACTGTGCACGAACTGTCCAAGTCTTACTTTACACAACATAGAAAACCAAGTAACTATATCTCAAGCGGTTCAAAAGCTATTTGAAAGACAAAAGTGCAAAACCCTTTGAAACACCCGCAGTACATCAGACCCGCCGAAAATATGGGAGACAGCAGTTTGGCCAACAGAGTCAATGTGCCTCTCGATCCACAGGAAAGGGACAGACGACCAATAAGGGAACCATAAAACAATTGCACTGATCTCACACGCGATCGAAAAAACCTCTCAAATTATTTCTCCTTTTACAAATTGAGCTTGAATATGCAGACAAACTGATGAATATAAGACATATAGTACAGATATAATAATACGTATCCAATATCACCGCGCTTTGCTGCGCCTTTTATTATACAAAAGCGTTAGATAAGGTCAGGTAGGATTGTCTCAGACAAATATTATATGAAATGGCGGTATCAGAAACCTCATATGTTTAATTAAAAGCCTTCTGCTCAATGAAAAAACCACATATATCAGAATCGATGACCAAACATCAAAATGAAATCACAGTAATCAAGGGAGTCAGTCGAGAATGTCGTCTGTCAACATCTAACAGGAATGGATAATGTAGAAGTCAACGGAAGACTGAAACGGGGGTGTTTACATAGCTGACAGAAAAGTCTAAAAATTTTAATATGCTGACGATACCACAAAACTAGCGTCCTCGGAAAAAGAAATGGCTCACTTAATTCGGAAAATTGAGACGAGCCGTGCCGAAGTCGGTTTGAAACTTTGCAGCTTTGAGTGTCCCTTTATGATGATTGACAAAGCAGATTGTATAACTCAACGTGTAAACCTGACTGAAGATATTCAACTTTAAACTGAGACGGCGCTCCAATATCAAACAAGGGAAATTATGAAGGAAAAGTCAACAGGAGAAAGGGAATGGCACTAGAGTCTTCAGGCAGAATGACAAATATGTGGAACGATCATTTTATAACTAATCCCAGGAAACAAAGGTCAAGGTAAGTGCTAATTTTCCTAACCGCATCCTACGGAAATCTTGACCCTCAACGCAGCCTGCTACAAACAGATTGAAGGTTTTCAAATTGCATGTTACCGCAGTATGCTACGAATACCATGAATCTCAAATGTATACTGAACAAGAATCGGCTGTTGCCAATGAGTTCATGAAGAATATTAAGCTTTATGGAACATATTGCACGACGATATGAAATTGAGAAACTAACCATCCAAGAGAAGAAACATGGAAGAAGAAGAAAAATCAGATCGTTCAACTGATTTATTGAGCAGGTATTCAACCTAACCAAATGATCAATACGTTAAATCGTGGGAGACCCCGAAAAGAAAAACAATTGGAGCTAAATCACACACGCTCTACCATTATGAGGAAGTATAAGTTACGATTTTGAAAATTCACCGAAGCAGGGGAAAATACCTGTAATAAAGTTTATTGAATTTTATTATTAATGGATTGGTGTTTTCCCTTGTTGCTATGATAATTTGTGTCATTAAACAATTCAACATTTAGTTCCAATTTTAAACATATTTGAGACTGCTTTGTAGTATTAAGTTAAATTGTGAATGGCAATTATTTATGAATTCTCAAAAATAGCGGTATGTGCTTTCGCAATAAAAAAGATTGGTTGGTAACTAACAATAATAGTACATTGTGTATCTAGGACGAAAAGCGTAACATTTCCAGACGAATGTGAATATTGTTGGGCGAGGAGAATGCCGAGCCCAACAACACAGGAGTTAGGGAATGTTGCTTTTTGTCCAAGATACACATACTATTTTTCCGCCGATCGATACGAGTAATTAAAAAAAATAGAAAATAGTACTGGAATATTCCCTGCCTAGGCCGGGAATATTATTCCTGTGCGGTTTTATTATAAATTACCTAGCAACGGCTGATGTAATAGGATATTTGAATTATTCCGGTACAGTTTTATTGTAAATTACCTAGCAACGTCTGATGTAATGGAATGTTTGACTTTGCTCAACAAAATTTTGTCAATAATGTGTCAGTTCTAGTACGATTGGCGGAAAAAGTACATTTTCTTGCTACTCTGCTTCTTCCGTCTATTATAGGCCTGCTCTTAAACACAAAGTAAATTTATCAGCCCTCTGTACTCGTAAGCCGGTTGGTCGCTAGCCTTACCGATCGAAGTTGAAAAATAGTTTTCCCATCAGGGGTTAAAGACTACCACAGGTGTTAGTATGGTAGCCGGGGAGCGTACAGTTTTTAAACTCATATAGGGCGCCGGAAATCGAACCCGGGACGTTTGACCGCTCACCGGATGCTTGCTATTGTGTGTATTATTTCTCTACCTTCACCTATCAAAATGAAATGAAAGTAGGAATAATTGTAAATATGATTCGAACAAATACTGCTTCTATTCTTCAAAGCTTCCTGTTTGTCAAAATTGAGTAGATATTGGAAGATAATTCTTGATTTTATGAACAACAGTTACATTGTGTTCTTTTTTCTGTTGTAGTAAACCAGTGGCCTATTTAATTTCAACATAGTCGTAGTTCTACGAGCCGGGTAGATGGTCCTGCTAGCCGAAATTGGGGAAAACTTTCTTCGTTAAGGATTAACGAGTTAATTGCAGCTATTGGCATCATAACCGGAATATGTAAGATATTTAAAATTAAAAGTTCTGATTAGTTACTGGCAGTCAAACCCAGTCCAGCTGACTGAGTCAAGAATATTGCTCAAGGGGCCATCCGCTCTCTTGATTCGTTGACTTTATAGGGTGTGTCTAGTTTTCTGAAAAAAAACTCGAAAAGGCAGGATCACCGTAGTTTTAAAAATGCCCAAAAAGTAAGACATAATTACGTTTTGAAATCGTTCTAAGTCATTTCACCATTGTGTACACAACAGCAACAGTCAATCATATGCGTCTCTTATTACTTTTGAACATTGTTCTTCTTCAGAAGTTATGCATCTATGGCATAAATAATGTGACCAACATACGAATCTAAAATTTCTAAACAGGCATTTTTTTTACTTTTTTATTAATTTTTTTAAAATTTTAATTTGCAAATATTGAAAAACAAAACATCTTGAACATATTGAACTATAAAAATCTCAAAATATCGATTCTTTACTACATATATAATGACATTTGGAACAACCACAGCGTTGGTATTCGTTCTGACACATTTCTTTCGTAGATCGTCATAATTGTTAAATGTAACATGTGAGCAAACGAAAATGAAATCAAGCTTGACTTTGAAATATTTGTTTCATGAATAATATGTTGGTGCGACTGTAAGTCTATGTCAAATTCGAGTAGTAGGTTAGGTTTTGCGTCAGGCTGTGTCAAAACTGTCGACAGAACTCGTCCGGCTTCTACTAGAACTCCTATCAGTACTACAGGAATTGTAAAAAATTACTTCCAGGTCTTCGTCGTTTTCTAAAAGTGCTAACATAAAAATAAGCGTAACTTTTTTACTTCGAGTCTTACCAAAAAATGTTATTAGAGTTATCGATAGAACTCGCGGGGGTGCTACTAGAACTTCTATTAGAACTACCGGAACTGTAAAAAATTACTTCCAGGTCTTCGTCGTTTTTTAAAAGTGCCAACATAGAAATAAGCGTAACTTTTTTACTTCGAGTCTTATAAAAAAAATGTTATTAAAGTTATCGATAGAACTCGTTCTGGTGCTACTAGAACTCTCATTAGAACTACCGGAACTTAAAAAAATTAAAAAGGTATTTTTTTCCGGTTTATATTTTTTTTAAAGCTGCTTTTTTTGTTAGAGTTCTAGTAGCACCCCGGCTAGTTCTATCGAAAAGTGTGATGACATTTTTCAATTAGTATGACTGAAAGAGAGTTATAGTGGTATTTGTCCGAGAAAAATGTGAAGTTAGCACCCCAAATTTCCAATCCACATTTTTTTCTCTTAAATACAAAGAACTATTTTTAAAAATAGCCAGGAACTCTAGAACTCTTTGGGGTGCAACGGAAACTCTTGAAAAACTTTACATTTTTTTAAGTTATGGTGCTAACTTCACAGGGGTGCTGGTCGGCTCTCAGAATATTATTCTTGCAAAGAATTTTTTCAATTTTAGGAACCTTAGTACATAGTATTGTAATTGAAATCAAAAGAAAAAGATTTACAAATTGAAAATACCACAATCTAACCTAACCCTAAAACCTAACAGTTTCTATTTGCACAGTAAGAAAATTCACATCTACATGAAGTAATGGCAATACAGATGTGATAATTGTGGTGCCATGAGCTTTAAGACGAGCTATTTGTTCACAGCTTTTGACATACTAGAAATGCGTGTTAATATATTTACCGAGCCGTAGCAGGCGACCCTGCAGGCTTTTATAAGCAAAAGTTTAGAAAAACACTTCAAAATTGAATTTCTGTGCAAAAGTTTTCCGGTTCTGAAAGGAAGATACGGCGCAGTTATTAATGTTGATTTAAATTAACAGACGCTCAAACAGAATAAATCAAAAAATACGTTTCAAGATACAACTCTGAGATAAAAGACAATTTAAATTGCAGCCTACCAATGTCGTATAGAATAAATCAGAGGCAGAAAGTATGCTTACTTGTCGTAATTACCATTTTTAGATTAAACGTGAACTCAAACGAAAGAATTAGATGAGTTCGTGTTGTATAAGTACAGTCAATAATGTTTATGCAAGTAACTAAACAAATCAACCAATCATGTATGTATCTTGGATAGTGCTTTGATTTTAAACATGAGTGCACGAACAAAATCAGGACACAAGATAAATGGCCAGTTGCCGTTCTTGTGTCCCCGTAAATAAACTGCTTCGTTTTAAAAGTGGACTCTTCATTCTAGTTATAATTTTTTTATCCCCTGCGTGAACGCCGGCACGGGTTTATACAAGATTCCCGTGAGGGCGTCTCTGCCAACTGTAACGTTGAGAACGTCAGAGGAACAAGAAGCAAGTTGTCAGGAAGACGAGTGTAAGTGGTTCATGTTTCAAAATTTATCAACTAGAGTTACCAAGATATGCGGTACTTAAAATGTATATAAGAACAATAATCGTTAAAAATATATGTAATTAAGATGACTAGGGAGATTTAGCAAGGCACAAAAAATTATAGTTTTAATTACAAAATATCAAAGTTGCAATTAAAAGTCGTGTTCTTATATTTCCTCTAATTCAAATATTTTCTTTTTTACATGTTGTTTTAGGGAAAATCACGAGCGTCTGTTTTAAGTATAGGCCTTCCAAATTAATTTCCGCAGGATGTTTCCATATCTAAATTGATATTGCAGCTCTCATGACTCACAAATACATGGCTAAATGTTTCATATGTGTAGGCAACATAACCAAAGCTAAATGGTTTGTTACAAAATTATTCAACCCATTAATTTGAACTTTAGTGTTAAAATTTGAACGTTTTATAAAGTAATGTTATATAAGAAAAGCTGTTTACTGTTTACTGTTTACGCATCTGTGATTCGCTTCTGCCTGTATATTAAAATATTATATATCACAGCAACTTGTGGTACCTACTTTAGGTTTAATTTTTTTCAAAGGACTGGCTCGTGTGCTCTCTTGAGTTAGCATACATAAGAACTGCCTTGTTATATGTCATCAAAAAATTGCAAATATTGTTACTTAATTAAATTAATACTACGAAAATCGTTGTCGTGGATATTTGCCTACGAAAAAATTTCTTTACTTTTAACAACATTCTCTATTCTCAAACAAATGGTCTTGCTATGGGCAATAATCTCAGCCCACTCCTAGCCGATATTTTTATGGATAATCTTGAATCTCAATTCCTAAACTCCGATGATCCAGTTGTCAAAAATGTTGTCTTCTGGGTAAGATATGTAGATGATTGTTTTTGTGTAGTTAAAAATTTTAATTTCAACATATTAGATTCTATTTTAAATTCTCTTAATAATTGTCATTCGAATATAAAATTCACTCACGAACTTGAATAAAATAATCAACTAAACTTCTTAGATTTAACAGTAATTAAAAATGTTAATGACATATCATTTAAAATATATCGAAAGCCCACTCATACGGATCATTGTATAAACTATCATTCTAATCACCCTATGTGCCATAAAACAGCTTTCTTTTATTTTGTGTCATCGTCTACATATCTTACCCCTCTCTTACGAAAACTACATGTTACAACTCAAAACATTACTGTATATTGCCATAAAGAACGACTTCCCCATCTATACTATAAACAAAAAAATCGAACAAAAGAGAAAATGTATATTTGATTCCTTCTGATACCCTATAATTTCTCCACCTATATTTTCAATTTACAAACTCTCTTGGTTAGGAATAATGACTAAATTTGCTCCCTACAGAAAAATGACTTTACAGCTTGACTTGCAATTGTGGAGCTACATATATAGAACAGACCGGTTGAGCTTTCAACATCAGAATTAGCGAACATCTTAATTGCATTAGAAAATCCAAAATTGAATCGAACTTCGCTGTACATATCAACGAGAACGATCATAATTTCGATAGGGAGTCTTTTTGTAGAATCTTACATTATTTCGATAAAGGAGTGAAACTCAACATTGCTGAGTGTTTGGAGATATTATTTTCTAACAAATCACAGGTCAATTTAAACAATCAATTAATATTTGCAGGTTCGGAGTATTTCAAAAGTTTTCCGATCCCTTGAGTATTCTTATTGTGGTTCTTTTTCTCCTTTTACAATTTCTTCTATCGGCGCGCATGTTCCGCCGTATTTGAATGCCAGTTCTGGTCCACCCACCGTGGCAATTGTAGCCAGTGTGTGCTGTTTATTTGTGATTTTGTTTAATTGCTGATTGTAAGTGATTTCTAATATGTTATAAAGTTTTTCATTGTTAATTATTTTGTAGAATGTCCCCTGAAGATGGTGTAAGCCGAAAACGTTCGGTAATTTCATTAAAAAATATAAGTGGATCAAGACGAAGTCTATAGTTTATTTATAACTTATTTAAATGTTTAAAAATAATACTAAAATAATGTCAACGAACTTGCATTAGTGAAACAACCTATGTTTAGCAAACTACTTGGAGCTTTAAAATCAATCTGTAATAAAGTATTAACATATCGAATAACTTCAAAAAAGCATTAAGAATAGAAGGAAAAACAGAATAATAAACAAAAAGTGGTTTGATGTTAATTTAGTACGGAATTATAGCATTTAATGAGAATTGTCTGAGCGAGATGTTGCTGATGGGTACAAGGTGCTTCAATTAATAAAAAATTGAGGAAACAAAAGGAAAATGAGGTACCTGATAATGATTAGAGTAAATAGAAGCTAAATAAGTGGCTAAATCGCATTCATAAATTTGTTTCAAATACAGCCAACTCCCAGTAAAGCTTCAGATAACCTTTCTATCATGAAATGTGAAGAGAACACTGCTAGAGAAATGTCATGTGCAGCTTAGTTTTCTTATATGGTGTGGTTAATGTTTTTATCTCCAATAGCAAGTTATAAGGAACCATATACATTCAATCAAAAGTCATTGACCAATATATTTTAACTTTTCATATTTCGTTTATGAAATGGTGTAAAACGATAAACAGTTTTGGTAAAGTTAAACATGACAACAATGCATATTTATGGTGACCTGATATGATTAAAAAATTAAAATGGAGACAAGGGTTCAAAGTTCTTAATGTCAAATTTTGACTTTCAGTTGTGACATTAGGTTTATTTCAGTCTATAAGTTCACTTGCATTGGATTCGCTTCAACCATAATTTGCCTTTGTACCATGAAGTATCTCGGGGGTTGGGACACCTACAGAGAGCGTCTCCAGGTGGCGAATATAGTCGAATCATCAAAGGTTCAGAAACGCTTTTTCCAGGAAAAACATGTAGAAGTTTTTTTCTCAACGGTTCTATATGTTTTTAGGGACGCTGAATCCAAATATGAGGTTTGCCACCTCTCCAAACGACGGCTTCGTAACGAAAAAGACAAAAAAACTGAAATTTTCGGCAGTCTTTCAATTTTTTTTTTGCTATAACTCGAAAAGTAAGCGTTTTTCGAAGATATTAATCCTATACCGAATTAAAGTATACAAAATTTGCTACAAAATGCATATCTTAACTTTAAAGTTTGGATAATCTATAACGACGCTAGCGCGTGTTGTACAAAGGTATTTTTTTTGACTCTCATTTAAAAAAGGTAAAAACGCCATTCTAACTGTGCTCTTGTGCCCTA
This sequence comes from Agriotes lineatus, assembly GCA_940337035.1. Lineage (NCBI taxonomy): Eukaryota > Metazoa > Arthropoda > Insecta > Coleoptera > Elateridae > Agriotes > Agriotes lineatus. The sequence continues at coordinate 29,334,921 of OW679199.1, forward strand.
CTATAAACTTCATACACCTAAAATCACTTATTTTATTAATACCTGCTATACCAGGTCATATTTAAGGAATTGTCGAACGTCAGTGAGGTCAATTTTTTAGTTATATATTTAATACACCTGACCATTTAGTTGGTCTCCTGCAGCGATCGTATATTGTACCTACGATTTTAGACCAGTTAGTATATGTCAAAATGTCTCGCGAGTGTATCATATGCGACGGATCATTAGATGATGGCAGCAAGACGAGTGTAGTGAAGGAAAAGGGGTTGGACGGTTTCAATGAAGCAAGCAGATGCCGAGAGGATGGAAAGATAGGGTTGTTTAAAAGATGTAAGATTGATAAAGAGATTAAGGTCAACGAAAAATGTAGGAAGAGCTACACTAATGAAAAATTGATTAATGCTGCCCGTAAGAGGAATAGACAAAGTAAGGATTTACCTGCACTTCGTTCGAATATGACTCTATCTTCATTTAAAACCCACTGTTTTGTATGTGGGTAGGAAGTGCCACCAGATTATTCAAACAAACAAATTAAAAAGCCACCACAATACCGCAATGCTGTGTACCCTGTGACTCAATATACTGTAGCCAAAAACATAAATACATTGCTGAAAGATCGAAATGATGAAACTGCAAATACTATTTTACATCGTATACGCTCAGTGCATGATTTGGCAGCTGCTGATGCTCAATACCATTACTTAATGTATGAAACAGTTATACCTCCCCAAACGCCTGAAAAATACACAAGGTAGACCTAGAGATGATGTGAATGGAGTAATGCAATCTATTTTCACATATATTGAAGACAGTTCTGAAGAATGCTAGTTTACAATAGAGGAACTAATGAATGAGATTAAAGGTGATTTTCGTCCTCGCCCAAGAACAATAAAACAGCGCCTCCTTGAGAAATATGGCAATGACATACTTGTAACAGCCAATATGCCTTATATTCTGTGTTTCAAGGCTACAGGTAACAAAATTATTTCTGATGTTTGGTATCTGGAGAGGTTACCAGAGAAAGAGGAAAGGCTAAGAATTGTTAAAACAGCAGCAGCTATATTATTGTTGAAGATGCACGATCTCAAGTGTACAATTTGACACAGTACCCTCCACCAGATAAATATACAGACAATGTTCACGAGCTAATTCCAGAATCAATTCGAGTGTTTACAGATTCTGTAGTAATCAGCAAGAAAAAAGGAAATTTGGAAAATGGAAGAAGAAATCCCTTGCTATAGCCGACTGTCTACTTACAGCTATAAGGCCAAAATCATATATATCTCTTCCATCTGTTTACCATTCTCCAAGCGCCATCGACAAACGGCTGGCAGAACATATACTATTTATACATGTCGTCAGTGGTTGTGACTCCACCTCTGCTCTTTTCAAAACCCTTACAAGGCATCCTGACCTCCCAGTCTACATCCGACGTTTCAGAAACTTACCTTGCCACATCACAGGAAATTTCGGAGGCAGGGAAAGATTTTCTGGTGCCCCGATATGGTGGAGATTATAGCACCACCTCAATCAACAAACTGCGGTATGTGTCGTCAGCATTCAAAGTTAATGGAAATGTAGCATCCATCCCACCCACTAAAGCTGCAACCTGCAACTCAGCAACGCAGTTACAGGGCGTTTCACCAAGTACAGCAGTGGCTGGGGAATACTCTACGACCGGAGCAGTGGGGATGGAAAGTCATCAAAGGCAACTTGGTTCCCATCACGACCCTTGAGCCCCCAACCCCAGAGAAGCTTTTGAAACTCATTGCCTGCAAGTAACAGAAGGGCTGCAAATGCAGCTGCGGCTGCAAAAGGGTTGGGTTATACTGCTCAAGACTTTGTTTAGAGTGCGAAGGAAGGTGCTCTAATGTAGAAATACTGTTAGGTGTTGACGATCAAAACGTCTCACATCAGAAGATAGAAGGTAATTCATACTATTACAGTAATTCTAATCTAGTATTTTTTCACTACAAATTATAAACTGAACCTTCACTTATCAAATTGTCATTATAATATTTTTCTACAGTGGAGAGACCGGCGCCCATCCACCAAGAGATTGAGCAGTCCACTGCCTGGAGAGGATTAAAAAGAAAACGTAACGACACTCTAGAATAGTGGTTTCGACTTTATTAGCGAAGAGTTAAAAAATGGCGTTATGGATTTTCCAAACTTCAGAGTTATTCTATGCATTTTAATGGAAATTTTGTCTAGTTTAATTTGCTATATGGTTTGTATCATCGAAAGACGCTTAGTTTTCGAGTCATAGTCAAAAAACTCAAAATAGTGCCGAAAAATTGAGGTTTTTTGCAATTTTCGTTGTGAAGCCGACGTCTGGTGAGGTGGAAAATCTCAGATTCGGATTCAGCGCTCCAAAAAAAATATAAAACCGTTGAGAAAAGAACTTCTACATTTTTTTCCTGGAAAAAACCCTTGCTTATTGGACTAATAGGGGAACGGCCGAAGCCCTCCGAAACAAGGTTAGTGGTTAGCTAGTAGGAAAATCCCGGGCCTAAACTCCTGTGTGATGGAACGAAAGCTGCCACCTCGGACTATCCCCCCTCTTCATTGAGTTGTGACCGCTCAATGAATTTCACAGGGTCTTAGGTTACCCTCGTGTTTGTGCCATGCAAGGCGACTCGTGTCGGTTGATGAAGGGATCCTGGGGATTGAGCTGCCTCTGGGACGGTTTGGTTTCCTGGAGCTCAGTAACACATATCTTTGGCACTGATTTAACTTAGACGGGAGGTCGAGAGTAACCCACCTCGACCAATCGGCTGCTCCATCGGGTCAAACCGCCGGAAGGGTGAGCTCTTTGGGGGTGCAGTGGATTGATAAGGTTCCTAGGGACTCTGATTTCTGATACCCTGGGGCTCCCCTAAAGGTGCCTGCTTGCGCGCAACTCATCTCTGAAAGCTATATCTCCATAGTATCCTTGGCGTCGAAGTTCGGCGTCCCCTTGTTAGGCTTCGTGGTGGGCGGGGAGCTAGGGAGATGAATCTTTTTTCAGCATGGATAAAGAGGAGATAGAAGAAACCGTACAGGGCGCGCCTTCGGATAATTCTCAACCGAAAGAACCGCAACAACAGGAGCAGCAAATATTAGAGAAAGAGGAGGAACATGCTCTTCCAAACTGGAAGAGGATTTCTGGATCCGAACAGAAACACAGAAGGGACGCTCGCCTAGCTGTAGAGAACTCCGGCGCTACTGCCTCTACCTCCACCCAACGGCTGGCCCCCTGAAATTAACCCCAAGGCGGCAGTTTCAGGCAAAGTCAAAGACAGAAGTAGAAAAGGACGTAGGTCCTCCTCAACCACTACCAAGGGACTGACTCCCACAGCTAGCTCCCCAAGGCGGCTGGTTCCGGTAGGCTTACACCTTCCACAAGCAAAAGGATTAGACCTAAACCTACGGAGACTGTTACTCGTTGACTGGCAGTGCAGAGCCCCTGGATAGGTGCTTCGGACTGGCCCCTCTTCAATACAGCCGAAAAGCAAGAGTAAGTTGGCGGACTCCTAGTTTTTGCGCTAAGTGAAAATGCTAAAACAGTAGTCAAAAGTAGATGTAGTAAAGTGCACTATCTCTAAAATAAAAAATTCAGAGGCCTGGATAATGCACCTCCACCAGACTCCAGACCCTTAGGGAAGGGTGCGTCTACGGATACCCCAAACCCGTCGCCGCTACCACAGCAGCTATCCGAAGAGGAAGCCTCACAACCCCCCCATCCCCATGGATACTCTTTATGAGGAGGAGAGGAAACTGATGAGTATGCTTTTAGAGTCCGGGTCGGACACGGAGGCCGAATAACTTATTGTCGAACTCATGTCCACCCAACCTGGACCAAATATTTTACGAATTAACCTGCAACACTGCCAATGAGCTACTGTTACTCTACGCAGACAGATCGACAGCTAACGGGATACTGTTGCATTGATACAAGAGCCTTGGATTGTAAAATCTAAGATTTGTGGAAAAATTAACCGCAATGGCACTGTTATACAGACAGCATGAGAAACCAAGGACGTGCATCTACTGTCCCAAGCATTTACAAGCCTTTGTTTTGTCACACCTCTGTACGCGTGATATTATGGCGATACAGATGAGCTGTAGTATAAACGAAGAGAAGGAAGATGCCATTTTCGCATTTTTATATCTCCTCAGTCCAGCTGACTGAGTCAAGAATATTGCTCAAGGGGCCATCCGCTCTCTTGATTCGTTGACTTTATAGGGTGTGTCTAGTTTTCTGAAAAAAAACTCGAAAAGGCAGGATCACCGTAGTTTTAAAAATGCCAAAAAGTAAGACATAATTACGTTTTGAAATAGTTCTAAGTCATTTCACCATTGTGTACACAACAGCAACAGTCAATCATATGCGTCTCTTATTACTTTTGAACATTGTTCTTCTTCAGAAGTTATGCATCTATGGCATAAATAATGTGACCAACATACGAATCTAAAATTTCTAAACAGGCATTTTTTTTACTTTTTTATTAATTTTTTTAAAATTTTAATTTGCAAATATGAAAAACAAAACATCTTGAACATATTGAACTATAAAAATCTCAAAATATCGATTCTTTACTACATATATAATGACATTTGGAACAACCACAGCGTTGGTATTCGTTCTGACACATTTCTTTCGTAGATCGTCATAATTGTTAAATGTAACATGTGAGCAAACGAAAATGAAATCAAGCTTGACTTTGAAATATTTGTTTCATGAATAATATGTTGGTGCGACTGTAAGTCTATGTCAAATTCGAGTAGTAGGTTAG
>OW679199.1:29339798-29532456 GCA_940337035.1 Agriotes lineatus
TATGCCGCGGGTTTCAGCTAGTAAGAAATATTTTACTAACTGTAGAAAGAGATATACGAAATAAATTGGTTGTGTATACTGCTACAGTATGATTATGAACAGATATAAGACAATAAAAATATACATAGATACTACTGAAATGCTGTTATTAAAAATCAAAATTAAAGTTTATATATATTTTTAGTATTTTAAGTAAAATACAAAAAAGCAGTAAACCTATTGGCATAAAATTCTTAAGAAAAACTTAAATACTTATTACTATATTATTAGAAATCAGCAATAGAGAATTCATTAATTTAACGTGCAAATAATTTTTATATAGAATACAAATTCTTTACAATTTTAATATGATGATTAGAAACGAAGTCAACTTGAAGGCCAAAAGTTTTATGTACCTTTCGGCATTTACAGAGAAATAGGTACATTAAATTATTAAATTGTTAATTTCCATTACTAAGTAGAAATTAATTAGGTTCATTTAAACATTTAAAAAATACCAAATATTGCTTATTCTTTCAAGTTCGCTGACTAAATTAGAGTTGGACTTATGAATACCCATTTTGTATTTGTAATTCTGCATTAAAAAAGCCTATATGTTAAAATTTATATTTATCTATTACCATGAAAAAAACGCTAGTTATTGATTGCTAATTATTACAACATGTTCAAAAATTTGTATAAACCCCTTACCAATAATAAATTTCTTATTTGACCATAATATTTGTTCCTTAAAATTAAAAAAGCTATTATTTATTCAAAGGGTACCCTTCATTGCGCGGTGAACATCTATGAGAACAACAATCAAGGGTTGTCAGATGTGTTACTATAAAGTATGTAAATTGCGACATCTTCGTTTTGGATTTGCCGAGATAGTTCACTTATTATGACAACTTGTTTTTGTTTCAGTAGAAATACAGAAACCATAAAGTAAATTAATAATAAATAAAATAACACATTTCTGCATTCTGTAGCTATGAACAAGTTTGAAATTTTTTTTATCGTATCTGGTTCACTGTCATTTATAACTTCAGATAACTCTTGACCCAACGCAAACGATACAAAAAAATGTCAACCTCTTTTACATGATTCATTTTTAATCTTAAAGACAAAAACAATTACTATGCTAGTAGGTATGAAACAAATAGCAATGACGTCAACAGATATCCAATAATAATTAATACCTAAATAACATAATAGAGTTGTGTACTGTTAAAAATAATAGGAAATTCTACATTAAACGACTAGTTATAACAGGTTTTCCATTTGTCAACGTTAAACCTAATATTATTGACTAAGGGCTATTGATTAATCTGAGATTTGGATGGAAAAGTATTAGTAAATTGAGTAGAAATTATTGTTACGGAATTTCACCAACAAAAACGTGTCTTTTGAAACAGTGCGATAACTCGCTTATAACAGCTTGTTGAGAAATTGTGCAATAAGAAAGAACATCTAAAAATGTTCTTCCTAATAAAATTGTAACATTCCTGATTGGGTTGTCTAAATCTTTCGCAATTGACCATATTAAGAAACCATGTTTAAATATAACATGCTCCAAAAGAGGACAATCAATTTTTTTTAATGAAAAGTACAGTTAACAGTTCCTCTCTATTAGAGTGCTTGTATATTTAATATAGGTATAGGAACTCTATCCTATATTAGCGATCCTACATTTATTACTTAGATAAGAGATGAGCCTGAATCCACAAATCAAAACCATGCGATTAAGGCGCATATTTAGACTATTCACTCTCGTTCAGCAACGCGGTTGATTCGCTTGTTGAATAAACCAAAATGAAGGATATAATATCTTTACATGCGAAAATATATTTCAGTGACAATTAAAACCGTGCAATAGTACGGGTTGGAGTTAATGTTATTTGTGAATATTTGTTAAGAGAGAGTGAAAATAAAAAGAACCGTCGTGTATGGTAGGTGAAACCATGGATACTGCGGCGGCATTTGATTTATCACCAAATCCACTCAAAGAATTAGCAGTCAAAAATCCTGAAAAATACAGAAATCATCTTTGAATAACGAAAGAACAATTTGAGGATCTACTTAGGAAGGTTACACCAGTAATATAATAAAAACAAGATAGTATATTAAGGCAAACTCTTCCTGCAAGACTGAAAAAACGATGGCACATGGTCGTCTTTTCAAATTAACACCATAATCTAATTCACACATAACTTGTATTACTCTAATAATAATTTAGCAAATTGTTTTTCACTATTGATTCATATTCTAGTTTAGACCTGTCAATACGCCTTCAATGCTAATTAACAGCCTTTTTTTTACCAAAGTAGGAATACCTTTTACTTTATTGCACACTAGTATATAAGACTTTCTCCGCCAGGCGTACCTACTGTAAGTGTGTGAACTGCTTTCGATAGCTTGGCTTTTCTTAAAACCGCCATATTAGATCCTCCATATTGAATTTTCCAGATTTGAGATTCTTCTCATCATCCTTAGGGGCTAAGGAATGTCTGTTCCGAATTTCAGGTTTGTAGGTGATCGGGAAGTGTAAAAATAAGTAGGTTATCTTTTTTGCAACATGTCCTATAGTTCAATGCACATGTCTTACTTTAGTAATGTTTGGCTCTAAGAGCTGTTCATACGGTATCGCCTACATGCCCCAACTTTTACATATAGGGTGATTCATAAGTATAGTAATTAAATGTTTACAGTAGTTACAGGACATTAAGCAGAACAACTTTGCATAATAAACTATACGTCTAAAATGAATAATAATGCCATAAAAAATTAAAACATTTAATTGCTTAACCCCTGATTGATGGTTACTGAAATGAATTTCTGTGTACATAAGTTCGCACAGGTGGTTGCGATATCTTGATTTTTCAATCGCACCGTGAACCGTTACTGGGATTATTTAATATCTGTGATTTTGAAGCGTGACATGATCACAACTTTCATATCCGTTCATATATGAGTACTTAACCATTACCTGCTGACTTAACCCATGAAAAGTATCACAGCGCGACGTCGCTTCTCGTTGTTCTGTAAGCAGTTATACCAATAAGAACTAATTCATTATCAAAACAGTGCTGGGGGCAAGTGGCTTTAAATAATACATGCATTGAAAGTATGCCAATACAGAAATATTTTTTGGTTTTAATCACGTGCGTTTTAAACAGACTTCACTGGGGAGAAGGAATTACTTTAACTGTGACAGGTACATGAGATATGTAACTCTTTCTAATAGTCCCATCCCCGTACCCGTCCCCATCTCCGTCCCTTTCCCCGTCCTGTCCCGTTTCGTCCCGTCCCATCCCGTCCCGTCCCGTTCCCTCACCTCCCCTCCCAACCCATCCGTTCCCTTCCCGTCCTGTCCCGTCTCATCCCGCCCCGTCCTTTCCCGTCCCGTCATCTCCTATTTTCCTTTTTTACCCCTTTAGGGGTTGAACTTTAAAAAATCCTTTCTTAGCGGATGCCTACTCCCTATGGGAAATCTGCCTGCCAAATTTCAAGTTTGTAGCATTTATACTTTCTGAGATTTCGTGATTAATCAGTGAGTGGTATTTCGCTTTTGTATATACCAGGTGACAATGAGACTAGGGCCATGTTTATATCTTCTTTATTTATGAATCGATTTGGATTAAATTTTATACCAATATACTACATATAATTTCTGATTGACTGATAAATATAGTCAACATGACTGACTTCCGGTTTTACTGGAAATGATACTAACTTTGATTTTTTAAATGGCACACCCTGTATATTTTATGTTTTTTTGAATCTACTGGTCAAATTACATATGACAGTGGTGCCAAATATCATTTTTTTAAACAAAAAAATTATTTCAATTTTTATTTTTTACCATAGAAGGCCTTGACTTGGAAAATTCTATTCTAATTGACTCTAGCATCTCTTAATAATAGCTATTTTATCAATCAGGTCAATAACAAACCTTTAATAAAAGAATGTAATTTGCTAAACTAGTTTTTTAAGAAAAAGTCACTTTTTTTAAATGGCACCTACCAAGGGCCATCATGCCATTAAACAGCAAATTTAATTACCAATCTAACAATATGCATCATGCACTACTTATCTTACTTATCTGAAACTGAAAATTTATTAATTAATTATTTTTTTAAATATTTTTATGTAATCACTAATAATACTAAAGCAAATTTGGCAACACTGTTGTATGTAATTTGAGTCGTAGATTCCAAAAACATAAAACATATAGAGTGATCTATTTAAAGAACCAAAGTTAGTGTCACCTCCGGTTTCACCGGAAGTGACACTAACGTTGGTTTTTTAAATAGATTTAAACTAATAGTTAATTAATTAATTTTGAGTTTCAGATAAAGATAAAGCAGTGCATGATACATATCGTTAGATTGGTAATTACATTTTCTATCTAATAGCAAGATGGCCCTTAGTAGGTGTCATTTAAAAAAAGTGACTTTTTCTGAAAAAACGAGTTTAGCAAATTATATTCTTTTATTAAAGATTTGTTATTGACCTTATTGATAAAATAGCTATTATTAAGAGTTGCTAGAGTCGATTAGAATAGATTTTTCCAAGTCAAGGTCTTCTATGGTAAAAAATAAAAATTGAAAAAATATTTTTTTTTTTAAATTGAAATTTGGCAACACTGTCATATGTAATTTGACTCGTAGATTCAGAAAAACATAAAATATACAGGGTGGTGCCATTTAAAAAATCAAAGTTAGTATCATTTCCGGTAAAACCGGAAGTCAGTCATTTTGACTATATCTATCAGCCAATCAGAAATTATGTCTAGTATCTTGGTATAAAATTTTATCCAAATAGATTCATAAATAAAGAAGATATAAACATGGCCCTAGTCTCATTGTCACCCGGTATAGATTAGGTATATTTACGGAAATAAGGCAACTTTAAAGCGAAAATATATAATTATCCCCTTTATTTCCTATTCTAAGGGATCGATTTTATGAAAATAATTACTTATTTTTTACTGAGGTACACCTACGAACAGCGTCGGACTGGCAAAATTTGGCCTACCGGGCAAAGGATGCATGTGGCCTTCACATGTAAAAATAAGAGGATGGGGGGTTGGGGGGGCAAAGCCCCACGGCTAAAGGGGAGTCCGGGAGCAAAGCACTGCTGCAGGCGAAATTTTTATAATTGTAGGGAGCTCGAAGACCCAAAACGCACCCCTCTTACCAGTAATGACACAGTACAGTACTGGCACATGAAAGTACAACAAAATCAATAACTACGATAAAGAAAACGATGGAGGAAAGGAAAAAATATTTATTCTAATAATTTTAAAATAGGTAGGAGGTAGATAATTATTCTATTCTTATAAACTGACATTCAAACAAACAACAAAAAAATTTCTTTATAAACTTTGAGTTTGGAACAATTATAAAGAAAAAATATAAATAATAATGATCACAAGCTTTGACCTTATAGGAATTTTTACACTCTATTCCATTATAATAATTATACTTAACAATATGAATCACATAAATAATTTTGATTTTCAAGAGGCTGATCTATTTGGCAACTTGTCAATGATTTCGTCGAAATTCAAGCTTTGGAGTAGATCACACTGTACATTCAAAATTAGAAAACATTCTAACCTTTCTTGTAATAAAGAAGCTCTTAGCCTATTTTTGATTATTTTCACTTTAGAAAATACGCCTTCACAGGCTGCTTGGGTGCATGATAATGTCAGTAAGTATTTGTAGGCTAAGTACAAATTACTATATGTAAAGGCGTGCAAATTATATTTGTGTAAAATTTTAAAGCAACAATTCATTCAACCCGCACAATCACCCTCTGCCCCTCACCAATGCAAATATATAAATGAAAATTTGGATCTTCTTCGGTGTCATTTTCGTTGTCATCACTATTAGTGTCGTGATCAGGGGGTCGTGATTGGTTGAGTCACAGTCACCATAGGCTGGGATTGTTCTTTTTGTAAAGTGAAAAAAAAATTGAAAAATTTATCAATTCTTGTTTAATGATGTCTTGTGGGATGTTTTTTTAGCTTTGAAATTACGACAAAAGCGAAATCAGGAATATTTTGTCCATTTAGTTGAGCAGTAGGTTGAAAAGTACTCGGGTCAAAGAAACTGAAAGTTCACTAATCTCCTAATTTTTAGTGAAACGGTCTTCCATGCTTTGCATTAATTGATTAACAATCACTTTATAAGTTTCCAGTTCAAATTTTTTCAAAACTCTTTCTTTCGTAGGATCCCCGACAGTTTCTCTTTGCATTTTTTTTATTCTCCTATGTCTCAATACTGGAAATTCAGTTTCAATTGTTATGCCATTTTCATTTAAATAGGCGTTCTCTGTAATTGAATGAAGGAATTTTTTGACTGACGCTGCGGGAACCTCACACACACAATCATGTTCATTCCACGACTACTATGAAATAATAGATGCATGATGCATACATGCACAAATAAAACTGAGACAATACTTTGACACAAAGTTTAGAATTTTTTTGAATTTTGTAAAAACATTTGTATTTTTTTTGTTTTTACTATTTGAAAAATAAAATTATGTGGACATTTTGGCCTCCAAACTGGGCATTTGCCCGGTCGCCCGGTGGGCCAGTCCGACACTGCCTACGAAGGTTCGAATTGAAAAGTCTGTTTAATATTGTTTTCCAATACAAATTCTGAAACCCCGTTTCACAACTATAGGGTTTTAACTTTATGTCATGTGCACCGTCTTGGACTTAAAAATAAATGCCATTTTCGCAATCAACGTCCCAAAAAACCTCGATAACGACACCCATATCGATTTTTAGGCTTATTTACCCCATTTCACCCCCTAAGGGGTTGATTTTCGAAAAATCACGAAATATGTGTTTGCTTGTTTGTTTTTAGGAGTACTCCTACGAAGTTTCATATCGAAATGTCTATTTAATATAAATTTTTCATACAAAATTGGGACCCCCATTTTACCCATTTAGGTGTTGAATTTCGAAATATCCTTCCTTATGACTTGTATACATAATAAAGGGAACCTCTCTGCAAAATTTCAGTTTTCTAGGTCCAAGGGTTTGGGCTGGGCGTCGATGAGTCAGTGAGTGAGTGAGTGAGTGAGTGAGTCAGGACTTTAAAAAAAATGTCCACGACCGGGAGAAGTCGGTTTCTATAGCATCAAAATTGTGACAGAAGTAAAACATTTACTCCCTAGAGACTAAATAAGACAAAAATTTCCCTAGGAAGTTTTCATTATGACTGACAGAACAATTATGTCAAATTCCAGGTTATCAGGTTAGGTTTTGCGTCAGTTTTGACACAAACTGACGCAAAACCAATTTACCATAGACTACTAATTTTAAAATAATTGTAACTAAATAGAATAGAATAGAATAAACTTTTATTTAGCTCTAAAGCTACTACATTATCTAATAACATGATTTACAAAAATACTTATACTGTAAAAATCAAACAAAGAAGAAACGAAGCAGAATTAACATTGAAAATACATTGTCCTTAATGCTCTTTTAAAAGCAGTAATATTGGGTGCAGTTTTCACACTTGAGGGAAGATTATTATATAACCGCAATCCCTCAACAAAAACTGATCTCTGCATTATGTTTGTATTGCACCTTTCAATGAAATAATCATCTCCAGTTCTTAAGTTATAAGTTATCATGTGCTCCCGTCGCGTTAAAAATTTTGATAGAAATGCTGGTGTTAGATTATTTATTATTTTATAAATAAAAATTAAATTCACCTCTTTGATCATCTGCTCTATATTAAGAAACATTAGTGTTTGCAACATGTCTTTTATCCGAGTATATCTATTGCATCCCAGTAGAATTCGCATTACTTTGTGTTGTAGAATTTGGATTCTATTTACATCTTCTCTATTGCAATATATTAACAAAGACATGCAGTACGTGAACTGGGGATAGATTATAGCATTGTAAACTATACGCCGCGAGCAATTTGACAGTTTATGTGATATTCTACGAAAGTATCCAATCCTCTTTCCTAGTTTTCTGCAAATGTAATCTACGTGATGACATAGATTTAACTGAGGATCTAGTTGTATTCCCAAATATCTAATTTCCTGTACTTGATCGACTACGACGGAATCAATTTGGTATTGAACTTGCGCTGTTTAAACAGTTTACAATTATGACGTGTACCAAGAACCATGCATTTTGTTTTAGTAGGATTCAGCTTCAATTTTTTATATCTAAGCCAATTTTTCAAGCTATTTAGTTCACTATCTATTGATTCAACTACTCTTTCAAAGTTGGTTCCTGATACAGCAACAGTATCATCAGCATATAAATTTGTGAAGCTATTGCATAGGTATTTGTTTTGGTCATTTATATAGAGTGTAAAGAGTAGAGGGCCCAAAACACTCCCTTGCGGAACTCCATAATTTATTTCCAAATCCCCTGACAGTTTATTTTCCACTTTAGTCGTTTGAAATCTGTTGGTTAGATAATTTTTTAGCCAATTAAGGACTGTGCCCCCTATTCCATATACCCTACACATATCTATCAACTTTTCACGATCAATGGTTGCGAAAGCCCGTTTTAAATCTATGAAAACACTTACAATAATGTCCCCCCCCCCCCATCGATTTCTTTTTTCCACTTAGACAAGACAAGACAAACTGACACGCACTTTCACAAGAATGTTAACTTCCTGACTGGTCCTCATAAAATATTTTATTTTCTTCCAAATACTTGCTTAGTTGTTCTTGCACCAAAACTTCCATAACCTTTTCAACAATTGGGAGTAGATTTATCGGCCTGAGTTCTTCTGCCTTCTTGGGATGGTTAACCTTTGGCACTGGTATTATGACACTACCTTCTAACTTATTTGGTACTATCCCTGTTTCAAGTGATATATTTATTATGTTAAGCAATTGGTATCCCACAACATCGAACAAGTCTTTTAGAAGTTTTACCGAAAGAAGTTTGTCACCAGATGATTTGTTTTTAGACGTTTTATTGTTTTCTCCAATTTATTTAATGATATTTTTTCAAATGTATTCATGTTACTGTCCAACTTGAAAGATACTTCCTTAAATTCACTATCTGGAGAAGATATACTCACCATAATATCATGAATACTGTTTACAAAGAAATTATTTAGTGAGTTTGCAATATTTTCGTCATCTTGTTCAACTTCTAGACAAGAGTAATCAACAGTCGTTTTGCCTTTATTGATTATTTCTTTTAAAGTCTGCCACATTTTCTTACTGTCGTAGCGATTTTCACTAATTTTGGTCTCGTAGTATTGCTTTTCCTTTCTTCGCAGTAATGTAACAAATTTGTTGCGTTGCCTTTTATAGGTTTCAAAGTCTTCTACACTGTTTGTGAATTTGAAAATTTTATACCGTCTATCCCTTTCTTTTTGCGCTTTGTTTATTTCTTCATCAATCCATTGTTTTTTTCTCTTGTGTGCCTTTTCATGTACTGGCGAAATTTTGTCAATAACATTTATTAAGTTTTTATGTAAGCTGTTATATAAAATATTTGCATCTGTTGATGTATATCCCATTTTTGTCCCATCAACTCACGTCTGATTTCTTGAATTTTAGCCTCATTCAAATTTCGAATAAGCTTTTTGTCTTTTATGGTATTAGACTTCATTCTGAGCTTTATACCAATTGTTTCATGGTCACATGATAGGATATATTCTATTTGTTTCTTGTATATGTGCAAAATTTGTGTAGATATGATCAACTAAAGTTTTAGAGTCGTTTAAAAAAACAGGTTTTCGTTTTAAATCTTCCTGCAACGTGAAAAAAATAGTATATGCAACTCGGAGAGAATGCTATTTTGCTTCAGTGCAATTTCTGACCCTCGGGCTTCGCCCTCGAGTCAAAAATTGTACATCAGCAAAATAACGCATTTCGCTCCCTCATTGCATAATCTACTATTATTTCGTCTAGGGAATTACAGAAAATTGTTTATTTTTTTCTCGATAACCGTCGCTGATACGAAAAAATTACAAGAGAACAAGAAGATTCTAAACAAAACAGAAAACTCATTTTGTATTTTAGAATCTACCACCGGCGCACCGCAAAAAAAAGTTCAAGGGGAGAAAAGGGGGCATGACCCCTGAAAAAATATGGCCCTGTAGATTCTCACAACCATTTCATATGCCCAATGATGTAAGCCCTACAGCGTAACCTGTATTCCAAATTTGAGCTAAATATCGCAGAAACTGCAGGAGCTATAAAGAAAAAACAAAAAATCTTGAAATTTCAACACCCTCTAGATCGGCAACGAAGCGTTTGCGGACCTATGTTTATATGAACTTTTAGTCATGAAATAAGTCAAAGAATTACCTCCTTTCGTATGTACATGATATTTAGGAACACCCTGTATATTAAGATTAAGAAATATATTCACTTATAATACCATGTGTAGTCAAAGTTATGTCGACTATTTTTGCGGTGGTGTCACTAATGTCTATTGCGCTTTGGTACGATTAGGACGAGTGCGCTAGCACGAGTCCTAATCCCAAGTGCAATGGACATAAGTAGTGATACCACCGCAAAAATAATCTACTTAACTTTGACTAAGAATGGTATTCGAGGGACTATTTAATGAACTAAACTACTTTTTCAAATTAGTTTTCAGTAAATCTAGCAACAAACTACGCAATTTCTATAGTAACAGAACACTAATATTGACTTTTTCTAATAAAAATCACATTTGTTTAAAATAGTCACTTGAATACTGTTGTATCGCTTACTTCTTGAAGGACCAGAGGCTTTATTTCAAATTACAAAACCTTCTTCGATAGCTGCTGGTTCTGGGAGCAATTATTTATCGTAACCCAGGACGGTGTCTAAGCGCCCCTTAAGGGTCATAACCAAACACAAACACGTTAAAACAAAAAACTATATTAAGAGTAACGACAGATACATTTTATCTAAACCAGCATTGCGGGGGGAACTCCTGGCTTCCGCAACACTTAAGAAAACCTCCCTTAAAATCGCACATGCGTTAAAGCGAGGGTGGCTTTGTGGTTTAGGTTGCATAACATTTAGGCTCTACGTTTCCCATCCAGTAACTAAACGATCCTTAACATACAGCCCGCCTTGAACCAACAGGTTCAAAATTATGTTTGTACCTATCAATATAACATTAAATACAACCTAGATCATGCGCTTCACAAAAAAGAAACGGGCTAACGATATACAAAAGGAATATGAAAAGTTTTAAAATTAAGCATGAAATTATACTACTACTAAAGTAAAGAGAGTTCTTCGAGTCTGTTTCACTATAACACTAAGAAAGGCCATTTTTTGCGTTACACTATCACACTCCCGGTAAAACACAAAGTTTATGCACTGTTTTCTTCACCAGATTACCTGTAGGGGTGATTACTGTAGCAGATCTAGGGATGTTGTTTCTGTAAGTGTGAATTTCAGTAATTCTGCCGAGGCACCATTGTAGTGGTGGCAAATTTTCCTCCTGGATTAGCACAATAGAATTGACTTTCATCAAACTGGGTATATTTCGGAACCATTTTGTTCTTTTTTGTAGCTCGGGTACAACTTCTTTACTCCAGCGCTTCCAAAACGTTTGCACTACCTTCTGGATGTGTTGATAGCGCGACAAATTGTTTTCGGGAATATCACCATAGTCGGGCTCAGGTAATGCGCACAATGGTTTGCCAATAATAAAATGTCCAGGGGTTAAAGGGGCAAGGTCGGCAGGATCAGTGGATATAGGTGACAGCGGACAAGAATTTAGCTTTGCCTCTATTTGAGTAAGCAGAGTTTGAGATGCCTCATAATTAAGAAAGGTATTAGCCAAAACCCTTTTTAGGTGTAGCTTAGTACATTTTACGCCGCTTTCCCAAATACCACCCTGATGGGGTGCACGGGGTATAATAAACTCCCATCTTATGTCTAAATTGGCCGAAAAGGTGATTATTTTATTTTTAGCTTCCTCTGTATTAAGAAATTTATACAGTTCACGCAACTGGTTAGCAGCTCCTACAAAATACTTGGCGTTGTCGGATGAAATTGTAGCAGGTTTACCTCTGCGGCTTATAAATCTTTTTAGGACAGCTATGAAGGCGTCAGTTGTTAGATCAGTAACTAACTCGAGATGTATAGCCTTAGTTACTAGGCAAATAAATATACAAATGTAAGCCTTTGTTAATTTAGCACCTCTGCCTTTCTTGTCCTTTATGAAAATTGGCCCTGCGTAATCTATACCTACATTTGAAAACACAGGCGTATTAAATTGCAACCTCTTTGAACGCAGGTCACCCATTAAGGGATTATAGGATCTCGGATTGGACCGAAAGCATTTTACACAATTATGAATGATATTTTTTGCTAAGTTTCTCCCCGATATAGGCCAAAATTGTTCACGTATACAAGCTAACAGCTGTTGAGCACCACAGTGTAGTAATTTCTCATGAAAATGCTTGAAAACCAAACGGGTAAAAATGTGATTCTTAGGCAATAAGGAAGGAAATTTCTTATGAAACGAATAATCAGAATTTTTTATTCTGCCACCTACTCTTAAAACACCATTTGAATCTAAAAACGGATTCAAGGATAAAATGTTTGAACTAGTTTTTAAGCTTTGCTTAGAAATTAACATGTTTATTTGATGTGAGAAAGCTTCTGCTTGACATAGTTTTAACAAAATAATTAAGGCTTCCTATAATTCGGAAGTTCCCAAAGGGCCGGTAGTTCTTAATGGCTTGGCAATTCTTGAATTTTTCGAAAAACGGATTACCCAAGCTATAATACGTTTTACCTTCGAGAAATCTGAATATCTTCCAAGAAGGTCAAAGCTATTAATATTTACAAAACTCATTGCAGTATCGGTATGACTTTTAAATTCGGTAGAGGGCAAATTACAAGTATTAGTAACTTGCTGTTCGGGCCATTGCTCCTGGGGCATTGAGAAAAATTTTGGACCCAAAAACCAAATTGGGTTGTTTAAGAGGTCATTGACAGTCGCACCTCTCGACACCAAATCAGCTGGGTTGTCGTTGGTTTTAACATGCTGCCACTGATTTTTCTTTGATACTTCTTGAATGGATGCTATACGATTAGCTACGAAAGTTTTATATTTATTTGGAGCGGAATTTATCCAATGCAGCACAATGGTAGAGTCTGTCCATAAAAATATTTCGTTATATTTCATAGTTACAGGCTCCTTTACCTTTTGCATCAATTGCGTTAAAAGCACCGCAGCGCATAACTCTAGTCTGGGAATAGTAGTACCTTTAAGTGGGCTAATTCTGGATTTTGAGCACAATAGATGAACAGAAGTATTATCAAATGCATCTTGGCATCTAACATAAATACAGGCCCCATAACCTATAGAACTGGCATCGCTGAATCCATGGAGATGAATACTTACAGAATTTGGAATTTTTACACATCTCGGAATTTTAAGTAAGGTTAAGTCGGGTAATTGATTTTTAAAATTAATCCATTCATAATACAAATCCTGTGGTATAGATTTATCCCATGCAAGTCCCAATTGCCAGAGGTTTTGTATCATTAATTTTCCCTTTACAATTAGTGGGGATACTAAGCCCAGAGGGTCGTATAATTGAGCCACCTCGGAAAGAATCGTTCTTTTAGTAACTCTTGTGAATTCGGACTTAGTAGTGTTACTATATTGTATACTATCAGATAGTGAATTCCAAGACACATCTAGAGTTTTTGCGTTTTCACGTTCCCCTAAAGGCACAGTAAAATAGGATGATGACTTATTACAGCCTTTAGATAAAATTTCAGAGCTGTTAGAGAGAAATTTTCGTATAGGCATACCGGCGCTTGCTAAAATGGACGTTACTTCCTTTTGTATTTGTAACACATCTTCAACGGTATCTGCACCCGTGAGCATATCATCCATATAGAAATCGTTTTTAATAATGTCACAGGTAATCGGAAAGGCTGCAGAATTTAGATTTGCCAAATGTTGCAAACACTTAGTTGCCAGGTATAGCTGCTCGATCCGCAACCCCCTCCTGATGCTCCACAGATAGCACCAAAGTTTTAACCCAGCCGTGGTATTTATTTGGAAAACCAACACACTAGCCAAATTCCAATTCAAGACCATACAATAGAGACAAAAAGTATTTTTATATTTTCAATGATAAATTACAAACATTTTTATATTTGTTAAATTATTTGTTATTATTTATCCTTTAGTTAATTTTCATTTTACAGTTTTTTTATGTACATTCTATGATCTAATCAATCTAATTTTATTTATAACTGTCAGTTTTCATAATATTAACTTCTAAGATATAGTTGCACACAATTTTATTTTTATCACATGTAACATACTTTTAATTAATAATAATCTTCCTTCCATTTCACTTGTATCTTTAGTCCAGTGCATTTAGGGTGTGACCTCGGAAAAAATCCTAGAGAGCTGAAGTTTGGCTTACACCTATCTTTCATCGTTCCAAATAAGGGTTGAGAAGTCCCCAAAGATCCGTGATACGCATAACTTTTTACAGTGCTCAGAAGGTCGATTTTTCGGTTTTTCAACTATATCTAAACTTCTAAAGAATGTAAGGCCTGAAGGCCCTTTTTCATACAAGGCCGACTGTAGTAAAACACACAAGATAATGTTTTATCATTTATTTTAAGTGATTAACTTAGGTGCAAAATAGTAAAAAATCTTAAAATATAATAATAGTCATAAAAATAAAACATAAAGAACTAAAAATCACACAAACGGAATAAACTAAATCAGGTTAGTATACATACCGGCACAGACAACTAAACAAGTTAAGTAACTATTTAAACTATATTTATGTAAAAGTATAAGGTTCTAGATATTATATCCATTAAATAAAACGTTAAAGTACTCGTAGAATAATCCTCTTCTGTCGGTCAAAGGCTCCTGCAATATCTTTACTAATCTATTTTCAGTGACTATCTAAATCCGGGACAGAATGCTACTCAAATTTAAATATGTCTTGTTGTTTAGTAGCAGTTCTTTTTAGAAACTTTATTTCATAATCTTCTTCGATCGATCTAGTTATTTGACCAACAAAATGTTCGATCATTTTCTTTGAAGTATACTTCACCAAAACCCACTTGCCTTTATCAAGATCTTGATTCATATTATCATTTTCTCCCTGGTTCCGCATTTCCATTTCTTGCTCAAGATTTTCTAAAAATTCTTCATTATTATCCGAATCCTTATACACTACTTCATCATCTTCTTCACTACTACTAGAATCTTCGTTTTGACTTGGCCTTCTTCTGTTCTTTTGCTTCTTTATTTTTCTTAAGCTTCTCTAGCACATTAGCATTGGTTAAGCCTTCAGATTCAATAGTTACTCTCTGCCGCTTTGTTTTTTCCGGGTGGGGACTTTGTCTTACCATTTCCACGAACAAAGTTTCGAATGTTTTGGTTGGAAACTAAAGGATCGAGGTTAGAACATTTGTTCAGTGATGTTGGTTGCTCTTCGGAAGATATAATTGCAGAGACACTTTGATTATTTGAGATCGAAGGCTCAATATTGGCACCTGTGTTAAATGATGTCGATGGCTCAGATTCTGAGACCATACTAGTGGAATTATGATGATTGGAAGCTGGAGAAACTATTTTTTTCTGCTTGAATGGAAGTGGAATACTTATCTATTTGTGATCGATGCCAACTACGTAAAGCTTCTGGACAGAATTTTTCATCGGGAATAACTGTTCTATCAAATGGATGAATCTCACCTTTGATAAAACCACTCCTAATCGCTTCAGGAAGTACGTTTTTCCAAGTTTTTCCCACAAATTTGGAAAACAGTTATATTGGCAATTTACGCCCATTATTTTGGCGTTAACAAAATTCTAACTGAGCATTCCACTTGTCTTTAAAAGATTTAAATACGGATAAATCTAACGGTTGAAGAAGATGGCCACTATGTGGCGGCAATTTTAAAATTGTTATGTTTTTATGGATAGATGTTTGTATTACTTCAGGACTAAAATGCGTGGAGTGACCATAGTATATAATGAGCGCTGGACGGTTTTCACCGAATGAAGGTATAGGGTACGCTCGAAGTAATTTTTAAAAATTTCTGTTTTCATCCACCCTTCTTTGGAGGCTGCATAAACCGTTCCAACATATCCCATTCTCTCTGGGGCACACCACTGCTTCCACATGTGTAGACCTTTGTAAATTATGTGCGGAGGAGCTTTTCTTCCAGCGACATTTGCCATTAACAGAATTGTAGTGTGTTCTCTGGCAGGTCACTTGTAATCCTCGAAGCAGATTTTATTCTTTCGCCAACTACCTTGGTTTTAGTCGCATCTATGCATAAACTAGACTCGTCAAGATTCCAAATACTATTTGGTTTGTCATTTATTTGAAATCGAAATATCCAAAAATTGGATCTGGGGCTTTCCTTCTAGCAAATTGAACGCTTTGAAGCTTTTAAATAATGAGATTATGTCTTTTGTTCAATCTAATGAACCAATCTTTTCCTGGCGTTGAATTTTTGAATGGCGTTGGTAGATTATTGGCTTTTACTAACTGGCCTACGAGTATCAAAATTTCGCTCCTGATAAGCCGAATCCCCATTTTTTCACTCCTGTTGCTGGTTTGACTTCAAGCTCCAAGGGAAGGGCTGTTGAATGTCCTCTACTTTTTTTATTTTTCCACGGACACTTTTATAATTTGTGTGGACTGTTGAATATGGTACATTAAATACCTTGGCTAATTTAAAAATGGTCATGCGGCCCGATCTTACTTCAAGCAGGGCATTTTTGAGGTTATTTTCATAGTATTTTTGATTGCTGCATACCGCACCACACCGTCAACACTGTTCTTGAATAACATTTTAAACAAAATTTAAAGTATAAACATTAGAAATCGTCACACTCGCTAAGATATGTAATGGAGTTCAATCGGAGTACCGAAAGTAATACTTTACCTAAACAGGTAACCGTAATGCTCCATACAAACTAGAACTATATTGTAATGGTTGTGTCTAAAGAGTTTGATATGATATTTAAAATTGATTAAAATATTTCATTATTAAAATACAAAGATTAATTTTACTATTGAAAAGGATAACATCAATATGAACAGGTGTATTTGGTAAAATATTGGATCCCAATTTAAAATTCAGTTGAACAATGCAAAACAAGGAACAGAAAGGGTCGAATATATGATGTAAATATTACTTGAATTAAAGTGGAGGATTAATATCAAATACTTATTTGAAAAAAGTCATTTAATATGTCGTGTATTAAAATAGGTGTGATAACATATTATACAGTGTTAACATTTAAAAATATGCATAAAGGATATCAATATGGAAAAGATTGTTATTATGGCCAATAAAATTTCGAATAGAAAAACATGTAATAATTTTGTAAATGTCTAAAATTTAGAAACCAAACCCTTTTATAATTTAATGGTTAATATATTTGGTTCATAAAACGGCGTGTATATGATAAAATTTGCTAGAAGAGAAAAAAAGAAAATTTAAAAGAAGATTATAGGGTGAAGATATGGAGAAAATGTGTATGGTAGGAGACCATAAATTAAAATACTATAAACTATAAAAGTAATTAATGGAATTGGGTAATGAACTTAGTTTATTGGTAATTGGGTACATCATGTGAATTGGATGGCGAATGTTGCATTTGCTAGTATTGTACTTCACCAAGCTTATTAGTGGAGTAGACGTCTTATGAGTTGGACCTTATCGAGCTTCTTGTTGGAGTAAATGTGTTTTATTGCTGATGGACCTTGTCGAGCTTATTGTTGGAATAAACGTCTTTTATTGCTAGTGGACCTTGTCGGGCTTCTTGTTGGAGCGAACGTCTTGTAAGTTGGACTTTGTAGAAGTTAGTGTTGCTAGGTTGTCTGCAGCTTGTGATATTTGGAAATGAGAGATTCCAGTTACTAATCGTGGGTCTAGTCTATCTTGTTGGTGGATGTAACAATTATCCTGTCGAGATTGGCTAGATGGTCTTTGTAGTTACTGGCAGTTGCTTAAATTGAATTGGGGTTAGTCTGCATGTTCAAACTTTGTTTAAACATGGGTTTAGCATTAAGAGTGTAAAAACAAAGTGAAATTTGGAAAATACAAAACACAGGCAAGTGGGTTACAAAACTATTATAAAGCGTGTCAATTCCGTGTTTACAAACAGACTTTGCAGTTTATCAAACGCACTAGGTCAGGTTACGACGTATCTCAGAGAACGTTTTGACAAGGTGTGCAGTTTGCGCGATAGTAGGTGGGGTTACAAACAATAATGTGTATACGATTACGCTATCTAAATGCATGCGATTGTAATTTTTAATAGTGGCTTAAAAACAAGGCCCACATTCTCTGTATATAAACTTTGTAATATTAATTTTAAATCAATATACTTTTAGCAATGAGAGTGTATTCATTGATAGTGGTTGACGAAGACAAAAATTGTCTGTAACGGGGTGGTTTGGCTTGACCATCTCACGCTATCTCTTACTTTTTTTACATTGGTCCTTCGAGGCAACAACTCCCCGGTCAAGAAGAAACTGGATTTTGGGGAAAAATCCTCAAACCAATCAACTGGAGACAGAAGAACAGAAGTTAGTGCAACAATCAAGAGTCCTGGGACACGCGGAACAGATCCAAAACTCTGGGCAAATTAAGCAACTGGACCGGATCTGCCATATCCGTAGGAAAAATTTTGGAGGACCCGCAACAAGATTTGTATGTACTTTTCTGTGAATAGATTGGGAAGAAGTACAAATTGTATATATATAAAGAAGTGATAGCAGCATACGTCCTGCTAAGAAATTCCAAGGGCTTCCGCCGTGCAGCGAGAAGACTCTTCAGCGGCATTCGTCCCGCTAAGAATTTGGAAATTACAAAAGTGGTAAGATACTACTTATTAAGCCAGGTTTAGTTCCAACGTTAGTAAAAGAAGCTGCAACGACATGGAAACAATTATAAAGGAGCAGAAGCAGCTGGCGGACAAAATGTGCCAGTTGCTCACGAATATGAAAAAGCATTCCGAAAGCAGGAAAAATCGAATGTACCTAGCCAAGAGGAAGACAAATTGGAAAGATTGTGGAAGGCATTTGAGAGCGGTGACATTGAGCTGCTACAGCCAGGTAAAAGAAAGGTATCAAATGATTACAGATTACATACACGAATGGCAGGAGAAGTTATCCGACCAGTGAGGAGAGTAATGGCTTGGAAACCGAGAAAATGGAAAACACCATCGAACAAGTAGGCAGACTCAAGAAGTAAGAAATTGAAATGCAGTTATTTAGCGAGGAACAAGTCCAGACAAAAATGTTCTATGAGTATAAAACCAACAAGATTTCCGACCAGTGGGAGAACATTACGAGCCTACATAAGGAAATCCTCGGATGTGAGCAAGAATTCGCTGAGGACTACTTCACGCACAAAGTTTACAATCAGATGCGAGAGCGTTATAACCAGGTAATAGCTCAAATATTTAACAAAATAAGTAGCATCCCGAGAAGCGAGCAGCCACGACCACGAGAAGAGTTGGCCATCCCATTGCCAAAAATTACCATGCCAATTTTTGAAGGAAGTTACGAAAATTGGACAACCTTCCACGACATTTTTGGTCGACTCCTCCACAACAATGCCACATTAGGCAAGACAAGACCTACCTCAGAAGCGAGGCAAGTAAATTAATAAAACATCTCGACGCCTCTGATGCTAATTACGAAACCGCATGAGACCTACTGACGAACAGGTACAATAACAAAAGAATTTTGTTTTCAAAATTTTTAGACAATATATTAGAGCTGCCCAATTTAAACTATGAATCAGCAGCTAATTTAAAACAGCTGCATGATACGACGATGGAAAGTTTACGTGCCATATCCAACATGGGCGTAAATACAGATACATGGGGACCCATAATAGCACATCTGCTGGTCAAGAAGCTGAACAAGGAAACGAAGAAATTGTATGAACAGTCGTTGACTAACTCTCGAGAAATCCAGGATCTAGCAAAAATTTTAAAATTTTTGGAAAAAACATTCCAATCACTTGAGGCGATTCAAGATTCGAAACGGAAGCTGGAAGTCGCAAAGCCAATAAAAGCATCGGAGTCATCAATAAAACTATGGCCGGTAAGAAGTTATCAAGCAAGCATCGGCAAATGTCGGATCTGTAACAGCAGCCACAAGATCACACCGTGCCCGAAATTTATTTCCATGACCAGTGACGATCGGTACCAAGCTATCAGGCGCCATCGGCTGTGTGTGAGATGTTTAGTCCACAAGGAAAACGAAAAATGCTACAGTTCAAATAAGTGCCAGAACTGTGACAAATGGCACCACATTCTGCTGCATAAAGATTGGAACAAGACTCCGGTAAGAAATCCACAACAAATAACATCAAAACCACAACAGAAGCCAAATAGGAAATCCCAAATCGCCACCACCACCGGACAAAGCAGCGTAGAAGAAGTAAGCAGCCTCGTTAGCAGAAAAATAAAACATCCCAACCAGAAGGTCCTGCTAGCCACGGCATTTTTAAAAGTAGACAGCCGGAGGGTATTACGAATTGTTGAGAGCATTGGTCGATCCAGGGTCACAGGCATCGTTATAACGGAAGAAGCAGCTCAATTATTGGCACTACCGAAAGTAAGAATCCAAGCAGATATTATAGGGCTAGGGAGATGTGAAGCTGGAAAATCCAGAGGAAAAGTTGAAGTGGAAATAAAACCACGATTCTCCAGCAATTTCAGAATTTTTGGAGGTCTACTTATATTGGCAAGGTTGACAGGAACATTGCCAAGAAACACAATAAGTAGTAAAGAAGAAAACGCATGGGAACAATGCCTACTAGCCGATCCTACGTACAACACGCCAGGTTCAGTAGACATCCTCATAGGGGCTGATCTATACAAAGATATACTCCTAGAAGGAGTTAAGAAGATGGAACAAGGGACGATGGCACAGAAGACGGAGTTTGAATGGATCATATCTGGGTTAGTAGAAGCAACAGAACAACCTAACATGAGAGTGGTCAGTATGATGTCTAACATCAAGGAAGATCACCACCTCAACAAGTTTTGGGAGATGGAAGAGCTCCTGATGGAGAAACCTATCTCACAAGAGGAACGAAAATTGGATAATTGGATAATTGGACAATTGGAAGCTACCCATCGGCGGAAGCAAGATGGGGCATGTGGGGTGAACATACCGTTCACAGAACACCCAAGTCAAGTAGAAGAATCAAGACGAAGGGCAGTCGCCAGAAAGCTGCAGTTGGGAAAACGATTCGAACCTGACAAGAACTTGGAGTCCGCACACAACTTCATGAAGAAGTATCCTTCAGTAGGGCACATGAAGAACATGGACTAAAGTGGAGGTCCGGCAAGAGGACGTTACAATCCTCACCCAGCTGTCGTAAAGGAGGACAGCAAAACAACCAAACACCGCACACGGAGAGGACTACTTGGAAGGTTCCTGACGTCAGTGTTTGGAGTAAATGACAAAGTATATAAGGACATCGCTGATTTAGATAAAAATCAGCAAGTACTAATCGACGCCTCCAGTCACCAAGCAAAATTACTGTTAGCTGCAATGACCACTGTGAACGAAACAGAGAACAGAATCACGACAAAGTTAGAAAACTTTCGAATAAAATTCGACAAGGAATCCACCTGATAAAGGAGATGAAGGCCTGGTACAGATCCATTGACGCCAATAAAATAAATGTTTACGTGCTCTCAGCATATCAAGTTGCCATCAATTACTTACAAGAAGTCACAGAAAAATACGAAAAGCTGCTCGACGCAGTATTTAGGCGAAGTCATCTATTTGAGTTTGTGTCACCAGCTCAAATAGCAACGATAATTAGTCAGCTGTCCATGAAGTTGCCACCTAACCTACGAATACTATCATCGCCAGTATACAAAATGGAGGTTGGACAAACCGAGGAAGTCATTAAGATATTTGGATATTTCCATATCACTGAAGTAACCGAATATGAGGTCATCAAGATTACCGCCGTCCCTAGAAGGACCAACAACGGAGAGTATGCAACACTAGCAGTCAGCCCGTACTTCTTAGCTGTGGACTATAACCATCAGAAGTAGTTTAGCATACCACCGTCCAAATTTGAGGTCAGCATCCCAATAAAGGAGCACACCTATTTATGTACACTCACAGTCATAAATAGCGTCGAGAAGAACCCCAACTGCATAATCGACGAAATGTATCAATGCTTGGAAAGGGTGCCATGTAGCACACACCACTACATCACCACTATTGAATGGAAAAAACTTTACAAGGCAAATACATGGATGTTTACAGCCAACAAAGCCACCAGTGCAGCAATCATCTGCAACCACGTACGAGAGGAAGTGGTTCCTTAAGGCACCAGAGTAATCCAGATCGCTCCAGAGTGTTACATCCAAACAGAACAGCACACCCTTTACGCAAAATCATTCAGTACGATCCCAGTCGTCGCAACTTTCAACAAAATCATGCAAGTCAACATCACATTGAAAGCAGACACAATGGGGAACGAGTATCCAAGCTTAGCCGAGGAACCCAGCTTGGACGCATCGGATCATTTAAGGGCCGGTTGCAGAAAGCAATGTTAAGTCTGGTGTTAGCTAACATCGCGTCAAAGTGAACACAATCGCATCAAATTTTGTATACTAATGTATTAGTTACCATAAGCATTTGAGATTTGATTCGTTTTTGTTCACTTTGACGTCGCGTTAGCTAACACCAGACTTAACATTGCTTTCTGCAACCGGCCCTAAGTGTGCTAATATCTCCAGTCAACTTCCATTCAACATTCTCGTATTCTTGTTCACTGAACTACTAGTTCCGGTACCCCGATCGCATATTTTAGCGTTTTTATGACTTCTAATGTGTGTACTTGATACCAACTACATATCGCTATATATTGCTACAGCTATACGTTGCAGCACCTAACTTTATGCTATGTATTGTATACATACAACGCATTTATATTTATTTAATGTTTTGCCCTACAATCATTATCCTTCATACGTTATGACCAAATTTGTTATATTTGCTATTATATTTAACTTTTATAATTCTATTTAGTTTCAGACAAATTTATATGTATTTCATGTCCTTTAATAAATATTAATATTAAATGTTATTAAATATTTCTAGCGCCAGCAGAACATGATTATTCTCAAAAACAGATCGGGTTCACGCGTTGCTTATATTGTTATTATTTCTGAAAATTCGTTTTGATTAATGGAACTTTAATTCAAAAACTTGTATGACACTTTCTACAATTATCAATGTCATATATGCTATAAAAGTGGAGAATACATAAAATGCCTATTTGTTACAATACCTGTGATTCAATTAACATGAAAATAGTTAGTAATCTCTTTTAAATTACTTCACTTCACTTTTTAAATGCTTTACTTTTTAGTTCTTTCAATAAATACCTGCTGCTGTCACTCGTCTTATAAACTCGATCGCAACTCACACCAACTGCTCACAGACGTTTCCCAAGCTGCAGTGTAAAAAAGATAGCCAGATCCAGTTTGGAACTTAGCACTTCTTTATAGTTTTTAGAACCAGGTTAGTTCCTTGACATTAGATGGAGCTTATTTTCGTTGTTATAAGAGATAGTGTGAGATGGTCCCGCCAAACCATCCCGTTCAGACAATATTCGTCTTCGTCAACCACTATCAATGAATACACTCTCATTGCTAAAAGTCTGACCTAGTGCGTTTGATAAACTGCAAAGTCTGTTTGTAAACACGGAATTGACACGCTTTATAATAATTTTGTAGCCCACTTGCGTGTGTTTTGTATTTGCCCAATTTCACTTGGTTTTTACACTCTTAATGCTAAACCCATGGTTAAAGAAAGTTTGAACATTCTGGCCGAGCAAAGTGACGACTGGCATTAGGTGTCGCGTACAGGGGCTCTAGGCTGAAGTCGTTCTGGCCAGCGCTGAGTTTCTGCTTGCGTTGCTCTCTGGCCCGGCAGGTGCGTGTCCATATAAAATAGCTTATACTGCATAATAAGCCAATAACCAAGATTGTCGTTATACTTCTGACGGACCCTGTCGTGATGGATAGGTGTCTCCAGCTTGTATTGGATAGGTCATGTATTATCTGCTGCTGTCGAGATATTAGCACACTTAGGGCCGGTTGCAGAAAGCAATGTTAAGTCTGGTGTTAGCTAACATCGCGTCAAAGTGAACACAATCGCATCAAATTTTGTATACTAATGTATTAGTTACCATAAGCATTTGAGATTTGATTCGTTTTTGTTCACTTTGACGTCGCGTTAGCTAACACCAGACTTAACATTGCTTTCTGCAACCGGCCCTAAGTGTGCTAATATCTCGACAGCAGCAGATAATACATGACCTATCCAATACAAGCTGGAGACACCTATCCATCACGACAGGGTCCGTCAGAAGTATAACGACAATCTTGGTTATTGGCTTATTATGCAGTATAAGCTATTTTATATGGACACGCACCTGCCGGGCCAGAGAGCAACGCAAGCAGAAACTCAGCGCTGGCCAGAACGACTTCAGCCTAGAGCCCCTGTACGCGACACCTAATGCCAGTCGTCACTTTGCTCGGCCAGAATGTTCAAACTTTCTTTAACCATGGGTTTAGCATTAAGAGTGTAAAAACCAAGTGAAATTGGGCAAATACAAAACACACGCAAGTGGGCTACAAAATTATTATAAAGCGTGTCAATTCCGTGTTTACAAACAGACTTTGCAGTTTATCAAACGCACTAGGTCAGACTTTTAGCAATGAGAGTGTATTC
This sequence comes from Agriotes lineatus, assembly GCA_940337035.1. Lineage (NCBI taxonomy): Eukaryota > Metazoa > Arthropoda > Insecta > Coleoptera > Elateridae > Agriotes > Agriotes lineatus. The sequence goes on from OW679199.1 coordinate 29,364,542, forward strand.
ATTGATAGTGGTTGACGAAGACGAATATTGTCTGAACGGGATGGTTTGGCGGGACCATCTCACACTATCTCTTATAACAACGAAAATAAGCTCCATCTAATGTCAAGGAACTAACCTGGTTCTAAAAACTATAAAGAAGTGCTAAGTTCCAAACTGGATCTGGCTATCTTTTTTACACTGCAGCTTGGGAAACGTCTGTGAGCAGTTGGTGTGAGTTGCGATCGAGTTTATAAGACGAGTGACAGCAGCAGGTATTTATTGAAAGAACTAAAAAGTAAAGCATTTAAAAAGTGAAGTGAAGTAATTTAAAAGAGATTACTAACTATTTTCATGTTAATTGAATCACAGGTATTGTAACAAATAGGCATTTTATGTATTCTCCACTTTTATAGCATATATGACATTGATAATTGTAGAAAGTGTCATACAAGTTTTTGAATTAAAGTTCCATTAATCAAAACGAATTTTCAGAAATAATAACAATATAAGCAACGCGTGAACCCGATCTGTTTTTGAGAATAATCATGTTCTGCTGGCGCTAGAAATATTTAATAACATTTAATATTAATATTTATTAAAGGACATGAAATACATATAAATTTGTCTGAAACTAAATAGAATTATAAAAGTTAAATATAATAGCAAATATAACAAATTTGGTCATAACGTATGAAGGATAATGATTGTAGGGCAAAACATTAAATAAATATAAATGCGTTGTATGTATACAATACATAGCATAAAGTTAGGTGCTGCAACGTATAGCTGTAGCAATATATAGCGATATGTAGTTGGTATCAAGTACACACATTAGAAGTCATAAAAACGCTAAAATATGCGATCGGGGTACCGGAACTAGTAGTTCAGTGAACAAGAATACGAGAATGTTGAATGGAAGTTGACTGGAGACGCTCTAGATTTTTTCATTAGTGATCACGATACGAAATCGCATAAGAACTTTAAAGTTACCACGATCTCGTATACGTGCACTTATACCTCCACAGGAATTTTTCTTTTTCCAAAAATTTTGTTCTTGTCGACTTGAAGTTTCTGTACACCCTTTCACTAATGCAATAAAAATGAAATGAATAAATTTAGTTGTTTGAAAATATTTAGTAGACAGAAAATTGCAACTTTTCATAAACATCATGCGCCGATCGAAGTTCAAAACTACAATTAAATATAATAACATCCACCCGGGTCTTTGAAATTTTGAATGTGACACACGATGTTTACCAACTTCTTCGTTTCGGCTTGACATTAAGTTCGCAGGTTAAAATAAAAGTGTTTTATAAACAGCGCTTTGTAAATAATCGCGAAGTACGTAAGTGCCAGCGCTTGAAAGCAGAAATAACCGTTGTTACCAAGATCCACCCACCGGAGCGAAAGTTTACAAGATAGCACGTGCTTCATTGCAGGAATAAAAAATGAGCTGATTACAATTACGAACAATTCATCGTCGAAATTAAATTATGTTGCGACATAATCCACGCATAATTTTTTATTTTTTCACAAATCACGCAGACCGCAGATTCTGTCGTGGCCAGCTGCCAGCTGTTGGGAAACTCGCATATTTCTCGTATTTTTAACCAGAAAGATTATTATTACACAATGGATGCATTGTTCCACATACGAAGTTTAAAAGTGGAATTTTGCGAAATTCGGCGAAGCAATGATTGGGCTAAACCAACACTGTTAAGAAACCAACAGCTTGTAGGGTCTTCGGCGATGGACAGTTGGGCACGCTATTGGAAAACCATGCTTCATTTTCCCCGATTTCCGGTATCACTGACCTTAAACGTGAAAATAAGAGTAAGAGAAAATTCCCCCGCCGACGCCCACGCGAACTATTGGGCAGTAGGTTAGCAAAGCGTCCCGACGCCAGTTCACCTCGACGATTTAGAGACAAGTGGCGTCCAGTTTTGACACTAGCACTTATCAGGTACTCTTCACTACTTCTGCAAGCGCTAATCACTGCAGCTTTCGAACACATTTGCGAGCTACTCGTACACTTTCTCACAGCTTAAACTAAACAATTCCATAATTATTGCTTTGTTCCCATAGAGCTTTGTCTTAATTAGCTCAGTGCTTTTATAAGCTGACAATTAATATTGCCTTTTTATTATTTTACCAATTTGACCTTAATATAGAACATAACAGTAAATTATGTAGAAATCGATAATTGCAAAAAACTTCTAAAGGTGACTTTCTGATGGTCATCTTTTTATAGCACACTTTGTCTCTAGAAACAGCTGTCGCGGATTTTTACTGCTATCGCTAAGTGTGAGTTGCCAGGTTTTCAGAGATCTGTGTTAATCTTCAATTAAGTGGCTGTTACATACGTCATAGTTACGTTGTGAGATTTTTCGAGAAATAATGAGAACGCTGAAAACAACCTAGGCGACAGTCAGCATTTTTCTTTCATAATCTAATTTCTATCAACAAGCATTAGTCAAGCAAAACGAGACAAACTAGAAATTTATTATTTTAACTACAAATTTCATAAAACACAAAAAAGTTTTTTAAATCTTCCAGAAGGTCATTCATTAGTGACAACAAAAATTAATAGCATATCATCGTTTTGATTCTAAATTGAAAGAGATATAAATATTGAATGCTCTATTTTTGGACACACGTGTGCATTCGATTCGATTGAGAAATTCTGGGAAAATAATAAAATAGCAGCCAATTCTACAAATAATGTACTTATGACAGACATTTAAGAGGGAAATTTAAAATTGTCCGGTTAAAAATAGACTTAATGGAATATACACGTCCTTGACGCAGTTCAAACAATGCGGATCAAAGATCGATACCAGTCAAAATATCCCTCCCCCACATATTGGCCGACATTTTTGCCAACAGAAGGCGCTGTTGGGGTTTCGATAATCATTAGAATTTTTCGCATGCACAGATTGAAGTAAGGTGGCTGCTGATGGGAACTTATGTAAACTTTTTGTTTGGTATATACTGTATAGAGTGTAGACGTAAGTATTGCATTGCTTGAGTTGATTATGATTATAAGAAGTCTAATTAATAGAAATATTAATTATAAACAACAATTTACTTCATTAAGACTCGTTTTTTTTTGTAGAAGCTGTTAAATTGAAAAAATCATGAAAATGTTGTTACACAAATTACAGTAGTGCAAACTAATTTGCATATTGCAATTTTACTGCTAGGCAACATTATATTGAATTAGTTATGTGATGTGATGTGAAATAAAATTAGCCGAATATTAATCTCTAATAGATTGCACGGAAAATCCTTTAAGAATTTTTTGTGACGCACATTATTAAAGAAGTTTTCACCGATTAATTATTGCTTTTGAAAGATTACTTTGACTTTTATTTGTGATTTAAAAATTGCAGAGCCTACTTTCATAGTACTGTTTTCATAAAACGCCCAGAAGTTACTAGATTTCTGCAAATAATTAAATTTCTTCCTGTTCTTTAACCTAGTTTGTACAGAAATCTAGTAAGCATTGGACCTATTAAAAACGACAGTAATGTTAAATAAGCTCGTAGGATTGTTATTTTTTTCTATTTAACAATTTCTCTGTGTTATAGTTTTTGAGGTTTCTATCAATGAAAAAACTTGTCCTGTATTATAGTCCTTAAACCAAATGAGTAACATTTGCAAAGAAATATTTTAGCATTTCAAAATTTACTTCTGAATACTCACATTATACCCAACAGTGATTAATAAAAATTAAGAATACTATCATAGTGTAACGGTTTAAGTGCGCACATCGTAAGTAAAAGTATGAAATTTCTGCCATAGGTATCTAAGGGTTTGTACTTTTCGGTTATAGCTATTATGGGTATAACTTGGGATATCACTTGGGCGGGGGGGGGGGGGGGGGGTCAAAATCAAAACTCTGTCTACCACACACAAAAATACTAACTATCGAAAACGGCTTCCACAAAAATTTTCAACTTACATAAACCATGCTGCACTTGCACCACAATTGGGGAGGGGAGGCGGCACTGGCCCCCCCCCTTCCCGTCCCAAGTTACTCCTATGATAGCTATACCAACAAAACATAATTCTTGTGAATAAAATTATTATAATATCATTTTCTATGAGCTACAATACGTAGTTAAAGTGATAACTTGAAATCGAAAAAAAAAACTTTAAATTTTGTGTTATTGTTTTTTTTAAATCAGTATTTATTTTTACTTCTCTCGTCTGAAAAACGCGTGTAATCGCGAAAAAATCACCTTCCGAGATTTCTTCAGATCTTCACGTTTCAGAGTAGATGGCGAAAAACAGTCTGTCTGTCTGTCTGTCTGTCTGTTGGCGGTATAACTCAAAAACTATTTGTCGGAGGAAGATGATATTTGGTATACACATTATATATATATATACCTGGAATGAAACCGGTAAAATTTCGGACAAATATATACAGGGTGAGCACCTTAAACAAATAAATTTTTGTTTACTTTTGCATTAATTTTGAAATAAAAGGAAGTAATAATTTTCACATAGGTCAACATAGCTCAACATATACAGGATAATGTCACAAAAGAGTAGAAACGTTTCAACAATAAGACCGGTCTCTTAAATAGAGGAGCGCACCGCACTCATTTCAAATGGCATCGATGGTGCAGTTCGAGTTGTGGATGCAGTTACGATTTCTACGCAGGTACGGTTACGATCGCTATGCAGATGTGGCGGGATCAAACCCCAGCGGGATATATTTTTTTATTTTAAAATTTATTTAATTTATTAGAAACGTGAAGATATTTTTACTCCTAGATTAATTTAATTTTTAAAATTATTTAGTGTCACAATGTCGACGACAGAGGTTCTGGGTAAAGCCTTTTACAGATTTTTCTAAACTGCAGCTAGTCATGAGCGGAGAATACCGCTGCGGGAGGAAAACAGACAAACATACTTGGTCGTAGTCGTTAGCGACTGACGAATATGGAGGAGGACGCTGCGTTAGGCCGGTGAGAGGTTAAATCCAATATGCACGTCACTCGATCGCGTTAATGTCTAAATATGCTTGACTTAGGAAGAAAATCGTGCATAAAGACATTTAAGGTGTCATTTACAAATAATTTAGGAATTTCCGTTAATTTGGTGACACTTTAGAAATTTCCTGAATTCAAGAAATAGTTAGGCCAAGCTGAAAGATCAACATTTATGTAAACAAATGTGACAATGTAAAATATATGCAATCAATAAATTTATGTAATACTAAAACTTCATGTACAAAATCTACAATATCCACAGGGCAGTAAACTCGAGTGCAATTTTGGTATACCTGCAGCGTCCAGTGCACTGTTTTTTATAGCTACAGTGGATCAATTGATGGTACAAATCTGATGCTTCCGGTAATTGCCCAAAGAAGATGCTACCCGGTTGCCTGGTTTGTCTAGCCTTAGTTCGATCAATGCCTGATTCCATCAGCTGGTCTGGTAGCAGGTGCGTTTGATGTACTGTTTGACTGATGCCTGGGTTGGAGGGACTTTTTCTATTGCTCTGGAGTTCTGCACGAAGAGCTGCTTCTTGACATCATTAGCCTTCATAATCTCAGCAATAACAGCAAATACAGCAATAACATTGGTATGGAAAGCAGGATTTGCCCCTGGAAAGAACGTTCAAGCATCTCAGGCAGTCTTCTTTCCTTTACACGAATGTGGATACAGTATCACTCCCAAGGAAAGATTGAAAGGTAACTAAAGGTTTGACTCGACACCATAAGCAATCTACAACTTATCAAAAGCTAACTTCCCCAATGAAGCTCCGCAGCATTTGCCAAACGCAGAAATAACGGTATCTTCTTGCGGACATGGGTGTAGGCGAGCCAAGCATTGTTACAGTAGAAAACTGTGGTTAAAGCAACCCATAACAACAATTTCTCCAGTTAGAGACTCGAGACAAGGACGGTTTGAGGTGCCTGAAATGCGTTTGTTTGCTATTTCAAAATAAGGCCGAGAATGCCAATTAGGTTAGGTTCCATAAAGTTGTCTAATTAAACTGCAGGTCTTGCAGACGTTTTCAACCTTGCATAAACATCAATGGAGTCGTATGAAAACAGTAATCCGGTTTACTTACCTTTGCCTTCATTTATTAATTTTGCTATAAAAATACGTTTTGCATATCTGCCCTACAACAGAATAATAAAAAAAAACACAAAATAATATTTAAAGTGCTATAATGAGCACACCAAGCTACAATAAAATTTTGTTCGATAATAATCAGGCAAATTTTTCCTATGTAAGGCCACGCAAGTACAAGCTATGGAGTGATTTGCTTTAAATATATTAACAACGGGAAATACAGCATTAAAATTTCATGAATGGGCTACTAATACTTAAGTACAGCAGAACGTAAATTTAGACGGTGACAAGGCGAACATAAAGCTGAAACACAAACATGCCATCGCTTAAAAAACAAAAAAATTAAACATCATGCGTAAGTCACTCAGACACATTAATATAGTGGAAATAAAGGATTGCAATATTCGTTACGATACCTCAAGCCATGAAGGAAAGGCAGTGACCAGTAGTCGTTCGCGGGATGCAGGATACAAATGGAATAGTCAAAGAGTAGCATCGTTGCCAGGTCAGAGAAAGATGAGCCTAGCTGTCGAAATTGCACTTGGAACGTGAGATGCAACATGAAATATCTGTCGGCGCCGGAGTGTAGCCAGCTCTATGGAGGAACCTCGCAAGCGTGTGTAAAGACGGTACTGTAGGGAAACACGAAACTTCAAAGGTTTATATACACCGCAAAACTGCGCTTTACGGCCGGTAATATTATGATTGCAAATATCACACCCACGAGATCACATCAGCTTTATAACCTGCGGCAACCTCCACCCCGGCGAACTTCACCATAGCATAGCCCGAAGACCAGCATCGGCACCTAAAACTGTTGCTCAAAAAGCGTCACTCTGCCTTCGAGACCAAAGCTTAACAGCCGTGGGTAGGGCAATAAATGCAGACTGAAAGAAACGAATTTCCTCCAACATGATGAAATGTCGATTGCCTGAGCGGGCAGAATTAAACTCAGCCACGGGGGCCTAGGATACGCTGAAACTTCGACACGGACCATTTTTATAAATAATATAACAGTATGGCTTAGAAGAAGAGCAGATGACTCCATTTCCACATGTTGCATACAGTTCCTTGTCCTGTGCTAACGGAAAATAAACCACTTCGCGTTTGACTCGAAGGAACTCCTTCTAGTTCTTTGGCATCACATTAAAAGAAACAACCCTTTTTCGTGCCCTTTCCCATCATTTCCCTCTGTTATAAATGCTTTAACATAATTTAGGAAATCTTACATTTTAGTTTTCTTATCATGGTAAGGTATCCAGTGTTATCAATACAAGCATAATTATCTTGATTTATTTATGGTGTGTTGTTCAAACTTTGTAGTGATCTTATACATTTTTGTCCCTGATACTATCCAAAGTTAAAGTGCTCTTAAACTACCTGACAGTCTAATGGCCCCACCAGAACCAGAATCTTTATGCATTGGTGTGCTCATGGCAGTTAGTCCAGTGGCATGGCACGGAACTTTACTTTTGCTAGGAGATCTGGGTGTTTCTCAACAAGAGTAATAATATCACGAACGTGTACGACAAGCCATCTCGAGTAGTCTGTGATCTAGGGCGAACAGCCAAGGTATGTACCGCAGCAAGAGAAGCTCCAATGAGAGATTATTTAGCTAATGGTCAAAGTGGACACTGACTTTATCAACAATATAAGAGAAGAGATTTTGAAACACGCCAAAAAAAACACCATATTGCTGCAAAAATAATCTCACCTATTTAAGAGGTCAAATATGACTTCCTTTCAAATCTAAGTATACAGATAATGGTATATACTACTTTTATACGTTTCTCAAAAATTGCATAGTTGGGCAGGTTCACAGTTGTATTATAAATTTACTTGTCTGTTGTTTATTGTACTGTGACAAGAGTAAAAAAAGACACTAGAAAATCTCACATTTATTATTCTATTCCGCTACGGGTGACACGTCCAAGTAATTTATTTGCACAGATAGCTTAAAACTGCCCAGTAGAAAGTGACTAACATGAAAACACAATGAAACAATCAAATTCTAAAGATGTTAAAATAATGTTACCATATGAATGGATATTTTTATCACCTCGCGAATGTCACACCACACTGTCAACATACGCAGAAGCGAACTACTAATATCTTTGTGTATTTTAAAACTATTGAATTTAGTTGCAAATACCTAGCAATATATTTCTTAGTTTTATAAACCGCTGAAGGCTGAAATGTATCTTCTAATTATCACAAGAGTGTTTTAAATGACCACCGATTGAGTTTACTAACGAACCCCTTTGCTAGAAACTGTCCATATTTTCATATTAATATACTTTACAAATACAAAAGCAAGAGTTTGTTCTCCTAAATGCGAACTTCATTACTAAGTGCGACTCTTACGAGTGCCATTATTAAATAGTAAATAGAAATACTATTATTTATTGAAAAACCTTAAAACCCCCTTAGAGGGGTGGTCGATATCTTTACAGTGGGAATGTTGCAATAAAGCTGACGACAACGACGAAGACGATGAGTTGTAAATATTTTTCAAGGTGGTTGCTGCATAAAAAACAAATTGTTTATCGCTTATACTATGACATAAGAATAACTGCAAACTTGTTGAATATCTGACAAACATGACTACAAATTGCTAAAATTCCCTACAATCTTGCTTAAATGTTGATACAAATGTGACAGCTAAACATTACTGTATAAATTTTCTGCAAACTCAGCGACACTGTGTTGGAGAGTTAGTGAAAATACCTGCAAACTAGCAGAAAATTTGCTATCAGTTCACTATATTTCAAAAGAATCTACAGAAAACTCTCAGCTTTTCAGCGAAGTACACGTGCCAAATCCAACTCTTTCTATTTTTGCTAATTGTGCGACATTTTTAAATTACATTTTTGTGGTATAGAATAGAGAGAAAGAATTGTTTATAAAAATCTGCAAATGTTTTGCTCATATCAAAACCCTAAACAACGTTAGTCGATATAGTACTTAATTTTTCCATTTGTTTCAATTTGAAAGTTATTAACTAAAATGGCTATCTGGATTAACCTTCTGAAGAAAGTACAAACCTTTGTATTTTCAATTTTTTTAAAGGCAGAATGTTGGTTTTCACAGTTTATGTGGTTCGTTGATTTGTGGGGTATTTAGCAGAGATATCTTATCATTACACCTCTGTATCAATTGTTTTACTTCGACTAAAATTAATATACAGTTCATTCAAATTTTCCCGTCGAAATCGCTGACAACATAATTAAAGCCAGCGGAGTATTTGAGAATGCACGCAATCTAATTTTAAATTCTTATCCGTCTGCTGCCAATTAGCGTGAATCATAAAGTATGAATCTGAATAAACAGACTGTATGCTTCTAGAGATCGAGCCCGTCAAATAGACTACAAAACCGTGCAGCAAATCAGGTTAAGTACTTTCTGTGTAAATGAACGCTTCCGCATGTCATCGCTTGGCCATTTTCAGAGCGTAATTGGAATTTTTGCATTGCAGACCAGTGTTCAAGCAAGCCAGAAGTGAGGAAAGAGGACACGTCGATTATCGAAGAAATAGACTGACAAAATGGCCGGTCCATACAATAAGAAACTGGTGAACAAACAATTCAACTCGCCCATCGGTTTGTACTCCGACCAGAATATACGAGAAGTCCTGGATAGGGAATCGCAACTCCTTTCAAATGGGGCTGTAGGGTGAGTAGATCTTCTACGATGTCAAACGATTAGACGATATAATCTATAAAGTCATGATTTACTATTACCATAGATAAGTCCAGTGTTTCTAAACCTGATATATACAACTAGTATTTGAAATCCTATGGATTTTTGTCTAAAGTTATGACAAAAGTTCAAAATCATAGTAGAGTTCAGGTAGGGATATAATGGGACATTTTATATTCTGTACAAAAGAAAAAAGATCAGATTTGTAGCAAAGGGCGAAGACGTTCAAAACGTGAAGAAAGTGATGAAGATGATGTTCTGTAATGTAAATTCACCTTAAAGGTGTGATAAAAAATCCACCACAACACCTTAATTTGAGCCTGCAACCCACCGTACACGTTGCATGGCAACAGAGATACTCAATATTTATCTCTACGTGTACGTTGAGTTCAAGTTTCAAGACACAAGGGGCTCCAAGTTGCGTGGCCACCCTATATAATTATGTTCAGGAGTGGACGAGTGGATTCTTGATGACGACAATTATATAAAATTTCAGTTAGAAACTTCAGGACACTTGAAATTGCTTATCTTTTCTTTTAGTTACTAACACACCAGTTATTGTACCCAAAAACACGAATAGTGTAGTTTTATTAACACAAGTGGCACAATGATTACATTTTAGGACTATTGTTGTTAATTTTCTTTAAAAGATACCAGTTTCCATTGTTGTTATAACTACTGCTTTGCTTTTTGGCACTATGACTACACTAGGTACTAAGGTCATCGAACAAGTTTAGTATCTCTCAAATGTAGACGTTTTTGAATCTTCGTTTCACTACTACTCCAGTGTGAGTAGAGTTTTGTCACTTTGGTACTTTCTTATTTGTTTCTTGTACTGTAAAAAGACTGCGATGGATTGCTGACAAGTAGTACAGGTTACAGTGACTTTATATGAGACAGTGACGACAATAGAGTGTATTCTTTTTTATTGGTCGCTCGAATCGGCCGCCATTAAGAAACAAAATTTGTTGATGCTTTTGTTTGTTTTACCAAATCGAGATTAGCCGGTTAGGTTTTGCATCAGTTTGTGTCAAATTCGAGGTTAGCAGGTTAGATTTTGCGTCAGTTTGTGTCAAAACTGACGCAGAACCTAACCTGATAACCTCAAATTTGACATAGACTTACAGTGCCACCAACATATTATTTATACGTTGTGTAACCATGATCATTCAAAAACGTTCAATTTATTAAAGTTAGTAGGCCATTGGCTGCCATTTTGTGGCAAAATTATGCCTATTGTCGCCACTGTCTCTGTTAAGGCACTGTAGTGCAGGTTGGTGGGTACAATAATGATGGTGTCCTCGATTGGTATTTCCCCCATCAAGAAAATATTTTATTCCAGACGAAGAGGAATACTCTATTGTTCTTCAGTTTGGGGGTTAAGATATAAAGATAGCTCCCCTACTTGGATCGGATGCACGAATGGAAAAGCAGAAAGAAAAAACAAAATTACGTTATCTTCACCTCTATGGCGGAGTATTTAAATAAAGTTTTCATTAGAAACTCGGAAGATTTAAAAAGGCTGATGATAATGGAGATCGAAATGAGAAGAAGAATGTAGTTACAGTTACAGTTAATGACCCTAACAATGACTCCGCATTCCTGTAAAAGATGAGTTTGGAAATCAGGTGACGAAGTTTCTAAGTTCTGTCAGTCAGCGATGAAGTCATTTTGATGGGGGTTTTTAACACTCAAGTTGGAGGAACGGAAGGAGATAAAAAACGAACAAAAATGGGGTAAGGTTGATTGAATTACGTGAAACCTTCTCCCTAAAAGTAATTAAAGATAAGTATCTAACCTCATCTTTTACATAAGAAATACCTTGATACGAGTAGCATAATACTATTTGACTTGAGTATTTCCATGAAAATTACACTTTTCAAACAAGATTTAGGCAACTCGATTACAAAAATGAGACACGAATTCCTCTGTCGTGATTTGGCAGGTGTCCTGGTATATTTTGTAACCCGCAGTAACGGCTGCAGACGGGGCGTCTCGAAATCGTCTCTAATAATCTGTACTATTTACTTTGGCTGGTAGGCGCTGGTCGAAAGTGATGCTTTTCATTTAGCATCGGCGCAATTATTTCGGTTTTTGAAATAACTGCGGTATTTCGGGAGCAATATTTTGAGCAGGTTTACAATTAACCGGCGCATTCGCTCGCATCCGTTAAGACCTGCACTTCAGTCAAAATTTGAAAATACCCTGTGGTATGCACGACTATTTGGCTTTGTTTCAAATGCTTCTTTTATCTGAGATACGCATCGCACTGCATAAATACTCACTATTGCATAAATAGAACTAATTTTGTCAATATAACCGATTTTACCAATAATAGATTTTTAGACAACCTGGAACACAATTCGAACACATGTGATGAAGAACTGGGATGTGATTTATTGCGAAGTTGAAACGTTGGTTGTACGTAAGGAAGAATGAATAATGAGGGTCATATGGCAGGAGTTTTTAATGAGAAAAAAATGTGACCACATTTTTGTCTGCAGGATACTGTACTATGCTACACTTCTTCACAGAGTAAGCGATAATAGATGATAATGTCCAGGTGTTGAATTGACTTCCACGGTCACCAAGCCTTTCCCCGATAGAGCATCTATTGTACGTATAGTTTAATCATAAATCCTGTTGTTCCAAAAATCCATTAAAGAAAAAATAAAATGAAGAATGACAAATGGAAACTTGCAATAAAGTAGTTGTTGATATATCTGCAAGAGATAGGGCTGAATTCATAGAAATGAAAAATTAAGAATTACAATGAATTACAAGGTATACTAATAAAAAGTGGTAACAGAAGACAACGTAAGAAAGTATTTTCTTAGATAAACATATATGTACATCTACAAGGAGCCTAGATGGGAAAGTGAGGACAGATAAAAACGAAATATTGCAAGAACTAAAAAACGCAATTCTGTTATTCTGATAAGTAACTTAACAACGAATACAAAGAACGACGTAGAGTGAATTTTAACTCGAAGAAAAATAACGAATCAGCAGACAACGGTGGAATACTATCAAATGTGCTAAAAGAAGCAGAAAAACCATTGGTGAACCACCTGACATTACTATTCAATCAGCGATACCTTACAAGTTGAAGAACATGTTGAAGAACAATCCTGTTATTAAAAAAATGAAAATAAGTGAGAAATCTATAGACCTGCCTGCTTTCACAAATGTATAAAACATTTACAAATTTCTAACAAGCACATTGACTAATAAACTAGATTAATAGCAACCTGGAAAACTAAATTACTTTAGAAAGATACAAGTCGTAAATAATCACATTGAAAAGAATGGAGATTACAATCTATCACTACATTTGAGATTTGTTGACTTTAAAATGTCTTTGATTTGGTGGGAGTGGTAGATATTCTAATTATATTGTGGTTGCATAAACCACAGATACATAGACCTAATTCTATATGAAAATATATGAAAATGTTACAAAGACATATAAATTACATACCACTAGCTGAAAATGTTTACATGAGGATATATCTTCTTCTTCTTTTTCATCATTCTTTATTTCGGCCATGATTGTTTTCCTTCAAAGACAGTTGTAGTTTTTAGCGTGTTTCGGTTGATATTGAGTTCTGATTGCACCTCTTTGAGGGGTGTCCTACCCTTCCCTCATGTTATCTTCTTCTATGTTTAATAAACGATCAGTGTGCATTCTATCAACATGGTCCTTTGGTTCTCTACTTCTGGTTCTTATATATTTAATGATGTTGTGGATATTGCAAAGTTGGCTAAATCTAGAATATCTCTAAAACACGTAATTGGGAAGACAAAGAGCTAAGTCAAAATTCAAACTAATTTACATGTAACAGAATAAAAGATGCGCGCTGCAATCGGGCATAGGCTGGGTTTTATTCTGAAAGAGTAGGTGTTTACGTATAAAAGTTGAATTGGTAAAGACATAATATAGGTGTTTATTATTGGTTAGGCCACCCTGGTGGTTAAATATCAACGATGTTCTAGGGCAGGGGTGGCGAACCATTGGCACGCGTGCCATTGATGGCACGCCACAAAATAATTTGGGCACGGCAGTAAGTAAGGAATTTAGGTACCTAATCGAAACAATTTATATTTAACAATGGATTGAACATTAAGCTTCAAGGCGCAAATAAAACAATTATTGTTATGATAGATCTCATTCATGCTTTCGAAGCTAAACTGCAAGTTTTCAGTAATGATATTGTTACCAAAAACTACAAGTATTTCCCAAACTTGAAAAAAATCTCCAGAGATTTGGATTTACATGAAAAACCAGACCAAGCAAAAGTCACTGAAGAGTTTAATTCGGTAAGTAATTCTTCAATCAAAGAATTTTCAACTAGATTTTCTCAGTTTAAAGAATTATCGGAAACACTGAAATTTATTATATATCCTGATGTAACTTCACTTGATAAACTGAACTTGGCCAAATTTGATTGGTTGGAAACTGAAGAAATTGAAATGCAGCTGATTGATTTCCGGTCTAGTTCAATATGGATTCAAAAATTTTTCGAAACAAGGAAAGAGTTGGAATTAAATGAAATAGAAAGACTATATGTATCAGGTAATATAAGTAAAAATGCCAATATCAAAATTATGGAAACGTGGAATTCAATTCCAGACACATTTAGCAGTCTGAAGAAGCTGGCTTTTGCTATCTTAACAATATTTTCATCTACCTTCATGGCTTCATGTGAGTTATTATTTTCAGAAATGAATAACATTAAAGACTTGCTTAGAAGCCGTTTCTCAGATGAATCCAGTCCAACTTGCATTCTGCTAAAAGTAACAAAGTATGGAGCTAATATAAGTTATTTAGCATCCAATTGGCAACAGCAGAAGTCTCACGAATTTTTTCTTTCATTTAAATAAACATAACGTCACTATTGCTGTACAAAATGTATATTTGTGTTGCAAATAAAGAGTTTTAAGTTGATAGTATTTAGTTTTATTTTTTCCCCATTAATCACTAAGTCAAGATTGTTTGATGGCACGTCATGGCCTCATTAAACATTTCTTTAGAAAAAATGGCACGTAGATGAATAAAGGTTCGCCACCTCTGTTCTAGGGGTTTTACCAGGCAAAACAGCGTTGGTTATAGGAAGCAGGTAGGTACTGTGTTCAGCAAGATTTGCACTTTTTCTTATTTTTATACTTCTGAAATGTTAACCTTTACGCGCTCTGTACGGCGCTTCACAAATGAAAATCAATTTAAAACCTCTATTCAAATAATATTAATAACAGTACATACGACCGGCTCCAGCTGAAGGTCAAGACCGCAACAAAACGTGAGTTTACATTACCAAAACAGTTTTATTCATGATCGCAGTGATATCACCCGAAACTCGAAAACTGCTGTGTGCACAACAGATTTCGCAATAAAAAACATTGATACACTTGGCGCAGAGAGGAAAATGTATGCAGTCTATCCCCAGGCGTCGAGCAAAATATTTAGCCAAGGACTTGATGGTGGCTGGCCGAAATATTTATGGACTTTAACAAAATGCAAATGCATCGAGATCTGGGAATGATACAAGATGATTGCAGTGTAGGGTGTCAATAATTCTTTAAAGCCCAATGGGACGTCGACGTAAAGTTTCAGCGATTATACCACTCCCTCTAACATCAACCAATGAAAAACGACAAAATGCATAGTTACGCATGTACTAACTCTTCATAATGTACATAGAAACTGATAATCACATATCTTCCTGATTAATAGGTGATAATCACACGCCTTCACAAACATCACGTTACCTGCTGTCAGTACATTTGCCATAACAACCACATTAACTGTACTTTTAATATTTAAAATACACTATTCAAACCTTGTTTATTGATTCGTGATATAATCTAGCCGAATGCAACTCGTGTCTTCTTGATTATCAAATCATTTCTGTTTCCACTCGATATATTGTTTTAGGCAATCCTGCTCGTCCTTCGGAATCGCGTGATTGTCAAACAATATATCTCGTGTAAACAGAAATGATTATTTGATAATCAAGAACCCACTAGTTGCATTATATATGATAATTTGAAGCAAAATGGTAATCGGAAATTCTCAAAAGTGATAGCCAATTAGATTCGACAATTTGTCGTAATTTTCCTACACAGTACGGTAAAGTTTCAACAAACTGCTATCTTCAGGAACAATTCCCACACCACACGCACACGTTGCTTAATAGCCCCTGGTCAACTTTAAAACTAGCTAGTCTACCCCATGCGGGCGGTCGTGCGACGAGAGTAAAAACGCTTACCTACCTTAAAACTAACCTCTCTGATTGAGGGCAACTACAAGACTGAAGAACTAGGCGCAAAACGTCCCACCATCGCTTAGCCCATTTGGAACAGCCGCTAAGTAAGCCGTGGGGTTAAGATCCAGTAATCAGAGATGAGGCGGTGTTCACAGGAGATTTTCTAAATTTGGAGGTTTTGAATTCAGAAAATTTGTAGCGTTCGAAGCTAGATCACACACCTGTGGATTTCAATAGTAGAAACTTTTCATATGTTGACATAGACAGATCTTTATATTTTTTGGGGCAACCTATTTGTCTGTTTCTGAGGTTATCTAAAAATATAGTAATTGCTATGGAGATTGTGGAAATACTGATACCAAGTGACGACGGGTGAAATTAGAGGAGCTAAGAGTACTGATGGGACTATTCGAATGCAAATTACTACAGTATTCGATTCTTGCAAGATCTCGAATGCATTCGATTCTTTTGAGTGTATTCGAATGCTTCGAATCGAATACTTAATCGGTGTTTGTAAATCTCGCCGGGCGTGATCTCGAATGCTGAATTCGAATGCATCGGCGCTTGGCGGCGGTTGGTACTCGGATTCTCACTCGAATCGTTTCAGTTTTAGCTACCACAGCTATGCATATCATAGGAGTTTAAAGAATGCCCGCCGCGGCAAACTCGCTCCGAAAGCAACTATATATGATTGCACAAAGAACTGCCCGTTGCCATTCCGAAAGTTTCGACTTTAGATAGACATTACATATAGGTATTTTGATTTCCATAGAAGGCAGGAATGGAATCAACTCTCAAACGACAGATTTTTTTGATCCCGGTCGCACTTGAATAGTTGGTGCTGAAATGTTTCTAGTTAAATATAGACTACAGAATTAAATATAAAATTTAAAATGTTACCACACAGACTGAAGATTGCACACTCAAACGATATAGCACCACCAAAATCATAAAAGCAACTAAATCTACTAAAAATTTAAACAGATACATCGAAGGGAAAGAGAAACAAACGCTGGGGTTGTCTTAATAATTTATTTTAAAGAAATACATATAGGTCCGTAACAACAATAAAAACAACTATTTTATGAACAGTCCTTTTCTCATATTCATTTTCGGTACTATAAATTTAACATTTAAGTATTTCAAAACAAATATATGTTATTAATAGGGTAAGCTAAACCGCCCACAATCAAAAGAATTTTTTATTTTTGTTTTGTGCACGTGCAACGTCTAGTTATCTCTGGTGTTGCGTGTCTCCCAGCCGAGGTCACACGTCACCACTCCTCCAGTACGAGAGCGAGCACACAACTCGAATCTGAATTCGAGTGCGATTTTGCATTCGAATTGTTTGCATTCGAATGATCATTCGATTCTCAAAAGTATTCGAATGCGATGTATTCGATTCTGAAAAGTATTCGATTCTGCCCATCACTAGCTAAGAGGAGTCTGTGGCCGAATCTTATCTGTTTGTAGTTCATCCACTGAACTAACCTTTGTGGCGATGGTGTGTAAGTATTTTCGGTCCATGGTGCATTTCATTCCAATATGGTTTAGGTAATTTAATTTAATTTAATCGTACTATGATTTTGTATCTGCTTATGGAGGTTAAGATCGACTATCGTTATGAAGTTGATATTAGTCGAGTCCATTCCACTTTGGTTGTATAAATCGAGGCGTCACCTTGTAAAATTATAATGATTTAGTCGAGTTCATTAGTCCTGTTCATTCCATTTTAAATTATATAAATCCAGGCTCCGCCTTGCCCAATTAGAATTGGTTAGTTGGGTTCGTTAAAACGTTAGTAGTAATTCCTGTGTGAGACGAATATTTTAGACTGTTTAAATCTAATTCATGCAGCTAAATTAAGTCGGTGATTGGCCAACTTAATTTTTACACTGTTACTCAACACAGATTTGGAACTTAATAGTTTTCATATTCGTTTGGTGCCACCGTGGTGGATGAAATTCACTCTTTATAAAGGAACTTATTTAATTTAGCAAAGTGTAAAACAAAATCAGTCAGTGAAAAATATTTATTCTAAATTGTTCGTTAAAGAAAATTTGCATTACTTAGTTAACGTTTCGAATTCTTCTCAGTAGAAATTGCAGTAATTACTTGCCGTTACAATTTATCAAGTCAAATATTACTTTGAGGCTTCCAATGCATTGTAGATACGGATATTTACTTATTTTATCTACGACCACCACTAAAAGTAGGCCTTTCAGCGCTAGCTTGTTTCACTAAAAGTGACGTTTTATAGTTTACTGTGGTTAAATAAATCAGTTGTTTACTTTTAGCCCATGTGCTAAAAGTGAAGTGAGGTTATAAAACTACAATTTCGAACTGGAAGTGAAGTTCTAAAGTTATTCTAGTTACTTCTTGCGTTACAGGTAAAGTGTTTTTGAAATAATTAAAGCGTTATGTAATGAATACAGTCAGATGTGGAGTATTAATAATTACATTTCGTAACTGACCTAGACTACTGTCTTTCGCAAACATTCGCCCGCGCTGCATGGCTTACTGTTTATTATGACATAAATTAGAAGTGTCGTAGATGCAAACCTTTGTTAAATCGATATTACAGTAAAATTAAGGTCGTAGATAAAATATTGTATGCAACGCGTGCTAAAAGTCGTTTATGAAGCTCAGCCTTCGGCTTCATTTCATAATTTTCATGTCTCGTGCCTAAACGTCAACTTTTAGCACTTGTTGCATAAATAGCTATTTAGTATCGTTCTGTAATAGTAATATATTTGTATGTTAGTTTTACTCCTTATACACGTAAATGTTTTATGTTTGTTTGTGGAATACCAGTCAGTGGCGTATTTAGGATTTCGCTCCGGGGGGGTTTAAAATCGAAATGTAAAAGTTGCTTTCAACGGACAAATACCGGGGGGTCTGGGGGGTACGAAGAACCCCCCAGAAAATGGGGGGGTCGGAGGTCCTCCCCCGGAAAATTTTGAGGATTTTGACTTTAAATACACGATTTTAATGCTCCCAAAAAAACGACTGATGAATCATTACCTATTCCTATATTGTTACTAACAAATGTCATTACACATTATTTTATATCAAATAAAGTAAAGTTATTCTTATATTACAAATGGAAGTCGCCTAGGATTCTTCGCTAAGTTGTCAATTACTTCGGAGGCCGGTATTTCCACATTGTGGTGAATGGATAAAATTACCAAACCATTCAGCCTTTTCTGCATGAAACAGAACTAACTAATAATGTTTTATTGTTTTGTAATGCGTTGCCTAAATATGGGTACTTACAATAAAATGCCAAACTTTTGAAAAGTAGATGCTGAAGCTCGGTAAAACTGACAGTTATTTAAAAGAAAAGCTGAGTTATATCTTTTTACGCATAAAGATAGTTCAACAGGCTTTTAATATTTACCATTTTAAGTTAACTACGGGGGGGGGGGGGGTTTAGACCCCCTGGACCCCCCCCATAAATACGCCACTGATACCAGTAATTACATAGAGGTATTTAAATCTGTAATTACCCAGACTTTATTGATTATTATTATATGAGACTCGTCTCTGTTTGGGTTTCATTTGATTTTGGTTTCGATTGAGGAACTTTGTGGTTTATCGTCTCCAGAATCCAAGGGTAAATGTGTTAGTTAGAACCACTTGGCTTTTAGTGTTTGAGATCGGTCAAAAATCTCGTACGAGTACAACAAAAGCAAACGAACAAATGATAAGCTGGGCAAAACGAGATGACAACATATGGTTTATTAATCCGATAGTAACCAAGTTTAGGAAGGAAGAGTATTGAAAAACCTCATTTAGGATTGTCGCACGACATCAAATCGACAGCAGACTACGATTGGAATAACAATTTAGGTAGACAGATTGAAACAACAAAAAATTGGTCTTAACAGAATGCTACAGAGCTAAATAAATCATTAGTAGAACCAAATAAAATGTGAAGTAGCTCTTGCTGAACATGGTGTATATCCATCAAAGCTGTGCAATAACAGGAAGCCTAACTCTTCGCATTAACAAATTTGCAGCTACCATTCGTGCGCTTCCTAAGAAAAGCTCCAGAGGAATGTTCTGTGAAATAACAGAAATTCTAATTATAACTCTCGCAACAACGCTAAAGCAAGCTAATGGAGTAGCAGGACAAATGTGCATGTATGTGGTATATCGTGATTTTCAGAGGCACATTTCGCACTTTGGTATAGAGAGGCGAATGTTCTAGACCAGTGTATTTTTGCAGTTTCGCTCTCAGTTATTTGTAGCCTTTAAACGTAGCAGTAGCAGCGATGACTCGAAAAAATTGATTCACACCATGACTTACGAGATTTTTTGGCAAGATTCACACCGATCGACGTTCCCACCGAGTGGATGGTATTTCAGACGAATAACGTATTTAATTTTAAACTTTGTGAATCAGGCTTTGCGCAAGTGCATGCCTAAAGTTAAGAGCAAAACATCGAAGGTACAAAAGTAGGGAATTTACGTGGAGCCATTATAGTTCGCGGATTTTGAGGCGGTGGTAGCGAAATGATAGTGCTGGCTTAAGGGCGCGTGCGGCGAAACGAATTTTCGAGTTATCCGATTTTAGTTAGTTACGATCGACCGGGTCTTTGCAGAAACCCAAAATGAGTGTAGCGGTAGGACAGAGGTGTGTAGATTTTTGCTTATTAGGACTGATTTTGTTGAAAGTTTTTTTATATAGTCTACCTATGTGTAGATTTTATTAGCAAGGGAAAATAAAAATTAATTTAAATTTACTTAAGTCAAACGACTTTGTTTTTACTCGTAAATAAGGAGAAAGCCATGAGCAGTACTTTTTTAAACTATCATCACCATTGGTTTTCATTAAAATGCTGTGGCTTTCTAAACTTTAAAATGATACTCATTCAATGCTAATAACACAAGAGTTATATACTATTAATATCCTTCATTTTAAATAACTCAACAGTTGTAAAACTTCTAGGTTATCTATAGTTACTGAGTACAGTTATAAATATTACGTAATCAGACGTTTTTAATTTTAGTTGACATTTTTCAATATTTGTGGTTGTACAGGTGACAGGCTTAAAAAGAATTTTTCGATTTCACATATTGTATCCAATTTGGTTTTTAAATAATTTATACAGATTAATTCAGTATAAGTTTAGACTTTTTATAATTTGATATTGCACAAATGCACGGTTGGGACCAAAGAACATACTTACTATATATATTTTTATTCTACTTAGTACAAAAAACAATTTGTGTAGAAACAATAGAAGTAGATGTATGTATCGTTTAATTTAATATTACATACTTTATATTTTTCTAAATATTTGAATATACACATAGCACTTTCAAACAGAAATAGGACATTTATTATTATTATTATTATTTATTCTTTTAAATTTTATATAACGAAATACATTTTACTTTTTACTTTAGTTAGAAGAAATTGTCTATACAGATAAATTTAGTAGATAACACACTAAAAAAGAAAGAAGATATTTTATTATTTATTTATTTAAATGGAGAGTATATTATGAAAATTTTATAGATATTTACTATTGTTTTTATCTCTACATAATTTAAGAAATTCAATTGTTTAAATTGTGTAGAAAAAATGATTTATACAGATTAATTCAGTATAAGTTTAGACTTTTTATTGTTTGTTATTGCACAAATGCATGGTTGGAACCAAAGAACATATTTACTCTATATATTTTTATTCTACTTAGTACAAAAGACAATTTGTGTAGAAACAATAGAAGTAGATATATGTATCGTTTAATTTAATATATCTTTATACTTTTCTAAATATTTGAATATACATAAAGCACTTTAAAAAGAAATAGGACAATTTGTTATTATTATTATTATTATTATTTTATTATTTAAAATTTTATATAACGTAATACATTTTACGTTTTACTTTAGTTAGAAGAAATTGTCTATACAGATAAATTTAGTAGATAACACACTAAAAAAGAAAGAAGATATTTTATTATTTATTTATTTAAACGGAGAGTATATTATGAAAATTTGATAGATATTTAATATTGTTTTTATCTCTACATAATTTAAGAAATTCAATTGTTTAACTTGCGTAGAAAAAACGATTTATACAGATTAATTCAGTATAAGTTTAGATTTTTTATTGTTTGATATTGCACGAATGCATGATTGAGACCAAAGCACATATTTACTATATATACATTTATTCTACTTAGTACAAAAAACAATTTGTGTACAAACAATAGAAGTAGATGTATGTATCGTTTAATTTAATAATACTTTATACTTTTCTAAATATTTGAATATACACAAAGCACTTTCACAAAGAAACACGAAATTTATTATTATTTATTCCTTTAAATTCTATATAACAGAATAGTTTATTTTTTACTTTAGTTAGAAGAAATTGTCTATACAGATAAATTTAGTAGATAATAGACTAAAAAAGAAAGAAGATATTTTATTATTTATTTATTTATTAAAATAGAGAGTATATTAAGGAAATTTGATAGATATTTACCCTTATTTTAATCTCGACATAATTTAAGAGATTTAATTGTTAACTTGTGTAGAAAAAATGATTTATAGGGATAATCTTTATAGAAGTTTAATGTTGCACTAAACAGGGATGAACATGCTTCTTGTGGTTTATTAAATTCGGTATTAGTATCGAAATGGTTTAATTATTTAATACAGGAAAAATGGCTGATATAGATGATTTAAGTACTCACATATGCGAGGACTAATAGCTATAAAATTTCTCTAATTATTTAATTGAAAAACCATAAGTTTAGTCTTGTTAAGTTATAAATGAAGATATAATTAATTTGAGTTTTGAGTTTACGTAGAAAACATGATATGCTTAATAAATTAGTATTAGTGTAGACTATCAATGGCATGTAATTTTTTAATTTACATAAACTAACAAGTTTAGTTTCTTAATATGTACCTATAGTATACTTAGAAAATGGTCTATGCACATTCTTTTAATATCGGTTTAGTTTTTTTTCATTTGTTAAATTTGTGTAGAAAACATAATACATGTAGATTACTACTTAATCTCCTATAAGTTGTAAATGAAATACAAAATCGAGTATTGCACAAATCGAAAATGACTAATCTGCACTTTTTCAATAGATTCTAATTTATACAATGCCAATTTCAGAAAAGAAATACAGGTTTAGCTCAACTTATATTTACTAAATGTGGGCTAAAATAGTTCGACTATAGTTTGTTCTGTTGCATTTTGAAGAGTATTTTTAAATATATAAAGATGCGTTCTAGATCCCTATTTAGTTATTGTTGTTTCAAATTGGGCTTTGACCAACTACCATATCAGTTATAATTAATTAATGTTTAACATACCAGGTACTTTATATACCCATATAAATCGACTATTGTAATAAATTACGAATACAGGTATGTTCAAAATATGAAAAAACAAATATGAATAAAACACTTGGTTTGTTTCATACTACCATATATCTATCACTATCAAACACGTCTGCTTAGCATTCCGGAGGTGGTGCGTTCGATTCCCGTGGTCGTCTGCTCTGATTCAAGTTTTTAGGTGGTTTTCCTGAGCCAACAAAGTACCTTCTCTAAGACGAATGCCGAGCCGGGACAGAACTTTTCCACCTTTCTTAGCTTCTCTTCCATTCTCTTTCTCTTTCTACCACCCATCCTGAAATTCCCATTATTGGCTGAAGAGGGACGCATGACTATAGCAACGCACCCCCAGTTAGGAGAACTGAAATGACCCTGAACATTTACCTTTCGGTCTTTCGACAGTTTGCAGTCGCCCGTTAGAAAGTTGATGATTTAACCAAATTTAGTCATTGCTATTGTATCTATAATAAGAATGTTTACAAAGCCTGTTTGGATAGCGATAATAACAGGGAGGTGATCCATATCGCTAATAGTGGAGGTAGTGGAGGATACGAAGCAATAATACACAGTAGTCTTCTCCACGTACATTTATTAAAAAGGCGACACGTTTCGAAACCAGACTGGTTTCATCTTCAGGCGAAAATGATCATTGGTAATAATAAAATCACGTGTTCCAGTTGTACGTTAAAATAAAATTGAGGTTATGTTGTAGCACAGAAGGCGAAATAGTAATGGAAATTCACAAAGTGATAATAAGTTTATTCACAAATATGGTTTTCTTTATTTCTAACATTTCCAAAAGATTGTTGCGTTTAAAATTATGCTAAATTTAAAATTGAATTGGGTGGCGTAAGTTATTTTCAGATAATTTACTTGGGATAAGACTTATGTCACTGCTTTCTCGTTGAGGCAGGTTTGCTTACCTAGCCCCAAAATTTAATATTCGAAAAATTATTAAATCTTGGAAATTTCTTTAAAAATTGCCTACACATATAGAACATGGGTGTTTGCTGTGGCCGTCTTGAGCAGATTAGTGATTGCTGCTGGTGCGTTGGTAAAGATGTTTTCAGAGATGTAGGGGAGGGTGTTTTACCTTGGGACATTTTTAATCTTTTATTTTATTATTTCGACAAATAATTGGGATTTCTATACACTGTCAAATAAAGTGTTCTTTGTACTTTTTAGGATAATATTTGGAAAGGTCAAAGGTCTTGACATCAATGCAATTTTTTAAAGGAAGAGTTGCACATTGTCCCAATGGTATTGTACCTTGGGACGGCATTAAATGGACCTTGGGACATTTGTTAAATTACCCATAATCAGAGCTTAAAGAGAAAACAAATTAATTTTGAAACAAATTATGAAATATTATAAGACATGAAGTCTGTGGAAAAAGAAAATTGTTCCATTCGGCGCCCTGTTCCTCCAACTATTGTAGGCTTTGGTAATGTTTTTACTACGTCTGATTCTTCGAGTTCGTAGACATCTTCGGTTTTGACAAACTTGTTGTTCCCCATAAGTGTTTTCATAAATGTAACGTTAGAACGTCCTTCCTTTAGAGTATTTTTTATTTCTTCAATGTAATGACGCACCGACCTTTTCCCTCTCAACTCAACAAGCGCTAAGTCTCGTTCCAATAATGAAGGATTTTCATTTCCCTTGTC
This sequence comes from Agriotes lineatus, assembly GCA_940337035.1. Taxonomy (NCBI): domain Eukaryota; kingdom Metazoa; phylum Arthropoda; class Insecta; order Coleoptera; family Elateridae; genus Agriotes; species Agriotes lineatus. Next base: position 29,389,616 of record OW679199.1, read on the forward strand.
CAATTCCATTTCCATATTTGATTCTTCAACCATCTTTTGTAAATAATTTTCATCGTCACTAGTAGAATCCCGTGTTACAATTTCCATATTGTCCTCGTTCGAACTTTCTTCCTGTAGCACTTTTCTGACTACTTTAACTTTTGTTTTAGATTTTTGCTTTGCCTTCTAAAATACTTAATTTCTAACTCAGTTTTCTCTGGAGTATCCGTCAATATCCTTGTCTTTCCTTTTTTCGGGCTACCTTTGGTCTTCCTTGGTGCTGCTTTCGGAAAGGGTCTAATCATTTCAGGGGTCACAACATCACCTATTTCTCTTGAAACCTTTTGAGGTTGATTGGAAGGTCTGGGTTCATTCATATTTGGAACATCCTCTTCTGTTAGATTTTCTACCTCAGGGTTTGGTCGGTCTGTGACAAAGGCACTTAAAAATTCATCATCACCAAATACGTCTCTATTAAAAGGGAAAATACCCGTTACAAGAAACCCCTTAGTGATGTTCTGTTGAGTAAATGCTCTAGGGTAGGCTTTTCCAACGATTTCGTCGATTTGGTACAAAGAAATCGGTTTTCCTGCGTTTTAAAGCATCCATTAATTTAAAGCTTGGTTGTAGTAAGTCTCATAAGGACCGAAACGGTTCGGTCTAATGGCTGCAACTTATGGGAAGTGTGGGGTGGAAAGGTGAGTAGTACAACCCCACTAGATTTTGCCAGATCAGTCAATGGAACGGAGATATGACTATCATCTATCATGGTTGTCCAAAACCAACAACACCGGATTCTCTCGATTTGGTTTCACGTGTTTGATGAAATGCCTCATTTATTCAAGAAATTTTTCCTCGTTGGCCAACCAGATGGGTTTGCAGCACCGATAGTTTCTGGTGGAGCACCATTTAACACATGTTGTTTGAAATGGACGCGAGGAAAAATTAACATTGGTGGTACATGGTTTCCTATGGCACTAATACCAGCAATCATGGTTACGTTGATACCACGTTCGCCTGAAATCATGCTTCCTAGTTGTTTTAATCTTTTGGGAGCTATAATACGAGGTGGGACATGAACAGTTGTATTACTCGTCTCATCGACGTTGTAGATGTTATTTGGTGTAAATTGGTACCTTTCTTGGCAATCCATTAGTTTCGCAAACAATTGCACATCATAATGTCATAATTCTGATACATTAATTTAATAAGCAACCAATAACTATTAACAATAAACAACAAATAAATGAACAAAAGATAGGCAGAAAGAATGAGAAAACGAGCCTTGAAACAATGTAATAGGTATTTAACGTTTTGAAATAGAAGAAGAACTTAGAAGATTGGTTCTTGAAGCCTTTCAAAGTATAACGCCAGTATTGCTGAATAATGTTTTAGATTCTACAGTTAGACGTTATTTATGCATAGAGAATGTTGGCAACCTTTTTGAATACCTTCTGTAAATTTAATACCTATTAAATGGTTTCGTTGTTCGTTTTGTTATTCTTTCTGTCTATTTTTTGTTCATTTATTTGTTGTTTATTGTTAATAGTTATTGGTTGCTTATTAAATTAATGTATCAGAATTATGACATTATGGTGTGCATTTTAATATTTTAACGGCATGTAAAAAGGCCTAACTTACTGTATGAACTTATTTTACAAAATTATGAGAAATGCAGGTCCGTATCTAAAAAATTTTCTGATGATGATCAGAAAAAAGCTCGAAACGTAATTAAACCATAATATGTGGTATATTGTTGAATTTAGAGTAACAAGGGATTTGCAAATTTGGCATCAAAAAACCAGGACCGTATTTAAAAAAATGAAGTTGATGATGGTTTCTCGAAGACGAAACTTCGGATAAAAAAATTGATAACGTAATAATTAAGTCCACTAAAAGTTGCTATAAAGAAGTTTAATCAGTTTCGCTCTAACTTTAATATTAACGCCAGAAAAAAATAAAAAGAAAATCCAAAAATTCGGTTTTTATTGAGATATCTCAAAAACGAAAAATCATATCAAGGATTTCTAGACGTAATTTTTTTAGTCATTTAATTGCGCAACTTTCTTCCCATTTAACAAATTTGTATCTCTTACCATTACCGAGATCCCTATACTGGCCCTCCTTATCTTGGACACACTGTATAACTCGTGCTACGCACTTGTTTGTAACTTACACACACGTATATTAATGATGCTCTTATCCCACTTTTATAGTAAATAAGTATTCGGGGAAATTATCTCACTCGACTTCACCTCGTGAGCTAAAGTTTCCGCTTATGGATAAAATGCCTCTTTATGCACTTGTATAATACATAACTATTAAATGTCAGTTATTTTTATAGTTTCATTCCAATTTCGAAAATTTTATAATACTCTTTTGGATTTAGAGACAAATTTTGTATTTTTTTGAGAATTTTAAAAACGGTAACTCAAGTTTGAAATATTTTTTGTAGTTTACTAAAATATTAGAAATGTCGTAATCAGTTATCAATATTTTTTAAGAAATGTCATAATAGATTAAAAATTTATTTCTTTTAGAGGCATTAATAACTATGAAATTTCAGTTATTATTTAGTATTTCCTGATAGTATTATCTAAATTCGAAATTCATACTACTTTTTTGGAATTACGTACACATTTTGCTATTTTTTTCTGAGAATTATATATTTTGCAATAATTTCCTAAAATATCAGAAATTTTTAATATGTTAGGAATATTTTCTAACAATTTCATAATAATTTCTAAAATGAATTAAGTTTGGAGAATTTTTTTTATCAGATTTCAGTTATTTTATGTATGGGTAGGTGACCAGTCTTGCCCGTCTAAACTGAGGAAGAGTTTTCTTGTTAGGGGTTAACGACTTTCACAGGAGTTAGCTTGGAGAGTATAGGATAATTTAAAATTATTTGGTAGTCACCAAGGCTCGAACCTGGCCTGCAGCCTGATGTTCAAGCAAGTTGTTCTATAATCATTTCAAAAGTTAGAGAAATTTTACAATAATTTTCTAAAATCGTAGGTATTTTATAGTATTTTATGATAGTTTCATTTCATTTTCGAGAATTTCGTAATGCCTCTTTGGAATTACAGTTACATTTTCTAGTTTTTTTTTGATAATTGTATAAAATGTTATACATTTTTGAAAATTTTGTAAGAATTTTCTGAAGTATCAGATACTTCCTAGTGATTTATCAGCATTTTCTAAAACTCTTATACTAATTTAAAAAAAAATAGAGCAATATCAATAACTCTATGGAACAGTATTTTATGATAATTTTATTTCAATTTCGAGAATTTCATAATAAATTTTTGAAATTACAGATATTTTTTGTATTATCTTTTTAAGAATATTATAAGATGTATGTTGGAAAATTTCCTAAAATATCAGCAATTTCGTAGTATGTAATGAGTATTCTTTAACAATTTCGTAATAATTTAACTAATTCTAGACCAATCAATAATTTTATTGGAAGTTAGTTATTTTATAGTATATCATGATAGTTTTTTAAAATATTAATTTTATACTATTTTAATAGAACTATGTAACAATTCCACACAATTTCATAATGGCTTATTAGAATTACATATAAATTTTTTAACATTACACACCAAGTTTACAAAATTTTATATATTTTGCAATAATTTCTTGAAATATGAAACATTTCGTAGTATTTTATCAGTATTTTCTAAACATTTCTTAATATTTTATAGTTAGTCCAGTCGTTGAAGGTTTTCCGCTCCGAATTCTTTGAACCTTGATCGATTGACGTGAAATTTGGTGAGTGGTTAGGGGTTGGCTAAAGGAGCAAAAGTGACATAGCGCCGATGTGCGCTTTTACCCTGAGAGTGGATGCCACCCTTTCTCGGGGGTAGAAATGGTTTATTCAAAATAACTGCGGAAATAGATAGAGGGGCAAATTCTAAGTAAAAATGTTCTATATAGTTTTTTCGATAGATCGATAATTTTCGAGCTATTCGCGATTGAAAACTTAAATTTTTCGTGATAAAAAGGTATGTTTTTGGACGGTTTTTCGCGAATAAGTCGAAAACTTCGCGATCTATCAAATAAGTTGTACTCACCAAAAATGAAGCAAACAGGAAAGAGATTGGTTTGTTTATGAATGCTCTAGGTCCAAAATAAAAGAAGTTATGGCTCGTTGAAGAAGATTTTTTTTGCAACAACTTGGTTCGAAGTAACCAACAAAGTAATTAACGAAAAACCAATGCATTTTTCGGGAAAAACTTATAGAAGATTTTTTGTAGTGATTGAAAAGACCTTTAAAATGAGCACTGTTAAAAGGCGATTCCATTATAACTAAGCGAGTTACGATGCAAAAACGGTCGGCCACTCAAATTTAAAAAAAAAAAATGAGCGATAAAACCCCACCCATTCCACTAGAATTGATATTGACCAATATCCCTTTAAAAATTACTTTATTTTAGTATTACTCATGTAATCCAAAAGTTTGGGCGGGTTAGAATGCGTATTTTTCGAAAAAATATGATGAAAATGGAAAACGTATTTTTCAAATTTCTTTAAAAATAACCTTATTTTGAAAATACCTAAAACTAAAGAAAAAAACGTAAAAAATAATATAGTACAAAAACGTGGATTTTTTCTTAACGAACATTTTAGTTTTTTTTTTAATTTCTGTAGGAAAAAGAATAACGGAGATATAAATGTTAGCAGTTTGCATTATAGTGCGCGGACCACCCCTCCCGAGCCCTTCAACCCTTTACTTTTCGAATATGAAAAGTCTGAGCATGTCGAAAAACTTTTGGATTACATGAGTAATACTAAAGTAAAGTAATTTGTAAAGGGATAATGGTCAATATCAATTCTGGTGGAATGGCTGGGGTTTTAGCTCTCATTTTTTTTTCAAAAATTCGAGTGATCCACCGTTTTTGCATCATAACTCGCTTAGTTATAATGTAATCGGCTTTTAACAGTGCTCATTTTAAAGGTCTTTTCAATCACTACAAAAAATGTTCTATAAGTTTTTCCCGAAAAATGCATCGGGTTTTCGTTAATTAACGTTGATTACTTCGAACAAAGTTGTTGCAAAAAAAATCTTCTTCAACGAGCCATAACTTCTTTTATTTTGGACCTAGAGCATTCATAAAAAAACAATCTCTTTGCTGTTTTCTAAGATTCATTTTTAGTTATTGCAACTTATTTGATAGAATGCGAAGTTTTCGACTTATTCGCGAAAAACCGTCCCAAAACATGCATTTTTGTCACGAAAAATCTAAGTCTTCAATCGCGAATAGCTCGAAAAATATCAATCTATCGGAAAAATTATATAGAACATTTTTTACTTAGAATTTGTTTCTCTATCCATTTCCGGGGTTATTTTGAGTGAACAATATCTACCCCCGAGAAGGGGTGGCATCCACTCTCAGGGTAAAAGCGCACGTCGGCGATATGTCACTTTTGCTCCTTGAGCGATCCCCTAACCACTCACCAAATTTCACGTCAATCGATCAAGGTTCAAAGAATTCTGAGGTAATAGCATATTTTTACCTTCAACGACTGGACTAAGTAATTTCATAATAACTCAATGAAAGTTCAGTTATTTTATATTATTTTATTATTTCGTAATACCTTAGAGTTACAGATATTTTGTGATGTGTTATGCGACTCTTCTAAAATTGTATACATTTCAAAGAATTTAATAATAATTTCTTCTTCTTTTTCATATCTCTTTCCCTTCGTGGCTTGAAATTGTTATTAACAGTGAAGTAGTAATAATAATTTAAAGAATTGGAGCAATTTCATAATTAACTCCATTAAATTGCAATAATGTTATAGCATTTCGTAATCGTGTCGTAAAACATTAATTTTATACTACTTAATGATTTTATCACACTCATGAGAATTGCATTATATCTCATTAAAATTGCATATAACTTTTGTAATATTTTATGCAAATTTTATAAAATCTTATACATTTCTAAGAATTTTGAAAAAATATTTGAATTTCGTCGTACGTTAATTGTGTTTTTAACAATTCCTTAATATATTATAACAATTTAATAAGTCAAGAATTAATTTAGAGGAATTTCAAACTTAAATCCATAAAATTTCAAGGATATTATAGTATTTTATAATAGTTTCATAAAACATTAATTTTCTACTATTTGATAAAAATTATAAAACAAATCCGTAGAATTTCTGAAAATTTCATAATACTTCATTGGAATTATAGGTAGACTTCCTAATATATACGAATTTTGTCAAATTATATATATTTCTGGAAATGTAACAATATCTTCAAATATCGGAAATTTTCTAGGTTTTCTTGAGTAAGTCCTAATAATTGCGTAATGTTTCATAAGAATTTCATCCTGACTTAAAAAAGTAATTAATTTTAGAGATATTTGATAAGTAATTCTATACAATTTCAGTAATTTTATAGCATTCCATGATAGTTTCATAAAATATTCCTATACTATTTCACAAGAATGATATAATAACACTTTATCTACTCCAGTGGGATAAGTAGCTTATTACGTCACTCATTTGACACTATTTCCGTTATGTAATGAAGCTCATTACACCACTAGTAGTGTAATAAACTTCCATTACACCACTAGTGGTGTAATTGCTTCATTACGTAATGGAAATAGCGTCCAATGGATGACGTAATAACATTTGTATACTAAAATATTTTTTAAAATGGCAGACTTGACATTTTTCCATTAACACTTTTTTCAATTTTCGGCAGTTGCAGATACAATTTTGTACAGTACATGTGTGCTAATGCATCATTAATATACTTGTGTGCTTACACACACGTATATCAATGATGCACTTATCTCACTTGTATAGTAAATAACTATTGTAATGTAATATTTTATACAAATTTTATAATTTATAGTTATTTACTATACAAGTGGGATAAGAGCATCATTAATATACGTGTGTGTAAGCGCACAAGTATATTAATGTTATCTACAACTGCCTAAAATTGGGAAAAGTGCAAGAGAAATATCAGATTTGTCATTTTGAAAAATATTTTAGTAGGCAAATGTCAATATGTCATTCATTTGACGCTATTTCAGTTAATTAATGAAGCCATTACATAACTGAGTGGTGTAATGAGCTTCATTACCTAACGGAAATAGTGTCAAATGAGTGACGTAATGACTTACTTATTCCACTGGAGTAGATAAAATTATATACAGTTCTGGAAATAACTTCTTAAAATATCGGAAATTTTGTATTATTTTATCACTAATTTCTAAAATTTTCTATTTTATAAAAAGTTTATAATTTAGAAACATTAATTCTACAGAAATTGTATTATAACTTTCAGAAAATTTTCAGGAACTTTCATATTAATTTTGTAGTATTTTATTATCTTCATCGGTGTTGTTATACACTATTAATCAAATTAATTTTGGTATCGTTAAGAGCTACATTACCGCACCGAGTGCGGTATTGCATAGGTATTATCGCACTCAGTGTGGTAATGGATAGATATTACCGCACTCAGTGCGGCAATGGATATTACCACACTCTTTTTATATAAAAAATACATTGAGCCAGAATTTATTGATGAAGATATTGAACAATACAGGTTTGTTTATGAAACTTAACGAGACTCCTTTGATTGCAGCAGAACTCGGCTCACCGCCTCGTTCTGGCAATCAAACTCGTTTCGTTAAGATGCTCATAATCAAACTGGTATCGTTAATATCTATAATAGTTTTATAAAATGTTATTACCTAACTATACAGAGTTATTCAATTTTATTGATTTTGAAAACGGTTATAGATGCAAGGTGGTTTAAATTGGAGAAAAGTTACAGATTCTAATGCTAAATATTATTCAAAAGGAAATTGAATCTAGCCGCCTTCATTGTTTGAGTTAAGAATGTGCAAAAAACTTAAATATGATTTTGTTTTTTTGCTATATGTTGATTCTTAGACATTATAAGAAATTTTTAAACAGGAGTTGAACACTGATCTTATATTTTTATTTACTTTCATAATTTTCGAGATATTGATTCTAACTTTCTTATTATAAATGCACATCAAGGATGGCTATGGGCATATGGCACCACTTTGGAGAGCTTGCTTTTTTACTTATTTTCATAAATAGCGGAGATATGTGACAAAGATTTCATTTGTTTTAAATTAAAACATGCACGGCCTATTCTAAAGAAAAAACATCCTTTTCACATATCTCGGTTATTTATGAAAATATGTGTAGCAAACCTTATATCAATGAAAAACAAAGAATGTTTTTTAATATAACTCAAAAACTAAGAGGGCTAGGTCTAATTTCTTTTTTTAATAATATGCAGCATTAGCATTTAATACACCTTGTATCTCTTACAATTTTAAAAATCCCAATGAATAACCCTGTATAGTACTTTTGAAAAGTGTTCTAACAATTCCATATAATTTCATAGTGTTTGGGAGAAAATCGTACGACACCCATTAATGACCAATAGAAAAATTAGTTCACGAGCCGTAACCAAGACAATAAAAAAATTTCTTGGAAATTTTTTGTAGGTAGACCAACCTAACTGTGAGGGTTTGTGGCGTTACGATTTTCTTACCGAATCTGCATTCGAGCATTAATTCATATCCGGAAATTATTTTCGTGCATTCCAACAACGTCCTAATTTGCCCTCGCGTCCCGCTCAGGCAAATTAATACGACGTTGTTGGACCGCACTCAAAAAAATTTTCGGAAAGAATTAATGCTCTTATGAGATTATATGTGATAATTTTATGGAATTCAATAAAATTTTCTAAAATCGTATTCATAGAATTTAATATCCCTTTCATAATAATTTCATAGAATTTTATAATGTGTCATAAAATATCATTAATTTTATATCCTTTCTAATGAATTTTATACGATTTGGAAAAAATTCGAACCACTTCATGCAATTTCTGTACCATTTCAAAATAAATTCCGCAATTTCACAAGACTTTTATCGTAGAAACTTAATTGCTGATAAGTTCTGAAAAATAATATTGTACAAACCTTTGCTTTCTGATTGAAGAAAATATTTTACTATAAGGCTTTAGAAATGTATATAGTAGTTATAAGCCACGTAACTATTTAATTTAATTAGATGTGTACCAAAAAATTAAATAGACATTATTTACTAGCTTACCCATTTATACAATAGTCCTGTTTTCCTTTCAACATCTTTACAACATAACGTTTCTTGTGGTAGTACAACGTTAATACAAAGTTCATTAGGTACTACTAAAAGTAAAGTGGTATATAAGCGTATATAGTTCTACACACTTGATGAACTACTCGTATAAACAGACCCCCTAATAAAAATTGAATAGTGCTAGACACATTTTCTTAAAATGAACGGCCGCCAAATAGCGCAAGTGGTCAAATTTCATAAACAGGCTGCCACATTCCAGAGAAAATAGTCGAGGCTGTTCAGTTCTTAGATAGGCATCCCATTGTTTTGACTTGGAATTTATTGATTTAAAAAAAATGCCCATCTGTCCATATCATAGCAGACTGTGTAGATTGCCTTCTTCTTATTCTTCAAACTTAAAAACTGGATGTTTCAAGTTTTCAGTCTTTATTACTATCTCCATTTGGATCGTTTTCTTTTCACCTTTGGAAAAAAAAACTGAAAATTATAAGATTCAAACGTAAATAGTTTGTTGCTATATAAATCAATGTAGACTTGTTCTTTGCAAATAGTATAAAAGAAGATATACAATTTTCTAAACAACAAATATTCAAAATTCATTTTTATTTGTATTAACTATCTTTCGTTTTTCTTACCATTCAATTTTCTTCTAATTGAACAACAAATGTCTCACCCTAAATTTGAAAAGAAGAAGAAAGAAAATCGTTGATAGTATACCTATATGCTAAGTCCTGTTTCTCTTCCAGAATCAACTTCACGAGCCCAGGGGTGGGCAAGGCAGCAAACCTCCAGCATTCTGCAGTCTTGCGCTTCTTGGAAGAAGAAGAGCAAAGAAAACGAGGCGGCTCGCCAAGTAAGTAAACCGCTCAATTACGGTCAAGGCTTGCTGCATCTGACGACATGGTCGCAGATATAGTATAGAGCCTTCGCCAGCGTACGAGTCATCATCGAGTTAATCAACCTGACGTTGTTGGCGTCAGCGCTATTTCAGTCGCGCGTATGATAATAATACTGAAAAATGTCCCCTGCCTTATTCTTAGTCGTGTGAATCATGGTGCCACAGGTACTGCAAACAAGTCGAAACCACCGATTCCCTGCAGTCGATATAATTGGCCGCCGGCAAGGGTCAACACTGAGCTTCGGACGTCATTTCCAAGTAGAATTTCAGGTAGCGCAAGACGCATGCGTAATTGTCCCCCTCCTGAGAGATTTCCACATAGGACCGGACTGGGAAATTCAAAATTTGCTTAACTTATCAGTTATTTCGGTGTTTTGCGTGCGCGTTTTGTTCTGTGCTAAACCACCTGGGGAGTTTCGCACGTTCCTTACCTTCACTGTGCCAAAGGTAATTTTCATTTCGATAAAACAACTATACCGTCCTAATAGCAATGTTTCATACCTTGTAGTGTTATTGGTTTATGTGCCAACATGTCTAACAAAATTTATGTGTTTTTATTTCTGACTTGTACGGGGCTGCCGTTAAGCATTTTATGTGACTCTCTGCTTATGTTGTAACATATGACAGCAATTTATCCTCGAAAATTCGAGTTCTGAGCGTGTTAGGGTCTTTATGTTCAAATTTATGCCAAAACTGACTTTTATAGCTAAGTTTATCAATCTGTAGAATTCCACAAGAACCTTGAATAGTGAATAGCAAAAAGTGTTAAATTGCGTGACTATAAAATGTGTAGAAATAATAAACAGTAACCTAATACCCCAGTTGTTGTGGGTGTGTTTTCATAATGTTATTTATAGCGAGGCTTTATAGCAAAATTTAAAAATAACAAGTTTTTTTTGGATGGTGTCTAACAAACACTGAATAGAGGAAGCAAAAATATAGACCTACGTAGAAACAAAGATCTGGATCGTTCTTACTCATTTCTCCTTATTTGCCATTTACCCAAAAATTGAATTACTTGATCCTGCAATTTATTTCTTAAGAAAAGCTTTACAAGTAGCAGATTTGCAATGGAGTGTAAACTTGATCATTTATGCATAGTTCGATATGTGGCATGGAATTGAGTCCTGTTGAAAAATTGTTCTCCATTAGCACACCTGTTGTCCAGCAATTAATTATACTTTTGGCTGTTCATAATTCTATCAACTGCAACCAGTGGTCGGTGCCCCATGTACGAAAAACACTCGGAAAACATTTTTTTTAAAGAGTATTTGACCGTTTGGTCAATATGAGTAGCGGTCAGTTTTCCGTTATCATTCTGCCCTTGGATTTTTTAATTGAACCACATGATTCTCTAGTTTTCCACAATTCACCTAATGTATATTTTTGGCCTCATTCATTCAGTCACGGCTAAACATCATTGAACACTATTCGACCATGAATTTGAATTTATATCCTTGGATAAGAAGCTTCATACCAAAGGGTTGCTTTCCATTTTCTATCGTATTTTTCTCATCAGTTCATGTCAACTGATGCAGTTACCCCTTTTCGCATTTATTACCCCCAAACTCACAACATATGCCTTACCATCTTACCATCTGTACCATCTCTCTTTCTCAGTGTGGTATCTATAATTAAATGCGCTTGCTTTGCAAGCTGAAATATCTTTAATGAGATAGAATACGTCTTTTAATCAATAAATTCTAAAAGTTTACTAAATACTATTGGCATTAGCTTATAAAGAGAGAATGAATTAGAGGTTATGTTTTCCCCTTCACATAGCTGTTAATCTTCACACAACAATATTGCACACTCTGCAATGTTACTTATAACTTTGTTATTTGCCAAGTTAAACCCTCCAAACCTTATACCATTGAAAACGGGAATAACAGTTCTATCCAATAGCGTTATAGCCTCCTTTGCCGCACATTAAAAAATGAAGTAAACTTTAAAAAACCTACAGAAAGAGATCTTGATGATGTCATCTGGAATAAATAAATGCTTCAAAATGTAAGGATAAGATTCTGAATGGTGAAGGTGACTTGAGTTCACGCTCGCTAAAGCTTCAAGATGTGTGCCCGCCCCAACGTTGAATTTAAGATAGCTCTTATGTGATGGACTAAATTCCATAGAGAAAGTTTTACAATTACTAAACCTGTTTCAAGATCTCTTCACCAATGGGTAATGGGTAGCCTCGAATATCGGCTACCTGTACCTAAAAACAAGAATTCTTGCTTATCCCACCATCTATTGCTTCCGAACAATTGAGGCTAATGCATCGACTTTAACAAATGTATGTCAATCAACTAATTAAACCAAAACCAATCGAATTTAGTGCAATAAATTCTTGAAATTGGAACAACGTTTTAATGGGTGCTTGGAATAATTAAAAATTTCCGCGGCCGGTGCCAACATTGCTCGACTGTATAATAGCTGTAGTTAAACCTAACGACAAGCCAATAAAACAGATTTAAGAACTATCGAAGCCAACAGGAAGCTTGATGGCTTGTTGGCCGCCGTTCAAAATTACCGGAGTGCAAGGTAGACGTTGCTGCTCTGGGATGTAGCTTATTAAGAGTTGTGAGCAACGCTGCATTCTTGCCTCCAGACTCGACTCATTTGTTGCTGCAATTATATGTGAGATTACATGCGGCTATTTTGGAGCTGATGTGCAACTTGAAATCGAGCAGATAATTTCCGGATTGTGCAACGGGACTAAAACTGAATGCCTCTAATGATGGGATACATGTTTTATGAATCATTCTGTGACTCGATTAATAGAAGATGTTGCTTATAAATCTTTTTGTTCTCATCAGTATTCCAAAAGCACTCATACAGTAAATCATTGCTGGTTTTGCATAAATCCAGGTGCAGCAACAGAGAGAGAATTTGAACTAATAGCGACTCTAGAAGAGGTACAGATACCTTAGCTTCGTTAGAGGTTTAGCTAACTGCCCTAGTAACTATAATTCCTCATGGAAAGCTCTATTAGTACCCTGAGACCAAAATGTCTGATAACAGCTTGTGTTGTGGTCTACTTTGAATTTAAACAGTGTAGTTCTGAGATATAGGATCCACTTGTTTGTATTTTGTTTTCTTTTATTTTCTGCTCAATGAATCTTCCTCGAAATATTGTCCAGTTTCTATTTATTTTGCTCCTTCACACACTTCTGGTTAAATACCATCGACAGTGAGTCGTTCTGCTTCAACCCTTCATCTACATGGACCTAGTCTTCACTCTTAAATCTTACGCATCTTCCTGTATTTCTTCACTAGTTCAGTTAAACATTTCGAAACTTCCAATTCTATCATTGCTGAGTATAGAGACCCTTTGTGCAGCAAATCGTAAGTCTCGTCATATGGAACTACCATCTATAGTTATCTTTAATAAAAAGCATATAAGAGTTTTACAAATAACAAAATTTCGGTTTAATACTTCTGCTTTGTTTTTATAAACGATGTGTTTTACATATAGTTAGTTTCTATAAAATTACTTCGTAGTTTTAGCGTTAAATTGATTTCATGTAATACAGAGAAACCCTTTGTAAAGGCTGAGCTATTTAAATTTTAAGAATGAGTGTTTCATCATTAAGCAATTAGGGATGTGAAATCTAAAAGTTGGCAGCTGAGCAGATGAGCAAACAGTGGTTTATTTGTTCTTTATCAAATGGCGTAAATGCCTGTGCTAAAAGTACTTAAAGAGAGCCCTGAATATCCCACGGCGACAGCCACAGAAAAGCAATCCATTTAAATGATAAATGACATGTCAAGTTAAAAAAATACCTGAGGATGTTAAAAATAACCGTAGCACAGACAAATGCACCCAGCAAGCTATGATATGTGCGTAAAGCTGTTTCCCAAAATCGCTTATTGAAAAGAAAGTCAGTTTGGAGAATAGGTATGCTGCACCGCTGCAGTTGCATAATGCCTCCAGAATAAAGCTTTCAGGAGTCGAGAGATGTTTTTCGCCCGCGTTGCACATTAAACCGCGAACTTTATTTTATATTAATATCACAGCAGGTATTATATTTAGCGTTCGTGACGTGAATATCAAAAGCTCCGTGTGCAAAATAGGAAAAGGTTTAAGTTTCAGCGTTATAAATTTTTCGGAATGCACGGGAAAATTGAAAACGGCTCTCGTGTAAATTTATAAATAAACGGCTGCCAACAAAGGTTTCCATGCCCAACATACGTTTCTTTTTGTATATGTGCTTGTGTAAACATGCATCTATGTATACCCGAGCCATAGCGACAGTGCGGTTTTTAATACGCGATTTGCTTCATTTTGCACGCTATAAAAATTAAAAAAATATAATAAAAACTGAATGTTTTCATTTGTACCTGTGAAACACAAATGATGAACAAAATTTTACATTTACATTATTACAATGCTAATTTTCTGTTAATTACTTAATTGTTTGCATGCATTTTATTATGTAAATTCGTCTTGTAATTTTTCACATTACCGTTGTCTTAAAGGCACAACATACCAATTTTAAAAAGTTTCTTCAAATTTAAAAATAGTCTGTTGGAGTATGGCGTAATCATTATTTATTCTTGGGAATAATTTGTTATGTACTCTAATAAACTGTTTGACATCTTATTTACTTTTTGGTGGCAATTTGTGGCGAGTGTGTTCGAAAGAGATCCTAAATTTAACTTTATTACCTGTTTTATCGCTATCAGTGGATGCTGGGCTATCGTTTGTCGTCAAATTATGATTCTCGTTATCTATCAATTTGGATTCTTCTAATAATTTTTTGTTTATTATTTTTGGGAATATAATCGTTTGGTTAAAAAACAATTACTTTCCATAGATAAAACTATATGGAGAACTATCTTTGCTGCTAAATTTAAAACAAATCGTTTCAGTAGGTAGATGAACTCAGATTCGTGGATAGATTGTAATGGCGTAAATAGTAAAGTAAAATATGCCCATTATGTGGCCAAACGGCAATGTAGAATAGCATTTGGGTTTGCTGAAGTAAGTTACTAAAGCAAAAATTATTATTATTATTGGTACAGGGTGTAGTCTAATATCACCGACAAACGAAAAGTTATATGTTTCTCAAATATCGTACAATTACTTAAACAAATTTGAGTTAACTTGCGCAATCCATTGACGTAGATTTAGATAAAAACTACTTAAAGAAAGAAACATGCACGCCCATAATTACTAATAATTAGTAAATCAAATTATTTTTGATTTCGAGATACTTGTGCTAACCTAAGCCTCCTTAGAGAACGAACTCTTAAGTCCACATCAATTACCAAAGTTTATTAAAATAGTTGTAACAAATCGCATTAGCAAAATATTAAGTATTTAACAATTAATCGGAATTAGTACGATTTTAAATATAACCTCAAGTTGAGATAAAAATTGTAACCACCGGAATACGGGAAATTGTACATCCGGGAAGAGAACGAACAACAGGCTCATTTTTTCTGCAATATTTGCAACCTGGCAGCGCGGTTTGCGTACCTTTTTCGTGAAAACTGTATGATTCGCAAAAGTGAGACAGTTCAACGTATTGCGTACTGGAAAAAACGAAATATTACGGCTACAGGTCGTACGTAACAGATCAATGGCTCATGAAATTTAGTTGGAGGATAATTCGCTTTTGACGGAAAGTCCGGTCGAAACCTTAAAATTTAAATAAATGTTATAAGTAACAAAGTTATAGCTAAAAAGAGTTTTCATATATAGGTAAAGTGCCTCTTACAGTGAAGTCTAGTGTATCAAACATTTTTTACTAATACAGTACACAATAGTGCGCATATATACCAAAATTCAAATCGGTATCTTTACGTTTGTGGAACTTAACATAAAGAAATGAACTTCAGGCCCTATAACTTCTTACTGGAGGGACTTTGTACTAAGGTGTATTTGGTATAATTGATTTATTATAACCTAAGAAATCTATGACTAATTGATGAGAAAGTAGTTCTGGGACATTCTCTACACAACTCTGGAGCTTAAAATTCTGTTGAAATGGATTTAGTTTCGAAGCGATTCAGTTATTAGGCTAAATTATGCACCGCGCCGCTTTTCGTTTCCACAACTGCATTCACAACCTCATTACAATATTTCTTTGGTGAAAGTTAAACATAGACTAATAATACGAGTCGATTAATGACTGGTAATTACAAAAAAATTTGAGTATTGCAAACATTCGGTGTCAAGCGCATAGAGTGGTTAAAAAAATGCCTCGCCGTAGTTTACATATTGACGAGAGAAAGAACCGTGGTGGATTTGATATGAACTGGCAAAACAAGTTTTAAGTACGATAACCCGGTAATTCTCTATCTACATCAAAGAAATCAATCAAACACGAACAGTCTTAAATATTTACGTGTTCATTTTACTGCGAGTAAACCAGTAATGCAGAAGATGATGCCAACAGTTTGACATCGCTTCGCTTAACTAGAAGCGCTGGAGTTGTATATTGCTAGACGTACTCTATGTTTAAGCGACAACAGGCCCGTGACACCCATAGCTTGACGATTTGTCTTCATTCTTTGGGATTTTTCGCTTTTGCTCTCGATTTCCTTATTCCGTTTTCTTGTATATTATTTTCCACTGGTTCTAGAAAGACCTTGTCTATCATGGGCTTTAAGTTCATAACTTTCTTTACTTAATAGATAATCTCTGGAAAAAATTTTTTTGGGTATTTCGCCACACTACAAAATGAAAAATATTAGATCGTGAACGTTTTGAAAAACAAATTTACTTTCGTTTTCAATAACTAACTACTAATTAAAATAAAAATTAACTAAGCGAACTTAGCTTAGTTCACTGGAGATCAAGCAGAGTGCGAATAACCTCCCCAGAAAACAGCTTGACACTCTTTCTTATCCTTTCTTCTCTCTACATGGCTTAACCAGCTTATATGTTGCGTTCGTATGAACTGAATTACTGTAGGTTTACTATAACATTGTCTGAACTCCTCGTTATGTCTCCTTTGTCATCAACGCCTACCTTTTTCTCTCCAAATATTTGTATCAGAATTTTTTGTTCTCAGATCATTATTTTTCTGTCTCTTTTGTTCATGTCATGTCGTTATGTAACTGTCAGGCGAAACACAGTTTTGTACATCTATAGTTTAGCTTTTCGTGCTATGATCTATGACTTTAAAAACCTGTTTAATGCTACTGCACATCGATCGCCCTTTACTATTCTCGCTGCAACTTCAGAATTACTGTTCCCATCATGTGATAACTATATTCCCAAGGAAGTGAAATGTTGAACTTCATTTATTTTCAACGTCCTGCCATTATCTAACTCTATTCCCAGTTCTTTTCGTACTATTTCTTTGTTGCTTTTCCTCTTTATACACATATAGTTGGTTTTTTCCTCTAATCCCTAATTGTATAGATATGCTTTTCTTGCCTTTGATTTTAACCTCTTGGTTATTCAACCGTTCTGTTTTTGTTGCCGCTAGGATAGTGATGTCAGCTGCATATGTGCCTTTTGTTTATTATACTCAAATTGCACTTTATCTCGCTTTCACTGATACTTTCTCGAGCATTATTGAAGAGTGTAGTAAACAGTCACCTTGTCTCATTCCCGTCGTTGTTTTAAGCGATTCAGGTAATATGTTCTTGATTTTTGCTTTATTGATGGAATCCTCTATTGCCATTCTCACCAAATTAATAATTTTATTCGGAATTTCTAGTTCCTTTATTGCCTCATAAAGGCTAGTTCTTTTTATTGAATCATGAAAATTCATGAAGACAGAATGTATATCGATATTATGTTTAAAACATATTGCCTGAAGTTCTTTTATTGTAAAAATTTGGTCTATTACTGAGAGGCTTCTTCTGAATTCACAATGGTATTTACCACTATCTTTCTCTGAATATGCCATTCTTCACTATTCCCGTTCTTCTTTTGGGATATAATTTATTTTAGTTCATTTTCTGTCGGAGCTGATATCTCTAGTTTCCCTTCTTTAACATGAATTTCTACATTTTCCTCTTCCTCGCCATTTTGACCTTCTCTAGGGTTTATAATTTCATTAAAATAATTTCTCCATGTCTGTATCATCTTTAATTAATTTTCCATTGCTATTCTTACAAAACAATGCTTTGGATTGTGTTTCCTTTCTAGCATTTTTGATTTCTTGGTAAAAAAAGTATTTTTTATAGCGTACTTCCAGTTTCTGCAGTTTATTCTCTTAATGTAATTTTTTTACTTTTCGGTAAACATTTTTTGATCCTTTTTCTTGATCTTTCTATATCGTATTGCCTATTAGTCTGCAACCTTGCATATTTTGCTTCTTGTATTCCTGCCCTGCTTGCTCAGCTTCTCTAGTACCTTGCATGTTTCACTAATATTCTTCTGATATAGTGTCATCGTCCGTTCTTCTTCAAATACTTCTAAATTCCAAACGTTTACTCTCCGTTTGTTTTTACTGCCCTTGGTAAAGAAAACATAGAGTTTCAGTGTAACTTAGTATGTGTGTTGATCTCATTTCTGCCCTCTGCAAGCTTTCACGTTCTTAATAGTTCTCATAAAATTTTCTCTTATTAATATATGATCGATTTGGTTATGTTAAGCCTATAATCATTATTATTCGGTGTTTGGTGCTTATTAAATTTACCAATTATCTGTATATACTTTCCCTACTTCACCTCAAATCCTCCCTATTAATTACATTCGTTTTCGATGGCCTCCCTTTACTTTCTTCCCTTGTTATCCTTCATGTCTTAACTTATTCGTCTTCCTCATTACCTTTACCTTATCTGTTTTTCTAATGTAACTACTTCTTTGATTTCTACATCTATTTCTAAGTTTTGTTTTTTAAAATTGTTAGTTACCTCCTTCAATAGCTTTTGGCCCCCGTAAGGCTGATATTTCTACATGATTACGTGTCTCGTTTCTTTCTAAGTATTCCAGCGTTGTTCTTAAGACTTTAATATTTTTTTTAAATTCTCTATTACACTCCTGATGTTCTTTCTTTGCAAATGAAACTTGTTCTGTCATAATTCTCATCATTTCTAGCAGTTTGTTTTAATCTGGGCATGTTCGTGTCCGTTAATTTATTTTTTTATAGCACAGACCTGTTCTCTACTATGTATACATGCGATGTATGTTGTCTACTTTTAACGATTTCTGCGTAAATAAGCCAACCCAAATCGACTTCTCGTAGGTTATGTTTCTGCCCATCATTTTTAAGAATTTGTGAAGTAATAGTTGATTTCGTATGATTAGTAGCCCAAACATCCCAGTGGACAAAGATATCTTTGTTCAACTTCCAGTTACTTTTATATTTTGTTCTGCTTTATCGGTTGATTCTAGCTCGTTTTTCTTTCCAGTTTTCTGTACTCTTTTTTCTTTCAATTGCATGAGGTCCAATTGGTAAACTTCATTGTCTATATCTTATTTTCTATTCGCATCCCATGTACCGCCTATGGTCATTTCAAAAAAATACGCCACCTGGCTATGTGTTACTACAAGTGCACACAGCTAGCTTCAGTGGAACACGGGCGAGGTTTTATTTTGAAAGCATCGTGTTTGTCGGGTGCCACTGACTCGTATATTCTCGCCTAAAGATGTGGGGGACATTCCCGACTTAGAAGAAAACTCTCAAGACATCAGGAGGAAGTCGAAATCTAGATTACTGCATAAACACACCTTGTATCCACCTGCTTGGTGCTCAATTCGCTCATAACTGTAACCGCATATGATTGTGCAGAGTACAGGGAGACACAAAAGCACACTTGAAACGCTATATTGAGCAAACAATACTACAGGTGAACTAATCAACGTACAGCTATAACTGGCCCGTTATCAATTTACAAGGGAGGGAAAATGCCCAACGCTGACGTCACGGTATTACATGTGTTTGCTGGACTCTAATAAAGCTGGTCACAATTTAGCCGTTGTATTACACTGCGCTTAGTCTTCCTCTATGGGCGGAGAGGAAGCTCAAACATCGTGGCTGCAGCTTGAAGTAGCGAAGTTTGGGCTCCCAAAGGTTTATCTGGTGGGGTAGAAGGGGCTATCCTCAGACCTGGGAGCAGAGCGATCATACAAGAAAATGGTTTGAACGGCGAAAACGTAGGAATTTGACCTGGAACACGACTGACCCACCAAGAAGGTCGCCAGAGATGACAGAGACGCTGAAATCTGGCGATGAATGTTGACACACGAAGATGATAATTGAGCGAGCGGAGTCAAAAGAATCCCAATGCGACGGATTCATTTCTTGGGCACATGCGAGAAACAATTCCGAAGTCAATTTGTCGCTAAATTCCGACGGGATTACATCGCGACAATGGCATTGTCTAGCGATTAGAGGCGGCTTAGAAACACTGACAAAGACAAAAATGAGTTCAACTACATGATTGGAATCGATCATTAATACACGTCGGGCATCTTTGCCTGTTTTAAGCCTTCTCTTGCGTCCGAAACGATAATAACTAACACATTCCTCCAAGAAAATCTCCAACCATGACTCCATGCCATCGGGTGACGAGTAGTTCGTAAAACCTTTCGGTCCCCAAGCAGCTTTTCAGCCTTAGGTGTTGGCAGGAACTGAGGGCCGCGACCGCAATCGGAACTAAAATTTCGTCTCTACCATTAATCAGGGGTGTAAAAATTTCACGGCAACTTAACATTTCAATTAACACAACACATGTAATTCAATCTTCGCACTTACTCACAAATTACATTTCTTTGTCGTTATATTTTTTCTTACCACATGAGGTATCACAATTGCGATGTTATAAAATTACCCGTACACATTTTACTATTTATTCATGTTCAAATACGATTGTATAATATATAATCTTCAGCTGAGGAGACATTTTTACGTATATGTAATATATTCATTTCAAGATAGATTTGAAATAAGGTAGTGCTTGGCATTTGTATAATAATAAAAATATGATCTTGAAGACTACATTTTGGAATAACAATTAATGTGACATAAATTTTCAGGTCTTAAGCGAGTAGCCTGGCCACCACCACCTGAAGGTGAAGGTCACCTAGAAGAAATTTCTCTCCAGGACGCTGTAAGTATATGTTCATTATATTAACTTACACGAATACACTCGCATGAAAACAACACGCTTCCGCTTAACGCAATGGAGTTACTAGCACACAGTGGCATATATCATGACAATATCTTTAAATTAACGTTACCTGTAATATTACAGAGTAATACGTGAGATAGTCGATTATGTGGATGAATGGTAAATTATAAAAATAACAAATAGCACATTTCGGCACTTCGATGCTGATCTTCATTCCTCCTGTGCCAACAATTTTCTGATATGTTTCCGGCCTCGTTACAGCCATACACCAGGCGAATTTTCGCGTCTACTAAATGTATGCATCTCTTCTCCGTCTGCTCTTCATTTCCGCCTCTATATTTCTAGTAATAATGGTCTTCTTCCTTTTGAGGATATTGAAAAAAGTTCTATACTTGGTGATCTGTCTGTAGATTTCTTGTTATTTTCTATGCCAGAAATACCGGGTGTCTTAAAATGAATTACATTTTGACACAAACTGACTCAAAACATAACCTGATAACCTCGAATTTGACATAGACTTACAGTATTGCCAATTTCAAGTAAAATTTTAGATTGCATTATGGGAAATTCAAAGCATAGTAGATGTAATTCATTTTAAGACACCCGGTATATGTGTATATGGTGAATAACAAGGGGATTAGCAAACATTTCTGCCTTAAACTTGTTCTTGCCCAAAATGTAGCCCCTTCCCCGTCATTTCTCATCATTTTGTTTTGTTATTGTTCTTAATATTAGTATTTTACCCATCTGGAGATTTTTCCATTGGCATGGAAGGTTTTTTCCGTTGATATTGTCGAATACACCTTTCAGGTCCGCGAAAAACAATGCTTTTTTAAGGTTTCTGCATGGTATAATTTAAGGGGTACAGATTCTTCTACTGCACTTCTTTTTCTATTAAAAGCTGCTTGTTTTGGTAATATTTTTCTTATTTTTATTTAGTTTTACCTCCAAAATCATGGCTCATACTTTATAAATACTATTTAACAGTATAACCACTCTATGCATTTTTGGTGTTATCACCTCATTTATAACTCATGTATATATTTCTTTTTTTCACTACTGTGGTATCCATCCATTTCTTTATATGTATATTGTCAAATGCGTTGAAAAACTTTTGTATCCTATAAAATACTTTACTAGATTTTCAATTATATAGTAGTTAGAAAAAGTATGGAAACATCTATATATCTCCTACACTCTAATGCATTAATTATCTATTTGGTATGTTTATGTTGTATTCCTTTCTCGTTTAATTAGTAGATCGTTCATTAATTTTATATTTTTTCTTACGGTTTAAATTTTTAAGGCAGAGTAGTTAATAGTTTCTTATTTTTAAAAGTTGAATAAATGTACAAAATGGATATTTTTGCATTCGCAATCAAATTCTCTATCCGAATATTGAAAAATAGTAAAAATACACAGGGTGTTCTATTTAAAAAAAGTGGAAGTGATATTACAATAGGAATAATTTAATTTTACTTACAATAATAAATACTATACAGATAATAATTTTTATTAATCTCTTCTAGGATATAGGAAGTATGCAGGTGTTTCCATACTTTTGACCATCACTGTATATTTTTGCTTGCTGTTGATACTTTTTTCGTATCTCTTGTGGCATGCTTCATATGTTTGCTTCTGTTTTTGTTTGTTGCTTTTTATTAATTTCTACTTGCTTTCTCTATTCTCCATCTTTGTTGTTTGTTATGCTTTTCTAAATTTTTTTGCCGTTTCTCCTTTCATTACCTTTTTCAGTTTTCTTCGCTTTACATTCCTAGTTCCACCACTTGTTTTTTACGAGGCCTGATTTGTTCTTACATTTTCCGTCATCGTTTAGTTTACTATACTTATTAATTTTTTAATGTCGTGTTGTTGCAACATTTGTGTGAGTTCGTTTCTATATTCATTAATATGATGTTCATTTCAGAGCGTTGTATGATTTTCCTATTTCTCCTTATTTTTGTGTATCACATTTCGTTTTGCTTTTATTTCTATTATTAAGGGTTGCTGATTACACGTTTAATCTACCTTTTTTATTTATTATGTCATTGTGCTGTAGTCTAGTAGTGTTAGTCCTCTTACCTTGATAGACGCATATTCTTCTTCTTCTTCACGATTTTATAGTTTTAATTTAATATACTACCACTGTCTGCCATTCACTTTAGCATTTATTTTCCGTTTTTATTGAAGAGCGTGTCTTTTAATGTTTCTTTTCAATGTTCTGCTTCTGCCTCTATTTCAAATAACCTTCCTCGTATATTCTCACTTTAAATATCTTTCTATCAAGAGATATTTCTCTTTAGTTACTATATTTCTCATCGGTTTGTTTACTTCTGTTGTTAAAATTTCAAATAAAGAAATATGACGTTGAGCTTATACAAACAGACCTAAAACAAATTAGAGTTTTTTTTAATACACATTTGTTTTTCATAAAGAACCCAATAGTGAACTATGGAGGAACTAATATAGAGATTTTTATATGCATTTAGTCTCATCTCTAATGCTGATTGTAAATAATAAGTTGAAGCCACTGATAACACTTAATTATACACTACACTATGAACACAGGGGTGTGCTACAGCATACTAGTTACGTTTCTGCAAGCCCAAATGTTTTAAATATAAAACATTTCCACTAACCTATGGAAATAAGCAACGACTACAATACGATTTTATACAAACAACCTTTCACGGCTACTTATTACAGTAAAACCAAAAGGAATAATTATTTAGCAAAAAGGTAAACAATGCAACTTCTATGTTTAATTTGCTGGAAGTTGAAATTATATTCATGGACAAAATTATCTAACTTCCACGAAGTTTTGTTAGGTGCATTTTTTACTATGATATATGTACAGAAAATGTATATAAAATCGATTTTGTCCAGACTCTCCGGGATTGTAGGGCTGTGTTCAGCTAATCACAGCTCAACAAAGCAATTGTATTCCATATACCTAACAACCATTAGTAATTAATGTACTGTAATTACTTATGGTGGACTTTTTTCTTGGCTTACTTATGGTTTAACGAACTAGCTGTCTAGAACTGGAACAGTCCTCCTTTTCCGAATGTCTTGTTGTTAACTAACATATAGCACACCCCTGACAAAAGAAAATGTGGCAGCCAATATTTTGAAGCTATAGCATGAGCCCACAATGACTGATACTTGCAGTATGTGGATCTTATTGGGTTTTCCTTTTAAAACCTTTAATTAATTATTACTATGTCTACCATACTTCAGCAACATATCTACTGACTTGATCTTAAATGGAACTAACTAGCGTTATTAATCAATGTTGCTGAAGTATGGAGTAGAGTATCGGTACTAAAATCTTTTTTTTGTTTGTCAGGGTGGGCGACAGATTTCCTCACCTGGCTTGCAGAACAGTCAAGCCCCAAGTGCTAACTATCAACAACAAGAACCTCATTCTAATTACCAACAACGCCCTGAGCTTTCTAATCAGCATCAGCCAGTTACAGCAGCGCCTTTCAAACCAACCCATTTACCCGCTCCTCAGTCACCAACTTATCAGTCCAGTTCTCTGTCCTCTTTGTCCAACCCAAGTCCATCTCGCTTCAGCCCCTTGCAGTCAGGGAAGCAGTGGGCGTCTGTGAACTCTCCAGTAACTGTGACCCCCCAACCTAAATTTCCATCGGCTCCTCAATCGTACCAGCCTCCACCCCAGCAATACGAACCGCCCCAACAGCAATACCAACCGCCTGTTCAGCAGTATCAATCCCCGCCCCAGCAATATCAACCTCCTCAGCAATATCAACCTCCTCCTCAGCAATATCAGCCACCTCCTCAGCAGTATCAACCTCCCGTTCAGCCTTACCAGCCTGCTCCATACGACTATCAACAGCAGTATCAGCCTGTTCAGCAGTATCAGGCTCCTCCTCAGCAATACCAACCCCCTCCTCAACAATACCAACCCCCTCCTCAACAATATCAGCCCCCTCCGCAACAATATCAACCACTTCCGCAGCAGTATCAGCCACCTCCCCAGCAATATCAGCCACCTCCCCAACAATACCAACCTCCTCAACAGCAATATCAACCTCCTCCTCAACCTTATCAACCCCCTCAACCATCTGTAGCTCCTCAGCAACAACTTTCTACTTCTCCACAGCCTCAACTAGCAACTGCTCAGCCTCAGGTGGTGTACAGTGTACTATGAAGTTGTTGATTTTACGTTACTTGTAATATTTTGCGTGTAACCGTTGTTAAAAAGCATTACAATTTGTTACAGTTAACGCAGCAGCAACAACCACAGAGTCAAATTCCACAGCAACAACATCAACAGAGGCAAGCTCCAACACAGCAAAGGCAAGGAGCACCACAACAGCAACAACAACAGCAACAACAACAACGACCAATTCAACAGGCAGCGAAGGCGCCAGTCGAACCACCACCAAGTACTATCACACTACGACCAGAGGCTCCTGTGAGCCAGGCTCCTGCTCCTTTGATTACTTCACAACCAGCCACGGCAACCTTAAAGGGCAAGTAAATTGCACAAAATCTTGTTTCAAAATAATCAATAATTTTGTTTAGGAGGCAAGAACTTACGTGGTGACCTAAAATGGCCACCACCAGAGACAAGAGCAGTTATGGAAGAAGAAAATAGAAGACGCATAGAGCTAGCTAAAGGCCCTGTTTGTAGGCCACGCAAGGTGGCGAGAGATTATACAGGCTTTTTTGCTCAAAATGCCCTTACCGATGGCTATCCCAGATACCACGTGCCACCTGGTACGCAATTTTACGCACACGATTAAGCTTACGCTTTTTAACTATACTTAAGATTGCTAATTTGCATGACACTCGTTTCTTTCCAAATACTACACAGAACACAAACCCGATACTGAGTGTCATGTAACCTAACATTTATATTTATGTAATTATGGTGCTATTTTGTGATAAAGGTTAAACAAAGAATGTAATATTATGGATGAGCTTAGTAACGCATTGCTTATAGAATCAATAAACAGGATAATTCCACGTTTGCTTTGATTTACTTGAACGCAAATGTTAAATAATCTACTTTTTAAACAGCTTTAATTCACAAACTGTAAAGTGCATATATTTAGCTACTTACTAACACATAGAATACCTATTCCCCAAAGATGTATAAATCATATTTTAAAAAATGCTTTTGAAACTAATAAAGTCAGACGACATATTTTTGTTTGTAATAAGGTTGTTTGCTGCTTATCGAGTCGAAGCGATTAACTAACAATGTTATACGCTATCTTTACGATATACTAAATAAAAATTGATAAAAAGTTTAAAGATTTTACTCGCTGATTATTGTAAAATATATCTATATCTTTGTATGATGTATGCATGCCAATAAATAAATATACTTAAATATGAGTGTATTACTTGTCTATATTGTAAAATATTAATAGTTTTTCTTTCATTGCAGTCTCAAGTGTTTGAAGCCAGTGGAGTAGGTTCTTGTTCTTCTACTTCTCCGTAATAGGCTTTAGCTTGTTGCAATTTAATTTCGCGAACCCTTAGGGTTTCTAAAATTTAATTGTGTAGTTGTGTTTGTGTCAAATTAACCAAAATAATAAATTCAGTTTCTTATACAGATACGCCCTCTATATTAATGTTTCAGGGTTTCTATTTAAAGTGTTATACTAGAATTTTAATAAATACATCCTACAAATTTGAGTTTAAGTTTGATATGAATAACCCTGCGTTAGTACGATGAGGTGTGATAACCCCTGCAATGTGGAGTCTCGTGCCTTTTTGTTTTGGTGCTAAATTGTAAAATTACGTGCACAGGATGTCCTACACTTGGCGGCAAATCGTAACGCGGCCTATTTTTGCCGCTAAGTTTTTATTAATTTTGTCCTTTTGAAATGAACCTAAAAGCTGGTCTGAACTTGTGCCAAACTTTAAACGTTATAGCACTAAACATTCAATAAAGTAAAAAAGCAATTTGCTTATATACAAATGATCAACACATATATATGTATATTTACTGTAAAAAGAAACAATACTAATTAGTACTATAGTTAAGTATTGCACAACGACGCAGGGAGATGTTTCTACGACGCATTCATGGTAACAAAATAATTAAACCACAACACAAACAGTATTTTCTACCACGAATTTATGCTTATAGTGTACTGCGCAATTTTATTTCAAAGATGCGCAGCTTACACTAAGCTATACATAAAGAACGAGCAGGTATCGGCGGGCCAAATAAAAAATATACCAGTAGTAGATATTCGAGACTTTAATTGTTAAACTGTGTAGATGCAGTGGTATAGAAACAACAAAAAGAAGAGTAAATAGCGTCCTGAGCGCATATATATTAAATCAGGCGCATCAGTTCAAAAGAAGCTGGGGTTAAATGTTACATATCAGTTAAAAATGGGCACATATGTTGAACTGGGTCGCTAAATTCAAAACGATACAGGAAGTTACATGGTAAAATAGTTACTTTACAATCCTAAACATAGTAAATACTAAGTCAAAGCTAAATAATAAAGACAGGTACGCTGCAGTCTTAAGCAAGAAAAATTATTAGTCAAAGTTAAATAGTGACAAAAAATGATTTAAAATTTGATTTAATAGTATTGTGCGTTTCAAACAGTATGCAGGGTTTAAAAAGCATATAATAGAGTGAAGCGCGGTAGTAGAAATCGAATAGCGAAAAATAGGCTCTTGCAAAAATCTACTCTCTGGCTTGAACCGCGGTGCGCGTCTGTCGCCAGACCTCCGATAAACCAAGGGCAACAAGAATATGTATATGGAATGCCTTATCAAACAAAATTGCTACTTTGTTTAACTGCGTCCAGCACTAAGAAAAACTTTCCTCTGTATAATTCTTACCCACAACTCACAATTAAATAAGAACGAATGTCTAAACGCAGCTATGGAAATCTTGGTTCAACGAGATGCATCGCAAAAAAGGAAATAAGGGTTGCAGGAACTCTGGATTACTGATGCCCCTAGCCCATTCTCAAACGGTTACCAACTATGTATAACTAGCATGAGCGGTCCATGCGGTAGATAACTGATGCAGAGCAATCTCCAACATACGTCTAAGCCAAGCGTTAGCCGAGCGTAGTCAAGCAGCTCTATACACGCGAATCGCCTAATTAGCAACGCTAACACAAAGAAGGGCAACAATCCTACCTTAAAGGTGTATATCGGCCTAAATAAACACGTGCAGTAAAAATTAAATTTGCACGGTTTGCATCTAGGTTGGCTTCAAACAGTTAGGAAAACTTCCTAGTACTCGATGGGTGGCTGAAAAAGAAGCCGACGAATTCAAAGTTCGGCCTCGTGTCGCTTTTAAAACTACGGATTGAAGTTAGCGCCACTATATCCATAAAGCTAGTAGTGAAAAAAGTAGGCATGAATTCAATAGGAAGCTTCAATCCGCAAACGGAAAAATTAAAAAGGTTTGTTATATTACATCATTTGAGGACGCAGGCGCTTTCTTTGTTGGTCTCCTAAACCTATGGGTCACCAAACAACTCTCAGTAAGATTAACAGGCCACCATTAAGATAATTCTTTGTTTTAGGAGTACCCCAAAAAATGTAGGCACGCTCACTTTTAACTGACGCTGGGTCATACCCTAAAATTTAAGAAAACCCGGCGTGTATACATACATGTATATTAAAATTTTACTTTAAATACGCTCAGGCGGGCAACGTCAAGTTGCAGATACAATCCGAGCGTCATACTAGTGTAGATATGTCTCTCTCTCTCTAGGTGCAAGTCGGTTTGCTTTTACTAGTTATAAGAAAATAAATATAACGATGCTAAAAAAATCACCAGTCAATAAATGTGCTTCATCAAAAACCAACAATCAGCAAAACCCAATATAACAATTGTTGCAGAAAATCATGTCCAGATTGGAGCAGAAACGCTATATTATGTAAACTTGAAAATAGCAGCAACGAAAAGGTTGCTAAGAAAGACAAATAATGCCTAAGATTTAAGAATATTAGCTTGCAAATGCAAATGGGATGCTGCAGCACCTGCAGAAATTGCAAGTTCTCCTAGATATCAGAAACACACTGCATCAAAGATGCCTTTATTAATATGAGAGGATATCAAATATATTACACCATCCACCATTCCAAAACCGTCCATGGATAAAACGCAGTAATAATTAGAAATAATGTGTATCATCACGAAGAGACTCAGTATGAAACGCTTGAAATACAAACAAGAGTAATTACAATCAAGACAAAAAAAAAACATTCTTCAATTACAGCAGCAACAATTTAATACCACCCGGATACAATCTGAAACTACTGAATTGTAGAGTTGACTTAAATACGAAACATTCATATTGGAAATCACACCTAATTACAACAAAAGCAAAAGAACTGTATGAAAAGGTTAAGGATTTGGTGAAACCCAATCTACCGGAAAACTCGTATGCCGACTAATCGGTTAATAAAATTAAAATTGAAAATTTAGAAATAGAACCGGTATCTCAAGTTAAATACCTAGGTGTAATTATAGATGATAAATTAAAATTCAAAGCACACGCAGATTATGTAATTAAAAAGGTAGTTAAGAAAATAGGTGTATTCAGTAAAATGTCTAACAAACTTAGTATACGAGGATGATTTGACGGGACGTGAGACTCGAAATGAAAGACATGAGTTAGAACATTAATTTTTTTTATTTTTCAACATATTCTCCTCGTACATCAACACACTTGGACCAGTGACGCTGAAGTGCCATTATGCTTGTTTTGTAGTGATCTTCTTCAAGGCTGTCAAGATATTGCTCCGTTGCAGCAATTACTTCTTCGTCCGTCTTAAACTTCTTTCCGGCAAGAAAAAGTTTGAGCTTCGGGAATAGGTGAAAGTTACTCGGAGCAAGATCTGGCGAGTAAGGTGGGTGGGGGATAACCTGGAAGCGAAGTTGATCCAATTTCTCACGAACAATGCAACTGGAATGGGAAGGGGCATTATCATGACAAAAGAGCACCTTTTTTCGAACCATTCCGCGTTTTTTCAGCAATTGCTGCTGTTAGTTGGTCCAAAAGTGCAGCATAATATGCTCCGTTGATGGTTTGGCCATTTGTGAGATAGTCGATGAGAAGTATCCCCTTCGAATCCCAGAAAATCGTAGTCATTACTTTCCCGGCCAATGAAAACGAATTCGCCTTCTTTGGTGGAGGACTGCCATCATGTTTCCACTGTTGAGATTGGCGTTTTGATTCGGGAATGTAGTGATGAATCCAAGTTTCATAGACCGTAACAAAGCGGCCAGAAAATCAACCTGATTTTTGTTAAACAGCTTCAAATTGTCGCTTGATGTTCGCACTCTTTCTCGTTTTTAGACATGCCCAATTCTACGTGCAAAATATGATGTATGTGCTCAGTTGATATGCCTACGATCCTAGCTATCTGGTCAATGTTTATTCTTCGATCCTTCAAAACAATATCATGCACTTGATCGACTGTTTCTGGGGTTGTTACCGTTTTTGATGGTCCTGGTCGTTCATCATCTTCAATGCTCAAATCACCACGTTTAAATCGTGCAACCCAGTGGTGTTTAGCTTCTTAAAAAACAAACATTGAATCGCACCACGAATAACGTTTTTATCCATTTTAGGATTTTCCATTTAAGCATCGTCTTTAAACCGTTGCAATTTCTTAACTGGACGCCACAGATCAATCAAACTTCACTTGTCAGTATAAAAAACACGGCGGAACTCGAAAATGATGTTCATTTTAACCGCTAGAGGGTACTAGTAGTCGAGTCGCACGTCCCGTCAAATCATCCTGGTATAGTATTCCAACCAAAAATTGGAAAGCTATTTAAAATCCAGTGCACCATGAAAAGTGTAAGTCATTTCTAAGCTGGTTTCATACACTCAGTTAATTATATTCTAATGTCAATCAGCTTTCAAGTAGTGACAGTTCATCTGCAAATTGTACATGTAACTGTTTTGTTAAGGCATTGTAACATTGTGCATGATTTAAGTATTAGTAGGTATTAATTCCCATATAAAAATGGGTTGTGAGTTACCATGCCTGTTAAAGTTTGGCCTTTACTGGAAATGGGTATATTTGGGGGTTAGAAATAGAGATAGAATGAAGGCCCGGGGATCCTCCCTGAAAAACCACCCCAAAACCACCCCTAAAGGTACATTTTTTTAGTTTTTCGCAATTTTCTCGGAAACTATTTATTTTTCGGGAAAATGTCAAGAGCCCTAATTTAAAGAGAATTAAATTTCCTATCGATTGGTATATATATTGTCGATATTAGATAATAGATAGTAAAAAAAAAGACTAAACTTCTAATTATCTATTTATTTTGGAGAAAAGCAGTTATTTTGAGTTATTTCAGTTATTTTTAAAGTTAATCTTGCCCGCTCTGCGGCAAGGCAACACTGCTTCTAATTTTCAGCCGCACCGCAGTAAACGTAATAGTTTGAATGACCGCAATATTATACTCAGTTATTACACGGCATAAAATAGTGTGTGAACAAGAAATCTGTGAAAATTAAGGTAGGTAAGTGTATTAACAACCAACAACCATTAATTACATTAATCTAATCGTCTAATATATACGAATTTAGCTCATATATGCAGGCGCGGATGGGCCATAAGGCAAACCGGGCATTTTCCCGGGGCGCCGCGGACGTTTTTGACGCATTTGGCGCCGGTCACGTCCGATAAAAAAGAAATATAAAACAAAATGAATCAGTCAACGTATAACCACAAGAATAAATAATAACCAGAAGGATATCTCGTATTACCTGACCGCCGGCGCCTCATAGCCTTGGGACGTTTCTAAACGGAAACGGCCAGTGCAGTCAGTGTAGGTAGCGGCTTTCCGGAGAGCTATTCGGAATACAATGGTTCGAGGTCACCGGTTGTCGGCATCGATATCAAAGGGGTTGTGTAGAAGATATGCTTCTGGTTATTATTTATTCTTGTGGTATAACGAATCATGATACGCTATACGAGCAGTTGGAGCAGGTAAGTGTAACGCTGACACGCGCTTATATTTCCAGGAATACTGTCTTCTAATCTTGCACCAGCCCAGTCGACTACTGAACTGGAAATACGGGTTTGTCCGGTTTTATCGCTGTTAGCGTAACTACTGTTCTTCGTGCGTGTGATCTGAATTCTGTATACAGTAGCGCCGGTTTGGTAATTTTTTATGGTTTATTATTCTTGTCCAATTTGTTTTGTGTGATTTGGAAAGTTCTATCTCGAAGAAACCGTAAGTATTTACCTATCTTTTGACAAATTGGAAACTCGTGTATTTGACTGAACGAATTTTTTTTTTCGGTTTCTAGAAAAGTTGAATGCTGTTAGTATTTTGGGTTAATGAATAAACATGGAATCAAACAAAAAGAAAATGGGCGGCGCCGAACGTATGAGGCTGAAGCGCAAGCTGGATTTGGAAAAAAGCGCTGGAAGTTGTAAAAAGTTAGATGAATTTATAAACAAGAAGGATTCTACACCCCTTGATGTTCAAGAAACTACCAAAAGTACAGAAGTTCATAATAAAGATCAAACTACTGCATCTTCGCCAACCACGTCTGCAATTACAGTGACAGAAAATATCGAATCAGCCGAAGTGGATATTGATAGCAATAATCAAGTTCAGGATGAAAGCACGGCATCATCTTTCGTGGAAAATGATGCATTGCAACCTGACGTAAGTATTACAGAATTCGATTTTGATTATTTTTCAATACCAGAGGCCGCCAATCGTTCGCAATTCTTGCGATTTCATCCTCAACAACCGCCGATTGGAGAATTTATCAATTGGAAGAAGACTTTCCTACATAAAGACAAAAATCGAAAATGGCTCACTTATTCAGAAAAGAAACTGGCATTGTACTGCTATGTATGTATGGCATATGGCAAGAACGAGAAATCTAAAGATGTGTTTCGCCGCGGCCTAACCGATTTCAGGCATCATTACACTCGAATTGCAGAGCACGAAAACAGTCGTGAGCACTCCGCTAATGCAGAAGCTTTTTTTTTGGATCAAAATAATGCGAATATACAACATTCAATTCAAGATGGAAGCTTAATAAATTTAAGAAAACAGCAAGTTCAATTCAAGAGAGATGTTCTTAAAAGAATTATCGACGTGATTAAAGTCATTGGAAAATGCGGCTTAAGTTATCGTGGTTACAGAAATGAAGCTGCATATTTTTTAGATAATCCTGAATTGGACCATGGAAATTTTTTGGAAATACTTCTACTCCTGCGAAAATACGACGCGGTTTTAAGTATACACCTTGAAAAGGCTATAGCAGATAGTCAAAAAGCAAAGGATGACAATCGGAAGAGAAGAACAGGTTTTGTAACTTTGATTTCCAAAACTACTGTTAATTACATTATTTTGGCTATCAAAACGTTTATGCAAAAATCGATAAGCAAAGAAATCAACGAAGCTGGAATGTTTTCAGTGCAAATGGATACAACGCAAGACAATTCTATTCGAGATCAATGCGCTATCGTAATTCGCTACGTTAAAAACTCAGAAATTAAAGAACGTCTTATTGATGTGATTGAATGTGATTCATCCACTGGCCAAAATCTTTGCGAGTTATTCAAACAAGTTCTTCTGGCGAATAACATAGATGTGAAAAAGTGTATTGGTAATGCGACAGATGGTGCTGCAAACATGCAAGGTCTATATAATGGCTTCACTGCGTGGCTACAACGTGAAATAGACACGCCACAACTACACGTTTGGTGTTATGCCCACGTTTTGAATTTGTTTATTACCGATATTACGAAAACTTCCAAAGTCGCAATTTCGTTATTTGGACTGCTGAACGAGATTTCTATATTTTTTAGAGAATCATACCAACGAATGAACATTTGGAGACAATTTAATGGAAAAAAGACGCCAACAAAAATGAACGAAACGAGATGGACAAGCAAACACGTATCGGTGGAGAGAATTTTTGGAAAGTTTAACGATAGTAAAGATTCATTATATATTTCTTTAATTGAAGCTCTTCTTGAAATGGAGAACAACAATCATTTCGCAGCTGACGTTCGTTCTAAAGCGAGAAATCTTAAAGAAAATTTACTAAAATTTGAAACAGTTCTAACAAGCCAAATATATCTGAGAATTTTCGAGATATCCACTCCTCTATCGAAATATCTCCAAAATGCTGGAGTTGATTTTATGAAATGCAATGGTTTCATAATGCATTTCAAGAAGAAAATCATGTCGTTCTCGAGAGATTTTGAAAAAGTAAAATCTTCGGCTGAGAAATTTGTCAACGATATGAATTCTATTTTTGAAACGAAAGACCTGGATGCCGCCGTGGAAAGCGAACTACCTGTTAAACGGATTAGGAAACGAAAACGGACCAACGACGAAGCACCCTTCACATCTGATGACGACGAAGCTCTGTTATTGTTAAAAAATGAATACGAAAATTACGAGAGAGATACCTACAATGTAATACTGGATACCGCTGTTACAAGTGTGAATCAACGTTTTAATGAAAGCATGTACCGAGCATACGCGTTTTTGGATCCAAAAAATTTTGCTGACATCAGTGAAGTATCTGAAGATATATTGCTACCGCTCAGTAATGTTCTACAAAGATTCGATGAAGAAGCTACGCCGCAAAATTTGAAAATTCAGTTGATACATCTTGCAGAAAATTGGATAAATTTAAAAACAAGTTTGGTGGATATAGAGGCTGTTTCCGATCAAGTTGTTGATTCTGAAGATGAAGTTGATTCCGATTCTGACGAGGAAGACAAAGATCCCGAAAATACTCGTAACAAGGAAGTTTCCAAAGCAGATCGCATTCGGTTAAAAAAATGCGACTCGAAAACATCGTTTTGTCGAAACTGCGTGATTTGTTGCTTTATTATATTAGACAAATATAGCCTCCTCACGACCGCATATTCGCTAATAGGACTTGCCTATAAATATTTTTTAGACGACCACGTATGAAAGTAACATTATCGCGATAGCAGCCTACTACAGAAAGTTGACAATTTCATACACTAGCACGATATTATATCGTGCTAGTCATATCGTAACGGCACAAAGTTATTCACATCACGGCCTGCTAATTGTGTGACAAACGTCACTTTGACGTTTGTCACACAATTAAGCAGACCCTGATTCAAATAATCCAGACGCTTTTGCTTTATTCGCTGCTCTGCTTCCAACAAACTCTAATTTTTATAATTGCACCAATAATAATATAACGATCAATTTTGCAAACGAAATAAAAACAATTCTTAAAAATAGAATTTACTTTGAGTGGTCGTCTAAAAAATAGTGTTCATAACTCGCCCGAAAGTGCAATATCTGTGCTCGTGTTTTAGATCCACTCGGGCTTCGCTTCGCTACGCCCTCGTTTGTCTAATCAACACTCGCACGATATTTGCTACTTTCGACGCTTGTCATGAAAATAACTATAGCAACGCAATCTGTAACGCAAGTTGCATGCGAGCGGAGTTTTTCGAAACTGCGTTACATTAAGAACAGGCTTCGTACAACTTTGAGCCAAAATTTGCTTTCAAGCTTCCTGCTTATGAGTATCGAGAAAGACGTTTTAGAAAACATCGATCAAGACGACATCATCGATTGCGTAGCAAACCGCTCAAAGCTACTTAAAAATCAATTGTTATTTTAATAATTTTTCGACAAAACATATTATTTTAATTTTATCTTACCTACTCCAAAAATATTGTTATTTTAAAAATTTGTTATTTTTATTCCCAAAATAATTTTGAAAATTTGTTTTGTGTTATTCCATAAATATTTTTATATCAAACGAGTTGTTTTTTTTCTATCATTTAATAAAGAAATTGCAACTTTCAATTTTTCATTATTTTCAATTGGGTGGGGAGAGGGGGGGGGGGGCGCCGGACCTCTCTTGATGCCCGGTTGATATTTTAGTGCCCATCCGCGCCTGCATATATGTGCCTTAACTTCACATATTTTTTTCGCGCGATGTTGTGGGTTCCATGATGGGCATCGAAGCGATGTTGTCAAGACCTTTCAAAATTCAGTAATTCGTTTTCAGCATATATTTTAGGAATGTGATTTTTTGTTAGGGCTCATAAGTATGTTTTGTTAATCTGCATTAAATGGGATCGATGACATTGATGTTGAGGTTTTTGACAGAGTGTGATGATGGAGGGGAAAGGGCAGAAATGCGCTCCCAATCGCGTGGCATATTTTATATGAATGACCTCTTACATGTCTTTGAAACAAAATGTCAATTTAAACTTTTTTTACAGAATGGCGGAGGTCAATTACAGTAATTGTATAATTTGTCAAATCAAACCAAAAACACGCTTAAATGTCTAGCTTTACTAAAAAAACAACACTTTTTGAGTTGCTAGAGACAGTTCTAGATGCCAATATCTTGAAAATTGATCAAGCAAAATGGCACCCCAATTGTCGGAGGAAAATTCGTAAAGATAAACAAAGAAATACAAGCTCAAGTAGTAGCAAAACTATTACTAAAAGTGCAAGGACTAACATACGAGAGGAAAGTAGGATCAGCTGCATCTTCTGTAGAAGAGAAGGCACTAAAAATAATACCCTTCATTGTTTTCAAAAAGTTGACACGACATAAAGTTTACTCCAAAAAGCAGTTGTTTTAAATGACCACTATATAATTAAGGAATTATCGGTTGGAGATATGGTTTCCAATGAACTAAAATACCATACTTCTTGTCAGGTAAACTTCAATCGTCAATACGAGAAGCTCTCAAACCAAAGAATCAAGAAAACAATGACGATTGCAGTCCTAGATTAATTGAGGAAATTAGTAACATGGTAGAAGAAGAATTAATCTCTGGAAAAACGTATTTTTCACTAAAATCTATATATGACTACTTTAAAGTAAAGGATTTACGATACAATATCCCCGTTGCTAACAGAACATGTTTGAAGACTTACATTAGACAGGTTTAAATCCATTTTGATCGAGAAAGTTGGTTATAGTAATGAAGTAATATTTGTTTGCGCTAAATCTATGAAAGGCCTTGTTCAATCTTATCTGATCGAAACAAACAGCCAAGAAGACTTCCGTATACTAAACAAAACAGCTCTAATATGTCGACGTGAAATAATGAGACAAAAAAATGGAATATACAGTAAAAGGTTTTCAAGCAAATTGCCAAGAAGAAGCGGTGTCGAACAAACTAAAATTCCTGATAGGAATATTATTGTATGGCCCATCTTCAGAAAATAATTTTGAAAAAGAACAGAACACACTTACTATTTGTCAGCTTATTCATTTCAATATCCAAGCGCCAAGAACATGCGAACCACAACTAGCTATTTATTTGGATCTTTTTATCCATTTCTTGTTGACGAATTACATAGACTTGGTTTATATATTTCTTATAATAGGGTGAAATACATTGAACGCATGATGGGTTAGTGAATTATATAGGAATATAACTCGGAAAATGTGGTTTGTCCTATAAATATGCGCAACGGTTTATTTACAGTTGCCGCTGTAGACAATATTGATCACAATCCATCATCGACTTCATCTAAGGATTCATTTCATGGGTCTGATATAACACTCTTCCAAGCAAGAGGTCACATTCACGACGGTGCAGCAAGGTCATTTACAACCTCACGGAATCCACCACCAAATTTCAAGCTTCCCGAATCTTTCACAAAGTTGCCTACAACAGCTACTGCAATGCCAAAAAACATTAGGTTTAGTGAAGTATCATTAGAAATTGGCCAACACGTGTTATTTACGGAAATAAAAAAAGAGGAGTTGTGGGTACATCACTTTCAGAAAAAATCAATATAGTAAAACATACCGAAACTGATAGCGATATTGTTGCTTCTTGGTCAAGTTACCATGCTCGTCAGTCTAAGGCAGTTACTCTCCACACAAGCGCACTGTTTCCACTCTTTAAGAAATCTACAACTAATCCCAGGATGATTTTACATGCAATGCACATTGCGAAAGCATCTGTGGCTTATATCAATCCCGGAAAAATACCTATAGTTACAGGTGATCAACCAATATACGCCATTATGAAAAAACTTTGAATAAAGTAGGAAATTCTAGAGCGAATGTATTTTTGCAATAGTTTTGGGGTTGATTTAGGATTTATTTTTTGTTAAAAATAAACATATTATACACAGGAAATTTAATTCTCTTTAAATTAGGGTTCTAGCCATTTTTCCGAAAAAGTAAAAGTTTCTGAGAAAATTGGAAAAAACTAAAAAAATGTACCTTTGGGGGTGGTTTTGGGGTAGTTTTTCAAAAGGGATCCCCGGGCCTTCATCCTATCTTTATTTCGAGTCCCCCAATAAAGACTTTTTGAGCAAAGGCCAAACTTTAACACTCACGGTAACTCACACTATAGGATTCATACCTACTATATGAGCTAGTTGCGTTTTTAAAACCGTATACGAGCCCTAACCACTATATATTCGGCCATTTCAATAATTTTACTCTACTAACTTAAAACAGGATTTTATGAGTGGACGGAGAACAATTAAGGCAGCACATTTGCGGATTAAGGATTAAGGATTTCGAAGATTTCTTATCATGTTTTAACGAAAAGAAAATGTTGTACCTTAATGGTTTTTTGTTCAATCATAAAACTCGGTTTTTAAGTGAAGGAAATAAAATGATTGGAATGGCCGAATATATAGTGGTTAGGGCTCGTAGTAGTATACAAAATGTCTTCAAAACTTCCCAATGCATCTGTCAAATTTGAAGGATATTATCGAAGTGTCACTGAATGACAATCAAACAGTAATTTTATGAATTAAATTACGAAGTGACCTACTGTTCTCAATGCTGGCCTGATTTTTAATAGCTTTCCAATTTCTGGTTGGAATACTATACATGCTAAAATTATTATTTACAAAACAATCATTGCACCGCATTTTGTTTACTGTTCCAGTATAATCTTTTTATGTCAAGGACAAGAATTGGCTAGAATGCAAAAACAGCAGGACAGAGTTAAATGAGAATTATATTAAGCTGTTCTAAATATACAAGAATGTTTGCAATGCTAGATTGTTTACAATGGTTAAGCATGAAGTAACGTATTTATTTAAATTCTTTGTTGTTAGTTTTTAAAGCAGTCAATAACCTGTTACCAGAATATCTGACCCAAAACTTAGTTTATGGTTGTGATATTCATAATTATAGTACTAGAAATAGACATAATGTTTAGGGTTGCCAGCTTTCGAATATAAAATCAAAGGACAAGCCAGCGCTGCAGACAATTCGCCGAAAGCGCAAATTTTTTTGGGTGCCACACCAAAAAACCTATTTTTGGTCTATCAAAAATTTTGGTGCATTCACCAAAATAATACTAATGTAAGATATAGGAAAATTTATTCGATTTTTAATATAATAATATGCATATAAGTAGATATAAAATCATATTAAAAAACCGAGTATTTTTTAAATTAAAAGCATAAACTTATGTCTGTCCTGTTTAACAAAC
This sequence comes from Agriotes lineatus, assembly GCA_940337035.1. Classification (NCBI taxonomy): domain Eukaryota; kingdom Metazoa; phylum Arthropoda; class Insecta; order Coleoptera; family Elateridae; genus Agriotes; species Agriotes lineatus. Next base: position 29,429,121 of record OW679199.1, read on the forward strand.
ACAATAAAACAATTAAAAAACTAAAACATAAACCAAACAGTTATTCTAGCTAGTGCATACTTAAAAATAGAAACATGATTTGATTTATAATAATTATTAAAATACGTAACACATTAGTATTTATAAGTTAGTATGTAGCTACAAAACAGGTTACAGAACAAAAATAAAAACTATTTTTTGGACCCGCAAACTTTTTTAAATTTATATTTTTCCTGTTTTTTTTGGCATTACCAAGTAAAACTGAAAAAAATATAAAATATATATACAATTAATTTTTTATTAAATCAGTTCCACTTCTATCCCTCTCTTCACTCCACTTCAAATTTACCACATTGGAAACTCTTTCAGGAAATGCTAATAAAAAAAATAAAACTATTTTAAATAAATTTCTTAAACCAGAGTCAAGTTTTTGGAAAATAAAATATAATTTGTCAGTTGAAAAATATTTTGGGTAGTTTTCATTCTTCACAATGACATCAAAATTATTTTTTAATGAAACTAATTCGTCAACCAATAAGTCCATATTTAGTTTTAGCTGGTCTTGCAAATTGAGACATTCAATTATTTGAACCAAATCATTAAGTGCTGGACATTTATTTTCTTCTAACCATAAACAGGATATAAGAAATGACCAATTATCATTATCAAACTTAAACCATTTCTTTAAGAAATTTATTGAAACGGCTAGGAAATTTAAAGTCATTTTTTAAATTTTCTCTGTCTCTTTCGGATAAATGTTGATTTTTTAGTACTTTACAAGTTTCATAACCAGAAAATACATGCTCTCTTTTCGGTTAATTGATTTTTAACCATTGCCAACCCTAAACAGTAAAAGTTTTGGCATTTCCAAATGTTTTACTTTTAGAAACGTAGAAATAAAAGGAATAATACATTCAAGCGTTAATTGGAACATGTTTTTATTTTGAATATTAGTTTTTTACGATACTGATAAATTGTTTGGTTTTAAAGAACATTTACAGTCTTTTGACACCTTATTAAATAGGGTTGCCAGACATCAATTTGTCAAAAATAGAAGAAATGCCTTAAAAATATAGAAGTTTCAAAAAATATATACAGTGTGGTCCATTAAGTGTGCAACAAATGGGAAATTTTTTTATTAGTTGTACAATCGAAATTTAAATATTGCCAAAAGTTAGTGCATGTTCGATAACCATATCAGATGCTCTTAGAATGGCTTCAAGTCAAACAATATACAGGGCAGGACAAAAAATATGAAATTCGTTCAAGAACAAAGTTACCTTATTTCAAAAAATATAGCAAAATTTTATTGAGAAAAGTTGTTTAGAATTAAAAGTTATGCTCAAATACAAAGTCACGGCCTCCTATTCGAATTTTGTTTCTTTTTTGGAAAATTTTGTATTACCCCCGTATGATACATATTTTTATTATTTTGATTTTATATGTATTTAAAGTAGCCACAACCACATCCCTTTTAAATAACTTTTAGCAACTTGAAGCGTATTTGTAAAAGTTACTTGGATTTATATTTTTTTAGGCAAGCGTCCACTTCATGTTTGTTGCAACGATATTTAACAGAACTTTAGAATTTCGCAAATATTCTTTTTAACAAGGCAAATGCTTTACTAATAATAATTTACATATGAAAAACTCTTAATAAAATCAGAATAATAAAAATATGTATCATACGGGGATAATACAAAATTTTTCAAAAAAAGAATCAAAATTCGAATAGGAGGCCGTGACTTTGTATTTGAGCATAACTTTTGATTCTAAACAACTTTTCTCAATAAAATTTTGCAATATTTTTTGAAATAAGGTAACTTTATTCTTGAACAAATTACATATTTTTTGTCCTGCCCTGTATATTGTTTGACTTGAAGCCATTCTAAGGGCATCTGATATGGTTATCGAACATGCACTAACTTTTGGCAATATTTAAATTTCGATTGTACAACTAATAAAAAAATTTCCCATTTGTTGCACACTTAATGGACCACACTGTATATAAGAAAATTCAAGTGGGTAATAATTTATTAACAAAAGAAGAAAAACAACATCATACTATTAGTATTAGGCATATACCTAAATGTAACAAAAATAAACACATCATATACCTATTTAAACCAAGGAAAATAAAATGGCACAGTTAATAAAAAATAAACATATTCGACTCAATAATACATTTAACATAGCTTAAAAGTAAATGCATATTGCAACTCCAAGTAGTAAAAGTAAACACAATTTAGTTGAACAATCAAGACTAGTGCAGGAAAGATTATGTTTGACATTGTGGTAATTGGTAAATAATACTTAATTCTGCTGCACTAACTAAATCATTTTCTGAAGTGTATACGAAATGATTAAGAACGTTATTATTCCTTATAGAAGCAACAGAGAGTTGACGAGCCCTCGTTTTCTGATGTTGCAAAATCTAAGTTGACATAAATGATCGATGAGCATTGAGTCCTCATATCTTATATATATTTCTAAAAGTCCTGACTGACTGACTCATCAACGCCCAGCCCAAACCCTTGGACCTAGAAAGCTGAAATTTTGCACAGAGGTTCCCTTTATGATGTATACAAGGAATAAGGAAGGATATTTCGAAATTCAACCCCTAAAGGGGTAAAATGGGGGTTCCAATTTTGTATGGAAAAATAATATTAAATAGACATTTCGACTTGAAACTTCGTAGGAGTACTCCTAAAAACAAATAAGCAAACACGTATTTCGTGATTTTCCGAAAATCAACCCCTTAGGGGGTGAAATGGGGTAAGTAAGCCTAAAAATCGATATGGGTGTCGTTATTGAGGTTTATTGGGACGTTGATTGCGAAAATGGCATTTATTTTTAAGTCCAAGACGGTGAACATGACATAAGGAGAGAAACGGGACGGGACGGGACTAGACTGGACGGAACGGGACGGACTGGACGGGACGGGACTGAGCGGGACGGGACTGGACGGGAAGGGAAGGGACGGAACGGGACGGGGCAAAGCGGGACGGGGCGGGGCGGGGCGGGACGGGCGGGACGGAAAGGGAAGGAAAAAGATGGGATGGAAGGGGAGGGGATGGGATGGAAGAGGAGGGGCGGGACGGGACGGGAAGGGACGGGACTGGACGGGAGGGAAAGGGGCAGGACGGGACGGGAAGGGTCGAGACGGGGCGGGGCGGGGCGGAACATTATTTAATACACAAATAACGAACCTCGCGAGAACGAAGTCGCGGGTAAAAGCTAGTTAAAAATAAAAACCTACTTCTCTTACTTCTTGATTTTTAATTGAGAAATCCATGTGGCATAGAATGCACCTTGCTTTACAGTTGCCATTTGATAGACTGTTTATAACATTATATTTACCCTTTTATTTTTATATGAAGAGGTGTATTGTCTTCGTTTTCGAAGCACCGAAGCTGTGTCACTATCATTTTCACTAGTGTCAGTATATTACTCTTTATTACTGACGACGACGTAGCCAAGTTACTTGTTTTTATAATAAAGCAAAGTTATAAGAAATACTGAAATATGAATATTAAGCCTATGCCACACCATCAGTTAGTTCGACAAACTAAACTGTTAGTCTGTTTTAATGATGTCTCAGTTGTAGTTTGCTCAAAGTTTTCTTTTTATTTTTACTCTCCAGCTCAAATAAAATACAAAATTAGGTTATCTCAATACCGATGCGGAACAGGGAATATTATTACCGACAGTCCGAGACTAACTCATGAACGGACAAACCACGGTGGGAGGAACACTAATATAAATAATCAAATAGTGATTTTAATTCTCTCACAATGTTAATGCGAAATATAGAAGACTTTGCTTCTATATTTTAGGTACTTAGAAGATACAAGATTTTCACGAAATATAGAAGACTTCTATCAAATATAGAAGGTCTGGCAACCCTATTATTAAAGGACAAAGGACTTTATTTTGAAATAAAGGACTGTCCTTTGAAATAAAGAACGGTTGGAAAACCTAATAATGTTAGATTATCTAAGCTCCAAAAACTGTTTCTTTTATAAAGGTTTCAAAATTTATAATAACCTTCCAATTGAAGTTAAACAAACTACATATCTATGAGTTTAAAAAACCTAAGAGACTGCCTGGCGATCAGGCAGCTGCAGACTTATGAGTCATGTTCCAGACGCCTGGAGAAGCGACCTTGCAGCCAGATGTAAGGGATGACTCACGCTTCCAGAAACACGCCCGAGGTCAACACATGCATTTGCCGGAATGTACGAGTTAAGCCTCGATTGTTCTAGACGGAAATTATCCGCGAATATAAATACACGGCCTTCGGAGTTCTCAGTAGTTCGAATTCAGACTCGAAGCGCGCGTAATATAAATAAACCGTGTGAAATAAATAACAAATAAATAACCATATAAATCGTTAGCGTTTAAGTCGTAAATAGCCAAATAAATAATTGATGTTTAATCCAGCGCATATAAATAAATAAATGTATCGTTGTTAGAAATAGTGCCTGTAGTTCGTTAGTTTAAGTAATTTGTGTTCTGCCTTGTTAATTCGTGTGTTTGTAAATAATAATAATTAATAGTTGTAAATAAATGTTTAATACAAGAAGCGTCAAATAATTTTTTTAAATAGCCCGAACGTAAAAACGTAACAGTGGCGTCAGGTGTCGGGTTATACCAGAGGCTATAAAAAAATATTGAACAAACATTAAATAAATAAATTATTTAACAAGTGTCGATAAAACGACGGTCAGATAAATAAATTGAAGTGAGTATTGTGCATGCCTTGGACGAGATCTCAAAGCAGCAAAATGGAAGCCCAATTAAGCCAACTTTTGCAACTGATCCAAGTTAGCCAGGACAAGGCAGAGAAGGCGCAAGAGAAATCGGAAAAAGCACAAGAGGATCTTAAGAAAGAGATTCAAGTTGGCCAGGACAAGGCAGAGAAAGCACGAGAGGATCTTAAGGAAGAGCTGAAAGAGCTGAAATCCGGGCAGGATAAGGTAGAAAAAGCACAAGAAAACCTCAAGGAAGTACTTAAGGAAGAATTGAAAGCCGCGCAAGAGGATCTTAAGGATGAACTTAAGGATCAACTAAAAGCAAGCCATAATGAGTTGGCAGAGGAGATCAGAGATATTCAGGAAGAAATGGAGAGAAAGAATTAAAGACGCCGATACTCAGCAAGCGGTACGTCTGGGGCGCCATAGGACACTGGGAGAGGCCTTAGCCCATGCATTGGAATTTGAAGCGACAAGGACTGCTTTCAGACGACATGGTCGTGTCTGCGGTGTCGCCACGACGGAGATGGCGTCTGAATCCATGGAGAACATGTTGCGACGGCTTATAAGGCAGGAGACGAGGGAGAAGGGGCCCCGTTGCTGGAGCTGCGGAGAGATGGGTCATCTTAGGGCTCGCTGTCCGAAGAAAGGAGCCCGAGTGTCTGACGAGCCGTCGGAAAACTAATGCGGGTCGACAAGAAAGGGCAAGAGTCGACTCGTGATTGCCATGCCCCGGAGATTCCCATACATGTGTCGTCCGTGCAACACCAGCCTGATAGTCTCTTCATTGATGGAAAAATAAATGGAAGAGTTCGGTCTCTGCTGTTGGATACTGGAGCGACGAAGTCCATCGCCAGGTCTGACGTAATACGAGACGAGGGTCAGCTGCTGCCCACCAAGACACGCCTTCGCACTGCCACGGGAGGCGCAGTGACCACACATGAGGAAATGGATTTGACATTGAAGATTGGGAATCAAACCCTCAAGCATCGGGTCCTGATTGCTGACATTGCGGACGAGTTCATCCTGGGAATGGATGTCATGAACAAGTGTGGCTTCACTTTAGACATGGGTCGCGGCGTGTTGCACGTGGGTGGGGAAGAGCTTTCCCTACACCCAAGAGAAAAGATCGCAGTACGAGTGGTATTGGCGGAAGATGTTACTCTGCCTGAACGAACCGAGAGGGTCGTAGATGCATACCTGAATGGCGATCCGGCAACCGTCAGGAGAAACACAACCCTGGGACGATGCACACCGGTCTCCGCCGTTGTCAGAACGACAGAAAGACAGCTACCCCCTGCCACGAATCGATGATACCCTGGACACGCTCTCCGGTTCTCAATGGTTCTCGACGCTAGACTTGAAGAGCGGTTATTGGCAAGTCGGAATGAAACCTGCGGACAGGAAGAAAACTGCATTTACTATGGGAACTGGGCTGTGGCAGTTCTCCGTCATGCTGTTCGGTTTGTGCAATGCCACCGCCACGTTTGAGAGGCTGATGAACACCGTCCTGAAGGGTCTACACAGTGTAGGAGGTCTCCGTCACCAACCCAACGGTGAAGACCTATTGGGCGCAATGGGACTCCTTGCAGCTAGAAAACAACGTCCTGACCAGAATCTTGGAAGACGAGGACGGCAGGACAACGAGATCACAATTCATGGTCCCAAAGAGTAGAGTGGCCGAGGTTCTGCGCCACCTGCATGATGGCTCCTCTGGCGGACACTTTGGATTGAAGAAGAAGTTGCAGAAGGTCCGAGACCGGTTCTATTGGGCGAGCTGCAAAGATGATGTCCGAGAGTGGTGCCGGAGGTGCGAAGCCTGCGCTACAAGAAACGAACCGGTTGGTAGACGTAGAGCTCCGATGCGGTAGTACAACGTCGGTAGTAGGTTCGAGAGGATAGCCATCGACATCGCTGGACCATTCCCCGAAACCAAATCGGAAAATAAATACATCCTGGTGTGCATGGACTACTTCACCAAGTGGCCCGAAGCGTACGCCTTTCCGAATCAAGAGGCCGGTACTGTCGCTGATGTCCTGGTGAAGGGGTGCTTCAGCCGTTTTGAAGTCCCCCTAAAATTACATTCCGACCAGGGCCGGAATTTTGAGTCTGGGCTGTTCCAGAACGTTTGCAAGCTACTGGGGATACACAAAACCCGGACCACTGCCCTCCATCCTCAATCGGACGGCATGGTGGAAAGGATAAACCTAACCATAGGGAAGCATCTGTCCAAGGTGATTTCCGAGCATCAGCGTGACTGATACCAACTGCAATATATCCCAAACGATTAAATTGTAAAATAAAACCACTCTCAGAACAAAAAAGTTGCAAGCCCCTTACTCTTTACATAGCAACTTACAACGCTAGGACTTTCGAGTTACATATCTATCACTAAAACTAAATAAGAGATACAATTTAAAGATTATTCAGGTCTACACCCCAACATCTGACCACTCAGATGATGAAATTGAAACATTTTACGACGATATTTCCATTGCACTAAATGATAAACCGGCACACTTTACCATCTTGTGTGGCGATTTTAATGCTAAAATAGAAATAAGGAAATCAAATGAAGAAACAGCACTGGGCAAATTTGGAACTCAGGGTCGAAACGAAAGAGAGGAAACCTTGCTGAGTTTCCTACTACAAAATAACCTGTATCAAATGAATAGTTACTTTTATAAAAAAAAGCATAGACGATGAACATGGGAAAGCCCTGACGGAAAGACAAGAAACGAGATAGATTTCATAATTAGTAATAAAAAACACATAATTAAGAATGTAACAGTTATAAATAAGTTTTCAACAGGCAGCGACCACCGAATGGTAAGGGCAACAGTTCAAATTTGCCTGGGTAAAGAGAGATACCGAATGATTAAAAAGAAAATGTCACCAACTTGGACAGATCCATATAATATCGATAAATACCAACATAAAATTAGCAACCATTTAAAAAACATATCAATAAATGAAAACGTGGATAGTTTAAACGACAAGATTACTTCAGCTATCAATGACAGTCAGAAGGAATATTGTCCAAAAAAAGAAAAAGATAAAAGAATAAGCCAACAGAGCAAACAACTACGAGAAGAAAGAAGAGAAATGAAAAGTCAAATAAACATCAACAAACAAGAATTAAAAGAAATGAACCGAAAAATTACAAAAGCCATAAGAGCAGATATACGACAATACAAAACTGACAAGATTAAACAAACCATAGAAAACAACAAAAGCCTAAACGTCCTAAAAAGAAAACTCAATAACGGAAAGTGCGAAATAACTAAGCTGAAAAACCACAAACAAGAAGTGTCATCGAACAGGGAAGAATTACTGAAAAAAGTGCAAGATTTCTATGAAAATCTCTATAACAGTCAACGACAAGATCAGTCAGGTATAGAAGAAGCCCTTAAAAAAAGAATAATTAACCAAGGTTCAGAAGATATGCCAGAAATTACCACCTACGAAATTCAAAAAGCGTTGAAGCACATGAAACCAAATAAAGCTCCAGGCGAAGATGGGGTTATGATTGAAGCCATTAAGATCGGAGGACAAGAACTGATTATGAAAATCAAAATGCTTTTTAATTTATGTTTAAATAGTTGCAAAATACCAGAAAAATGGAATAACGCAGTAACTATACTCCTTTATAAAAAGGGCGATAAAACGGACCTTGAAAACTTTAGGCCTATTAGCCTCCTCAATCATATTTATAAACTCTTTACAAGAATTATAACATCAAGACTAGAGAGAAAATTAGATTTTTATCAGCCAAAAGAGCAAGCTGGATTCTGCTCCAACTATGGAACAAACGATCACTTACAAGCTGTGAAATTACTAGTAGAAAAATCTATAGAGTATAATAGACCTTTAGCGCTTGCTTTTGTCGACTTTCATAAAGCGTTTGATACTCTAGAACTAGATAGTGTGCTGGAAGCTCTAAACGAAAGCCGTACTGACAACCGCTATACTAAACTCATTACTAACATATATAAAAATGCAACGATGACAGTAAAACTGCATGAAGAGAGTGATAAAATAAAAATAAATCGGGGCGTCAGACAAGGGGACACACTATCCCCGAAACTGTTCATAACGGCATTGGAGTACGCTTTTAAAAAGCTCGATTGGAACTGCAAATGCATAACAATAGATGGTGAAAATCTAAATCACCTCCGCTATGCAGACGACATAGTTATCATAACTGACGAACTGGGAAAACTGAACGATATGTTAAATGAACTAGACGTAGCATGTACAGAAATTGGCCTCAAAATGAATTTCATGACAAATCTAGTCCCCTCGGATAATCCCGAAGTGAAAGGTCACGAAATAGAATTAGTAGAAAAATACATATATCTTGGACATGAACTAAGGCTGAACAGAGACAATCAAACATGCGAAATACAAAGAAGAATAACTTTGGCGTGGGCTGCATACGGAAAATGCGTGATATATTTAAAAGTGACATTCCCATAAGCTTGAAAAGAAAAGCATTCGACCAATGTGTGCTTCCGGTCTTCACATACGGATCTGAAACATTAACTCTGACCAAAACAACAACATTGAAACTAAAAGTGGCACAAAGACGGATGGAGAGATCGATGCTGGGAGTAACTTTGAGGGACAAGATCAGAAATGTAGATCTACGGAAAAGAACTGGCGTTACAGATGTTATAACACGCATAGCTAGTCTAAAGTGGAGATGGGCTGGGCACGTTGCCAGACTTAAAGATATGAGATGGACACGAAAATTACTAGAATGGAGACCGCGAGTAGAGAAGCGAAGCCAAGGAAGACCACCAACGCGCTGGACTGATGATATAAAGCGAATAACAACAAATTGGCTACAGACAGCGCAAAACAGAGATAAATGGAACCGCCTAGGGGAGGCCTATGTTCAACAGTGGACGAAGTAAATGGCTGGGTGATGATGATGATGATGATGAGCGTGACTGGGACCAGTACATTCACCTGTTCCTAATGGCTTACCGATCGGCAATACAAGAGACAACTAACCACACCCCAGCCGCGGTACTCTTTGGGCGCGAGCTAAGATTGCAATGTGACCTCAAATTTGGAAGAAAGCCTGGCGAAGAAACGGCCGGCGAGGACTACGTGGGGAACCTGAAGAAGAGGATGGAAGAGATCCACGACGTTGTAAATAAGATTTTTCAAGATTTTTTCATAAAAATTAATATTAACAAAGTTAATGAATTTATCCGTTACTTTATTTCCACACTGTATAAAACTCTCATAAGAGCAATAATAACTTACGGAAGCAAGGCCTGGACAATGACTGATAAAAACAAAAACAGGTCAGGCATTTTTAAAAGAAAAATTATACGACAGATTTACGGATCAACTAAAGACGGAGATATATCGGCAAAACGATGGAACCACGAATTATATAAAGAGTTCAAGGTAGCTGATATAGTGACTTATATATGTGCGACGTATCAATGATAGAGCCATTACCAGATGGGTGAAGGAACAAAACCCAGAAGGAACAAGAGGAAGGGTCCGACCACGAAAAAGTGGAGTACTGCAGTGAAATAAAATGCCAAAACCATTTTACGAATAAACAACTGCAATAAATGAGCCAAGGACAGGGATAATTCGCAAAATAAATTAGGGGAAGCCAAGGCCCGATCGACTGAAGCGCTGTTGCGTAAGTAAAATACACACATAGGAATCATCAACTTTAAATAAAAAAATTAATCATGTAATATAGCTATAACCTACGAGGTACAGGGTGTTTCCTCAATTTTTGACAGTTTCTAGCGACTTTGTTATTCTAGATAGAAAAAAATTGTTCAGATAAAAATTGTAGGGTATCATCCAAACCGATCCAAACCGTCCGAATTTGTTACTTAAAGAAACAATTGAGCATCACGGGTGAACTTTTTGACTTATTGTATACTTTTTTTAATGGAACACCGTATATATTGTGTTCATTGGATAGAGCTTAAAATTCTCTTTTCAAAAATATAATATATATAATAAGTTGCCTATAATTATTACTTCATCCATTAAGTACGTCAGAGGTTACCGTGCTCTTCTGTCCCTTCCCTCTGACGTGGTTCACACGTTGAGTTACCACGCTCTTCTGTCCCTTCCCTTGCAAAGAGTTTCGTCTCTGGCGTGGTTAACACGTTGATTTACCGTGCTCTTTTGCTTTTTTTCGCCTGATGAAGCCCTTTACGAAAGTGGGCGAAACGTTGAGTTCTTCGATCTCAATCATGACACGGTCCAATCCCGGAAGTCGTTTGTTACTTAATGACAATGGCCGTGAAAGCCTCAAAAATCATCTACTTCATCCATTGTTGAAATATTCGCTATTAAAGAATCAAAATATTACTTATTTACTATATGAAATAAATCACAGTAACCATTGAAATAATCAACAATTTTAATACCAAAAACAATTTTATAAACGAATTGACAACTAAATATTCCATGCCGCATGCCGCCAGTAATGTCATTTGATAACTTTGTTTTTCAATGGTTACTGTGATTTATTTCATATAGTTAATTAAGGGCTACACATTACCCTTTTGCTGTGACGTAACAATTTTCTCTTTATTTAATTATAAGGAACTGGACGAAACAAAAAATTTGCAGTTTTTGGTCAGGTCCGCTTTAAGTATGGCTTGTTTTATAATACTGTCAGTGTGACATTTGTCCAAAATGACAGTAAAATAACGCGCAGTAACAAGCAAGCGAGCAAGCCTAAAATCTTATGTTAAACGTTAGGGACTTCTTCGAAGAGGAGAAACGTCGGATTACATAGGTCAAAAATGTCTTGGTTTGAATAATGTGCTTAAATGAGCATCCCTTACATTAAAGGTTAGGTATATGTAAAATTCTTTCTAAAGTCTACTACCTGCGATCTAAATGATCTTTTTGAATTTCATTGCAATATAAGACATACGTTTTAAACACTATGTTTTGTTATTTCTGACGTCACAGAAAAAGGGTAGGTAATGTGTAGGCTTTAGTAATATTTTGATTCTTTAATAGCAGATATTTCAACAATGAATGAAGTAATTATAGGCAACTTATATATTTTTGGAAAGATAATTTTAAGCGCTATCCAATAAACACATAATATATACGGTATTCCATTAAAAAAAAAGTAGGTATACAATAAGTTAGAAGTTCACCCGTGATGCTCAATTGTTTAAGTAGCAAATTCGGATGGTTTGGATGATAACCTACAATTTTTATCTGAACAATTTTTTTCTATCTCTAAATAATCAAGTCGCTAGAAGCTGTCAAAATTTGAGGAAACGTCCTGTACTTATTAGAATTGCGTGCCGTTTGCGTGTATTTCAGACAATAAGCTGGGTTAATGCGCAAATGTCATAACAAATGAAATCTATATATGTTGTCTTTGGATATGCCACAGCGCGTTACTATTACTGTAATATTACGAAAGTTACAGCCTGGTCAACTGGAAGAAATTTTGAGTGTGCCTTAAAAAATTAATTTTAGTGTAGACGAGCAAACAGCGGTGATAAATTTTTTATCAGCACGTGGCGAAAAAGCAAATGAAATTCATCAGCAGTTCAAAGATGTTTGTGGGGACACTGCTCTCGCTGACAACACCGTAAGAGAATTTAAAACATGCAGAAGGTCCACCAAAGACGAGCCGCGTTCTGGAAGGCCAATTTCAGCAGTGTCGTCTGGAAACATTGACAGAATCCAAAATTTGGTAATGAAAGATCGACGGCTGACTATTGATGCATTGACTGAACATACAGGCTTCTCTCACGGTACTATTCAGCGAATTATAACAGATAATTTATAGGTTAGCAAGGTTAGTGCATGCTTTTGCGTGATGGTTTGCTGCTGGAAATCAATAAACTCCGCCCTCATCTGACTAGTAGAAACTTCATTTTGCACTGGGATAATGCGCCACCGCACAAAGCCCAAATTATTACAGATTTTCTTTTATAAAATGGAATCGAAACCCCTATTCACCCCCAGTATTCGCCAGATCTAACGCCTAGTGATTTTTGGATGTTTTCAAACCTTAAGGATTCGCTCCGAAGAGTCAGTTTTTCATCACGTTCTGCATTAAGATGTGCTAGGTATTTATCAGTACTTCAAAAGGACTCTTGCAAAAAGATTTATAGAGTGCTACGAAAATTGGATAGAGCGTTGGTAATCATACATGAACAAGAGAAGGGACTATGTTGAAAAATAATAAATCAATTTGTCGTCGACTAGCGTCACAATGCCATCTTTAATGTAGGGAAAATCATGCATAAACACCTACTTTATGGCACGAATGCCATAAAGTTGTCATAACAACAAAATAAACACAAAGATCAATCAGATTTATTTATATTAATATGAATACTACAATTGAAATTTCCTGATATTGTGATACCCGACATAGATGTATTAGCGGTAGAAAGAACACCATTACTCGTTGAAGACACATTGCTAATCTGTCCACTAGCAGCTCCAAGGGTTCGGGCAATCTTGTTTTTATTTTCTCGCGAATCTGCAATATATCCCTCAGCAACTGCATCACTCTTCCAATCTCCATGTCTTTTGAGGGTTCTAATATCAGCACCGCTATCTGCTAAAATCGTAGCGGATGTTCTCCGAAAGGAGTGACCCGTATACTCAGTAGCATTCGAAAATTTCAGATACGTGGCGATCTTTCGAGGAATCTGGCCAAATGTGTTAATGCCAACCGGATTGCATGTACATCTTCCGCAATTATAGAATAAAAAGAACTTCTCAATTTTCACATGTTTTGGTCTTAAAATAATGTACTTTTTAATAAGATCAGTATAATTCACTGCGCCATCATCATTCAAAATTGTAAATATCCTTGTTCTGTGAGTTTTTGTGTCCCTGATATAAACAACCAGCACAGAGCCTTCCTCCTTGACATCACCAACGCATAAATTATGAAACTCTGCACGTCGACAAGCCCCAAACAAACCAAAAATTGCAACCACCTATAAATAACATTAGTATGACAGAAACTATAATAAACTTTGACATTTAAAAAAACAAATCGTACCTTCATAAGCAAGTACTTGTCATTTGGCGCATTTACAAAAAAATGTATTAATTGTTCCTTTGAAAACACTGCAGACTTCTCTGGTGCATAACCAACCGAGTAGTTCTTCAGGAAGGCAGTAAGTTTAGGAAAATTACTAATGTCAATATTGTCCTTTATTCGTAACATGCATTTCAACTTCGAGAACAGACACCATAACGATGAAGACTTGTAAATCTTCGACTAAAAATAAGATACGATGAATTGGTAGCTAATATATCTAACTCAAAATGCAAATAATTTACCTGATCTAAAAAATACGCAAGCACAACCTTTTCTGTAACTATCTCCGTATTTTTGGCTCTTAGCCATTGCCAAAACTTGTCATACTCTTTCTTATAAATCTCTTCCGACTTTTTAGGAATCAGACTCAGCTCAGCTTCTGCAGCTTTTTTAAGAATTTCATCACTTATTAATAAAGGCTCGTGACAATCATTCATTTTGGCCGAAAATGTGTTCGCTAAACAAAAATTGTTACCATAAGCATAAACAATAGCTTAGCAACCACATTATCATAGCAACAACTACGTCATAGTTTTGTATACATGAACTGCTTTTAAAAAATAGCAGAAATTAATTTCCTTCGAAATTATTATGTTAGTCGACGACAAAATAGTATATGAAACTCGTTTATAATAGAGGATTATGGTATTCGTGAAATTAGCGCATTCGCTTCGCTCATGCGCTAAAATTCACTCATACCATAATCCTCTGAATTATAAACTAATTTCATAATGTACTATTTTCGTATCACATAAGTAGTTTTGATTTTACAGCACAACGGCACGCAATTCTGGTTCGTACCTCGTATGCCGCGTCCTCTTGTAAAATTAAGATTAGCATAGTGTGCTAATCTTAATTTTACAATCGAAGGTTTTTATCACCATTATTAGGTGTACTGGTATACCTACCCTTCTTTTCACAGAATTTACTTTCTATGACTAATAAATACTTTCATGTAGTCTATAAATGCTATGTATATTTCTGCATTGTAATCGCGTGGTTTTTCTATAATTAGCTTGTGGGTTACAACTACGTGTATTCGTTCATTTAGTAACATCTCGGTTATTGCCTGTACTCTATTTTATTATAGCCGTCAGACACGGCTGGTGACGAGTACGAAGTGCGCCATAAACACAGACGCCGCCGCAAAAAAAGCGCATAAAGGACCTAAAGAACATCAGATAATTTTTAAATTAAAAATGAAGTAGTATGTAGTAGTTCTGTTTGAATTTGGCGCCACTTGTAGAACGCCACAAGTGTCTCTGCTAGGCTTGCACAAAGGCCGTAGCCAGGAATACACTTCGCCGGGAGTGGGGGTCGAGTTCAGGACCACAGTCAATATAATAATTAACAACTTTATTTTAAAATAAGCATATATTATAATATTTTACTAAATATGTATAAAACGGTGGGTTGGCTTAGAAATTAGCGTTGGCTTGCACCGCCAAAACCGGTGAAGGCAAAGTGTAAAGGGGTGTTTGGGCTTATGCTCTGTACATTTTGGACAACCACATTATTCGGCTGGGGTCGTGCAACACGTGTGCCGTTCGTTCCAAATCGTTCGTTGTGTACGGTTGTATTCAAGTCGGAGATCGAAGGTTGTTTGTTTGTGTTTTTCGTGGAAAATAAACAAAGTAATAGTTAGTTGTGCTGCCTGTGGTTGTCCCAAAACCCCAAGGAATAAAATTGCCAACGTTACTTTCCATTCGTGAGTATTTTATTTGCATATAATTTAGGGTTAGAAATTCCAACGGAAATGGCTGGTCCCGGCCGCTCTTCTGCGCAAGTCAAGCTGCCAAACGCTTCGCCATTTGCAACAGCCACGTTGTCGCAACTTTTTTGGTAGAAGTAAATAAATTGAAATGAGAAGACACCGCGTGACGTTACATGGGCCGCCGTAGAATTATCAGTGGCGGCGAAAATTTTAATTAAAATGGGGTGGAATTTTTTTTTAAAATGTGCTATTGCCTATTAACACGACCTGCTGAATTGTTTGATAAACGTCACTGTATGCGGCCTGGGCATATGTGAAGTTTAGCGATTCTCCGTAGAGCGCTGTATACCCACGAGCGGTAAGGTCACTATATCAATAAGGTACCGCCATTAGTGATTTTTTATATCTATCCTTGTCGCACAATTTTCTCCAACTGGGGATAAAAACACATAACCTAACAGATTCCTCACTTTACAAGTGCCATTACACCAAAAAGAAAATCCCCAAAAAGTAGTGTCTTCCCTATTGCACTTGGGAAATTTGTATTTGTTATCCTTATCTCACAATTTTCTCACATTCTCACGCGAGGAATGGAATGGCGGTACCTTATTGATATAGTGACCTTAACGAGCGGGAATTTCAAATTTGCAATGTAACATCAGTTACTACGTTGACTACAATGCAAATGTTTGTTAAATTTTACGGCGTTTCTTAAAATTTTACAACAATAATATATCCGTCCCGTGTATTTTTACTTCGATTTTCTAATGTGTTTTTTGATCAGTTTCCTGCTAGTTTGTTCGTGTAATTTCTCATTTACATTATTTACGTTCACAGTATAATTTGTTGATTGACTTATTCGTTGTTATTGCTTATGATTTCGTTTGGTATTGTTAAAATAGGAAGCGGTACTACAACGTGCAAATATACCAATTGGGGAAGATCTTATCATGAATTTACCTCCAACTAAGTTTTACAAAAGAAATGGCCTGAAAACTAAATTTAAATTATCGTACTGGTGCTTCAAACAACGTACCTTTTTAGCGATTTCTATTTTCTATTTTTATTTAAATAGGTATCCACAAACAACGGGAAAGAATTGTTAGTTGTAGCTTTCAAGAAAGGTGTTTCCGAGTAACTTCTTCTGGGCGAAGACTATAAAATCAAATTGCACTTCCTTTATTACATTTTTAATTACTACATTTACAGATAGATATCTAATAAAACAAATAACTTCTAAATGTTTAATTTTAAAATTTTTACAATAAATTACACATAAACTTACAACCTTGAAATAACACATAGAATAAAATACTTCATTACAATTACCACCTAGAACATCTTCCAAATTTGTAAGAAATACGATTATCTGTATATGATGTGCTATTTTAGAGCAAATGTGTGAGCTATCCAAAAAATACCTGCCTGAAAATATGAATTCGTCTTCAACTACGAATTCTTGAAGTTCCACACCTCTCTCAAGAAAAATATTAAAACTATATAGTAGTCCAGGGAAATTAGACAAAATAAAAGCAAAACTTCGGAAAAATTCCCGGAAAGCTGGATTTTGGTATGAGCCTTGCTATTGTGGTTCTAAACAAAATGTCAAAAGTCCTCATCGATCCGAGTGCCGCTAAAAATTTTAAGGGGGGTCAAAGGTCACCAAAAACGGTATTTCGTGAATATCTCGTTAACGGTCACTTTTACAGAAAAAATATTGATTATCAAATTTGTAGCTTATGAAATTTCTAACAATAAAGATATGACTTTTATTCGTAAAAATAACCGTTTTGGAGATAATTCGATTTATAGAGTTGTAACTAATAGATGCACTCCTCAATGACATGTATAGTATCTCATTGGAGTTGCGACTTGAAATATTCCAGAATTTCCTTGTTTCAGTGCCCATAAAAATAGAAAGAAACACATTTATAGTACACTGTCGTCTAGATAGAGAAGGAATGTGCTCCGAAAAGTTCCCCTCCGTTGTCATAAAACCTCAAGGGACATCAGCTTGCTATTCGTGTAGGAGCATAATAGTATATTATGTTATTAGGAGCAAAAATTATACTTTATTCGGCGTGGCTGGACTGTTTATCTGCCGAGCTTGCGAGTTCCGAATAACATGTAGTATTTTTTCTTCAAACGTTTATAACAAATTATTTAAGAAATTTTAAGAAACCTGGAATTATTTTAAGGTAGAGGATTGGGTAGACTGATAAATGTAGGGTGCTTTGGAGAGCGTCACTATGACTACACTATAAACAACGTTGTAGACAAAATCCGAAAAAAAAATACTTTATCTCGTCAGTCTTGCTTAAATGTAACTCCCGATATAAATGACGTCGATACTTGCGACTCCACTGAAGATGTAGATCCATCACGTTTCCTGACTGAATCTATGGAAATGAAGAAGACACCAGAAGAACAAGAAGAAGAAGAAGATGATGAAGAGGAAATCATACCGATTGGAATAGAGTCTGAAGATGAATATTAATAACTCCTGTTTTGAATCCAAAATTAACTAATGAACAAGTTCATATTTTTTTTTAAATAAACATTTTTCAAACAAAAATAAACGTGGAATATGCCTACTGGGAACACCGCATGAAAAAAAAAGCACCTTGTACACTACCTCGAAGGTGGTGTGGAAAAGAGTGCACGTTTCAACTCTGTAAATCGAATTATCTCCAAAACGGTTACTTTTACGAATAAAAGTCATGATATCTTTATTGTTAGAAATTTCATAAGCTACAAATTTGATAATCAATATTTTTCTGTAAAAGTGACCGTTAACGAGATATTCACGAAATACCGTTTTTGGTGACCTTTGCCCCCCCTTAAAATTTTTAGCGGCACTCGGATCGATGAGGACTTTTGACATTTTGTTTAGAACCACAATATCAAGGCTCATACCAAAATCCAGCTTTCCGGGAATTTTTCCGAAGAGCAATGTCTAATTTCTCTGGACTAATAGATCTCTAAGGTACTTACGTGACACTAGGGGCCGGTTGCAGAAAGCAATGTTAAGTCTGGTGTTAGCTAACATCGCGTCAAAGTGAACAAAATCGCATCAAATTTTGTTTACTAATGTATTAGTTACCATAAGCATTTGCGATTTGATTCGTTTTTGTTCACTTTGACGCGATGTTAGCTAACACTAGACTTAACATTGCTTTCTGCAACCGGCCCTAAATATATTACACCATTCATAGTTATATTACATTCAAAACAATAGGTTGTTATCCTACTGATACTGCATTTAAAAAATCATTTCTAAACACGAATTAGTCTTGACAGCCGTTGTCATTTAAATGTCATCGTGGGTATGTGGCGCCAAACGGCCAAAATTGGCGTTTTCTCAGAAATGAAAACAACAATGGATTTCAAAAAAATGCCCAGGCCGTATAAAGTGACATTTGTCACACAATTCAGCAGGCCGTGGCCTATTACTTTCAAATATGTCAGTTAATAGGAATAAATAAGTTACTTGCCCAATATTTTCAGCACATCACCCAGCAAAAGAAGAAAATGCGTTTGTTATTTTAACCTTAAAGTGAATATTTTGATTATCAAGTAGAAATAATTAAAATAACGACAACTTTCAATCAAATGATTTATTAACATACACAGGGTGTTCGGTAAGGAATGGGACACCGATTAGTCATAGATTTCTTACGTTATAATAAATCGATTAAACCTAATATACCTTAGTACAAAATCCCTTCAGTAAGAAGTTATAGGGCCTTCAAGTTCAATTTTTTATTTTTTATTTTTTTGTTAATTTCCACGTAGAGATATCATTTTGAAATCCGGTATACAAGCTTACTATTATGTACTGCACTAATAGGAAAAATTTCATAAACTACATTTAACTGTAAGGGGCACTTTACCTATCTTTCAAAACTTTCTTTAGCTCTAATTTCGTTATCTGTAACATTGTTTTGAAATTTTAGATTGGAAAGAAAATTAAAAATCTGGTGTGATACACTTACACAACTTCCTTTTACAGTGATCTTATAATTAGTCAAAAATGTAATTTTTAATTTTTAAGTAATTGTCAAAAATTTTCAAAAATTACAAATTCTATAAAAACGGTACAAAATAGAGCGTTAGTTGAAGAGACCAATTTTCTCTAAAATTTTAAGCTGAATTCAAAAATATAATAATATACCGGGTGTTCTATTTAAAATATGAGTTAATAAAAAAAATTAGAAAAATAAACAAGAGAAGCCCACTTTAGAAGTATTCAACTGGAAAGTCACCTAGCTCACATCAATACACATTAAAAATGTAATAAAAATGTAAAGTTTGAAAAAAATCGTTAGAGCAGTTTTTGAAAAAATAAAAAAAAACTGAAAAATCACAAGAGTAAACACCTACTTCCGGTTATGCAATTTTCATCAAAAGCTTGCTGTCGCATCTACATAGTACACAAAACTTATATTAGAAGTTTCAACAGCATACCTCTTTTCATTTTTGAGATATTCTGTTCACAGACAGACACACAGACAGACCAATGAAAAAAATATGTTTTTTGGGATTAGAGGGCTCTAAAACGTGAAGATCTGTTGAAAACTCAATTTCGAATTTTTGGGGTAAATCCAATACTTCCTTTATCGTAAAAGGAAGTAAAAAGCACAAAAATAATGTACTTTTAGTTCTTAAGCCTAAAAGCAACCGTAACTGCATTAACCGTCCTACGATCCTCTAGTTCAATCGTCGCAACATGACCTGTTTTCGCTACAAACGTGGCCACCATTTTCTTTGAAGTGCTTCGGGAGCGAACAACTTTCATCGGTTTTGGCTCATCTTGGAAAACCCAGATGGTCGATTGCTGTTTAGAATCAGGATCTAAATCCAAGATTCATCACCACTGATGTCATAGACGTGATTTGACTTTCCTCGGTTGAATCGTTGAAGAGTTTTCCTACACCATTTAACACAAGCCGTCATGTGATCGTCGGAAAACGAATGCGGGATCCCACAGGAGACCAGCTTTCTCACACCAAGCGCTTAATGCAGGATCTTTTGAATTGTTGTCCCTGAAATGCCTAATGATGTTTCAATCTCACGATATGTCACATGACTGTCTTTGATGATTAGTTGTTTCACAGCAACGATGTTATCTTCAGTAAAGGCGGTTTTTGGACATCCTTCACGAGATTTGTCACTAAGGCTGGTACGTCCACGCTGGAATTCTAAATACCAGCGTTCGACGGTTCTAAGACTTGGGGCTTCATCATTAAACACTGAAGTCAGCTCCTTAAAACATTGAAGTCGTGTTAGTCCTCTTCGAAAGTTATAGAAAATTATTGCACGAACATTTTCCTTAGAGAAATTCGTTTTCGTACGCGACTTAACAACTTTGTTATGACGCTGTGACTAATCAATTTCACTAATTCTATATCTTTCAATTGTTTTGAGCTTCTAGATTTAAAAAGATTCGAACGCTGTATGGTTCTATACTCGAAATTGGCGGTAAATATGTAAACGACAATACATAAAAGGCATGCCTCGTATAATCAAACTTCATAGTTTCCCCAGGATGCTCTGATCGAAGTTCTGTAGTAGGTCATGCCCCTGGCTCGGGCTCAAAATTCACCCTGCGGGATGCTATATGGATATTCTCGTTCGATCTGGGGTGAATTGTGTATTATTTGTGGCATTACTGCAAGGAAAAAGTAGCATGCCACATTCTGCTACTAAAAAGAATAACCTTGTAACTCACCTAGCATACCGGTTGAAAGATCTACAGTAATAGGTTTGGCCTCAAAATTTCTATCAAGCTTCACACAATGTGAGTGTTCCACTTCTATCAGGGATGAAGTTTGGTGAACTTGCTCTGCAACTACACCAAAAACGGATTTCATATTGATCAACGAAAAAACTACAAGTGTTATGTATGTACCTACCTGGCAAAAATAGTTTTGGTAACACTGTTCTTTTTACCACTCTATTTGGGGCAAAATCTTCGTTGACAAAATGTTTTTCACGTATTCGAAAGTTATCGTCAACATACTTTTTGTTCAGGGTAATAAGCTTTGTGTTACCAGCTGCACGCAACCAGCGTACATATATCAAACAAGTAGAGACACTTACTGTCGGTTCCTTTGATGGCAAAATACCGATTTGTATGACCTTGAACGGCTCCTGGGGGGTACTTTCTGATGGTACTAACAGATGGCGCCACTACTTTATCACATATGGTTGGTAGCAGAGACAGTAACTGGCTCTGATTGGTAGAATTTTGTGCTGCCATCTGATAGTCAAGCTTAGAAATACCCCCCCGAGTTACTGTCCCAGGCACTCTAGACAGGATTCAACATTTGGAATGAGTGTCTCTACTTGTTTGATGTATGTACACTGGTATAATTCAGGATTTTTTTCTGGATGAATAGACCGATGTCGTCTGTGATTCCTCTCAGGGATGCAGTTTGGCATGCAGCAGTTAATTTTAACCATATTGGATGGGATAAGAATAACGACACCGCAAACACAAAATACAATTTATCCTCCAAATGAAAAAATCAAAAATGACAATAACAAGGCTGACAGGAGAGCGATGTCCGGTAAATAATATAGACCACTGCAAGGCAAACTTTTCGAGTGGCGCCATCTGAGCGACCTGGAAGTGCGGCTCTTTGAGTAACCATGACTGTCCTCACTTTTACCCGTACCACAGAATAATACAGAATGGCCTGTCGGCTTAAAATTCAGCTAGTTTTTTCTTTGCGCATGCGCGAGTTCTGGTGGTGTGCAGTCAGCTGTTTTCCATATTTTACACGTGTACTTGTGGCGGTCAATGACCCCTTATAGGACGGTTATGTTTTTTGTGCAAGTGGTTTTAAAATATTAATTTAATATGAGTGCACAGAAAAGATCTTTTGGTGGTACATAGTGTGCTGTGCATTTCCATATAACTTGCATGGATTTTAAACATACGGATTATTTCTGTTCAGTTTAAAATTTAGGCGCATAATTTTGAATTTACCGCCTCTGCACACCACTAGGATCATGGCGGACAGTTTCAAGGTCACAAAAATTGAGTATGCTGACATCAAAAGCGCCGACACAGAGAGGCCAGCCTGATTTAGGGTATTATTCTGTGCCCGTACTGTTTACATTCTAAACCAGACTTGGTTTATTATTTCTCTAGGGGTCTAAGCATGCGGAGTACCAGGTACCATAGTCATATCGTCAAAGTCCTACTTACAATTTTGCCGAGACGAAGGAGTTCCGACCCTAGCAAGGAATCTTTTACATGCTATACATCGTAGTAGCATGGGACCCACAGCTTTACATCACTTTCGAATGATGACGTTCTGTATACGCTTTCATCAGTATTTTTTTATTTTTAAAAACTTAACCGAGACCGAGAATCGAACTTGCGACCTTTAGATCAATAGCCACAATGCTTAACCATTGAGCTACGGAGCCTGGCACAAGTTATTGTTAAATTCTAACAGCAATAAAAGCACTATTTGGCAACAAATAAATTTATTTCTAAAAGTAACAGAAAGAAGACTTAAAAAGATGTTGCAATAAAACTATAAAAAATTTGTATAAAATATAACGGATCTTATATTTGTCTATAAATACAATTTTTGTTCTATACCAGTGAAAACCCTTGTGTCTGCTGAATGGCTTGCAGTAGCTTATATCTCAGCTTTTCCTTCGTTTTGTATTTTGGTAAATCCAGCAAGTTAAAGCAGGTGTGAGCTACTGGCAAGTACTTATCGTCATTCGTTGGTTGTATTATTATCTGCAAAATCAAAACTTACATAGCAAGTAACGTTAACACTAAAAAACTCCTACCTTGATAGCTTTCATTCCCTGTATAGGTATCCTATCACTCCCTGTAAGAAAAAGCAAAAACTTCCTTTTGTCAACCACTGTCATATCATGGATAACTTCCCAAAACCATCTGATCGTTTTGTCAGAGGATTTATAGCCATTTTTGTATTCAGCAGCTTCCTCAAGGGCATGCCAATCATAATTTTCATTGCCGATTACCACAGCCATGAGCTCGTGAGAATGAAACAGCTGTAGCACACGGCCGCCACAGACTTTCATAAAACCGGATGAGAAGGCCTCATATTGGTCTTTCACAGAAGTGTTTAGTATAAAATCCACGTATAAATCTACGTATTCTTGCCTGAAATTTACATTGGAGGCTTCAGACATTAACATGTTATTCATACATTACACACATATAACGAGATATGAGAATAGTTTGTTAAAATAGGAGTTTCATAAGGCAGGTTGCAATGTTATAAAGGACGAGCGCGATAAATGACTTATGAAACGAGTTTTTTATAATATTTTTTCTATTTTGCGTCTTTTATTCCATTTTCAAATAAAAATTGTTACAACATTTTGGGAATTTTGCGGTGGTTGTCGACACTTTATTGTTTAGGGTAACTGGTGGGCATCTTAAGCTTTTTGTCGTGAAGGTGACCTGTATCGATTTGTTCTCGTTGACCCTAATTTTTCATTTTTTCAACCATATTTCGATTAGATTTAAATGGATTTCTGGTCTTGATGATGCTATTGCTGGGTCATCACTGCTGGCAAGGATCACTGTATCGTCGGCGAATGTTCCCGTGTTCGTTTGCTCTGTGGTTGGTAAATCAGAGGTAAATAGTAAGTACATTAAGGGACCTAGGACACTGCCTTGGGAAACTATTGTTTTGAATACTCAAACTAGGTTATATCATAAATTGCCATACAATCCTTTTTGTTTTTTAATCACTTGTTTAAGCAAAAAGTATGCTATGGTTAAGATATCAGCTGATTTATAACAACTGAATATATAGATATATTGTGGTGGTAAGATGGTGGAAAGTGAAAATGAGGATGGAAACAGTTCAATTTCCTATAAATTCTGCAGAAGTTAAATATAAAGGTGTGGTATGTGTAAATTGTGGAGCAGCCTATCACCCGAGCTGTTCAGTACGTTTGAAGCAGTTTGAAACAATAGATGAAACCAGAATAAAATGTTGTAAACAAACAGAAAGTGAGGTTAAGCACGTGCACGCAGAAACGGACGTTGGGCTGCTAAAATTGGCCTTAAACAAGAGATTGTTAGTGCTTTACAGGATAAAATAAAGTTACTAGAAGAAGTAAAAAAGTGGCTTGAAGAGAAACTGGAAGGTAAAGGTGCAGCAGAAGTCAACGAGAGGGCCAGAAATTATCGTGATGTTGTGAAGCGGAATGAGGCAGTTGAAGCAATTATAATGAAAGCCGAAAACCATTCAGAAGTCGTTGAGTACTAAAAATGATCTGAAGTTAAATGTGGATCCCGTTGGTGTATCAATCACAGTTGTAAGGAATGCGGGGAATGGAAGCATAGTTATGGAATGCGGGAACAAAGAAGATTCACAAAAATTGCAGAAACAAACTGAAGAGGCCCTAGGGAATAAATACGAAGTAAAGTTGCCAAAGAAGAAGACGCCAAAAATTAAAATTGTTGGTAGGTATTTCCAAAAAATTAGAAGATGATCAACTGTTGAAGAAAATTTGAGCTCAGAATGAATGTATTACAGACAATGACTACATCAACATTCTTCACATTGGTGCAGTATCATATAAATGGGGCACGAGATATTATGTGAAGGCAGAAGTAAGTGGGCAGCTATTTCGAAAATTAATGGTGCAAAAGAAGATAAATATTGGATGGGACAGATGTGTAATTTATGAGGAATTTGATCTTCAGCGGTGCTTTGTGTGTAACATGTTTAATCACAAAGCTAAGGATTGTAAAAGGAAGGCAGTTTGTCTAAAATGTGGAGATTACCATAATATCAAGGATTGTAAATCGAACATGGCTAAGTGCACAAATTGTGCGTATTTGGTGGAAAAACTTAAACTTAATGTAACTACCGATCACCATGTGTGGGACCCGGCTTATTCAGTCTAAGTGCATAGAGTTAATATTGAATGAAGTAGAACTGATTATACTAGTACATCCGAAAATTTTTTATAACCAAGAATTTCGGTGTCCACATACTTGCACACTTAAATAGTAGAAGTTTTCTGAAAAATAAGGATGAAATATGTATCTTTTTACGAGATTTCCATCCAGTTGTGTTGTGCCTTTCCGAATCAAGAACTACCGAAGACATGAAGGCTGGTGAAATAGACATTAGATATAATGTGTTTCGATATGATTCAACAAACAGAAATACGGGTGGGACTCTGCTGTTCATCAGGCAATCGTGTGGAGCAACTTTAAAAGAAAAGTATGTGAAAGATTATAACTACTGGGTTCTGGTTGTGGAAGTGTGCATTGGTGGGCGGCCCATAAATATTGTCTCGGGTTATCACTCTGGAAATGATGCTGATTTTTTGGCCTTCTTTGATGAGTTGATTAATAGTCATTACATCCAGAGCAGCATGCTATCTTTATGGGAGACTTCAACCTGAATTACCTGGGGGAAGGTTTTTACGAGAAGGAATTTATTGGAATCATGCAAGTTATAACAAGGCCTACCACAGTCACATGCCACTCATCAGCTCTAATTGATGTGGTTGTAACGAATATATTTAATGTTCAAAAAATTAATTGCAATGTGCCGCAAATTACAGACCACGAAATAAATATGATTAACTCCAGAGGAAGACTCCTAGGAATCAGCTGTATGCAGTTAAAAAGGTGAGGAACATTTCAGACGAAAAACTATCTCATATTGAAATGGGGCTACTGAATTGTGAGTAGTTGTACAGTTCAATTGTGGATAATGAATTTTACAGACAGTTTATGGGAAATATCAATGCCACGATTGATAGTTGTGCACCCTTAGTCGTGAGTCGGGTGAGAGAATCAGGGCCTTCAAGGTGGTTTGATGGGGAAGTCCGTTATCTACTGAATGAATGAGACAGTGCTTACAGAAGGGTCAAGTTTACGGGCAGCTTAGAAGACTGGTCACTTTACAAAAATGTACGCAACAGAGTCGTGAGTGTAATCGGACAGAAACGCGAAATTTATTTTGTGAGTGAAATTGAGAAGAACACGAGAGACGTGCAAAAGTGTGGTGAATCCTCAAAGAAAAGCTAGGCAGCAAAAGAGGTCATCGAATTTGCAAATACCGATCGATATAAGTTGACTAATAGTGTAGCAGAAAATTTCAATATGTTTGTGGAAGATAGTTTGCAGAAAATAGTTCAATCTATCGATGTCGTTGATGCTCATTGGAAATTTGCTGGAATTAAAGAGTGTGTAAATTCAATGTGTGAGTTCAAACAAATAACATTAAACCATCTTCGTAAGGTTGTGATGAATTTAAAGAACTCAAGTAGTGCTGATAACATCTTAACACCAAAACTATTAAAACGAATGTTTCATGTAGTCGGGTACCCATTATTAAACTGTGTAAATAATTCATTAAGGAGTGGCAGAATTGCTGACGATATGAAAACCAGTGTAATAATCCCCATTGAAAAAGTGAGAAGGAGCAGAAGTGCAGCGGATTTTAGACCAATACATTTGTTACCATTGGTTGAATGTGTTATTCATGAGCAACTTTTGTCTCATATAAATCAGGAAAAACTGTTGTATGATGCTCAATCAGGTTTTAGGGAGCATTATTCATGTGAAACCTCTATTAACTTACTATTGCAAGAACTAAGGTAAAATATCTCTGATGGTTGTGTAAATGTTTGTGTCTTTGTTGATCTAAAGCGGGCATTTGAAACTGTTGATCATGATTTGTTACTGAAAAAACTGGACTTTTACGGACTTAAAGGAACAGTGCTTCATTGATTTAGCGACTACTTGAAGAGAAGAACTCACAGAACGAAAGTTGATGACTCATTGTCTTCAGAGGTTACAAGTCGTGTTGGAGTCCCACAGGGAAGTGGGCTTGGTCCCCTACTTTTTATCATTTATATAAATGACTTAAAGTCATGGCTAAAATACTCCTTTGTTAATTTATTTCCGGATGATACGTTTGTAAGTGTGGCACATCAAGAAATCAACATGGCAGTTCATATTTTAAACGAGGAGTTGCACTCTATGTACACTTGGCTCTGTATTAACAAGCTTAAGTTGAATGTAGGTAAAACAAAATGTATGCTTATAGGTTCTAGTAGTAGTCACGAATCAGGGACCATAAATTCGATCATAGGGTGTGCACTCGAAGATATAGTTTAAAAAAAAAATTTACACTATCTGGAATGACCTTGCGGATCTGAATGTGGAGGGCTCCATTCTTTTTGCTATAGCAAAAAAGCAGAAAAAAATATTTTCCGACACTTTTTTTATTACTAAAAATTGATGAATTTTATGCGTACGTTGCATTCACAAGCTTAGTTTTCAATATTTCCCAATGATTGTTACACAAATGGAAAGCCTATTCTCTCTGGATTCAGATGATGTCAAATTAATCACGAAATTATTTTTAACAAATGCTACAGAAGTTGTTTAAGCAAAGCGTACCGAGAATGGGCTGTATAAACTTCGGCATCTAGGTATTTTCTAAACTATTACACATAGAGGCATACTTCCAGCGTATGAAATATGTAAAAAGGAATGGAAAAGTTTTTAGTGAAAGAATTATCTCTACTGCTTTATTGTTCTAAAAGATACGATTTATTTTTGTACATCGCTCCGTGGTTTTCCGCTGTGTGTTTGGAGTTAGCCCAGGCATAATAGATATCTACCTCAAAAAGAAAAATGTAGTCCTGAATTTTGGCACAAATGTTCCTTAGTACCTTAGGCGCAACCCTTTAAAAATCCCCGCCTCTAGGGTGCCAGCATCATAAAGGAGCTTGGCAGTAGTTTAAAGATAATTTTTGTTCAGGTTAAGTACTTTTTCTGTTTCGAACATGGCAAAACATCATTAAGGAAAGTTGTTTTGAATCTAGAATAATGGCCCCATGCAAAATTTCAGAAACATGGGGTAATTTTTGTGAATCCCTTTTAATTAAAATTTTCAACTGCTGCAGTATACACAGGGTTTCTCAAAAATAGTCCAATATTTCTGAAATTTGCAGCTGGCTATAACTTTACATTCTGAAGAACTTTTTATAATAACATTTTTCTGTAATATGAACGAATAAGGTACTTTATAGTGATTCTTTCTAATAAACATGCGGTTACTTTTTCTTCTTGCTGTAAAAAATTACCACGCCGGCACCCCAGACGGACTTTCAAGAGGTCGCTTCTAGAACACTAAGGAACATTTATAACAAAAATCAAGCCTACATTATTTTTTCGCTCAGCGACGCCCTAAGAAATATAAACCTTAGCAACTAATATTGTTTTTGTGGTTTATAACGGTTATATAAGCAAAACGATGAAGCGATCGCTACCCTATATGGAAGGTAGTTGAAATAATGTTTACATTGGTCAATTTATACCCTATTTTTAGGGTGTAATGTGTGACCTTACCACCCTAAATCTATAAAGTAGTTTACAGTTCGCTTAGTGTTTTAAACTCAAATATTTTTGTGTCAGCCTGACAAACAATGACATAGTAGGTTGCAGAAATCTGCTTTTAATTTTGAATATTCCGGTCTGTACATAACTAGCGTTTGTGGACCTCGTCGTGTTAGAGCCTGTGGCTATGCCTTGGGCACTAATTTTTACGCCGCAGGTCATACACACCTTCTTAAGTCCTTGGTACACAAATAAGTATTATATACCCTAATCTAATAGCCTGTTAATTTGATGCTTATTGCAGAATATCTCAATTACGAATTGTGCATAATATGCCAAGAAAATTAACAAAATAAGGATATCCTGCACTACTGAGTGCAGCCACAGCAAAATTTGATAACATTTCAAACTTATTAAAAACTGAAATAGTAAATGAGGAAGATTTTTTGTCGCGAAATCCAGTATATCATGCTCGCTGTAGGCGAACTTATACAATACAGCATTATAAATCAGACGAGTACGTTAGAAATTTTGCAAAAAGGTAAAATTAAATACTGTACCTTCTCGAGATGCAACTTTGGTAAACAAAAATTTCTGCTTCATATGCCAAAAAGATCGAGATGCTAAAGGCAATCGAAAACTAATATTAATTTCAACGTCATCGCGACAAAATGAAATTTGGAGGAAAGCAAAAGAGTTGAATGATATAGCTATGCTAATTAAAATAGAAGGTTTTGGCGATTCATGTATAGACATGGTGGCGAATGATTTCAAATATCATTACATCTGCACTACCTACTATTTAAACAAAAAAGTAAAGAAGAAAATAGCATCACCTAAAAGTACACATTTTTATCCGTCGAATGAGCTACAAAGCATTTTATTTGGGGAGGGTAAAGGAGTTTCCTTCAGTTGGATCAGAACAAAAATTCACGAAAAAGCTGCAGTCGCTAATATTTTCTATGATTCAAAATATTCCCGTTCAGCAGATATTGAAGCAGTTTTGAAAACAGAATTTGGTATAAAGGTTGTGATTTTGCCGAATGAAGAGTGTTTCGTGTTCATTACAATATTTTCCCGCCTCCAAAACCCCTGTTTCCCAAATAAAGCTCCCGTACGTCACGCGGCACAGCTGCGCCAATCAGAAAAGGCCACCCCCGTTTTCCCCCCCCCTCAAAAACACAAGGGTGAGAAGAGCAGACAGACGACAACGACCAGTGCTGCAGATCAGTGCAACGCCTCGAGCCCCGCGCCTCACGAACTCCAAGAACCAGAAAGAGCACGGCTCCAACACCCACCCAGGGGTCCGCTCCAGGCGAGCTTCAAGTACGTACTTCCGCACATTTCCA
This sequence comes from Agriotes lineatus, assembly GCA_940337035.1. Lineage (NCBI taxonomy): Eukaryota > Metazoa > Arthropoda > Insecta > Coleoptera > Elateridae > Agriotes > Agriotes lineatus. The sequence continues at coordinate 29,459,386 of OW679199.1, forward strand.
CTTAACTTCTAACCCCTACCCTTTAGCGTTCCTGCCACCCCCGCTGTCCGGCCACGGCGCCGTCGCCCACCGGGATGCTAAAAATGCAATATTAATGTCGAATGTATTTAAACCGTCTCATTAAATTCGATGCTGAACTCAACATTGTTTTATTTCACCCGACGACAGACAGACAGGTGGCTGGTCCTTCAACCTGCTTCATTTGGTGTTCGAGCCCGATTTTGAATCGCTCTATGTTCACAGTTCATACATATATTGCAATCTGTTTGTGTCTGTCGAGGTTGAGATAAAGCACTGTGCGCGTATTTTCAGAACGCTCGAAGCTAATTTACGCGTTTCATTTATTTAGCGGCAACCCTTCGATGCACGTGCGGTTGCGGCTTGCGCTTTACCGTCTGGCCTAAACTCGTTTATTAGGCGTTCTGCCTACCTGCGAACAGATTCAAGGGTCGTTCATGCGTTTTTTGTGAATTTATCGATTTTTCCCAGCTGAATGCAAATGTGTGCAGCTGCTATCTAGCCTGTTTATTTATGCCATTTTAGCGTCGCTTGCCTAATTTAACACTGTATTTCAAGGAAGTATCTTGCACAATACAGTTAATTATTTGAGTTCGTTTTCAGTAACTTGTTCCTATTTAGTCTGGCCCTTTGCCTACACGTTTTTGAATATGCCATACGCAATGGAAAAAACGGCATTAATTGCCAAGCAATCTATTGCACGCTTAAAACCGGTAGCGGTTCTAGCGGAGCAGGCTAGAAATGACATAAGTAAGCAACACGTATTTCTAGCTGCATATGATAATGCTCTCGAGATTTATAACAAATTTGAAGCTATAAATGAGCAAACCCTCTTGGACGATTCAGACAGCAATTCGTTAGATTCCTTATTTGCCCACATCGTAGAGATTGACAGCTTATTCAACGAAATTAAAGGTGTGCATCTGCTATTAAACAAAGATGTTGAAACCGAGACTAGATCTGTATTTTTGGGTGCCAAGTCGGCTTCGCGCGAATCCTTAAACGATGATCGTTTATCGATAGCTTCAGGGTCCAGATCGGTTAACGGCGATCATGCTCAATCTCACTGCAACGTGAAACTCCCACGCATCGATCTGCCAAAGTTTAATGGAGATCTGCAATCTTGGGCAAATTTTTACGGATTATTTAACACACTCATACATGACAATCCGTCATTATCGAATGTAGAAAGGTTTCCGTACTTGTTTGCGTCCTTATCTAAGGAACCACTGGCTTTAGTTAAGCATCTTCCCTTGACGTCTGATAATTACAATATCGCGTACAATTCTCTCGTTGACAGGTACCAAAATGAGCGTGTTTTGGTCACCTATTACTGGCAGTCTGTGTCTAATGCCCCCAAGGCGATAGCAGACTCTGCTAAATCACTCCGCGACTTGTTGAATACTTTCACGGAAAATCTGCATGCGTTAGACCAACACTCAAAGGTCGATTTATGGGATTTTACTCTTTTCAATTGGCTCTTGGAAAAACTAGATCCGTCTACTCGTAAGCGTTTTGAGATGCGGTTTGCTGAAGTGAGCATGCCCAAATACAATGATTTGAAAGAATTCGCGGCTAACCAATGTCGAGCTTTAGAAACTAATTTGATTACTAGCAGTGATCCACACAGATCAAGTCCGAACTCGCGGTCACATGCAAAAGCAAATCAGTCTTCGGAATTGCGCGCTAAATCTCTAGTCGCAAATGTTACACAGCAAAACCCCAGTACTAAGGGTTCATGCTATTTCTGCAGTGCATTGCACCTCTCATATCGATGTCCGACGTTTCTTGCCAAGTCTTGTTCGGAACGTCAGGCAGCAGTGCGACAAGCACGTCTTTGCTTCAACTGTCTTCGAAGTTCACATATGGTTTCACATTGCCCAACGCAGTCGTCATGCAGGACCTGCAGTGGTAGGCACCACACATTGCCACATCAGCAACAGCCCAGGTCTGAGTCCACTTCTGCCGAGCCCCAGCTAGCGGCCTCGCAAGTGGCTACCTCAGCACCCTCGGTTAGCACATCAGCAAACGTAAGTTCTCACACTACTGCTCTGCTTTCAAATTCTTCCAGTAGGAAAACGGTCTTAGTGTCTACAGCGCTTGTAGAGGTTCGTGATGGCTTTGGCAATTACAAACCTTGCCGTCTTCTTCTAGACCCAGGCTCATTTATTGTTGATAGTTGCGCACGCAGACTGCGCTTGCCCAGATCATCTTCACAAGTCTCTGTGTTTGGTCTTGGGAATTCTAACTCAAACCCTTCCTGCGGAGTTACAACATGCCAGATTCGCTCACGTATATTCCCTGAGAAGGTATTCACTGTTGACACAATCGTCTTGCCCAAAATATGTGCTAATTTGCCTAGTTCTTCGTTGCCTTTCGAAGGATGGAATTATCTTAGTGGCATACAATTTGCCGACCCCAGCTGGAACACACCAGCACCTGTTGATATTCTCCTAGGAGCTGACATCTACCCTAGCCTCGTCTACGGCGGTCAGGTGTCACCTCCCAACAACGTACAGGGACCGTTTGCGTTGAACACATGCTTTGGTTGGGTCCTCCTGGGACCTACACCCACCGAACAGCCCGTGGCTGTTAGCTCGTTTTTTGCATCTCTCGAATTTCCCGTGGAAGAGACCTTGAGAAAGTTTTGGGAGGTCGAACAGGTCAGCTCTAAAGAATGTCTTTCTGACGAAGAGAAAAGGGCCGAGGCAATTTTTAGGGACACTCATGCTCGTGGCATCTCAGGTCGGTTTTCGGTTCGTCTTCCATTCAAGACAAAGGAGCCCTCCTTTGCCAACACAATCACACAGGCTGATCGTCGCCTTGCCTCTCTAGAACGGCGCTTGCTCACACAACCTGTTCTAAGAGATCTGTACACAGACTTTATGAGGGATTATTTGGAGTCCGGTCACATGTCCTTGTTCACTACTCCGTCAGAAGAAGGCCAAGAATATTTCATTCCGCACCACTGCGTCCTCAAAGCAGAAGGTGATTCACCCAAAATTAGAGTCGTTTTTGATGCTTCGGCGAAGGATATTAATGGTATCTCGTTAAATGACACGCAGCTGGTCGGACCAAGGCTACAGTCGGACATATGCTCCGTCTTGCTTTCATTTCGTTGTCATAAATTCGTGTTTACTTGCGATGTTAGACAGATGTTTAGGCAGATTCGTGTTATAGACGAACATTGCTGTTTTCAGTTAATCAGATGGAGATTCTCTGCAAATGAACCAGTGCAAACGTATAGGCTAAATACAGTCACCTATGGCGTTTCATCCTCACCATTTCTTGCTATCCGCACCTTGTTACAGCTGGCGTCAGAGGGTGCCGAGGCTTACCCCCTTGCCTCGAAGGCTCTTAGGTCTAGTTTGTATGTGGATGACCTCGCATGTGGAGCCGATTCCATATCAGAGGCTTTAGAGCTGCGCAAACAATTGGTTGAGCTTCTTGACACCGGTGGTTTCGAGCTTAGGAAATGGTCAAGCAACCACCCTGTGTTGTTGGAAAACATTCCCCCCTCGCATCGTCAGTCACAGCATCTGACATTCGACAGTGATACCGACACTGTGATCAAAGTTCTTGGACTGCAGTGGCAGTCAGCACAGGATAGCTTTTCTTTTGAAGTCAAACCAATTACTTCCCCTTGCACCAAGCGCGCCATATTATCAGAGGTCGCTCGTATTTATGACCCACTTGGGTTTCTGTGTCCTCTAACCCTGTTCGCTAAGAGATTAATTCAGCATCTTTGGACGTTAGGTGTGGGCTGGGATGACACACCTCCAGAGGATGTGTGCTCTCGATGGGGTCAATATCAGTCACAGCTTAGGGCTCTGTCTTCGATCAAGATTCCGCGCCTTCTAGCTGAAGAATCAAGTATGTCTTGCCAATTGCATGCCTTTTGTGACTCGTCAGAGACAGGTTATGCTTGCGTGGCCTACTTCCGCCTTACCGATAGCGATGGTCACCTAACAACGCGCCTAGTCATGGCCAAATCTAAGGTCGCGCCACTAAAGCGGCTTTCAATCCCTAGGTTAGAGTTATGCGCAGCCGTGCTGCTATCTAACGTAGTTGAATTTGTACTTAATACCTACAAGGATAGAATTAAGTTTGAGAAAATAGTTGCATGGAGCGACTCCACTGTTGCTCTTCACTGGATTCGGTCTTCACCTCACAGGTGGAAAACTTTTGTTGCCAATAGGGTTTCCCATATTCAAGATAGAGTGTCTCCTGAATGTTGGCGACACATTAGCTCCCTTGACAATCCTGCAGACCCGGCTTCTCGCGGGCTTCTCCCAGAAGGTCTGATCTCATGCTCGTTATGGTGGGCGGGCCCCTCTTTCTTGTTTGAACCATGTGATTCATGGCCGGATGACAAATCACGTGACGCCTATCCGTGCACCGATCCTGAGGAGAAAAAGATTGGTTTATTCATACAAACCGCGCCTGCTCTTGTAGAGTCGCTATTGGCAAGGTTCTCGTCCTTGCGCAAGATTCAAGCAATCGTAGCTTATTGTTTACGTTTATCTCAAAACTGCCGAAATCAAGAAAGCCACAGTGGTCACCTCTCAGAATTCGAGTACCAGCGAGCATTGTTGGTGATCGTCAGATGTATTCAGCGCATAGAGTTTGCACGAGAAATTTCGGATTTGCGTAAAGGTAATAGTCTCCCCAAACACCTCCAGAAACTGAACCCATTTCTAGACGCAGATGGTGTTCTACGTGTTGGCGGCCGTCTCTCACAGTCGACTTTGACTTTTACAGCCAAGCATCCTGCTTTGCTACCTCGTCAGCACACATTTACAGAACTGGTTGTTCGGCACACCCATCTGCTGTATCTTCACTCAGGTGTAAACACAACCCTCTACTTGATACAACAGAACTTCTGAATTCTGGGTGCTCGTCGAATAATTCGAAACGTTCTTTCGAAATGCCAACGGTGTTTCAGGCTCAAGCCTACTTTTCTTGTCCCCCAAATGGGTGACCTGCCAACGCCTCGCGTCTCGCAGGCCAAACCTTTCAGTGTTGTCGGTGTTGACTTTGCCGGTCCCTTCAAAATCGTGTCGCGTAGAACCCGCGGGGCAAGGTCGTTCAAGTGTTATTTGTGTCTTTTCGTGTGCTTTACCACTAAAGCGCTCCATCTTGAAACAGCTTCGGATTTGTCGACTCCAGTATTTCTCGCGGCCCTGCGACGCTTTGTCGCCCGTCGGATTCGGTGCTCGATGATCTTCAGTGACTGTGGCACTAACTTCGTTGGCGCAAATCGGGAATTGGCGAAATGCATGAAATTAGCCACAGAAGCTGAAGCCATCAACTGGAAATTTAATCCTCCTTCCTCCCCCCACTTCGGCGGATTGTGGGAAAGTGGCGTGAAAGCTGTGAAGACGCACCTTTCCCGTGTTATCGGTGACCAAGTGCTCACCCTTGAAGAACTCAATACCCTTGTCGTTCAAATTGAGGCTCTTCTGAACTCCAGGCCTTTGTGTGCCCTGTCCACGGATCCCAATGACCTGCAGTCATTAACCCCAGGGCATTTCCTCACGTTAGAACCCCTCACTGCCCCGGCAGACCCAGATTTGTCCCACTTAAACCTCTCTCGCCTATCACGTTGGCAGCTGATACAACAGCTTCAACAGAGCTTCTGGTCTCGTTGGAAGAACGAGTACCTCCACACATTGTATCAGCGGGGAAAGTGGTACGCGTCAAACAATATGTCAAACGCGGATATTGGGACGCTTGTCCTTGTAAAGGACGACACTGCACCTCCGCTCAAATGGAAGCTAGGTCGCATTGTTGCCCTTCACCCTGGCCAAGATGGTATTGCCCGAGTAGCTACAGTGAAAACTGATTCGGGAACATTCAAACGCCCTTGTGTGAAGTTATGTCCTTTACCAAGCCAATAGTACTTGACTCTATTTTGTTCAATTTATTTTATTGTATAGTTAGTTTAGCATAGCATACAGCGTTCTGAAAGTTTATTTACCGCACCCGTGTGCACGATTTCAGTTTGTTTTCATTTTCTTCGGAAATCACGCCGGGTCGTGATTTGGTGGGCGGTATGTTTCGTGTTCATTACAATATTTTCCCGCCTCCAAAACCCCTGTTTCCCAAATAAAGCTCCCGTACGTCACGCGGCACAGCTGCGCCAATCAGAAAAGGCCACCCCGTTTTTCCCCCCTCAAAAACACAAGGGTGAGAAGAGCAGACAGACGACAACGACCAGTGCTGCAGATCAGTGCAACGCCTCGAGCCCCGCGCCTCACGAACTCCAAGAACCAGAAAGGGCACGGCTCCAACACCCACCCAGGGGTCCGCTCCAGGCGAGCTTCAAGTACGTACTTCCGCACATTTCCACTTAATTTCTAACCCCTACCCTTTAGCGTTCCTGCCACCCCCGCTGTCCGGCCACGGCGCCGTCGCCCACCGGGATGCTAAAAATGCAATATTAATGTCGAATGTATTTAAACCGTCTCATTAAATTCGATGCTGAACTCAACATTGTTTTATTTCACCCGACGACAGACAGACAGGTGGCTGGTCCTTCAACCCGCTTCAATCGCTATCCCCATAATTATTGATATCGCCATAATTATCGATATCTCCATATTATCGATAAATACATATATATCGAGATTTATGGAATAGCTGTCAAATTAGTAGTTTCCACTCGTCTAAAGGGAGATTTCACACCAAAGTAGCATGCGACTTGCTACTTGCGGCCTAAAGCAGGAAGCACGTCGCAACTTGCGTCTTCCATGTTTACTTTCATACCAAAGTCCCACAGCGCGACTGCATTTATCATTAGTACTCTATTGCTAATAATGAAACAGTTGCTTATATGTCGTCGGAAGAAGATTGTTAATTGCTGCTATGATTGCAAGGAAGAGAAAAAAAGAAGGAAGGTCTGGATTCATCCGTACTAATGAGATAATGCTGATACACATAGCAGGTTTATTGTATCCCAGCAGTTACAAGCTCCAAAACTCAGCCACCAAACCAAGTCAAACAACGTGTGCTCAGCTTGGAAACACGTCGCAAAGTGTCAAAATTATACGACATTAGAGATGTGCTGTTCTTTTAAAACCTGTTCTTTTATCACTGTTCCGCTCTCGGAGCAAGAGCAACCTGTTCCAAATCTGTAATACCAACTGCTCTTTTTCGGAACAGTAGTGGGATTCTGAAAACGCGATGTCGCGTCGATCGGATTGCGTCGCAGTTGCGATTTGCGAAGGTATTGTTTTGTGATTTGCGAGTTGCAAGCTGAAGTCGGACTTGCTGTTCAGTGTTCATCGAGAACGCGTTTTTGAAGTAAAGTAACTTATCTGTTAACTGTTAACAGTAACCAAACATCCACCAGCTACATAAAATTAACTTAACATTGACATAAACAAATAAACAATTACATGCGTAATGCGAACTATAACTGCATACTGTATGGCACTGGCACATGCTGAAATTGCAAGGGAGAATTAAAAAAACAAATAAATATTATAAAATAAAACAGGTTCTAAAAGTATTTTATTTTGATATTTGATGCGACAATATTACAAATTAACAATTGATTTATGATTTATGGATAGCATAACAGAATAGAGATAAGACGGTTACTGCTGTGCTAAACGTCTAGACGTTAAACATAAAACACAAGGCTGCGGTGTAGCCCTGTTGATCTTTTCCTCTTTTTATTCGCTGTAGCTCTCGTTTCCGCTCCTGTTCCGACTTCCGCGACGAGCACTTGCATTGGATTCGGCGATTGCGAGATGCGCACTGATGTTTAGATCACATATTGAGACTGTTCCGAAAATGAACAGGTATTTATCACTGTTCCGCAGGCGGAGCAGGAACAGATTGTCACTGTTCCGGTAAAAGAACAGTTTTTAACATCTCTATACGACATGCTTTATATTCGAGTCGCACGTCGCATGTTGCCACGTCGCATTTTTGCGACGCGTTTCTGCTGTGAAACCACCCATATATTTGAGTAGGTTTTAAAATAAGTGGCATGCGTCCTGCTGTCTGGCAGCAAGTCGCACGTCGTATGCTACTTTGGTGTGAAAGCTCCCTAATCCAACTGTTGTCAGAAACTGATACATGGTTACTATGTTCACATTGGTTTACGATAACTTTTTGTATGTATACGGTATACCTTGTATCTGCGCATGTACAACATTCGCTTAATTTGAAGTGCCATAAATTCAATTTGTTTTAATAATTCTAATAATAATATACTTCATGATCTAAAATGATCTACTATGTTATTTTACATATTGACCTATTGTAACCACGCAGAACAAGATTTTACATTCATAAATTGTCTTTTCAAAAATCGATATAAATATGGGTGTACTAAAAACGACGTTTCTGTTAACTGTTAGTTAATCTTTAAAACATTCGAGTGCTGTATAACCATTTTCGAACCTAATTTTTTGCCTTGCCACTGTTCATCTAAACTGAATTTGGCTATTCAGAAACTAAAGTTATAATTACGCATTGATTGTGGTGTACTTGTACATACATACACATCTCATGTTATAGTAAAATAAATACCTACTAATATTTGTTAATGCTTTACTTTTGTAACACATATAATTAGCAAGATAGAAATATAGGTACTTTAATTATTCACATTTTTTAACACATATTTTAATAAGTACAACTCATTTTCTTAAAATAATGCAATACAATATAATAACATTGATAACAATATAAAGTATATTCGTACTCCGTAAGTCCGTACTCCGAATTTAACACGTATTGCATTTTGCAACTTTTAAATAAGGACTTCTTGTAAAGTTCCTAAATTTAAAAATATTGTGCAAGTCTGCAGATTTAATTTGCGTGGATAAATCCTTTTCAGGCGTTTTTTTGTTTTTGCTACAGTTTTTTCACATCGGACAGTTCTACATAACATTTGATAGTCAGCACTCAGCAGTAGGGTTGGGCGATATATCGATAAATATCGATATTATTTCCATATCGATATATCGATATATAGAAATATCAGATATCGACATATCGAATATATCGATATACCGATATATCGAATATCGATATATCGATATTTTTAAGGTATTTATCGATATTTTGATAAATATCGATATATCGATAAATATCGATATAATTCTGATATGGAATATCGATATGTAAATTTTAATATCGCCCACCCCTACGGGTAAATAAAAGAACATCCATTACTTTTGAGGTAATTTCCTGGTTTGTGAACATTTATCATACTTTGGTAAGTTTTTCCAGCTAAATTCCAAATTTGCAGTCATTTTTCAGTATTTTGGCAGTAAGATCACCTTCCAAATGTATCTTCTTGGATTTTCATAGCCAAATTATATTCCCTGAAACAAGCGAGTTCCTTTGTAAGTAAAATGTCGAACTACGCGATTTTTTTTTTTTGATTTTGATCATATCACGAAAATAACTGATGAAGGATTGTATTTCTTCTTATTAGAAAAATTGGTTGAATACGAGTTAGATTTGCAATTTGCAAAATATTAGGGGACAAGGTTACGACAATGGGTTTAATATACGAGGTAAAAATATTGGACGTCAAAAACGCATCATAGATATGAATCCAAGAGCACTCTTTGTTCCGTGTAATGCTCATACTTTGAATTTGGTCGTAAGCGATGCTGCAAATATTAGCGGGGAAATATTTGATTTTTTTGGAATAATTCAGGAAGTATATAACTTTTTTTCTGCTTCCCCATGCAGATGGAATATCTTGAAAAGCCACATTTCAAATTTAACTCTCAAAGATCTTAGCGACGCAAGATGGGATAGTTTGCTCACGTGTTATTTCTTCTAAACCAAAACGCGCCAGGAATTACGACGCGTATACTGCTGTAGCATATCACATCGTTTTTGTAGTTGCATGTTTTCTGTTTTGAGAACTTGTACATGTACAGGGTGTCCCATTTTCGATGATATTACAGATTATCTCACTTACTAGTAAAGATAGAGAGTTGCGGTTTTCGCAATACTGTGCTACTTTTTTGTAAGAAGAAAGACAGTATAAACAAATTTTTTATAGCTCGCTTCGTTTCTGAGATACAGGGCGAAATTGAAAATATTGCATTTTGGGGCCCCTCGTATCTCCGTTATCTATTAACATATCTCATAGTTAAAAACTGGCTCTTATACAGTTTTTTACGTAGAATCCAGTGGCGTAGTCAGATTTTTGCAGTGAGCTGTCAATTTTTAGCTATAAATCAAACCTATGTTTTTTTAACGGGACACCCTGTATATTTTTCTTTCGTTTGAGTGAAAATGTTATAAGCTTTATAAAAATATATGCAGAATGTTTCGTTAAAAAAACATAATTTTGATTTATAGCTACAAATTGACAGCTCACAGCAAAAATCTGACTAGGCCACTGGATTGTACGTAAAAAACTGTATAAGAGCCAGTTTTTAACTATGAGATATGTTACTGGATAACGGACATACGAGGGGGTCCCAAAATGCAATATTTTCAATTTCGACCTGTATCTCTGAAACGAAGTGGGCTATCAAAATTTTGTTTATACCATTTTTTTTTCACAAAAAAGTAGCACAGTATTGCGAAAACCGCAACTCTCTTATCTTTACTCGTAAGTGATATAACCCGCAATATCATCGAAAATGGGACACCCTGTACATCCGTTTCTAACGTTGCTATCTTCTCTTGCAGCTGCAATGTTGCACTTGGTTTTAAGTACTATATCCGACACCGCAATTGCAATGCCGTTGATAAAGTTTTTGTCCCTATACAGAGTGTTAATTAAGTACGTAGACAAAATGTAACTGTAAGGGGTGATTCCTTGATCAATTCTAAGATAAAAAGTTCATTCAAACATCGGGACTAAACGCCTTCGTTTTCAATATACAGGGTGTTGAAATTTAACCAATTTTTTTTTCAAAAATTTCGAAAACGGCTGGAGGTATTCTAATGAAACTTGGTGTAGGTTAGTATTTCATAAAGTGGCATTGTTCGGTCAAAATAAATTTCATTTATTTTTACCAATGGCCTGCATTGAGACCACCTCAGTTACCTTATTTTAAAGAAATCTGGTACGCCACTGTTTTTTACCCAAAAGTTTTGTAGCTATTGTAAGTGTAACTCCCATTAACGCCCAATCAACGAAATTGCTGTTACAGATTTTTCCGTTTTTCTCGAAAAAGGTTTATTCTATCAAAAAATAAAAGATACATCTTTTGTATAGTTTCAATGGATGAAGTCAAAAAATTTGTCATATTAACTAAAAAACAGTGGCGTACCAGATTTTTATAAAATAACGTAACTGAGGTGGCGCCGATGCACGCCACTGGTGGAAATAAATTAAATTTATTTTGACCAAACAATGCCAGTTTATGAAATACATACTATCATACACCAAGTTTCATTAGAATTTCTCTAGGCGTTTTCCAGATTTTTTAAATAAAAAATTTTTTTGTTTAAACTTCAACATCTTGTATCTTGAAAACAAAGCTGTTTAGGTCTCATGTTTGTATGAACTTTTTATTTATTTATTATTTATTTTAGCGGGTTTGGGTCTAGGACAACTCGGTGCCGCCATCTCGGCGCCGCCATCTCGGCGCCGCCATCTCGGTGCCGCCACTTCGGCGCCGCCATCTCGGCGCGGGGCCAGCTCGGCGCCGGGACAACTCGGCGCGGAGCCATTTCGGCGCCAGCCAACTCGGCGCTAGGCCATCTCGGCGCCGAATTCAAATTCGCAAACTACTGTAACTACGTAAGAAAATTATTACAAACAAATAATAAATAAAGTGATCGCCAAAAAGCTGGCATCAAATGAAAAAAAAGTATTTAGAATTTTTTGGAAAATCAAACACTGACGACCAGAGGTGCTTGCAAAGTGATTACAAATGGGCCAAACATAAGTTGTCACGTGACTTCCGTTATCAGTAAAATATTACATTTTTTAAAAATAATTACGAAACATGTATTTAATAGTCAAGGTAGACACATTTTACGAAAAAAAGTTTTTTGGCTTTGAGATTGTTCAGTCAGCTAAAACTAATACACTAAAAATCTCATGGAAATCTTGCTTAATTTCCGAAAACTAGCACTTTATGGATTTACACAATTTCGACAAACGCCATTTTCTAACTAAGTAATGTGCCTTTTATGTGACAAATATTTTTTTAATGTTTCCCAAATCAAAGAATTTTATTTTTAACAAAGTTTTTTTATTATGAAATAAAAAACTTTGTTAAAAATATTTGTTTTTCCAGCAGTCTTCGTTAAAAGTAAAATTCTTTGATATGGGACCTAAACATATAAGAAAATGTGAGAGATCCAAGTTGGCCGAAGATTTTGAAATTTGGTATAGAAGCCTAGATGTTGATTCTAAACAACTTTTCTTAATAACTTTTTGTCGTATTTGCTATATAAAAGGCACGTTACTCTACAGTAATAGTAGTTTGCATACCAAGGCCCTGAAGTTTAACTTTGGCAAATAAGCCTCATGAAGGATAAAAAGGAACTTCAGTGCCGAGGTGTACACTATGCTTTATTTGAAATCGGGAAATTGTGAAATTATAACATTTTAACCAACTTTTATAGGTTATGTTGACGTCGGTTGACGTTTATCTGTCGCCTCGCCACCTACAAAAAAGTCGTAAAACAATGGATTATTTTAATGCCGATTTCTCGTATTTTAATTACGATTTCGAGGTACTTTAATGCCGATTTCAAATAAAATAGGTTTTTTTAAAACTTCCAAGGCATACTTGATTTTTCAAAACTGAAATGCTGTTAGAAATTCGCCTTTAACCAAGCAGGGCTGAACCCCAAAAAATGAAAATTTAAATCGAGAATTTTTTACCTTTTACAAGAGTCTTTTGATCTATCCGGGGACACACTGTATATAGGGTTTCCAGTCCCGGAATCTGGTCCCGGGACAGTCCCGGGATTCTACCACAAAAACCGAGTCCCGGGACCACAGCCAGCCCAGGCGAAGTCCCGGAACCATGCCAACATGCGTGCGTATACTCGATATCAGAGAATTAGGACGGGTATTCTATGGCGTCCGTCGTTTACTCATGCCTCTTGTACAGTGTGTCCCAAATTGGACAATTTGATAGGAAACATTCATTTCTAGATGAGATAGTAAAAAACTAACTTACATGTTACCGGCTCGTTTTTTGTGTAAAAATGAATGGCGAAAACCGCACGTCGATATCTTGATCTCTTTAAAGATACAGGGTGATTTTCAATTTGGTGCATTTTCTACTCAACCCGTAACTTGCTTATTTGTGAATATTTTGTGTTTCTGCAAAAACATTCTTGAGCCACTTTTTTAAAAGGAATCGAATGGTATGCTTAGTGTTTTTGTAAAACAAATGGCGGGGAATCTGTGACATAAACTTTTATTTTTATTTACCATAAGTAAAAATAAAAGTTTATGTCACAGCTTCCCCGCCATTAGTTTTACAAAAACACTAAGCATACCAATCGATTCCTTTTAAAAAAGTGCATTAAGAATGTTTTTGCAGAAACACAAAATATTCACCAATAAGCAAGTTACGGGGTGAGTCGAAAATGCACCAAATTGAAAATCACCCTGCATCTTTTAAAAAGATCAAGATATCGATGTGCGGTTTTCGCCATTCATTTTTACACAAAAAACGAGCCCGTAGCATGTAAGCTAGTTTTTTACTATCTCCTCTAGAAATGAATGTTTCCTATCAAAAGTTTCCAATTTGGGACACACTGTACATTCTGCATTATTTGCGTTTTGCGTAACGCAGGAGAGGTATTGTTTTCGGTAGGTTAGAATTAAACCTGTGTGTTGTTTCAGCCACATTTGCATATCTTATTCCATTTATGTATTTGTATGTTTTTTTTTTCGTTCGATTTAGATAGGTGCGCAGAAGCTGAATAATTTATATTTTTGGGTTTTAAGTGTGTTCGTTATTTGTCTGCTAAAGCGTTACAATTAGAATGAATTCCGATTCGCAACCTACCTTCATTCTACATTTAAAAAAGTAACGATTTGAAGTCACTATGGCAACAGTTTTATATATTGAAGATAAACAATTGGCGAAATGTAAAGTGGGTTCCTACAAAATTATCATAATCAGTGGCAGCTTGACGAAAGGATTACACACGCACTTTTGTAGTTCAAACAAAAGCAAAAGCGACAGACATTTTCAGTACCAAAAGAAAGCAATGAAGTTGTAGACGAGCCCCAACGCAAATTATCAGCACAGAAATACTTTATTTAACTTAAAACACTTGTTTTTCTTTGGAAATTTTATTCGGAAATTTCACCTGAACACTATTTCTTTTTCGGGATATTCGGGACTAGTCCCGGGACGCAAAATTTAGCTCGTAAGTCCCGAAAACACTTTTGGTCCCGGGACTTGGAAACCCTAACTGTATACACGGTGTTCGAAAAATACGTGTACAACGATAAACCACAAGTTCCTTGGCCCAAATTATGATGATTTAACTCAACTTACTTATATACAAAGTTGCTTAGTTTAGCCACTAGAGGTCTTCAAAAATGATTAGTTTTTCAAGTAAGTCGAAAAATCTTTGATATATTTTATTCATTTTTTTTCCATGCGTTTGCACCAGTAAACTATAGCCTTTTGTTGAATAAACCTTAATTTCGAAAATTACAGGGTGTTTAAAAACATTATCACAATAAATTATCCATCCATATTTTTTTAAACCCCTGTATAATCACTACGAACGTTTTTTGTGAATAGCTACTTTATTTTGGAAGCTATAATCCCTCTTACAAAATTTTAGTTGGGTAAACGGTTTAGCCACAAAAAAAAATTCTACAAGCCTGAATCAGTAGGTAATTGTAATTCAACACTAGGCTTGTAGGGATTTAGAAAATATTTTTTGTGGCGAAAACGTTCACCCAACTAGAATATTGTAAGAGACGAAATAGCTTATAAATTAAAGTAACTATTTAGAAAAAAAATTGTGGTGATTATACAGGGGGTTGAAACATTTGAAAAAGTTAATCATTTTAAATCATCATATTTTGGGCAAAGGAACTTGTGGTCTTCCGTTGTACACGTATTTTCTGGAGACCCTGTATACAGGGTAATTTTTAAGTCAATTCTTTCCCTTTACCAGGATAAAACTAAATAAAATAAGCTTTTTTTTTCATTTACCACTTTTGAGAAATATCAAAACTAACGCAGGTACAGGGTGTTAAAGTTTCAAATTAAGAACTAAAACTTAACGAAAATTAAACTAAACTTAATCTAACTGAAATGATATGTTCAAAATTATCAGCATTTGCTTCTACACACAAGTTCTCCGTATAAGAGCGATGCGGCAGAGGCATTTTGACGACACTCCCAGTAAATAATAAGCATATTCACTCATTCATTATTTTCATAAACATGAGCCATTATTGCAGCAATAACATTTTTTGGGGTTCAGCCCTGCTTGGTTAAAAGCGAATTTCTAACAGCATTTCAGTTTTGAAAAATCAAGTATGCCTTGAAAGTTTTCAAAAAAACAATTTCTTGTACTTATGACTTCAAAATTCATATTTCCCGGTCATTTACCGGTACGCCGAAAGTTACTTTTCCCGCACTGCGGTGTTTTTTACTTTTCAACAAAAAGTAGGGGAATTGTGTTTTTTGTAAATTTTTATAATAAACGGGGCTGCGCGCGCTATTGCGCGGTCTATTCTATTCAATTTACCACCATTTTTAGGCCTATTACGTTAGCCTATCTCCAAGGGGGCCCTTGGGGTTCCGCCCATCTCCAAAGGGGCCTCTGGGGCTCCGCGCTTCTCCAAGGGGAACCTTGGGGCTTCTCCCCTCTCCAAACGGCCGGCGGAGGTCCGCCCCTATCCAAGGGGGCCCTCGGGGCTCCGCTCATTTCCAAGCGGGCCCTCGGGGTTTCGCCCCTCTCCATGGGGTCCTTCAGGGCTCCGCTCCTCTCCAAGGGAGCCCTCGGGGATCCGCCCCTCTTCAAGGAAGCCCTAAGGGCTTCGCCCCTCTCCAAAGCGGCCCTCGGGGCTCCACCCATCTCTAAGGAGACATTCGGGGCTCCGCCCCTCCCCAAGGAGGCCCTCGGGGCTCCGCCCATTTCCAAGCGGGATGTTGGGCCCCTCGGGGTTCTGTCCCTCTCCAAGGGGGCCCTCGGGACACACGTCTGGATCGTTCTCCTTTATTATATAGAGGATTGTCCCTCGTTGGTTTAATTGCGCCTGCAAACACCAGAGGCGCTGTAAACGTCGACAAAAACTAACAGGTGCGTAGGATAGGTATAAAAGTTTAGTGATTTGTGCTGTCAACTCAGTAAATTAGTAAAACACTAAATAATCATTTTTTTATTTTTTAAAATATTTTCAGTTATTCGTTACAAAAAACATTGTACCTAACTCCTTCGGAAAGAATTTTCCCGAATTCGCACTACACGCAGCACTCCCTTCGGTCGTGCTGCAAACAAAGTGTTCATTCGGGAAAATTATGAACTTGTTAGGTAAATAACTATTACTGTAGAGTAGCGTGTCTTTTATGTAGTGAGCATAATTTTAAATATGTGTGGGTGCGCGATAATAAGATCTTGGTGCGAAAATCAGAAAATTTGCAAATTATTCACATTAGCAATGAAGCGGATCTGTCTAAAATAATATAAACTGTGTTCTTTTCTATTGTAATTACTGTATCGATCATGGCTCTGTCAATTTATTACCAGAATATTCGTGGTCTCCGTACCAAAACTGATAAAGTAAAAGCTCAAATAATTAGTAACAACTACGATGTTATTTGTTTTACAGAAACATGGCTTTTGCCTAGTATTCACTCCAATGAAATTTTCGACGACAGGTACATTGTATATAGACGTGATCGCGATTATGCTGCTACTAACCAAGTTTTGGGGGGTAGAGTTCTTATAGCTGTCCTTAAAAAATATGATAGTTCCTCTTGTTTATCCTATAATAGCACGGCCGAGGATCGTTGGATCAAAATTATGTTAAAAAACAATACATGCTTATATGTATGTAACGCTTATTTGCAGGACAAGCACGAGGAGCATCTCGGAAAAGTGATTGATATTGTACTGCAGATGCATCAGAACTCACACTTTTTAGTTTTAGGTGATTATAATTGTCCCAATATAATTTGGAAGAGACAGGAAAGTTTTTTATATCCTGAAACTGTATCCGGTCGATTATCAGAGATCATTTCTGACTCCATCAGTATTTGCAATTTCAAACAATACAATCATGTTTCAAACGCTAATAACAAATTGCTAGATTTGGTATTTTCTGAGACTAGCGTATCAGTTGAATCGGCGACTGAATTTACATTGTCGAAAATAGACAGCCATCACCCGCCACTAGCTATCACTGTAGATTTGGACTTATTTACCTCGTTAGTAAATATATCGCACCCTAAGTATCTTTTTCATAATTCTGATTACGCAAAAATTAATGCCGATCTCGCGAGTCAGAACTGGTCTCTTGCTTTAAATCATCTAAACATTGATAACGCAACCGATACTTTTTACAATATTCTTTATTCAGTTATTGATAGACATGTAGAAAAACGTACTCCTAAGCACAACGACAAATACCCAGTATGGTTCTCACGTGAGTTAATAGTTTTAATAAAAAAAAAAACTAAAATTAGAAATAGAATAAAATCCTATAACAGGGACTGTGATAAAATACGTTTTAACTTTCTTAGATCTAAGATTGGGCCCATTCAGACGACACAACCGTTGAGTGAGCGCTGATCAAGCGCTCAGTTTGAGCGATGTAGGTTTGCTGAATGGTATTTTTCAATTTACGTTGGGCTAACTGTCAAAGTTGTTTATTTTAACCTATACAGCCGAATGTTATGTTTTTGTGTTAAGAGTTACAAATCATCTGTAATACGCGAAATAAATAATGTATTTACATTTTTATTCGAATTTCCAAATAAACCAATCTATTATGAGCGATGATACTATCAATAACAAATTAAAGTGTAATATCTTTATATTTTGTTCAAATGAAGGAGTAAAGGTTACTTGATGAGATTAGTAAGATAAAATAAAGAGTAAATAGTGTAATAGGAAAGTAGGTAATTATGTAGATGCTATCTAACAATAATTACCTAATAATCTTTATTTAAATTATTTTTGCGCGGTAAACACATCCATTTTACTGAGCGCTTTCTGATCAGTGAGCGGTTTTGAAATGCGCTACATAAAATGGCGACCGCTACGACTGAGCGGCTAAAAGTGAGCGGTCGTATTCAGGGAACTTTCACTCAACAGTTGTACAACTGTTGTGTCGTCTGAATGCGCCCATTAAGTCATTAACCGATCAGTGCTACTCTCGCCATATAGATAAAATAGAAAAAAATATTTAATCAAATACTAAACAATTTTGGTCTCACGTTAGGCAGAATAAAACAGATTTTGGACTTCCATCTAAAATGACTGACAATGACACTTCCAGTAATATTCCAACGACAATAGCCAATTATTTCGCAGTTCATTTTTCATCAGTTTGGGAACCTGCTGCATTTAAACCAATGCAAAATATTAATACACCCTCACCGGATATTCCCTTTTCTGAATTATCACTTAGTCAAAATGAAATACAGGATACTCTTTCTAATCTCGACGTTTCTAAATCTAAAGGCCCTGATGGTATTGATCCATATTTTATAAGAAATTGTTCTCACACTTTATGTTATCCTCTACAGCTTTTGTTTAATAAATCATTGAAATGTGGTGTATTTCCAACTAAGTGGAAGTTAGCTTATATTACGCCTATTTTTAAATCAGGCGATAAATCAGTGGTAACTAATTATCGACCTATTTCGAAGCTCTCGGTATTTGGAAAGGTATTTGAAAGCATAATAAACAAGTACTTAATGTCTTTTATGGAAGCTTATATAACTCCCAAGCAACATGGATTTTTAGCCAAAAAATCAACAGTAAGCAATTTACTTATCTTTTCAAATTATCTTGCTGAGAGCTTCGGGGAAGGGCTTCAGGTCGACACGGTGTATACAGATTTTAGCAAAGCCTTCGACAAGGTCAACCACTCATTACTTGTTCAAAAACTTTTATATTACGGCGTTACAGGAAATTTACTGCAGTGGTTTACATCGTATCTCACTAACAGAACACAGATGGTTGTAGTAAACGGTTTTAATTCTAATCTTCATTACGTTACGTCTGGTGTGCCTCAGGGCTCCCATCTCGGACCAACTTTATTTTTAATCTTTATTAATGATTTATCAGTTATACTGTCATGTGGTCATTTGTTCTTTGCAGATGATCTTAAAATATATCAAGCCATAAAAAACCAAAACGACACAAATAAATTACAAGTAGATCTTGACACGTTGTCGACTTGGAGTCTTCTTAATTGCTTGCCACTGAATACAAATAAATGCTGTTACATTAGATTTACAAGAAATTTAAATTGTTTAAAATATGACTACACGATCGCACAAGAAAGTATCCATGAAGTAAATTTTATGAAAGATCTTGGTGTTACTTTTGATTCTAAATTAACTTTTATCAAGCATATTGAAAACGTTACAAATAAAGCAAATTCTATGCTAGGATTTATTTTAAGAAATACAAATTCTTTTAAAAATATTAATACATATAAACTGTTGTATTCTGCTTACGTTAGATCAAATCTTGAATACGCAAGCGTAATCTGGAACCCTTGTTATGCAATTCATTGTAATAGAATCGAAAAAATCCAAAGAAATTTTGTAAGAATTACTTGTAAGAGACTGAATATTGACTTACCTAGCTATGGCTGTAGATTGGCGACTGTCGGCTTAATGACTTTGGAAAATCGTAGGAAGTGTAATGATGTTACTGTTCTTTATAAGATTGTAAATAATATGTCCAACTGTCCGGATTTAATTTCATGTATTACTTTTAATGTGCCTCAGTTCAATACCAGACATTTTCAACTGTTCAAATCGGAATTTGCTAGTACCAATGTTATTTTAAACTCACCGTTTTGGAGAATTATGCGATCTTATAATCAGTATGCTGGGTGTATCGATATTTTCTGCATGTCTTTTCCAAAATTCAAAAATATGCTTATGCAAAATCTTTAAATTTGCTCTGTTTTTTGTTTTCATTACTTATAGTTTTTTATTTTCATATTATTGTACTACTAGTACCACAATGCTGCCGTGCTTGGCTGGAGAGTAGTGTTTCCATTGGTGAACATTGGAGATGCTGCTGTTTGGCTAAGTGCGGCAGAATAATAATAATAATATCTTGTAATTCGTGTCAACCTGTAATTGGGTTCTTACTTGTTGGTTGACCATGTGATATTCTTTAAATAAATAAATAAATAAATAAATGTAGCAAATACGACAAAAGGTTATTAAGAGAAGTTGTTTAGAATCAACATCTAGGTTCCTATACCAAATTTCAAAATTTTCTGCCAACTTTGATCTCTCACATTATCTTTTATGTTTAGGTCCCATATCAAAGAATTTTACTTTTAACAAAGACGGCTATGGAAAAACAAACATTTTGTCAAAAAGTTTTTTATTTCATAATAAAAAAAAATTTTAAAAATAAAATTCTTTTATTTGGAAAATAAACATTAAAGAAATATTTGTCATATAAAAAGCACTTTACTAAGAAAATGGCGTTTTTTAAAATTGAGTAAATCCAAAAAGTGCTATTTTTCGGAATTTAAGCAAGATTTCAATGAGATTTTTTATTGTGTGGTAGTTTTAGCTGACTGAACAATCTCAAGGCCAGAAAACTTTTTTTCGTAAAATGTGTCTGTATCTTGACTAGTAAATGCATGCTTCGTAATTATTTTAAAAAAACGTAAAATTAATTTGTGAGGAACACTTTGCAACTAAAGACATTTCATGCAGTTCTGTGAGAAAAGTTTTACAAAAATGTGCAATACCGAAACAATTTGTTGTTGACGTTGATGAAATCGTGGACCTTATTCCTGTACATAAAGTTGTGGAAGGTAAGTCGTGTTACAGTTTTTCATAAATTAGTCCAGGAAAGGTAGCCGAATTTCCCTACATTCATTAGTTAATATGGTCGAACTTTGAATTACAAATAAATTATTAATGGGTAGGTACGTAGTTTGTTTAAAATTGATAAAAATTATGTTGTAAACATAACAGAATATAATAATTTATTTTGATTAACTGATATAGTCCATTTTCTAAACGCTAAAAATTCGCCAAAGTTCTAACTTCGTTGACTCAAAACCGATTTTGAAGATTTTTTTTTATTATTTCGGAAAAAGTTTATAGAAAAATTTCCCATGGGTGAGAAGGTGTGCTTTTTATTTTTTCAATTGTTATTAACAAACAAGTGTTTTTTAATATACTCTTAATTAAAAAATGTGTAACTATTTTATTTATTCAAAACAATTGCTTGAAATTTGATAACATAAGGTTTTTGGGGTCGCAGATTACGAATTTGGCCTCAAAATGGGTCTAAAAACAAAATGGCGTCGAAGGTCTAATTTTTTATTTTATTTATTTTATATTTTTATTAGATGTCTGGGGGTTTTTGGGGTCGCAGATTACGTTTTTGACATTAAAACTCAACTAAAATAAAAAAAGGCGGACCAAAATGGCGGAAAGGGGTCAATTTTTGTTTTATTTTTGATACCTATACCTAGGGGTTTTTTGGGTCGCTCATCCCAAATGGTGGAAACAAATGATAGAAGAGTTAAATGAGTATTAAAGATATTATATTTTAATTGATTTATTAAAATTAACTCAAGATACATTTAAAAACAAGAAAAAAATTATTTAGCTTTAGTTTCTTTTTCCTCTACTTCTTCCATTGACACTGCCGGTCGTGAATTAAGGCAACTATTTCCGCCACATTCACAGCAAGCCGCCGAGCCTAAAGGCCACTTTTCCTACACCCACAAGCTGGCCCGCAACTAGTTTTGTAGTTGCAAAAAAATAACGATTTTTTGTGGAGCTGGTTCTTGTGTCATTAGGATTGGAAAACACTTTCCTGTATCATATTTCGAACCCCAATCTTCCCTTGAAATATCTTGGTTTTCCAGCCACAACTGTGTTTGCAAATACACGCGTTTTAAATGTTATTCTGCTGAATCCATCGTAGGGCATAATGATGCTAAATTAACGCTACTTTTTTTAGTAGACGCTTTAATAAAAGAACAAACCTAAAATTCAAAATGTTTTTATTTAAAAAATGTATGTATTGTATTGTCTGTAACCTCATTTAATTTGCGGTACATGAATAATAAAAAACTTTCAATCAATTAAACATTCCTGTAAGAGTTTAAGCAGTTACCTTTCTTTGCACCATACATTGCAAGCATACATTTTATACCAACATTTTTTTATCTAAATCTTTGTAGTCTCTTGTAAATCACTGCTATTTTCAAATATTTTGGCAAATTTATTCTTTCCTGAACATGGCCATTGCTTCATTTACTAAGACTTGTCCATGTGGATCTTTAATAAGGTGCCGGTCCTATTCGTCTTCCTCATCCTTATATGTCTTCAATATATTAAACTAGATTCAAAAGCCATGATCTGCACCTTGACACCAAAACTCGAATGCCAAGATGCTACATTTTTCCCATCTTGCTCTATTGGGTCGAGTCCTGGACATTTAGCGAAACAATCACAAAAAAATCGAAGCCTTTGAAATGTGGTTATACCGGAGAATATTGCGGATATTATGGAAAGACCGTGTAATAAATATTAAAGTTCTGGAGAGAATGAAAAAAAAGTAAAGAGATCATGAACAACATCAAAATACGCAAACTCCAATACCTCGGATATATAATGAGGAATGAGAATAAGTACACCCTACTACAATTTTATTTTATTTGCATGTTTGGATGAAGGGGGCGCAAGTTATAAAATTTCCACAAGCGCTTAATACTCTCGTTACGGCTCTGATCGAGTTTATGATCTATTTTAAGGAAATTAACGTTTCAAATAATGTGTTTTTCTCGTATTTGTTTACACTTGTCTCTTTTTTAAACTTTGACGTTTTTATACTATTGGAGAAATTACTTTCTAAATATTCGTATTGTGAACGATTAACCTGGGTTTTTCCAATAAAAATACGAACTCAAGTAAATGAACAGGGGAAACCAAATAAAAATAAAATATTTTGGAAATTGATAGTGAATCTAGTTTTCCCATATTTCGCCGTTAAAATACAAACACCTACGAAACAAATATTAACATATGTATCGTTGGCAACGCGTGCCGTATTATTAAAGAACGTTGGCGATAGGGTCAAAGCATTGAAAGTTACATTTCTAAATGGCTTAGCGTCGTAATCTTTGTTATTGGTTTATATATGTTCACTGCCTAACTGATAACACAAAGTGCAACTAAACAAAAGATAAACACACCGTGGCCAAAGAAAGGAGGTTGAGATATTTCGCGCTAACGGCGCCACGATATTGTGAATCAGTTGCTGGACGCGGGGGCCGCGGGTAGCAGGGAGATGCAGTACAGATTTTAACGTTGCGTTGCATATCTTTATACTTATTTAATCAATGCTGTTAGTAAAACAAAGTACTATAAACAACTCCTTAGAAATTAGCCGTTACCCTTAGTTACTGACGCTTAGAAATCATCAAAATTGTACAACAATTACACGGATTTTATCAATAAAAATGAATTTTTCTTTAACTAAATGTGCTTGATCTCTACTTTTTTACACACGTCGTTTCTGGCCAGAAATTAACTTTAACGCACTCACGATTTGATACTGCGCTGCTTTTTGTATTGATGCCCCTCTCAGCGAAAATTTACGTTTCCTCCGTAACTCCAACTCTTCTAAACTGCTTGCAGCTGGCTAAATGGGGTGACTCCGGTCCTGATGTCCCACTATTGACCTTGTCTGCTCAGTAAACGGCTTTTAGACTCAGTTCGACGACTAGTTGAAACACTGTTTTAGTTTGCTTTCACGCAATTCGATATCACTCCACAGTACATGATAATAATACGATACACTAAATTAACACTTTTACAATATGTGCGTATTTTACGCTCAGCAATAACCATTCAATCAATTAAATTCGAAAGAGCTAAGACAGTAAGCAAACCAGTCTTCTGAAAAAAATGCTAATTTTGTTTTTTCAGCAACCCTACATTGTCACTATTGCCATGGAAACCAAGTGCTTGTAAATAACAGCCCCCTTTGATCTAATTAACAAAAACTACTGTCAAAGTAACCCTTAAAATTTGATTTTTTTAGATTATGACTGACTTTGTTAATAAAACCCTTCTTTCGAAATTCCACGCCAGTCCAGATTACGATCTGCCATCCTAACTCAGGTGAAACTACAAGGTCCAGCAGAATGAAGTATCCATTTTTAAAATTAATTTATTTCATAATATAATGAGATATACATTCAAATCAAGTCGCCATGCGTTCGCGATAAATGGCAATTTAAGGTAGTTGTCAATGTGTTTGCGAAAAATGTCAGTTTAGCTGTGAATATGGAACACTGGTCAAATATTCGACGTTTTTTTGCGGTTGAAGCTTATTTTAAAAATAACAATTTTGTTGTAACCACCCACTTACACAATACGTATAAGAAAAGATGTTGTAGAACATACCTTCAAAATGCCAAAAAAAAAACAACAAAAGAAACTAAGCAAGCGATTTATTGCTGTTTTCTTACAAGAATCTATATTCATGACCTGCTGTAACTCATGTTGAAAAAAGATGTCTGTATACATATATTATATAGATTCAATTCTATATAGTTCTACAATTCTACAATTTTGTGATACTAAATTACTTAGTTAAACACTTGATCGCCAAAAGAAATTACTGGCAGCATCCAGTACCAGTAAATTTTGTTCCATTGCCGTTAGATGGCGCTGAAGAAAGTAAGCTGGTGAATGAAACTAGTCCGATCGGTAACGAAGTAGGCTTTCACTGGTTTTTATATATCGTTGGTATACGCTGACTACGCAACATATGAAATCCCATGTAAAATTCTTAATGCTAAAATATTGGCAGCTTTATTAATACTACAGCCAAAATGTATTAAATGCAGAATTTTTAGGTGCACTATAGTCTGTCCAATTTTTAATCTTAAGAAGAAAATATCAGCTACGTCGCTGCGCTAGTGTTTTTCTAGCCGACAAACGCCACTTAAAATTTAGGTTATCCGTCTACTATCCCGACGCGACTGCGATGCGATTACGATGCAACTACGCATACCTACGATGCGATCACGACGGCAACTCGTGTTATACACATCAAAACAGCTCAGCATACAGTATGTCACTCATTTACCAGAGAATTATCCACTTGGAGCTTGTTGCTAATGATCTAATAATAAAGTTGAAGAAAAGCTACGAAGTTTGGTTAAAAATATCAGAAATAACTTTTCACTAAGAAAATGACATTTTTGGGGTACAGTTATTAATGTTTTTTTTTTTAATACAAATTACAAAATCTGTTTTTGATATTGACTGTCTGTATTTTGTATACAATATGCAGCCAATATAGACCACTATCAAAAATGACATCATTCAAGAGTTATATCGTTAACAAGAAGAATAATTAAATAGAGCATTTTATGAAGCAACTTCAACACAACTAATCGCCTCACGATCGACATTGTCAGTTGCGAGCAACTATTTTGTGCAAGTCGCTTCGTGTTCGCATCGCAGTTGTTTAGTGTGCAGTGAAGTACATAAACCCATAGAACAATCACCGAGCGATCATCGCTTATAAGTTTCTTGTCAATTGCGTCGTTTTAGTAAGAAAGCGGCCTTAGATTTTGTATTAGTGTATGTTGACGTTTGTCGGCTAAAACAATACACCGGCGATGCCAAATTTCAATTGTAGCTTGAAATAGGCCAATTTGTGCCACCTTTAGTTATATATTTTATACTCTTTTCTTATATACACTATTAGTAATAAAGCTTGGCCGTATGTTTCATTATGCCTTTAAATATAATATAATATAATATGTA
Source organism: Agriotes lineatus (assembly GCA_940337035.1). Classification (NCBI taxonomy): domain Eukaryota; kingdom Metazoa; phylum Arthropoda; class Insecta; order Coleoptera; family Elateridae; genus Agriotes; species Agriotes lineatus. Next base: position 29,485,353 of record OW679199.1, read on the forward strand.
AAAAATATGCACGAGCGGCCACGTATTATAAGCACCTGGACTCGATATCGCGAGTGTAAATGTGAGTAAATTTGCGTATTCAGCAGTACAGTTCCGAGTAGCGAAGCTATAAGCCGAATTGGAACAATGTCGTGAGTAGGGCTGGGCGAAAATATCGATATATCGATAATATTATCGATATATCGATATATCGTTTATCGATATACCCTTCTTTAAATATCGATATATCGATATATCGATATTTAATTTAATATTTCCAAGTTTTGTACATATTGATATATATCGATAGTTATCGATATTTATCGATGTATCGATATATCGATATTAAATTTAATATTTCCAGGTTTTGCACATATCAATATATATCGATAGTTATCGATATTTATCCATGCATATATTTATTGATGGGTCGATACATTAGTACGTACAGACATCGATATTTTATGCTGAATTACATTTGCTTTAGTAGTTACTCATAAATTCCGTAAGATTTGCTATGGAGCATTTAGAACTCGTCCTTCCTGCTGGGTTTATGTTATTGAATCATTTGCTTGTTTAATTTGTGGCATGTTTAGGGTTTGTGTTCAGGTTATTAACGCAGTAGCAGGTTGGGGCATTTTTGCTGAGTAGACTTTGGGTGAGCATTAAATGTATTATAATACCAACTACGAATTAATACGCACGTAGAACAGTTGTACCTGTTTGCAGTGCATGAAGGAAAATGGTCCAAGATGACATTTGTATTGCAAAATTGAACTACCATCTTAAATAAGTGATAAAATCTAATTTAACATGGTTATGTATCGATATATATCTACTAACAAAATATACTGTATAATTATACATACGTACATGTATTGATAGTTACCGATATAGTACCCATATTTATCGATATTTATCGATATTTGTCCAGAAATATCGATAACTATCGATATTAATCGATAACTATCGATATTAATGGGTAACTATCGATATTTATCGATAATTATCGATATTTATCGATAACTATCGATATTTATCGTTACATTAATATAATCGATACTTATCGATAAATATCGATAGTTATCGATAGCTATCGATATTTCGATATGTATCGATATTTCGATATATCGATATGTATCGATATTTCTTAGTTATCGATATTCGATATCAAAATTTCAATATCGCCCAGCCCTAGTCGTGAGCCTCTCGGAAAATGCATTGGCGTCCAAGCTAGAAAAGGAGCCGGATCGTAAGCAAGCTGCTCGTACTTACGAATTTAATAGAAGTACGAAGCTGGCTAATAGCAGCCCTAAAAAGTGCTCAGTATAGTGTGTTGTGGCCTGCATTATTAGCCGCTGTCTCATTGTGCAGCCTAAGTGGGAACCCAGAGTCCGAGGGCAGCGAGATCTGGGTGCATCAGCAGCAGCCGTTAGAAGGCAACTGTCGTTGAGGTTCCAGATAAGTAGCACCTTTCTTGCGATACTGCTAGAACATTGGGGGTCCCCAAAAAACCAGGTAAGTTGCTAGCTATCGCCAGGCAAGGTGAAATAATAGTGCAACATCTGGAGCCATCGCAACCGTGTTTGAAAGCACGGGAAATCCCTTTAAAACAAAATCTCTATTAACATTAAGTTATGAGTCCCACTGATGTATTAATCTCCAGATTCACTGTTGGTAACATTCTTGCTGCTGTTAACGAAATTATTCTCTATTGGCAGCCTACATTCCTGCGGCCGAAGTGAATCGCTGCCCCTTTAGTGATTGTTTCAATGGACCAAAGACATGAAATTTGTGATACCATTATAAATAATGAAATCAACACTTCGTATACTGATGCTCATCTTTCCTGACCGTAATTTGACATTAATGCGGCTATTGGCACGTAAAACAGTTTCCAAACTCGTCACACTTTCATCTGAAATTGCAACTCGAACATGCCCTGGACGAGCCAAGTCGATTCTCTTCCTTGTCGAAATTTTCAGCACCATTAAACTACCGCGATGTGAGCATAACTACAGTTACCATAGACAGCTTTCACTGTCATAATAATTTCTAGTGGTTGACGTCCATCGGCGACTAAAAATTGAATAACAGTAGGCATATTTTCCCAGCTCTATAAAAATGTACACAAAGACACAATCGCAAAGAAATTTGACAGACACCTCACCAATACGTCAATAAACAATTTCATTAACTGCATTGAAGTGACATCATGATCAATCCATGCATACACGATCGAAACATGTTTCTATTGAACAATCCTCGTATTAACACTTTGGCTCTAGCACTAATAAAGTAAAAGTAAAGTTCAGACCACTTCATTCCACACGTAGAAATATGACTTGAGACACGGTGAGTGAGGGTCGCCGAAATGTCTCTTCCCGAAACCCAGTCAGTCTGGCACACCGTTAACGGCGTACTGGGTGATGTGGTTAACATCATGCCTTCGATTACTGCTTTACTTTCCCTACTTCCACAATTGTGGTTTCGGTATCCAACTTTTAAAGCGAGTGGGCCTGCCAGTTGCCAGATGTGGAGATTGAACCCCGTACCGCCGCACCGTAGTCTGAGCTCCTAACCACTCGGCTACGCTGCCGATCTCTAGTACTAATAGGGAAGCCAATATTTTATATTAAAAGTTTAACATGGGATTTCCTATGCTGAACAATTAGCGCATATGCATGCTACATGATAAAGAAGAACATTTTCTAAAGAACTTGTGGAAATGAATAAAAAATGTCCTTGTTTGTACATAATGTGACTTATCTTAATATTTCCGAGAAAGAAGAAAGAACAAAGAAAAAAACATATTAGAAAATGAGGAGAACTTAAAGAAAGCATGACCCATAAACTAGAAAGGAAATTCCCTACAGAAACATAATTGCCGGAATGAATAAGATAACATATCAGTTTGTATGTTTGGAATTTCATAATAAAATAATAACGGTAGCACTACAGGCTAATTCCTTGGTTTGTAATAACATCTTCTGCTCCTGAAATGCATTTTTTCTTTGATCTTCCTTTTCTCCTCGTATTGAGTGTTTTTTTCTGTTAGATTGTTTTCTTATTGCTCGGTGTTCGTTTTCTGTCCACAGATGTCAATAATACGTTCTGCAAATACTTGTCTATCAAATATGATTAATTAAAGAATATAGCAATAAATCTTATCACTAACCGTGTGAATAATGCAATTAAAATAAATATTTTCCACAAAGTCTTAAATCCTACATCTTAAACAAATTTTAGTTATTGCAAATATATTTAATACCAACCATTCTTAAAAGTACTTTAGAAAATACAGTCGCAGTTATAATTGACATGTGTAATACTATTTTTTTTTAAATATATTTTGTTTAGCGTTAAAGATTTTGAGTTTCATATTTGTAAGTCTCGCTTTCAACAAATAAACTGATAACCCCTTTTCCCACGAAGGCCACGAATAGTCTAATAAAACTCAAATAACCTTTTGATACCGGCATTAAAGCGTAATAAAAATAGCGGAAGTCTCTTAATCCTCAAAATAATTAGTTTCTGTTATCATGCATTTCTGTATCTTCCGCTATGTAGGTAACCAAGACGCAACCTAAAAATACGTGCCAAGAAGCCCGAATCGAAGTACCTGTACCGCTATAATAGACACGATAAAGTTCTTCCCTTTATGAAGCTGATGCATTTTTCATAACGGACATGTCAGCTCAGCGGCCCACTAAAATCCTTTTTATGCCCCATTTTCAATCTGCTCTTTTATTCCGGGATCCATACGCTGATGACATTAAAAGTGGAGACGATGGCGCATAAACGACAGACAGATTCGCACCTCGAGTAATGGCGTAATTTTTCAGATCCATTATTTTTAATGCGCCCATATCTTGACGATGTAAAAGACGTATTAGACAAAAAAGGGGAAAATTTCGCCCTGCGCTCCAGAGTTATAGGCGCAGTAAGTGTAAACAACTCGGAAAATGTGCACCACTTGATCTACTTACATTCGTGGATAACTTTAGATTAATCAGCTTATACAGACGAACGTCTAAGAGTGGCGTTATATATTAGGTGGTGATGATTGAAAACCAGAATAAAAAATCTGGTGTGATACACGTACACAAATTCCTTTTACAGTGATCTTATAATTAGCTAAAATTTGATTTTAAATTTTTAAGCATTTGTTAAACATTTCAAAAATTACAAATTCTAGAAAAACGGTACAAAATAGAGCGTTAGTTGACGAGACCAATTTTCTGTAGAATTTTAATCTGAATTCAAAAATGTAATAATATACCGGGTGTTCTATTTAAAATAGGAGTTAATAAAAAAATAGAAAAAAAGAAACACATTTTAGAAGTATTCAACTGGAAAATCACCTACCTCACATCAATACACATTAAAAATCTAACAAAAATGTGAAGTTTGAAAAAAATCGTTAGAGCCGTTTTTGAAAAAAACAAAAAACTGAAAATCACAAGAGTAAACACCTACTTTCGGTTATGCGATTTTCTTCAAAAGCTTGGTGTCGCATCTACATAATACACAAAACTTATATATGAAGTTTCAACGCCATACCTCTTTTCGTTTTTGAGATATCTGTTCACAGACAGACACACACACACACAGAGACCAATGAAAAAATGTTTTTTGGGTTTAGGGGACTCTAAAACGTGAAGATCTGTTGAAAACTCAATTACGAATTTTTTGGGTGAATCCAATACTTCCTTTATTGTAAAAGGAAGTAAAAAACAAAATCGTTTGAATTATTAACAATCATCTGAGGAATAAGATAAAGTAGGAGAATGAATTTAGAGTTGACGAATAAAAAATCTGTAGAAACAAAATGACAAAAATAGAACGCAAATCCCGTATGCAATATATAAAACCAATACAGTAGTAATAGAAGATAAAGAAAGTGACTTTTGCGAAATAAAGCCACTAGAGTGGACTGTAACATCAATGTTAATAAGAGAATATCTTTAGGCATATTGTTCTTCTTCTTTTCCTTTCTCTTTCCCCATTTATATCCTAAGGCGTTGCGTACTCTAGCCATCTTCTATAGTTGTCTGCCAGTATTCCAACCTCGTCGATGTTCCTGCTTCTAGACCTAGCCTTTATGTAGATTTGTTGGTATTTCTGGTGTATCCATAACGTCGCAAATGGCTTTCTTCAATTTCTTCAACCGCAGGATGCTATTCTAATTCGCGTCTTATAATCTCATTCTTGATACCAGGTGTCTTAAAAAAGAATTACATCTAGTAGGTTTTGAATTTTGTTTGCATAAAAATTTGTATGTGCCCTAGATTGTTATTGGTATTGCATTATGGGAAAATCAAAGCATACTAGATATAATTTCTTTTAAGACACCCGGTACTACATCTTCTAGTTTTCCCCACTACGTTTCTTAAATATTTCATTTCAGATATCGCGACTATTGATCGATGTTTATCGGTTGTGGTCCAGAATTTCTACCATATAGCAACGTAAGGATGTATATGGTTTTTAAACAAATTTATTTTTGATTTGGCTTTGAGCTATTTATCCCCTACTACGCTATTGTCTGTATAATAATATAACCTGCTTATTTTACTTATTCTGTTGCTGATCTCCTTTCCTATTTTCTATCTATACAGTGTACACACTAGGACACTCAGCTATCCCCTTATTTGATCCTTTTATCCATCTTCAAGTCCTATAACATTTGCCTATTAAGTCTGATTATTACTAAAACTTGTATATACATTTTTCGAATTATTCGCAAAAGTTGTAAATGTTGCAATACTTTCATATAAATTTCCACAACTTCGTCGAGTGCTACTTTTAGAGCCAGAAAAGCAAAAATATATCTCTGTCTTCGACTACGAGCTTATCGATTATAGTTCTTAATGTATTGCTATGAAAACCCCGGACTTAATATTTTTAAATGCAAGCTTATTTTCCGTATGCGAAATACAGCACATACATTTTGAGACCCGTTAATGTATTTAATAATCACAAAGGATGATCCTCGGCTGCACTACACAAATTAAATTTTAAAAAATAGAGTTTGATTTCGAAGGGGCGTTAAGCATAAAATCACTTATGTGGCCTCGCCAAGGTGTATCAGGTAAAATACTACTTATAGCAAAACTCATATCTCAATTAGTTAGGCACAATTAAAAATTTCTACCTCACTTAGTATCGGTTAACTTTTTGCGCACTGGCAGCCACAGCTCCTCTTCAAGTGGTTCTGATGAGCCAACCAATGGCCGCTCATGTTGACTTGTCGAACAAAGGAGCGGCACCTCAATACAGCACTTTGCCAAACTTCAGCCCAGCAGACAGCTATACCAGGTTAACTGCATGTCCGTCTCTTGGAACGCCTGTCAGCATCATCATCCTCCAAAAATATCTTAAAATTTTAGTTTACGAATGTGTGCTTACTATTGCTTTTTATTTTGCAGGTTATCAGTTGACCCAATCTGTCATCGCTGGCTCGCCCTTCTATGTGCACGAAGATTTAATTAAGTTTGTTTACTTAGTTGCATGTAAGTCAGTAACGTAGACCAGCTTCGCAGGTAATCTAGAGTTAGAGTTCAATTCCTTCGCTTTATAGAACGGTAAACTCAGGTCATCGATGCTCACGAATATCGTGTTGTATGTGCCCACTTACTTGCAATTTATGCAATAACGTAGATTGCCTGGTCGTAGAATTTTGATTCACTGCAGGGTGCAATTTAATCGTATAACGACAAGAAAAAAATGCTGAATGACTTCAACTGATAAAATCCCATTTATTTACTCAAGAACTGTTATTTTAGGTCACAAAACAAATGATATATATATGGCGATTGTTGCACAATTATTTGTTTTGGTGAGAAAAAGGTTCTACACCTTATGAAGCAGTAACAAAATGACAAAGAGCACTTGGCCTAAGTCTCGGAAAGCTTATATAGGAAACGATGTTTTGTTTAAAAGAATCGCTAACACCAAATCTAATTCGTAGAAAAACAATGGCTTGTTTATTTCTTAACCAATGAGGGACCAGCAAAACTGAAGATGTATTGAACACTTCTGATTATAATTAACTTAAAACATTACCTAACCTACAAAATATATTATACCATTAGTTCGCTCGCGAAAAAAGTTATGTTCGACACCTCGCTCGACATAAATCCGAAGATGTTTTACTTCACTCCCTTCTATTTAACAGATATCTCAAATTAAATCAATGTCAACTATAATAGTATTAAATACAGTCCTTTTCGTAGCTTTAACCAAATTTATATAAGATGCCACTCAAATTATAGGAAATATAATCATTTATGATTGGACAGGAGGCACAAATTTTTATTTTACAATCCTTGCCCTAAAATCGCTTACAATAGCATTAAATTCGGTGGCTTCTAGGCGTCAAATTACCCATGCATGCACCATTTTTCTAACTTGCAAAACAATTATAACATATATTTTAACGATTTGGATTTCAGGTGCTGCACTGTTGTACTTACTCAAATATGGCATATTAAATGAGGTAAACTAAATAATATCAAATGTCAACCCAGGACTGGATGTAACAAAAATGTCAGCCCGATACAATGTAAATTGACTGAGGAATCTTAAATCGTAGAGTTTCGCATCAGCGATATGATATGTTTCAATGTTACTCTAGTAATAATTCAGTATTTAGAATGTGCACTTTTATTTGCTTTTCACTGGGTATGGCATATAAATTCAAGCGTAGAAAGAAAGCTACGGGCCATTGAAATGGACTTCTGGCGAAGATCAGCGGGTGTATCTCGTTTGGAGAGAGTTCGAAATGAAAGAATAAGAGACTTTATGGGCATCGAAACAATCATTGAGGACATACAACAAAAACAACTAGTTTGGTATGGCCATGTACAAAGAATGGGTGATGAAAGAATCCCTAAACAAATATCCCCATGGACCCCTCTAGAACGCCGAAAAAGAGGACGACCAAAAAACAACCTGGCTGAGCGGTATTCAGAAAGCGATGTCTGCTAGAAATTTGGTAGCAGAAAACTGGATGGATAGGAGAGGATGGCAATCGAGAACCGTAGGGCGTAGAAAGACGCTATAAGCGGATATATATATATATATACTGGGTAGCTTTACTGGGCCAGGTTCGTCTCAAATATTCACCTTGACTAATTTAGAGAAGCTAATATAACTCAAATAATATTTATTAATAGCTATGTACAGTTGAGGTCCTATTAGTAATAACTTAATAAAATAAATAAATATTTAACTATCAAATAAGTATATACAATAATAAATCAAATGTGCACATAAAGGGTTAACTGGTAGGTTGGAAAACCGCTGTGAAGGACTGCTCTCCGGGTCCTAGCTGTTTGACGGTTGTTACGGTATGAAAAGACTTTACGACACCCACCCAAGGTGAGCATCGCACCACGGAATCAGTCCTGAAAACATGACACACTTGCCCTGAGATCGGTTCGAAATAGGCTAATAGGCCACGGCTGGAACGCTCAGGGAGTCGGGCGTGAGTCACACGATACGTTCTGGGCAAGCGCGTTGTGGCATAATATATACAGGGTATGTCGAAATTATGAGGGCGCCACCAAGCCTGTCTTAACCCGGCTAACCGGGCCTGGACGGTTAGACGGGAGCGAAGCATGCAAAAATACTCCGCAATAAGATTATTCAAGAGTTGCAAGGTCAAACAACAACTTCGGGATTGCCTTAAGCAAGGATTGTGATTAGGTGTCCATCCGACCACGACTACGCAGCTGTCCCACTCACCTGCACGCTCACAGCTTCCTCGTTCCGTCGTACAATAAAGGGGCGTCTATCTGTAACAGAACATGCACAAACCGAAACAAACAATAGTTCCCTTAACTAACCAATCATATATTTCACTTCGAGTTACAATGGGGTAGCAGAATGCGTCGCCCTGTATCTAACCTTACTCTATAATTAAGGGCACCAGCTGGCACGCGCGCTCTAAGCTTAACGACAGATGTTGAACATTAGTGAACAGCAATAATAGGTACAAAGATACACATTGCCTTATGCAAGGGCAGCGACGATTTACATTAGCCTTCACGGCCTGAACTGTCTGCAGTCTGAATGAATACACTAGCGTAGTAATGAATAGGTACAAAGATACACATTGCCTTATGCAAGGCAGCGACGATTTACATTAGCCTTCACGGCCTGAACTGTCTGCAGTCTGAATGAATACACTAGCGTAGTAATGAGTAGTAATGAGTAACACTCGCGTTCACAGCGGTAATCAGGTTAAAGGCACATACCTTAATGCGTGGGCGGCGAGGGAGCCTGGTACAGCTGAGTTGCGACGAGCTGCAATCGTAGGTGGTAGGTACCTTCGGTGTTACAACGGCGAAAGGGGGTGAATGCATAACCGCCTCAATGGCGACGGGAGACGCGTCAAGACGCGTACAACGGGACGACGAAAATGATGGGGGCCTCACTCGTTCTGCTGAACCAAATCCTCGTAGGTCGAGATGAAGGGGGCACGACCCCTCACTAATAGTAGCAGAAACTGGGCTCCAAAACACCCACGTTACGCCGAAGATCACTCGACAAATTTCGAATCACCACCACCACAACGGGCTCTGGAAGACTCCCCTTAAGGCGAAACCGTATGACACATACGTGCTGAAGCAGCACTCGACGGGAAGGCTGACGCCCCCGCCAAGAGCGGGAGCGTCGCACGAACTCACACACTATCTGACCACTTGTCCGTTCGACGGCTCTCGGCTGAATGCCACGAGGGAAGCGTTGGCAAAAGGTCACCTTGACCGCGTCCCCCCACGTGACTAAACTACAGCGAATCGCAAGGCGATGAAATGAAACCAACCAATCCGGGCCACGCTGGTATCACGCCGCCACAGCGTGCTAAATGAAACAAACCAATGCGGGCCACGCTGGTATCACGCCGCCACAGCGTGCTATTCAGAATTCAGAAAAACGCCATCAGAGGAGAGCTCCAACCGACGACAAATACTGCTTTTGGGGCTAAATATGTGCGAAATCGTGATTCTGGAATTAGGCGATGGAGCCAAATAAAGAGCTAAAAGGGCTTAGCATACGGGCACGCTGCTCTAAACTTAGGCGGCTATTCAAAATACCAAAATGACCTAACTAACGGCGTGAAATGCAATTAAGCATCTGAAACAGCAAAATGACTTAACACGGTCACTGATGTTGGTAGTGTGCTCCACAGTCGTCAGTGGCGCTGCGAATGTAGCAACTAATTATTCCAACTGTCATTTACTGGTAATGAAGTAAATTAAATTTAGGATAAGTTTGTGTTATAAGCGGACAAATAATTATTCTAAACTGTTACCACATATACGTCGTGAGTGCACGTGTCTTCAGACGTGTCCAGCCGAGTTGCAGGTGTGTGATAACAGTGATGCAAATTCATTTCGAGGTCGCATTCCGGCAGTGATAATAAATCCTTACACGTACGAAGAGCGGGGATGGGAGGGTTGGGTAGATTCAAGGATGTCCCAATATCGTGTAAAGCGGTCTCAAGTAAGTAAATGTTTGGCCAATTCGCCGATAGGGCCAGGCAGCATTTAAGCCACGTAAACTTTTTCCCGAATAATCAGGGGGGTGTTCCGAATCCCTAAAAAGGAATTTTGAATAACGAATTGCTTATTCTGGTAGCAACCGGTGTTAGGCGTAAAATAACATTTTCCCAATTCGCAGGTGGGTGTTTTGGACCTATAAAGTAGAGGTATATCCTGTTCTGGTTGCTAACGATGTTAGGCTGTAAAATAGCTTTTTGCCGATTCGCAGGTGGTTGCTATGAACCCATAAAAGGCAGAAATAGTTTATTTTGGTTGGTGCAGGTTCATTTTACCTCTGGAAAGATTATTATGGGATGAATAATTTCTAGAGGGAGAGAATCGTCGACAAGCCTTTGAACATTCTCCACGAAGAAAATCATCCTCTTGCTCCGTAAAATTTCCTATTTATAACTGGCCGTCGAATTCCCTCTTCGCTGAAATTTGAGTAGAAGTGCGTTCTGAACGTTCTGTCGTTGCGGTCGCGCATCGCGGTGAATCTGTAGTCCGTGAGTTCAATGGCCGCTGACCGTTTCAAGTGCGACAAATACTAAGTTTAAACCCTTTTCATGATTTACTACTATTAATTTGGGTTTAAAACCGAAGCGAAACCTTACAATGTGAACTTAAATTTTCATACCGTAAGGTATTTTTACTGCAAAATCTAAAGAAAACTAACATAATACAACTAAATTACACTAACTAGCCACAATTGTTAACATTATTGATAAATGAAGTGTTTTTCAATGAATGTTTACAATCACGTACCTCACTCTTCTACTTTTTACGTTTTTGGTAGATTTTATTTTGAAATATGTAATTACTAGAGCTAGAATAGTTAGGCAAATTTCCTGTATTTCTCAGTTCAACGCCGTTTTGTTTTAATTTTGCCTTTTTTCATTTTTGCCTTTTTTACTTTATTTTTGCCTTTTTAGTGTTTTTTAAATCTTTTGTTTTGCCTTTTTCCTGCCTTTTTCGAAATTTTATTTTGCCTATCCTAGTTTTAGCAATTAAACACATGAGCTATGAGTGTTTATAACCCACCTTAATGTAGGTTGACTTATGTAGAAATTTACTTGGCAAGAATTCACCCTAATGGTCATACTCGAGATACGTACAAAGAACAGTGTATTAGAAGCCCGAAGTTCAGGGCTTGGAATTGCGTCAGCGTTCCTGGCGCGTCTCCAGCTGACTCAGGAACTTCCCTTCAGCGGTTAAACCCTCTCCCGTCACTTCAACTTACATCGATCTTTAGACCTAGAAAAAACACGTAAATTCATCACAGAACGCATGCATAAGTCACATAGAGACAAAGATGATTTTGGATATCCATCTATTGGTTAAAATAAACAAAATGAGTGTACGGGTACACCTCAAGTAGTAATTTTTTAAATTATACGGGGTAACGTTAGGTAAACACATGGTCATCGCTAGATTACAATACAGCCAAAGAGCGTGTCCGTAACCAACAATGGACCTTGATACGAATACTAATTTACTTGCGTTTACAAACAAACATGATAAACAATGAACTTCGTTGCAATCGCTAATCGGCTGGAATGAACTAACAGCATTCGTAATGTAACAAGCAAACGTGGTAAACAATGAACGCCGCGTACTGTAAAAGGGCACGCTACACTGTAAATTCTAACGTAATGCTACATTTAAAACTAATTTAACAAACCTGATGGTTAAACGACGAGATTGCTATTGATGTCCAGTTGGAGAGCCGTTTTACAGGACGCTGAGGCAGGTGGTCAAAATGGACAACGTCGGCAGCCAGGAATGACAAAATCCGGGGAGGTTGCGATCAGAAAGGTGCCCCAGATGAAGGGTACTCACCACATGAGGGCGACAGCATACCAAAAGCTTGCATGAGCATGAGCATGAGCAAGTACCAGGGGAGCACGTAACGGCAATTAGTACCCCGAAACAAAGACTTACTATCGTCGAACCGGTTTCTTTTTAAAATCCCTAACAACTCTTAATGCACAATAATACCATTTATGCTGGACCGAAACGTACGGTCACCTTCCCCGACGGGTTGATCACACAATAATTCGGCTCGGCTACGTGAGATCAACTGCCAAGGGTGTGAGGCAAGTACGTTTGCGCTCTCTCTTCCACCTAAACAACCAATTCGTTCTAACATTGCTTCCCGGCAACACCTTTGCGCTAAGGTCCGCCGTAGGATTAAAAATAGGCTATAATGACGCACGTGGAAGCGCTTGCAGGTAGGCGCAGGATTTAAAATGCGCTCTTCGAGACCAAGCGGTCTGAAGAGAAAGGAAACGCGGGTTTTCACCTACCCTTAACAATCTCTGATCGGATTTAAGGAAATCGCTATCGTTAATCGATGCCTTGTATCACAGCCATCCCCACATCAATGCTTTCCTAAAGAAACCTTCGTACACCACATGTAGATTTGCGCTAATTGTTCGTGGAAAATCGTCGAGTAGCTGCTTTCATTCTTTGTTGTCCCACCGAAGAAGCTTCTCTTACATTGCGTGTAGGAGCTCTTCTTTTTTATTCCGTTTTCGAACCCAGGAGCTCGTCGCATTTGGGAAGCCAGCCTTCATCGCTTATCTTTCAGGGCAACCTATTCATCGCTCAGCTACCTTCCAGCCTGCATAGTATCGCCAATTTAGAAAGCAGTGGAATAAGATTTTGTACATTACCGCAACATTTTGTAGGTGTTTACACGTCCTTGCCGTTATACAATAACTGTTGAGGTGTACCTCCGTTCGTAGTGCAGCAACGCCTTCAGTGCTCTGCAAGTTTGATTTTTATTGTGAAATTTAGGGAAATTTTATTCACGTCATGACGTAAAGGTAAAAATTCGATAGGAAATGTTGTGAAATTTATTGTTAATTGCAGATTGACCTTTAGTTAGGACCGTTTTATCCGTTCGGTTCCGGTTTCGTCCGCGACTTTCTACTTGAATATATTTACTTTGACTGAGTGACTGGCCCAACAGCAGGAGCCCCTTTACCTCAAAACAACTCGACGTTGGTCCACAGTTGCTTACTCTTCAGGATTTGCCTAATTTCCCATCCGAGGACGCGCTCTCGTGTAGGATGCTTTTCCGAGCATTTCAGTAGTTAAATTTTACGGTTTAACTAAGTTTTATTAAAATTATGGATTCAGCGGAGAGTCATTTGTAAAGCGGCTGATCTCTGACCATCCTGCAACACCTTTGGTAATCCTTACGACAAAATATTTTCTATGATAATTCGATAGATTAACTAGGTTAGTCACTAGCCCGAGGTACGCACTTACATGGCTCATAGAACTACACATTGTGTAATAAAAACAGCTTATCATAAGGGTAAAAAGAGACTAATCGGTTACTAAAACTCCATCTAGAAATTTTAAAAACTATTGCAGAAGGAACGGTTGATATTTTAAATTATATATTGATAGCACGATTTTAAGTAAAAATGGGAGAATGAAAGGTCACGAATTTCAGACCTAAACACATTAAAGCTTTTGTGGATGCATACAGTGGAGGGTACGGTAACTTGCAAAATAACAAAAACATTCTAAAGATTATACTTAGAAATTTGAACGCCAGGGAAAACTCTCAATATTTGTTAAAACATCAAAACATCGCTTCTAGATGATAGAAAGTATGCTATGTGCGAATCCTAATACAGTCATAAAACTCAAACGAATTGCACTTTCTGCCAGCATAGACATTTCGCAAGGCCATAAATTCGAATTTCCGGCATTATAGTCAGAGAGAAGCTGGAAAAGCTAGAGATAGCGTACAAATAAAAGAAAATCAAGAAGCCAGACGGCAAACAGTCCGTAATGGCCTTACTTCAAATTATGCTTTCGTATACAAACACGAACAGCGTTAATCAAAGTGTTAAAAACTCCTGCACAAGCACGTCACAATTATTCATAGCTAGAGTGCTTTAGAGGCCCCAGTAGTAAATGCTCAAATGTCAGTGTTGAATTATTTTACCTTATCCACTAGGAAAATGTGCTTAAATAAAATATCAAAAGCGCAAGCATACAGAAGACAAAGAGCTTCTCGAGTGCCATACGAAAGTACGTGCTTTTCCATGACTCGCTCTGGGACTCTATTAATTTATAAAATGTTAGTTTAGTTTTAGTAATTTCACAACTTTCAGTTTAAGCTTGTGCGTTAACTTTTATTAGTAATGAATGCGGAATGTGAAGATATATTAAGTTGAAAAAGGTTTTTCCTGTTTATTTCCAAGTCTGCGAATGCAATATCTTTAGTTGAAGGGTTAAAATAATAAGGGTTCTTCGTTAAAGCAGCAGTCTTACTTGAATGAGAATAAAGATAAATTAAACTAATTATGTAAGAAAAATACCTTACAAGGTCTCCAATTAAAAAAGTGAATTAAAAAACATCTGCAAAATGGGTTCCGAGAATATTGACAATACAATGTCCCAATCCTCTTTATCTTTTTATTATTTATGTAACCACTGATAAAACTTAGATTTGTGTACCACCCTTAAACGAGGGATGACACAGCCCTAGCTAGCTCTAGCCCTCGGCAGTGTAATGGTGTGAGTAAGGACTAGGCAGCGATCATTAGGGTTGTAAAATAAATTTCAGAAATTAACACTTTTGGGCGCCTGTCGTTAAACCAACATAAACCAAATCTAGCTAATAAATCATATCTCACATACCTTTAGAATCTTTTGGCCTCATACCAATTTTAACAAACGTACCGTTGAAGAAGGGTTGTAACAAAATAAAAACGATTGCCAGTAACAGTGGAAAATTTACAGTCAACCAAATATGGCAAATAGAGTCAACTCCGTCAGATTTACAGTGACACAAAATAATATGATATGTAACAATTGAAATCCAGATGCAATGGATGAATCCAGCTAATTTATGAAATGTAGTCTTCTTGACCGGCATAAAATCTGTTTACTTGAAATTACTGTGAGGCGGGTGTTCAAGGACACGCTTCGGGAAGCCATCACAGAGTGCATATACAATTTCAGCATTCCCTAAGTGGTAAAAACGCCGTTTAGAGTTTGCCAAAAAATATTATCACATTAACGCGTGCGGTTTGTTGAATGCTAAGGTCTTCGCAGTTTAAAACACTCAGTGCTATAAGAACTAACGTCCTTAATCGACACGTCAGAGCTGAAAGTAAGGTAACATGCGTTTACTGTTACGACGTCTTCACCAACACCCTTGGAAGCGATCTTTCGGGGAGGCTGCAACAGGAATCGGCATTCTTGCAAAGATTATCGCCACTTCGAGGACCTAAAGGCTAGCATATCGAAGAATTCTATTACAGCCGCCTCCAAAACGGCAGATTCACAAACGAGAACATATCGTGGTGTGGTGGCAACAACAGTAGCAGTAAAAGTAGGCTACATATAAAGTCGCAGGAACTAGCCTAAGTAACAAAAAAACTAAAAGGAAAATCTCACAAGAGATGGAAATCGGCTTAACGTGTTTCGGTAGGACGCCGCAGCTCGTACCTTCAATTGTTACGAAAATAAAGTTGCGGCTAAATAGCCTACTCGATTAAGCCATACCAAATCCTATCGGAGGCTTAATTTGTTCGCAAGCAAATTCGAAAATTTGATCAATGCTTAGAATCGATGACGACCACTTGCCAAACATCCTACTCAGCTACCTCTTATCAAAGGTCGAGTGCTTTCCGAAAAAACTACCGGAGAGGTGCATGCGGAAAATAAAATTAGACATGCGGTCTGCATCGAGGAGCGAAATACAAAAGTAGCATAAATGAAATGGGGCGTTACATCCATCGCATTACAAAAAACAATAATATTAACTAAAACTTATAAACAGATTTTGAAACAGTATTGGACCTATGGCATCCAAATGTGGGGGTGCGCCAAAAAGTGCAATACCGCAATTGTTGAGAGATGCCAGAATAAAGTACTTCGTCTAACAGTTAATGTTAACTTGTATGAGTGAAACCAAGATATACATCGAGACCTAGATATTCACATTGCCACTGTGGATGCAAGGCAGTTTTCCAGGAAGCACGAAAATAGACGCCACCTGCACAGCACGTCAATCCTGAATCTCTGCTGTTGCTGGATTTCACCAACCACACAAGACGTTTAAAAAGGAAGAAACCTTATTCAAATAATATTCTAGGTCATAGAACAAGCACCTAAAACACAACATTGTAAGACAATTACCAAGAAGTCAATTGCAAAGTTAGAAGAAAAGTCGAGTCTGATTCTCGCAAGAAACCTATGACAGTAAATCAACCCTCCAGCCCGTATTCAGCGTTAGGAGTCTTAGACTCGAAGGCTTGTTCGTAGTAGTCAAAGCAATTGTACCTGGCAAGATACGACAAATTCGTGTTATTTTTCTGGACGCCACCTAGTGAATGTTTGCCGGCGATGTTATGAGGAATTTCAACCAGGAAAATCTCCCTTCGGTGTTGAGAAATATGCGTGCTTAGCACGAAATACGGTGCTAAAGTACCTGGTTTCGTAATCTCTGAAAGCTAATCTTACTGCAAGGATACGGAGAACTGCACCTCATTTTACAAATGAAAATCGCATATTAAATGTCACTACTCTATTAAGATCATATTCATAAAAATGCATTTATCGGCTCAACATTGCAACTGTAACCACAAGAAATAATTTAGCCTACTTGTAAAGTGACGTCGGGAATAGAAATATTCACAAACCCGCGATACAATTTGGCAAGGAAAAACACTTTTGATAACCAGGCGTTACTGGGAGTTATTGCCCTTCTAATGGGACACGTCCCGAAACTTATTATACAACTTCACACTTACTTATAAAACATGCAAGGTTGACGGGAATTTACGCATTTAAATATGTTATGATAAAAAAGCTGACCTGCGATTAATTGGATAAGATAATCAGTGCCAGTAAAAATCGCAGATTAACCTCCTTAAAATACGTACTGCACGGAAGCTCGAAAAAAAATTTCACTTACCGCGCAGGCGGAACTAGCTCAAATTCGGCGATAAGGTCGTGGGTTCCAACCACCAGCTGTGTACCCTGCAGCAAAGTCTTCAAAAAAAATATGGGCGCCAGAAATCAGATGATTTCGAATAATATAATTAACTACAAGTAATCAGAATTTATTAAAGGCATAATACATTGGTAATCACCAAATGTAATCTATGTAATTTATAAAATATTTGAAAATGTTTGCTACACTATGCAGCCAAAACTAATTGAAAGTGGCCACACGCATTACCACAAAAAAACCCTTTTTGGGTCGTTAAATTACTTGAAATTGCAAAATAAATCTAGAGATATGCATATCGCTGTCATTCATGAAAACCTTTCTTTCTAGGTTTCTGAGAGGAAAAAAACATGGGTGCTCCTTTTACAAAAAAAATATAAAGTACACATAAAAATTCAATAGTTTTAAATGCTATCTTTAATTAAATTTACTGAGCAAATGAACTATTATGTTAGTTATAAATTTAGCATCCGGTATCACCAGCACAAGATTAACTTGGTAGGTACATAACCCGTCCTCGATTGGCGTAATAATAAAAAACAAACCAACTGACCTTCTAGGCCCCCACAAGTTTAGGGTGTAAACGCTAGTCGGGAGCTGCTATCACTGGTAACCCGCATACAGCAAGGAATCAGCCTTACGCAACATGGGTGCTGAAGCGATGCAGAAAATAGCACGTGTTCTTTTCGAATTAGGACAGGAAACTGGACTCCAAGTTGTTAATCCCAAGTGCAATTTGGGAATTCCAGGTGTAAATAATTCCTGGTAAAATCTAAAGAAATGCAATTAATATGCGAATAGCAAACAGAAAAACGCCATCGTACCTGATTCAAATTATCAGCTTTCAAATAAAATGCTTGTAAAAATTGGTTGAGCGCACGTACATTTGACTTATTTAAAAATCAAACCTCGGCCGCGCGAAACGCGTCGGCCGAGGCCAGAATACAAGTCCCGGGCCCGAAACGTTCGCTTCAAAATGCAAGTTCGCATTCCTACGGCCAGCGATAACAGATATAGCGGGTCAAAAGTACACCGTGCTAACGATAGCAACTCAATACAAGTACAAAATGCGCTGGTTTGAAAAATTTAAGAATTCGAAATGCAAGGAATTATAATTCGAATAAAAATATGCAGGTTAGGCCTGAAATAATTTTGTAAAAGGCGAAACAATTAAGCGAAGCCAAAAAATTGTTTCAAATATAGCCCAGTATACATAACACATTCGAAATTTCCAGTAAATCACACATTCAGTAACAATAAATTCAACTTAGCTTGTGAAATTATATGATACTACAGGTGGTCGAGCACCGGGGGTAAGCGAAGATCCTTTCCCGGAAATGATAGCTCAATAGCGACCACAAAGGGTGTGGCGAATTGCGAACTCGCTGTGGCTGACGACCGAACTTCCATAAACTAAAATAGACAGATCGACGACGGGCAAAATTGATAACGGAAAACATTTCAGGACGTCAGAGCGCTTATAGCCAGAGCTTTGATCTACAGGGTCTCGGTGGGACGATACCAACATTTCTCTAATATATTCCATCGGAGATAAGTATGAAATTCCACGGCACTCCTAGGAGAGGGAGCCAAAATTTCAGATAAGTAGTCAAAAAACAACTAATAGAGGAAACAAGAAAGTGTAGACTATTCGACTTCTCTACTCCGCAGACATTGCGCAATTATAGATCGTTAACTAGTGAAATGCATTCAGCCTGTCAACGTAATAAAAAAGTAATCGAGGTTTATTTCGACAAGTAAAACCGCTTACTTTGGTTGTAAAGAACAATATGCGCAAGAATATACACAACATCACAACTCTACATAATATTAAACTCGGGGGTCAACTTTAGTCAACGCTAGAATCTTGTTAGAGAAACGAATGATGCAAGGCAGGCAATAAGAGAAAAGATCCAGACACCGATTACCTATAAGGTGGACTAACCAAGTTGAACCATCTTTTCGTGACGTTACTCGACTGGCGCAAGACAAGAACCAATGGCGAGATCATTCGCAAATTACAATAATTTCATATTTTGTGTTAACTTTCTCACCACTCTTCTGCTAATTGATGTACCTATATACCGTTCAGGATAAATTGATTGCTCATCAGTATTCATATTCCCTCCATACCTCACCTAATGTAAAACAATAGGCAAAATGCTGTTGTGAACAGGTAATTTATAAATCTTCAAAAATTCTAGTTATACTTTTTCACTAAACGTCTTAAAGAATTACGTTGGAGAACCGAGGTAAGAAAAAAGTTCAAAATTCAGTTGGAGCTCACTTTAGAAAAATTCTCTGCGAGCTCTGTGGGTTTGTGGTTAACACGCATCGGCGAGGTCGTGGGTTCGATTGCAGCGGCCGTATGATGTGATTCAGGTTTTTAAGTGGTTTTCCGAGTCAACAGGGCATCTTCTCTGAGAGGAAAGCTGGAGCAGTACTTCTCCATCTTTACTGGCCTTTCTTCCATCTCCACCCTTCCTTTCTCTCACCCATCCTGTAATTCCCCTTTTAGGTTGAAAAGGAACGCAAGGTCCCTATAGCAGCCCGCCTCCAGTTGGGGAAATTGAAATTACCATGAACCTCTACCTTTCTACCTCTTGAAAAGTTGTGTTAACTCTACGTATCAACGTACTTACATATATAATATAATAATGCATCATTTTCAGTCACCAGAATATAAGGTTAAGAAAAAAGTGTCAAATAAATTGCTAGTTTATCGTTTTATAGTAGCTGTAAGAGTCTGCGTACGAGGCCTTAAATACACAAAAACTACATGTTTCAAATTGTAATAGTGCCGGTTAATATATCATTGTTAGATAAAATAAATATTCGTTATGTAAGATATATCAGAGCGTACAATAAAGGGTTACAAGGGTTTGTTACAAACATTTTGGGTAAAATGGGTAAAAGCAAATGCCCACTGTTAACAATGTAACTTCATATTCAAACAAACTAATTCACAACATAATGCTGTGGAGGGGTCATAAGCAGAGGAGGGTACGGAGTGGACCTAATAGTCAGTAACAACAGGTTCAACAACCTACCATGACACACTCCGCAGAACCACACGGATCAGTAGAATTACAACGTAAGAAATAATAAACACCCAACAAAAACAACCAGGACTACTGTCGAACATAAACAATATATTTATCAAAAACAACGGCTTCGATACACAACAGTATACCGAACGAACCATGTAAAAGGATGCAGTTAAATATTAAACGGAAAGTATGTAGATTAACAATACAACGTTAATCATGTGGCAGGAATGCTAACTCAAAACTTGGTGCGACTAGACATAAAATACCGGATAAAGAGTACAACTCCTAGCAGCTGCCACACTAATACTGCTAAGTATGTATTTAAAATGAACCCAGAATTCAAATTATTACCAAAGATTCGATACACACACAATATATGAGGCTCACAAAAGAATATGATTTGATAAAACCACACAGAATCGATTCAGCGGAGAGTGTGATTTGTAGAAATGAACAACATGGCCTGAATGGCTGCAACACGAAGTAGAAAATCCAGGCTAACCTGTCATGGCGGGCTTGCGATTACAAGTGTTCCTGCTTTTCTCAACACAAAATCTGCAATTTAACAGACGAGCCGAACAGCAACATAAACCCACTTCAGACATTCACGGATTTTTGACAGGTATCACGGCGGAAAGCAAAATAAAGAGGACAGCGAACAGGAAAAGGAAGTGGAAAAGACATAATAATAAATTCTACTAAACGTTAAACCACGTAAAACTAAAGATTACGGCCGGCGAAACGGTATTTTACTTCTAAACTACTATAAATTCTTGAACATATCAGATTAATACAGCAATTTACTAAACCAGTGAGACCACACCTACCCCAGATGATCAGCTATTCGTCGAGATGAAATACACTTGTAAAGCGTGACCAAAATGAGGCACAAAATATGGCTCTTAAACCTTTCCAAAACTAAAATATAACCCCACCTGAAACTGCACACAGAAAATGTCCAAAAAAGAAGGAATGCCAAACTCCAATTGAAAATCCACTAAAAACCACTTAGGTAACCTGAAATACATGACTTTCAAAATTGCCGATCCAACAGCAACATCGGGCGTGAATGAAAACTAACACTTTCAAATCGTTACAGGTTCTTCTTCTTTGCCCCAAATAAAGTGTATTCCAATTACATTACATACGTGTATTCAGATTTCATAATGTAATTGTACAATACATTTTCTTACACAGGACACCACGGATGATTCAAAGCCATTCATTTTTAGCCAAAACTTTCTCAAAGCTTTTCTGCTACTGTTCTACCCTTTGGCTGGCTATTGTGCTTCTACGTATATGTTAGCTTTTCCTGCATAGCAATGTCTAAGGCCTAAATAGAATATTTTGCGTGTTTTAAAAGTTAAGGAAGAAAATAATCTTCCTAAAATCTAATATGCGATCTATTTGACGTTATTGTACATCAAGATAAAAAGAATTAGAGTTCATATTTATTTAAATAAATCCCGTTGTTAAGCGGTTAAGTATTTAATAGCCCTATCTTTGATAAATCAAATATTATCCACAATCGAATTAAACTAAAGTCAAATTTCATATTTCAATGCATTCGTTTTTCTAAATAATTTTACACTATTTCCTAAAACATTTTAAGCTCCAAGGCATTCTGGTTGCCTACCCTGGATTTCTCAAGGTTTTTTAAATTGTTGTGGTGCAGCTTATCTATTTCGGACATTTTCCAATTTGTGATGAATCAGGAAGAATGGCAAAGTGAATTACATTAGCGAAGCCAAATGTTCAATTTTTAATTGGGAATATTTGCTACCAACCTACATTGAGGATTCACTTTGGTGTTGGGATGTCTTTCGTGGGGAATTCGTGGAGTTTCTGCAAGAGATATTTTTCCTGAATTCTCAAAGTCAGACATATTTCTGGATTTGTATCTGAACGAGCACATGCTACGATTTTGGCAGAACGGAGCAGAACATCTTAATGGTAGACCTAGCTTCCTTTTTTTTATTTGTTCCGATTCTATTGTGGTCCATTTTGAGCTCCTTTTCTAGTACGGGCGAATTTAGCTTCTAGTTCTGGGGAAATATATTTTGTCGTGTGAGTCAAAACCTCCCTTTTCGTTTGACGATGTGTATGTCAAGAATTCCGTTTCTGCAAGGGGTTCCATATCATAGCCGAACCATACATTATAGGCAGCTGAAGGTTGCAGTTTGAGACAGCTGTTCTACCCTATTGCAGACACCTGGCTTCCGTTATGACTTATCGACATAGTGGCCAGCTTCCGATGTGTCTGTTTTCTAGCTGGTGATCAGCAACAGGTTTGCTTTGAACTAGCCTATTTCGTGTGTTCTGGAATTGGATCACGTTATTGCTAAGACCTTGACAACTTATAATTATGGAATAATAGTCATAGAGATTGAAATGTAGTAGTGGGAGAAGGTAAATAAAAGAACATAGTAGGGCAATGTGGACTAAATAAAAGGAACATGCGGATAGAACGGCTAATAGAGTCATGTGCTAAACATAAACTAATCATTGCTAAGACAATATTTTGACAATACGTGAGAAGGTATATTTGATGAAATAAAGATTCAAAAATCAGCATAAAGACTCGAGAAGCTACCCTGGACCAGATATTGACAGCGATTATAATGCAGTCAGAATTAAATACAGGCTGAATCTAAAAAAGCTAAAGAAGGAAGAAACAACAACATCGAATCTATAAAGTATAAGAGACGAGGAGAAGATCAAAAGCCTACAAGAAACAATAAATCAAGGAGTAAACAGTAAAATACATCCAAATTGCAATATCTAAAACCGATGGAAAAGATAGAGCAAGAAATAATAAATGGAACAAAAGAAGTTTTAGACAGAACAATTCAAAATAAGATACCATGGATAATAAATAAATTTGATGGAAGAACGTACAAAATATAAGAATATAGACACCGACCAAGAACATAAAAAATACACAGAATTAAGAAACCGTATGCAGAGAGAGTGTAAAAAATCTGTAAAGTTGTTTACTCAGAACTTCCTTCTCAAGTGAGAAACTAGCAATTTTGAAAATCAAAGAACTCGAAACGTAAAGATCTGAAAAAATCCCAGAAGGTGATTTTTGCAATTATAGTACTTCCTTTGTCTTTCAGACGAAGAAAGTAAAAAAGAATTTAATAGCTATTCACGCTGTATCTGTTCGGTCCAAAATACTCCTATTTTCATCAAGAATAAACACCTGAGCTATGTGCAAAATATTACTTTTATTTAACTCATTGTTCTCGAGTTAAAGCAAAAACAGACAGAATGTAAGTTGTTTGTGCTGCTCGCCCTATATATATTTAGCCATCTAATCTGCATGCAAAACGTTGTCTTCCTCTAACAAATAATTTTAGGCTACGCCTACAACAGACAGACATACAGATAGAGTGACAGACAGACGAATTTGAGAAAGCATGTTTTTCGTTATCTAGGGACCCTAAAACTTGAAGATCTGAAGAAAATTTGGAAGGTGATGTTTTCGCGATTACAATACTTTCTTCGTCTTTTAGACGAGGGAAGTAAAAAGGTAATCCTTTGTGTTTCAAAGGAAAATAAAAGGCAAAAGGGTACTTTATGAGAAGTAACTGGTCCGAAATTCAATAAGACATCACTGAACGCAAAACCGATAATAATAATAATAATAATAATAATAATAATAATTGTCTTTATTTTTGTATATTAAAGCGTACGTAAAGATTAAAATATGTTTAGAACAACGAAACCTAAACGTTAAGAAATACAGAACAAATATGGAGAAATAATTTCGGACCTAGGAGAGTTATACGAAGAAGATGAAGAAAGCCCACTAACAGAACTCATAAGTAATGAAGATGACGACGAGGATCGTATACCTATTTTGAGAAACGACTTACACAAAACAGTACAAGAGCTCAAGAATAACAAAACCCCAGGTACAAATGATATTCCCAGTGTAATAATCAAAAGCCCTTACCAAGACACATTGTACAATAGATACCTACATTATACATTCTCTATCATCCAAGATCTGTATAATACAGAAGAAAAACAACAAGTTTAAAAAAATGCAAGATAATTACAATTCCAAAAATACCACAATGCACAAAAATAATACAAAAATGCGAAGAACACAGAACCATCAGCATAATATGAGACATCAAAAATCTTCAGGAGAATAAAGCAAATAATAGGAGAGTATCTAAGAGAAGACCAATTCGGTTTTAGAAGAAACATTGGTATAAAGGAAGCAATTTTAGCTTTAAGAACCATAATAAAAACGGTGATCGCAAAAGTTCAAGATTTATACGATATATGGCTTTTATTGACGCGGAAAAGCTTTTGATTGAGTAAGCTGGAACAAAATGTTTGACATACTATGGGAAATAGCAATAGACGATAAATAAAGACAGCTAATATATAACACATACCAGGTGAGTCTTTTAAAGTGTTACAAGACGATATCTTGAAAACGGTTTACAATATTTTCATGACACTTTTGTGAGATAAACTTTGAAATTTTAAATATGACGATGTACTCTCGTTTATTAAATTCGAATCTACGTAAAAAACTACGTATGTGTACAAAATATTTTTTTATTTGCTCTTTCGGTTTCGGAATTATGTTAACAAAATTTTGGCAGAATTTAAAAAATAAATACATTTTACCAATAAATCAAGTGCACTTGTTTCAGAATTATTATTCGTTTCCATAGAAATGCGTTAGTTCTACTTAAGTCAGTTGAGAATTTTGACGTTTTAACGATTATTTCACATTTTTCAAATTTTATAACCTAATAAATCATAATTCCGTAACCGAAATCAAATCAAAAAATGTTTTGCACACATATGTAGCTTTTTACGTAGATTCGAATTTTATAAACAAAAGTACATCATCCTATTTAAAATTTCAAAGTTACCTCTCACCTCTCAAAATACAGAAAGGAAGTTAAAGGTCAAACATATGTTTAACTATGCCCCCCCCCCCCCCCCATCTCCCTATTACATCACAAAAACTTCATGAAAATATTGTAAACCGTTTACGTGGGAAAATTTGGTAACTGAAGACGACAGATATGCAAATAAAAATAACAACAGAATAAACCATGCAAAAGAACAATTACTAACGTCTAATGGCATACCGATAAATACAGATAACAATTTATTAAGACATATATGGAGCATGGTTATATGTGACTGTGAAACATTGGGAAAACAGGTAGAAGAGAAAGAGAGGCTTTTGAAATCCCCTCGATAAAAAGAAAACAAACGAGGAAATCTTACAATCAATGCAAGATAGAAGAAAATATGAACACAGATAACGAAATGAAAAACGCAAACAACAGGCCATATCCTGAGGAGAGATTGTTAACAGCAATTCTCGAAAAAAAGCAAATGATAAAAACTCAACAGGACGACGCGTCTTCAATTTATCAAGAAAATCATAGAAGATTCATAGAGCAGTAATTATGAAAAAATTGAAATAAATGCATTAAATAGAGAAAAGTGAAAATCTGAGACAAACCAATCACTGGAGTGACGACCAATGAAAAGAAGAATGTCTAATAAGGTGATCAGGGACTGTACAGTGAATATTGAAACTTTGCACGATATCTGAGTTCAGAATAACCCGGATAAATCTTATATTACCTTACTTGGAAGATTGCTCCCAACCTATAATGTGCAGAAATGCAGGGCATTCGATTTAATATAACGTCCAAGCTATAACCATTTCCCGGATGGTAAAGTAAAACAGGTACAAAACACCCAGTAAGACAGTAAACTTTGCGAAAAAAAGTTGAATGATTTCAGCTGCGAAAGCTACCTATAGGCAACACTAGGAACTTTACAAATTGCATTCCTTTGAAAATTTGTTGCAATCGCACCGATTTGAAGTTGTCGCTTCTTGTCAGTTCGATAGAAACAGCAACGCTATACGAGCAACCACTATTAGAGTAAAAGCAGCAAAGAGTTTCTTCCCGTTTATTAAACTACAATTTTGACATTTATGGCTTGTTTTACAACAAAGTGGCTGCGAAAGAGACACTTTAATTCAGCGCCGACTGCTATCGAAGTAAGGCTCCGGCGACTAAGTGATAACATCGCCAAGCCCCGGCTACAAACGGCTTCATTCTGAGCTATCAGTTCGCACTGCAGAGTTTAGGTAAAATACTGCGACAATAACAACCCTTCAACTTCATTCACATTGCGGTGATAGCAGCTTTGGTTCCTGCCGCCCTTATCTCTTCCCTGCTTGAGATACACAAATTGCACAGGGAAAAATTTTGGACTTTGAAAATTGCCCAAGTAAATTCCGAGTCAAGATATTATGGAAAGAATATAATGTCTTAACTAAAACTAAAAATCTAAAATCCCTTCAGCGATGCAGGTGAGAGTATTATTCATCAGTGTAGTCGAGGATTTAGAGAAGTTAGAACATCCTTCTGTTATTAAACTTGTCACTCAGAGAATAAATCCACCGAAAGAAATATCTGAAATTTCTTCAGATCACAAAGTTATTTTTTGGTAAAAATTTCCTATTATACAATATGAGTCAGAGGTCTATTACCATTTCCCAAGTACGGTAAAAAAGTAAAGTGGCTGAAGTCTTATATGATGTGTTTTATAATTAAGTAGGCTTTGGGGTTTTGTTTCAATGTAGTTTTAATGAATTCGTATTCTATCCCAAATAGAAATAGTTTGTATTGAGAATTTGACAACTCGATCAATAATTGAAACTAAACGTAGTTTTCGACGCCTGTTTAATGTTCGAAATTGTCCTTCACATTTTTTCATAAAAATAGGTTGATAAAATTCAAACAAGATTATAGGTATGTGTAAAAACGAACGGGAGCGTAAAGGCACATCTGAACATTTGTACAACCCAACTCAGCAGTCAGAAATAACGCAGAAGTCGGTATGCATTTGGCTGAAATCAAAACGCATGTTGATACACCGACCCCTATCGCAACAATAATGATAGACATGTATAGCACAATAGGCAGTAAATAATGCCATACCCCGCATGGCGTTTCTTTACTCTTTGCTGTCGTACATTGTGTTTTTGTCTATGTATAATTTGGATGAATAAATTTTCTTCCTTAACGAATATTAATTGGATTTCAAAAAGAAGTCTTGGCAACCCAAAGGGTTATAAATTTTGCAAAAAGACAGTATTCCAAATTTAACAATGCTAAGAAAAGATAAAAGTTGTAGAAAAAGTTATAAGCCTGTTACAATGATTTCAATCTTTTCGCAAAATTCAGTCAATTTACGAAATAACTAACGGCATCTTCCGCTTCTTCATAATAGTATTGAAAGCTTCTGCAAGCGCGAGCCCTATTTTACAGTTTCTGTTTCGCGGCTGAACAATAGAAATCGCCTAGGACAACGTTTCGGAATTAATCATTTACCGATTGACGTCAGATTTCTTAGTGCCTCTCTGTCCTTCCTTGGTAGACAAGTGTCAACCTGTCTGAGGCCTACATACGTATTTGAGAGTCTGTTTTCTTGCGAAATGTGGTGCAATCTTTGGCAACGAATGTGCGCACAAGTGTAGGTGAGAGACGGGTGGAGACGCGAAGCGTTCGTTATTTTACCGGGTTTCTGAGTTAGCTTTCGAGATCAGTTCACCAGAACATCTGCAGTATTATGTAAGTGTTAAAATTCTACGGTCGCGGACCCCAACCCACGGTCAGGGTGGCATTCGTGGATTTCGCAGCCTTTAGGTGCCGTTTATTTACCGGCTTATTAAGATTTATGGTTCCATTAAATTTCGCCCTTTTTTCGTCACAATAAGTGGCCGTCAGTTAGCCACAGTGCCTGGATCAAACCTATCGCTGACCGAATTCTTCTAAGCGGGCAGATTGTGTCGGGGTGTCAGTCGTTGGTAACGCTGAGTATTATCGTGGCTGCGAGTTCGATATCGGGAGATCCAATATCTAGTGACTTATGCGGATTTAATAGAGTACTCCCACTGTGCCAGCGGTTCATTAAGGGAGTGAGTTTGCCGAAAATTCCTGATTGTTCGTACGCCTTCCATTTTCCCCTTGAGGATTCAGCAGCGTTGTCCTGGATAAGGGCACCTTTGGTCAATAAAGTCTTTCCCCCCGCATCTAATAAGTATTTCGAAGCCGTCCCGTCGAGATAAAAGATCCCCGACGGCAGTCGATTGTGTGCCGGTTCGAGCAGCAGCCATCAGACATAACGAGAGCAGTTGCCAGGGTCCTGCAAGGTATGGCGTTTCCCTAAATTTTAAATGCTAACGGCGTACTGTGTGTGGTCAACTAATTGACAAATGGCGATTATCCGTCTGTAACAGTTCTATATCATATAGGTAATAGGGATGACAGTTTCTTATCATCTAGTTAGCCTGTTAACTATACATGCTTATATTCCTATTAAATATAATTAGATTAAATTAGCCCGTGCTTCCATTTCATGGCATTTGCATGCGTCATTGCATGTATCATAATATTTGTTTGTGTGTAAAGAGGTTTAGAGGCTGCAAATGATTTATTTAAGGTCAGTCCGACGTAGCAGGACGCTGGCCGTCGCAT
The DNA here is from genome assembly GCA_940337035.1 of Agriotes lineatus. Lineage (NCBI taxonomy): Eukaryota > Metazoa > Arthropoda > Insecta > Coleoptera > Elateridae > Agriotes > Agriotes lineatus. The sequence continues at coordinate 29,514,460 of OW679199.1, forward strand.
ACGAACACTGTCAATAAACCAAGAGGACTGTTCCCATTTCAGATTTCAAAGAACAATAATGTCTAAGATTACAAAGCCGGTGGTGCTCAATTCATAACATTGCATTCAAGTCAACAAGTCCTATCCCTGATTAACGAGTATTGAAGTGAACCACGCCCATCCAGGTGAGTTGGCTGGCCAAAAACTTGTTACAGCAACATCGTAACACAGTTGAGGCGAATGGTACTTGCATCTTCCCAATTTATCGTCTTACAATCACAATAAAGTTGTAACTTGTTTTGTGTCAGAAATACCGACTAATTATGTAACAAATTGACACCCAGCGTCGTAGCGTTGGTTTCACTGTAATAAACTGGAGCCATCATTGCGTGGCCTGGTTTGATATCGTAAATATGAATTAGCCTGTAACAAGCCGTGTAATCCTTTTATCGACTTTAGACTTAACAAAATTGATCGTCACACAGTTAGAAATGATACGCTTTTTAAAATTCTTTGATGTGAGAATATCCATTAAAGGAATCTCCGAACCTGCGGCTACAAATAAAATGATAATAAAATCACGGATGCCTTAAATCACGGCACGAAAAGCTTCAATCGATTTACCCCAGATCAATTTGGATTAGGTGTAGAAACGGTCAGCAAAGCGCTTTAATCCGCCAGAATTGACGTGAGAAGAAATTTCTCAGCAAATCGCTAGGTTGCCTAGGCCGCCACCATCAGCGAGGTCAAATTCCACCAAATAAGAACTGCATGCCCGCAAAACCACTGAACAATTCAAAAGGCGCTAAAATTATTCGCCATCACAGCATCAAATGAAAAGGATCCTATTCTATCAGATTTGTTAATTTGGGGTTATTGAAAGCACAAAGTATATAAAAACAGACCAAAAACTATTGACGACATGAAAATAAATACACAGGATGAAACTCCCACAATGCCAGTAAGCATTTGAAAAAGTGTGTTGCCGGAACAGACAGCACTTTAATATTATATTATGATACTAGTGTATAAGTACTCCTTTAAAGCACGTGCGACTAGTTTAAAAGCACGACGCGTTAGCGGAGCTTTAATGGCTCTTATACACGTGTATCATACGCTATTTTTCTACGATCGTAACAGAAATATAAAAACTTAGTTCGGTGACACTTTTTTCGTCACATTGTGTTAGGTATTCTAGGTTATGTTGACAGTCAAACTTACGGCAAAGCGTGTTTTAATTTAGTATTAATAAACGCCTCCAATGGCAGCGTACGAATAAGACGTATTTCGGGCGCTAATATTAAGAGTGCTACAAACGTCGCTTTTGACACTAAAAACAGTGCAGAAAGTTGTCATTTTGACACGATCGTAGAAAATACAGGTATTTAGTTGAAATCAAGTATAAACAGTAGAAATGATCAAAAACGTTAAGATGTGTAATTGTAGTTCGATTAGAGTACCGGAAGTAGGAATTTAAGTGAACAAGTAATCGTTATATCTCATATAAACTAGAACTATAGATTAATTTAGTTGAAATCATAAAAAACGTTAAGATATGTAATTTCACTGCTTTCGGAATACTGGAAGTAGTAGTTTATTTAAAAAGGGTTACGAGAATGTTGAATGGAGACACTCCAGAAGTTTGCAAACGATAACAGACATTTTTGCTCTCGTTCCATTTAATCTTTCTTTTCTATCTGATGTAACATGTTTCCTTTCGCTATTCAGTTTCCTGGATCATTAAGCAACCATTTTGGCAATATATTTATATTTCTGCTTTTAATAACATTTGGTATCATTAAATTTTCACACAGTTTTGTTATATTAACCAAGGCATTTCTCTCAAGGTGTTTCCTTCATCACTTTTTTGTTCCTTTAAAATTATTGTTACTTATTAATTTACAAAGATTATTGTAAACATAGCTTCAGTTAGTTTTGACATAGTCGTTGTTTTTTGTGCATCCGTGTTTCTTGAAAAATGGCAGCAACTAAGTCTAGAAAGCTTCTGAACACCTACAGTGATTTACAGAAATTTACAGTTCTTTGCCGAAGAAAGTATGAGTATAAATGCGTGATTCTGCTTTCACGTCTTCACGCAAAACGGTTTAAAAACTGGGGGTCAAGTGCAGAAACACTAGAATATAGGTAATATATGTAAAAAATGTAAAGCGACAATTTGAAGGTAAAGAAAGATCTTTTATAGATTTGAAATGCTGTTCCTTCTTCCTTTTTCCGTTATACTGCCAGAGTGAATATGTTTCCTAGTTCTATTCTTCTGGTTTCACCGAGTCCTACTATACCCCTCATTTATCTTTAATTTATTTTCATAATTCCCTTAATTTCCTGTCGATACTATAACCCCATACACACTGAAGAAGCATCGGCTTATCCTGCATCTTCGACTGATGATTTCTTCAAACGTGAAAACTTTGCAGCCTTCCTTTACGCATTCTGAGAGGTTGATCAAGGTTCGCACTAATACACCTATGGTTCATTGCCAGTAGTGTAGCTAGGGGCGTTCTGGCTCACATTTGACCTTGAACTTTTTTCAAGGTCACGGGACTAGCCGAGGTCAAGGTCATTGGCCTAGTCGGGGTCATTGACCTCGGTCGCTTCCGGGAATTTTTTGGCCGAGGTCAAGGTCACAGGCCTAGCCGGTGGGCGTGGCCTAGTCGGGGTCATTGACCTTGGTCACTTCCGGGAATTTTTTGGGTTAAAAGTGTAGTTTTTGAAATTTTCCCACGCTCGAGCGTCTGGGATGCAGACATGTTCATTCTTGCAGGATGTTATCAGTAAATCAGAAGCTATCAACATTTTCTCAGGCTCGACCGGATGTGAGTCATCGTTTGACAGACATGCCTATTCTTGCAGGATGTTGTTGAACAATGGCATCCATTGTTTTAAAATCAGCACGAAATTCGAGAACAATGAAGCCGTTGTTGTCTGGAGATTAAAATGTGCAAAGCTGGTAAAAATTGAACAATGAAAGCCATTGTTTGAGAAATCTGCACGATAATTGGACAATGAAGCCATTGTTGTCTGGAGATTAAAATGTTCAAAGCTGTTAAAAATTGAACAATGAAAGCCATTGTTTGAGAAATCTGCACGATAATTGGACAATGAAGCCATTGTTGTCTGGAGGAATTTTTTGCTGACCTCCATTATCAGATTTTTTGCAGTCCAACACACTACTAAAGCTTTATTATTTGATGAATACCTACTATGTTAAATAGTATATTTCTAAAAAGTATTTGTCGTTAACTTCCAATTTCATTTCAGATATTAAATTAAGTTGAAATCCTACTGTTTCCCCTGGAGAAATTTTTGCTGGCAGCCACTATAATATAGGTAAGAAAGAGGGGTTGGGTTGCTATTCGACTAACCTCTTTCAACTACCTGTTTGAGAAAATGTGCAAGGTTGCTAAAAATAAACCGAATTAATTGTGGTCTAATAGTATATATCGAATTATTTCCAGCTAAAAAGATGCAATATAAAAATCCAAACCATTTTAAATAACTTGTTAGGTTTTTGTTTTATTACGCGTTCGACGAGATGTATGTCTGGATATTTAACTCGAATAGGCCGATTGGAAGCATCTTTTAGTAGATAGGTAATGTGTTCGATCCCACTGGAGGACTGTTTAAGCGGTAGACAGTATATAACAAAGTGTTGCGGTCTTAGAGACATTGGGAAATCTGCAACATTGTTTGTAAGCAAAGTAAATATTAAGTGTTTTTTCCAGTACTTTATTAAATACACAGTCTCGAGCCGATAGTTATATATTTCGCTTGGATTTATGTACAGCACCCCCTCGCTTTAGAAATAAGCAAGTTCCTAAAGAAATATTATGATGCTGTAGAGATTTACACGTTACAGGTGTGTATAAAAATTACGTATTTATTAAATATTACTGTTAACAAAGCTGTTAAACGTATGATACAGGCAGTTATTAATTAGAGTGGTGGTTTAATTTTATCATTGGAATTTCGGTTTCTTACAACGGTATTTGTAAATCATTCGTAAGTAGTCCACCGATACACATTTATTTACGTTATGCATGTGCAGACTTGCTTGTTATGCAAGGTCGTTGACTTATCGTATGCAGTGTAGGAAATGTTATCATATGACTTTGTCAGCACGCCATAAAAGTTGGTTTTTGTAGTATAAGACATTACGTATTTATTAAATATTACTGTTAACAAAGCTGTTAAACGTATGATACAGGCAGTTATTAATTACTTAATAAAACAATTGTCCTATATCCGGTATTCATGGTCTTAATCTGATTTTAATAGTCGATTAGAGTTGAATAACTAAGGTTATTACAATGCTAAAGACTGTGCGCAAAATGTAAGATATCAAAATTTAAAATAAAACCCAGAGAATAAGAATTAAATAAAATAAAGCCATTAGATCACTGCAATCACTACAATAATAAGGATGCTATACTCAATGGTGAGGGACAGTTTCATTTTTTGCTGGAGAAAAACATCTAGATTGGTTAAAAATCAGATGTATAAGAGAAAATCTCAAACTTGTTTTAAAACATTTTGTAACTAAACAATCACATTTAAAATTGTGTAAATAAAGCTAAAATTAGAAGGAGGCGCAGACTATAGAAAATACGTGTCAATACTTGTGGATGTGAGCGTCTAGGGAATGTGCAAGGTTGCTAAAAATAAACCGGATGTGAGTCATTGTCTGTAAATGCCAAACTTGTCAGAACCTGCCTGTCTGTCTGCTGCCCAATTAAACAACGAAGCCATTGTTTGAGAAATGTGCAAGGTTGCAAAAATAAACCGGTTGTCTGGAGTTTCTGCACAGGTCAGCGCGGGAGTCTGCGCGGGAGTCTGCGCGATGGTTTGGCGGGAAATTCAAAATTCTGCGTAGGTTTTGGCGGTAAATTTAAATTACACTCAGGTTTTGACGGTAAATTTAAATTATGATCAGGGTTTTGGCGGGAAATTTAAATTCTGCGTGTTGTCTGGGGTTTCTGCACAGGTCAGCGCGGGAGTCTGCGCGGGAGTCTGCGCGATGGTTTGGCGGGAAATTCAAAATTTTGCGTAGGTTTTGGCGGTAAATTTAAATTACACTCAGGTTTTGACGGTAAATTTAAATTATGATCAGGGTTTTGGCGGGAAATTTAAATTCTGCGTGTTGTCTGGGGTTTCTGCACAGGTCAGCGTGAGGGTCTGCGCGAGGGTGTTTGCGCATGCTTGGCGGTAAAATCAAATTCTGTGCAGGTTTGGCGGGAAATTTAAATTCTGCGTAGGTTTTGGCGGGAAATTCACATTATGCTCAGGTCTTACAGGTAAACAGATAGGTAGACAGGCAAACAGTCAGACAGGCAGTATGGTTTATGTCTTAATCTGATTTTAATAGTCGATTAGAGTTGAATAACTAAGGTTATTACAATGCTAAAGACTGTGCGCAAAAATTTTAAAATAAAACCCAGAGAATAAGAATTAAATTAAATAAAGCCATTAGATCACTGCAATACTCTAATTAATAAGGATGGTGAGGGACAGTATAATTTTGAACTTATCTAGATTGGTTAAAAATCAGATGTATGTATAAGAGAAAAACTTGTTTAAAAACATTTTGTCAGACAAATTCCTGTCTAGACCTACGCATGTGAGTCATCGTCTGGGAATGTGCAAGGTTGCTGAAAATAAACCGGTTGTCTGAGGTTTCTGCGTAGGTCTGCGCGGGAGTCTGTGCGGAGGTTTGGCGAAAAATTCAAATTCTGCGTAGGTTTTGGCGGTAAATTCAAATTCTGTTTAGGTTTTGGCGGGAAATTCAAATTATAATCAGTGGAAAAATCTGGGAGTGTACAAGGTTGCTAAAATGTATGTCATTATCAGTGTCTATAAATTTGGTAGACAGACAGGTAGGCAGACAGACAGACAGACAGACAGACAGACAGACAGACAGACAGGCAGACAGACAGACAGACAGACAGACAGACAGACAGACAGACAGACAGACAGACAGACAGACAGACAGACAGACAGACAGGCAGACAGATAGACAGACAGACAGACAGACAGACAGACAGACAGACAGACAGACAGACAGACAGGTAGGCAGACAGACAGACAGACAGAGAGACAGACAGACAGACAGACAGACAGACAGACAGACAGACAGACAGGTAGGCAGACAGACAGACAGACAGACAGACAGACAGACAGACAGACAGACAGACAGACAGACGGACAGACAGACAGACAGACAGACAGATAGACAGGCAGGCAAGCAGGTAGGCGGACAGGCGAGCAGGCGGGCAGGCAGACAGGCAGGCAGGCAGGTAGGCAGGCAGACAGACAGACAGACAGACAGGCAGACGGACAGGCATTCTTAACACCATTTATTGTACAGATTGTGAGCAGTAATAGAAATAGGTGTGAGAGAGATACCTGTACCAGTTAAGTATAAGTGTCCAAAATGTAAAGGGGAAACCGATCAAGAAGGACGAAAATGTATTGCTTATATATTGCACGAACATATGAAAGAAAACAGTGGTGGTAAACATTATCCTCAATCATATTTCAGACAATTCTAGCGAATAACTGAACTCAGCTTGGTGGACGCTATCGTCATGAATTTGATTCTTATATATACATCTAACAATTCTGATATCTATCATTTGATAAGAAACTGTTGACGTGTGAACTAGTTTGAATCTGTCAGTCTCTCTAACTGTCTAACTGGCTGTCAACCTGTCTAGCTGTCTACCTGTCTAGCTGTCTACCTGTCTACCTGTCTACCTGTCTACCTGTCTAGCTGTCTACCTGTCTACCTGTCTACCTGTCTAGCTGTCTACCTGTCTAGCTGTCTACTTGTCTAGCTGTCTACCTGTCTAGCTGTCTAACTGTCTACCTATCTAGCTGTTTACCTGTCTGTCTGTCTGGCTGTCTACCGCTTACATACTTGTGACAATAATGAAAACGAATGTAGCGACAGAACTTATTAAAACTAAAAATATTATAAGACAGAAAGTTCGAGCTCTTAAGGAGGGTAAGTTGGTGCAACAACAGCTCCTCGGTAAATTTTTTAAACCTGTTACCGAACAAATACAAAGTGTTGCAAAAGAAATCAATACAAAAGAGAATCCTCCATCACAATTTAAGCCTTTCAAATTGAAAAAGAAAGAGAAAGTTAAATACAATTATGACGATGATAAATATAATCTTAAAAGAAAAACTAAATACGATTATGACGCGGATGATGACGATGATGAATATATCAATATATCAAATCCTCCAACTAAATACGATTATGACGCGGATGATGACGATGATGAATATATCAATATATCAAATCCTCCAAAACTAGAATTATTTACACCAAAACCTGCTGATGAAGTATTGTGTGAATCCACCGAAGATGAACCTAATACAACTATAACAAACAAATTTCAACCGCAAGCTATAAGTTCTTTCTTAGAACAGTATGACGAACTTCCTAGAAAATATGTAAGCAATTATCTTATAGAAAGACCAAATCTAGGGAGGTATGGAATTAGATATGATTTTGATAAAAACCAATTTTATTTTGGTGGAGATGAGCTAGATATAAAGGGATCTGATATAATTGTAAAAAATGTTCGCTATGAAGGTACGCCTGGTTTGTACGAATTACTATTTAAAAACGATCCTCAAATAACTCCAACGCTGACAGATAGAGCAAATTATATTGATATCATAAACAGAACAAATGCAGCGCATAGAAATTTTGATAAAAATGATCAGAAGGTAGGTTTCAACCAAGCGAAATACAAGAAATTTATAAAATCTAACCTGTCATCATCACCCTCGCCATCATCGGTATCGTTAAGGACTACTGGTAAAGGTATGCAGCAAGTTAGCAATAAACCGTTGGATTATGTTTACAGGGATGATCCGAACGAATTAGTTGATCGATTAAAGTTACTGTTTGCCTCTCAAGCATCTGGCCATACAAATCATAGAAATGAAATTGTTAGTATAATAGAAGAGTTAAAAGAGGCAGGAATAATTGAATAAATCCAGTTCGGAAACTGCACGAAGAGATCCTCCAGACAGAGATGACAACAACACCTCTACCACAATAATTAACTAGTGTATAACATATATTTGTAATAATTTTATACATGTACATTAGACAAATAAAATACAATTATATTTACAATTGTCGTTTTATTACAACGTCGTGCCCATAAAACCGTTACAGGAACAGCTGTCTACCTGTCTAGCTGTCTGTCTGTCTGTCTGTCTGTCTGTCTGTCTGTCTGTCTGTCTGTCTGTCTGCCTGTCTGTCTGTCTGTCTGTCTGTCTGTCTGTCTGTCTGTCTGTCTGTCTGCCTACCTGTCTGTCTACCAAATTTATAGACACTGATAATGACATACATTTTAGCAACCTTGTACACTCCCAGATTTTTCCACTGATTATAATTTGAATTTCCCGCCAAAACCTAGACAGAATTTGAATTTACCGCCAAAACCTACGCAGAATTTGAATTTTTCGCCAAACCTCCGCACAGACTCCCGCGCAGACCTACGCAGACAACCGGTTTATTTTCAGCAACCTTGCACATTCCCAGACGATGACTCACATGCGTAGGTCTAGACAGGAATTTGTCTGACAAAATGTTTTTAAACAAGTTTTTCTCTTATACATACATCTGATTTTTAACCAATCTAGATTAGTTCAAAATTATACTGTCCCTCACCATCCTTATTAATTAGAGTATTGCAGTGATCTAATGGCTTTATTTAATTTAATTCTTATTCTCTGGGTTTTATTTTAAAATTTTTGCGCACAGTCTTTAGCATTGTAATAACCTTAGTTATTCAACTCTAATCGACTATTAAAATCAGATTAAGACATAAACCATACTGCCTGTCTGACTGTTTGCCTGTCTACCTATCTGTTTACCTGTAAGACCTGAGCATAATGTGAATTTCCCGCCAAAACCTACGCAGAATTTAAATTTCCCGCCAAACCTGCACAGAATTTGATTTTACCGCCAAGCATGCGCAAACACCCTCGCGCAGACCCTCACGCTGACCTGTGCAGAAACCCCAGACAACACGCAGAATTTAAATTTCCCGCCAAAACCCTGATCATAATTTAAATTTACCGTCAAAACCTGAGTGTAATTTAAATTTACCGCCAAAACCTACGCAGAATTTTGAATTTCCCGCCAAACCATCGCGCAGACTCCCGCGCAGACTCCCGCGCTGACCTGTGCAGAAACCCCAGACAACACGCAGAATTTAAATTTCCAGCCAAAACCCTGATCATAATTTAAATTTACCGTCAAAACCTGAGTGTAATTTAAATTTACCGCCAAAACCTACGCAGAATTTTGAATTTCCCGCCAAACCATCGCGCAGACTCCCGCGCAGACTCCCGCGCTGACCTGTGCAGAAACTCCAGACAACCGGTTTATTTTTGCAACCTTGCACATTTCTCAAACAATGGCTTCGTTGTTTAATTGGGCAGCAGACAGACAGGCAGGTTCTGACAAGTTTGGCATTTACAGACAATGACTCACATCCGGTTTATTTTTAGCAACCTTGCACATTCCCTAGACGCTCACATCCACAAGTATTGACACGTATTTTCTATAGTCTGCGCCTCCTTCTAATTTTAGCTTTATTTACACAATTTTAAATGTGATTGTTTAGTTACAAAATGTTTTAAAACAAGTTTGAGATTTTCTCTTATACATCTGATTTTTAACCAATCTAGATGTTTTTCTCCAGCAAAAAATGAAACTGTCCCTCACCATTGAGTATAGCATCCTTATTATTGTAGTGATTGCAGTGATCTAATGGCTTTATTTTATTTAATTCTTATTCTCTGGGTTTTATTTTAAATTTTGATATCTTACATTTTGCGCACAGTCTTTAGCATTGTAATAACCTTAGTTATTCAACTCTAATCGACTATTAAAATCAGATTAAGACCATGAATACCGGATATAGGACAATTGTTTTATTAAGTAATTAATAACTGCCTGTATCATACGTTTAACAGCTTTGTTAACAGTAATATTTAATAAATACGTAATGTCTTTGTGCCCTCTAAAAGTATACAAACCTGCAGAAGGTTCACATTCTCCGGCTAGCTCACTTCTCGGCAACAATTTAAATAAAATGTGGGTTCGTATTTTCACTTCATACATATGGGTAAGGTTCAATAAAATACAAAGTGGGCGCCAGCAATTTAATAATTGCATTTAACTAACATAACATAGGTATATATTTATATTTACAAATGGAAAATCGGAAATGTATATTCTGTACCTTTTAAATTATATATTAAATCATAGGTACATAATTAGAATTAAACAATTGAATGAAATGTTTTAAATCCGATCTTAAGTATAATCGGAGAGCTCTCCCTGGTTATAAAATATAGGTTGTTAAAAACTATATATCTAATTAGCTGTTATAATTAAAATTTAGTATAACAAATGTTCAAAATTCATACTGATAAGCAGTAATGTTTACATGCAAATCGGTAGTGACAGTTTAGAGTTATTTAGCAAGATTTAAGGTGTATTGACAATGAGGTAAGTCAAAAAAAACCAGTTAGATAAGGACAGGGGTTTATAGTTGAAGTTTTAGGAGCTTCCGCTGCGCAGAAAGCCACATCTGTGCACTGCAGTGTCGAGCAATAACTGCACCGTACTTACTGGGTCAACTTGAGGTAGGAAGCTAATAAAGGCCAGCCAAGGGGGCAGAGGCTCCTTGAGGGAGTTGCAGATGGTGCACCAGGTCCAAGAAGGTAGATGGACGGCAATGGTACCTCAACCAGTTTGAGCAGTGCGGTATGCCAAATAAGATAGAGGATTACTCTGCGATGCTGAACTGGTGGAAGACATCCAGGTAAACAAGGCTCTTTGGGGGAATAGCTGAGAGCGCACCAGGTCCGATTAGACGAAGGGGTGGTGTCGGAACCTCAATCCGTCGAGCAGAGTGGTATAAAAAAAAGCTAGACAAGCATTCACAGGTAAGACGCTGGATTAAATAATTAGAATTGCACCTACCAGCTAAGTGAGCTGCCTTTCTTAAGAAACGTCGCACCATGTGCTTCGGAAAATGTCAGAAATAACGGTCACTTCAATATCACTTTATTATGCCGATTATTTCCTAATTTATGCACATAATATAACAACTGTATGTTGCAGGATGACGGCAGAAATATTTAAATTTCACAAAGCCTCGAGTCAAGATGCCATACCTCGACGATGGTACAGGCAAGAATCCTCCATATCCAAAAATTCAGGAAAAGGCTTTTTTTATAACATTTTCAAAAATCCCTAAATCAGAATGTCAAACCTTAAAGAGGAGTTATGTGTGTATGCAACCTTTGAAGCAAGATGGGTTGCATACTTGTTAAGGGAAATTATTGTATGTGTAAATGCAACATTTTGAATATATTAAATAATAAACCTTGTAGCTAATTACACTGGAATGCTACACTATCCCTTCACAAGAAAAAAGAACAGAAAAAGACAACGTCTCAGATACCAGAATATTCCATTTCATAAAACCCAACCAAAAGATGTTATCCTTCAACTAAAAGAACTATAAGTAAGCTAACTTAGAGACCTAGAATACTATGCTAAACTACTTATATCTAATCTACTGGGACAACACAAGTTACTCAGTCCGTCGCTGCGAGGTGGAAAAGCTGCGCCGGTGGACTAAATAATCGTAAGTACACAAATACTTATTAACTAACCCTTTCAAAATAAACAAAGAAAATGATTAAAGGATATATAATGCTATGCTGTAAGGAAGCACTTAAGTTACTTTACCTAATCATAATTGCCCAAAAGAATCTCGTAAGATGAAATTCCATCACAAAGTTCCTGTGCCAGAAATAAACCATTTCTGCAAATTCAAGGGAAATGCAAGGAACTAGCTTTAGACGCATAGTCTATATTAAAAAGCTCATAATGATCTTGCCTGACCTGCACACGTCTTGAAGCTATCTAAACTTCTAATAACGTATCATATTCACGTTACTGGATCATTCCATCACATTGGACAGAGTATTTACCCAAAAAAAAAATTACTGCACCACATAGGGTACAGCAGAGAAGTGCTATGCCACAACTCTGACAATTAGACGGAAAAGTAGAATAGGTAACTAATCAAATCCATCAAAAGTACCACACCTACAGCGAATAATGAAATTAATACCTTCACCAAAAATATCTATATACAAGAAACTGATTAAGAGTCGTCGTCGGGAAAATTAAATTCGTTATCAGTACCGGGTTTTAAATCTTTTATATGCCACACCCCTAAGTTTTTACCATTTAAATCAACTAAACGATATGTTACAGTACCTGTTACTTCGGCAATTTTGGCTTTAACATATTTAGGAGCTAACTTCCGAGCAAAACCTTTGGAGGCATCTGACAAAACTGGATTGCGTTTCCACACTATTTCACCTTTCTTAAAATGTAAGGCCCTTTTCCTTAAATTATAGTAATGTTTATTACGCTCATAAGCTTTGTTCAATTTTGCAATGACTTCATTGTAAAGGGGAGAAAGTTCATTGACATCCTTCACCAATTGTTCTCGGGTGTCTAAAGATATATCTGCCTTTTTCAGATTCGCTAGGCGACCATAATAATCACCATGAGCGGGAACAGTCCTACCGAAATTAAGGAAAGAGGGGGTATAACCCGTAACTTCATGGACAGCATTCCTAATTGCATGGGCTATTTTAAAAATCTGAGCGTCCCAAAGTCTATGATTTTCTTGCACGTATGAGCGAATAGCAGTGGTGATAATCCTATTCGTACGCTCCACAGGATTCACTTGAGCATGGTAAGACGCATTATACCACACCTTCTGAACCTTATATTTTTCCACTAGTTTTAGAAAAGCTCCACCAATAAATTGGGGTCCGTTATCACACATGATGATTTGTGGTACACCAAACATTAGGAAGACATCGTTTTCGAGAAACCTAACGATAGAAGAGGCAGTTGCCTTCCTAAGAGGTTGAACTTGCACGAATTTGGTGAACCAATCGGTCACAACCAAGATAGAAGTGTAACCTTTTGTGGATCTAGGTAAAGGACCAATCAAATCTATTGATACTAGTTGAAAAGGATATTTGATTTTTTTTTGATTTCCCATGAAACCAGGTCGAAGTTGTGAAGAAGATTTACTGGCTTGACAAACATCACACTTCAGTACATATTTAGCGACGTCAGCTTTCATTTTGGGCCAATAGTAAATCTCTGAAAGTTTATGGAGTGTTTTGAATGAACCAAGATGGCTTGAGGTGGGTTCATTGTGAAATTGGTGAAGAAGATCTAGTCGTTTTGTTTTAGGAACTACTATTTTCCATTCAACAAGGTTAGATGTAATGTTGTGTTTATTGTGAACATATTTGTGGAGAATTCCATCCTCGATTCGCCAAGAAGGATATTTAATGGGGTCACGTGTGATTTTAATGATCATGTTCCTATACCAAGGACAAAATTCTGTCTCTCCAAACGTTATAGTATTAATATTAACAACAGGGATAGGAGCTCTAGATAATGCATCCGGGACAACATTATATTTCCCTTTCCGATGTTCAATGTCAAAACTGTATTGCGACATTCTAGCCGTCCAACGAGCTAATCTACCTGTTGGCGATTGAAGTTTGTGTAACCACAAAAGAGCATGATGATCAGTGATAATTTTAAAATGTGTTAGTTCAATGTAAGGACGATACTTCTCTATCCCAAACAAGCAGGCTAAGCATTCTTTCTCGGTTATAGAGTAATTCTGTTCAGCGCTAGTTAAGGACCGACTGGCGTAAGCAATGACTTTTTCATTTGAACCTTCCCCTTGCACTAAAATTGCTCCTAAACCAACATCACTAGCATCACACTGAATAATGAACGGTTTAGTGAAATCTGGGCTAGTTAAGATAGGTGCTGAAACTAATAAACCTTTCAGTTCTTGGAACGCAAATTCTGCACGATCATTCCACTTAATGACTTTCTTTTTTTGATGGCCCTTAATGAGTTCTAATATCGGGGATACGATTGTTGAAAAATTTGGAACAAACCTTCTGTACCAGCTGGCCATTCCTAAAAATCTTTTAACCTCCGTGGAAGTTTTAGGAGTAGGAAAAGAAACGATAGCTTCGACTTTAGAAGGATCGGTACGTAAACCATCCCTGTCAACCAAGAAACCTAAATAAGTTAGAGAAGGTCTACAAAATTCACACTTATCGAGGTTTATAGTTAGCCCTGCATCCTTTAAATGATTATAAACTTTGTTTAGGGTGTCCAAGTGTTCAGAAAAAGTTTTTGAAGCGATGATAATATCGTCCATGTATACAAATACGCTATCTAACTCAGGACCAAAAATGTTATCCATTAATCTCTGTAACGTTTGGGGACTATTGTTAAGGCCGAAGGGAAGAACAGTAAATTCAAATAGTCCTCTACTTGGAACTGTAAAAGCGGTCTTCTCACAACTGTTCTTGGAAAGTGGTACCTGCCAAAATGCCTTTTGAAGGTCGATGGAACTTAAAAACCTTGCGTCCTGTAGCCTATCAAGAATACCATTAACATATGGTAAAGGGTAAGCATCCCTTTTGGTAAGTTTATTTAATTGACGACCGTCAAAACAAAATCTTAAGGATCCATCTTTCTTTTTTACCATTACAATCGGAGAATTCCAAGGTGAGAAAGATTTTTGAATCACCCCCAACTCTAACATTGTATCAACCTCTTTATTTACAGCATCCAGCATTACAGGTGACATAGGATAGTATCTCTGCTTAATCGGTTTTGCATCTCCAGTATCTATATTATGGACGACCATATGGGTGCGACCAAGTTTAGGACCACTTATACTATGAAATTTATTAATGACGACTTCCAAATTTCGAATTTGTTCACCAGACAGGTCCTCTTTTGCAAGAATATATTTAAATGAATTATTTAAGCTAGAAACATGGAATTGGTCTGATTTGAAATCTGTGATAATGTTAAACAAATAACAGCTATCAACACCAAGGGTAAGTGGAGCTGAGATAGTGTTCGAAACTAAACAGTTAATAACTCTAGTTACATTATCGATCGTTACAGGTAAATCTACTAACCCTAGGATGGATTGATAGTTCCCATCAGCTGTTTGAAGTTTCATATCAGAATTAGATGTACTAGTCAATGGCAAATTAAATTTATTTAACAAAAATAATCCCTGCTTGCCTATTATTGTCTGGTTAGCACCAGAATCCAGAAGAGCTAACAATGGAATATTCTTAATTTGTACTTTGATAAAGGGTCGATTATCCCTGTGGCAGTGAGAAAACATGGACTGAACTTGAGGGTATTTATAAAAGTGTGCAACAGCCTTCAACCACTCTTTCCACTTTAAAGTTTCAGCCTGCAAAATCTCGGGACTTAAGCGTCGTGGGCTGCAGACGAGGCTTGTCCTTGCGGGTTTTTTTGAACGTTACGAGTACATTTGGGACAATTACTAAAATTGACATTTGGAGTTCCACAAACGTAACAGAAAAATGTACGCTCCTTTTCACATCGATGGTAAGTGTGTCCTTTTTGTTGACAATTCCAACAAGTTACATTAGAGGAGGTCCTTGCAAAGTTCATGGATTTAAAACTATTTTTGTTAAAAGGAAAAGATTTCTTAGGTGCTTTATCAGAAGTGGTAGACGAGTGAACCTGACGTTTTAATTGACTAGTAGGTTTATAAGCCAAGTCTGGTTCTAAAGGAGAACTAGTAGATGAGAAATTAGGTCGAAACTTCTTATTTCTATTCTTCGTTTCTTCTAACTCTCGACAATATTCAGTTAAGGAGTTTATAGTAAGAACTTGAATTAACGCTAAATGATTGCTATAATATGGTTGTAGGTTTTTCCGAATATATCTTAATTGTACTTCTTCTGGTGGGACAGAGCTTAATCTATTGAAAAGGTTAATCATAACGGCTATGAAGATATGAGGACGTTCATCAACACCTTGTATACGAGAACGAATTTCCTCCCAAAGCGCATCATCATAGTCGCTAGGTAAGTAATGTTTTTTCAATAAATCTACTATCTCTTTCCAACTGCTAATTCTATTTCGAATAGACCGAAACCAAATTAATGCCTGATCATCAAACAAATCTATTGCCTCTAAAAATAATTGTTCGTATGTTAAGTTTCTTGCTACTCTCAATTCTTCAACTCTTTCTATGAATGAATTAACACCCTGATTAGCATTGTTACCTGAAAATTTCAGATTCCATTTGGAAACTCTTACAGAACTTGATGAGACTTCCGTCCGATGGCTACAAGTAGGAATTTGGGATAGATTTAATTCTTTTAATCGATTTGCAAAACGCTCGACAGGCTCTGAAATATCAAATTCGACCTTTCTACTGCTATGATGTGGGGAACTATGAGAAGCTTGAAAGATGGGATCCAATGGAGCTTCAGAAGTCATATTAATTCGAGGAAGATCTATACTACTGCTAGGAATTGGTTGTTCTGATTGTTGAATTATTGATATTACATCATTATGGTGTATCTCTTCACCATCAGCTACTTCCGAAAGAGATACTGACAATTCTAACAATTGGTCTTTTAGGTGAGTCCACTTAAGCTTAGTATCATCATCTAATAACATAGAGATATAATCTAATCGACGGTCTATGTGCTCTAGTTTAGTAGTTAATCTGTCAAATTCAGTAGACAAGGGTTTATTTTCAAAAGTCTGGGCCAAAGTTCGAAGATATGCCAACCTATGTTCGCAAAAATCTAACTCCTGAGGAACGTTAAATGTGACAAGTTGGTAAGAAGAACTTAGAGTTGAGTCACGCTTCTCTAAATTTAATTGTGTTCTTAATAACTTACGTTTTTCATCGACACTACGATTTGCAGGGTCCAAGTTACGAGTGGTTAACTCCCAATCTAACTCATCAGAAACCAAACAATTCACTTTCATCATCATGGAGGCAATTTGTAAGAACACACCAAAAATTATTACTTAAGAACCGTTAACCCTTATGAAAAGTGAAAATATCAAAAATTTTGAAAACTTATAACGTTTACTGAGCCAAGTTGTATGTAATTTCTAGTCAACCGAACCGAAAGAAGGCCTTGACCGTTGGGTGCCAATTTATGTGTGCCCTCTAAAAGTATACAAACCTGCAGAAGGTTCACATTCTCCGGCTAGCTCACTTCTCGGCAACAATTTAAATAAAATGTGGGTTCGTATTTTCACTTCATACATATGGGTAAGGTTCAATAAAATACAAAGTGGGCGCCAGCAATTTAATAATTGCATTTAACTAACATAACATAGGTATATATTTATATTTACAAATGGAAAATCGGAAATGTATATTCTGTACCTTTTAAATTATATATTAAATCATAGGTACATAATTAGAATTAAACAATTGAATGAAATGTTTTAAATCCGATCTTAAGTATAATCGGAGAGCTCTCCCTGGTTATAAAATATAGGTTGTTAAAAACTATATATCTAATTAGCTGTTATAATTAAAATTTAGTATAACAAATGTTCAAAATTCATACTGATAAGCAGTAATGTTTACATGCAAATCGGTAGTGACAGTTTAGAGTTATTTAGCAAGATTTAAGGTGTATTGACAATGAGGTAAGTCAAAAAAAACCAGTTAGATAAGGACAGGGGTTTATAGTTGAAGTTTTAGGAGCTTCCGCTGCGCAGAAAGCCACATCTGTGCACTGCAGTGTCGAGCAATAACTGCACCGTACTTACTGGGTCAACTTGAGGTAGGAAGCTAATAAAGGCCAGCCAAGGGGGCAGAGGCTCCTTGAGGGAGTTGCAGATGGTGCACCAGGTCCAAGAAGGTAGATGGACGGCAATGGTACCTCAACCAGTTTGAGCAGTGCGGTATGCCAAATAAGATAGAGGATTACTCTGCGATGCTGAACTGGTGGAAGACATCCAGGTAAACAAGGCTCTTTGGGGGAATAGCTGAGAGCGCACCAGGTCCGATTAGA